>CAXKVI010000004.1:18890624-18908124 GCA_964058755.1 Campiglossa producta | reverse complement strand
TGTATGTAGTTAGTCAGATGCTAATTTCTATTAGTGACGGTAATTGTTGTGCATGGCGTTGTTGTTGTTCTACATACATGGCTAGTCATGTAATATTATTATTTCACCTTCAGCTCGATTGCTGCTGCTGCTGTTGCTCTAATGCAAAAACATTTAATTTTGTTTAGGCAGCTGAGTATGATATATGTGCATACATACGTAGTACGAAGTAGAGGTGGGAAATTATATACTGTACTATCGATTTACATATCTATGGTTTCCTTAAATCGCTACTTCCATCAATGTTGTTTTATATCGATACTTTTTTCGACGTTTTCTTTATATGGATACTTCTGTTGATAGCTTCTTTGTATCGATATTTCTATCGATGGTTTCTTTTTGATCGATACTTTTATCGATAGCTTCTTTATATCGGCAATTCTGTCGATGAACTCTTTATGTCGATACTTCTACCGATAGTTTTTACCGCGATACTTCTATCGCTAGTCTCTCTACATTTATACTTCTATAGGTGGTTTTTTATATCGATACTTCTACCGAGAGTTTCCTTGTATTAATATTTCTAACAATAGTTTTTTATATACATACCTCAATCAATGGTTTCTTTATATCGATACTTTATCGATGGTTTCTTTATATCGATACTTCCGTCGATGGTTTATTTATATTGATACCTCTTTCGAGGGTGCCTTTATTTCGAGACTTCTATCGATAATTTCCTTGTATCGATACTTCTATCGATGGTTTCTTTACATCGATAAACTATCCATGATTACTTTATATCGACACTTCTATCGATAGTTTCTTTATATCAAAACTTTCTGTCGATGGTGTCTTTATATCGATACTTCTTTCGATGTTGTTTTTATTTCGAGACTTCTATCGATGATTTCTTTGAATCTTTCGAGGGTGTCTTTACTTCGAGACTTCTATCCATGATTTTTTTCTATCGACACTTCTATCGATCGTTTCTTTATAACGATACTTCTATCGATTGTTTCTTTATATCGATACTTCTATCGATTGTTTCTGGAAGTAAAAGTATCGATATAATTCCATCGATGGTTTCTTTACATTCTATGGATGATGCATTTATTTCGTGACTATCGATTTTTACTTTATATCGACACTTCTATCGATGGTTTCTTGATGCCCACGCTTCTATCGCTTCTTCTTTTTATTGATACTTCTATATATGGTTTATTTATTTCTATACCTCAATCGATATTTGCTTTATATCGATACTCAATTAGAATGCACCGCAAATATCGATTTTACTATCGACATGTATCGATAGTCGTGACACCACCTCTAGTACGAAGAGACTTCTTGCAAAGGCATCGATTTTACTATCGACATTTATCGATAGTCGTGACACCACCTCTAGTAAGAACTAAACTACATGTAAAGTCATCGCTCCCTTGATTATATTGTTGCGGTTGTTGTTGTTGTGCCGTTTGCTGTTAGTTTTGTTCATCGCTGCTACATTTTGTTGCATTTTGATGAATTTGTCTGCTTATTTGTTTAATTTAGTATAATTAAAAGATAATCATTTCGCAAATATCCGCTCGAGTAGTATTTGACTGCACAATCTGGCCAAATGCGCACACACTGACACACACATACACACGTACATTTACCTATGTATGTATATAGTTTCAGAACGTTTTCCCTTTTGTGTAATTTGTATTTGTGTCACGCTTGTTTCATGCTTGTGAATAAATATTTAACAGAGTTGCATTATAAAGCAGCCATAAAATGTTTCCTTCCATTTGAGTGATTTCAGATTTTATTTGCCTTTTGTATAATTGCTTAGTAAATTTAATATGTTCTATTATATTTATATAATGTATGCATGATAGATATCAAAATCGAAATTGTAATGGTGAAAAAAAAAAAAAAAAATTAAGTAAAAAAAAAAAAAAATAAAAAAAATATATGAAATATATGAAAAAAAAAAAAAAAACTAAATACTGCAAAATAAAAAAAAATAAAAAAAAATAAAAAATTTGAATAAAAAAAAAAATAAAAAGAAAATAATATAAAAAAAATATAAAAATAAAAAAAAAATTAAATACTACAAAATAAAAAAAAAAAATTGAAAAAAAATAGAAAAAAAATTTGAATAAAAAAAAAAAATAAAATAAAAAAAATATAAAAATTAAAAAAAAAAATAAAATACTACAAAATAAAAAAATAAAAAATTGAAAAAATAGAAAAAAAATACAAAAAAAATTTGAATAAAAAAAAAATAAAATAAAAAAAAATATAAAAATTAAAAAAAAAAATTAAATACTACAAAATAAGAAAAAAAAAAAATTGAAAAAAATAGAAAAAAAATTTGAATAAAAAAAAAAATAAAATAAAAAAAATATAAAAATTAAAAAAAAAATTAAATACTACAAATCAAAAAAAAAAAAAAAAATTTGAATAAAAAAATCAAAAAAAAATTAAAAAAATTAAAAATATAAAAATAAAGTAAAATTAAATACTATAAAATAAAAAAAAATATGTAAATAAATAGAATAAAATAAATAAAAATAAAATAAAATATGCAATCTTCATGAACAAGTTTTTGATAGTCAAATATTTTCACATTAAATGCAACCAAGCATTACCTAATTTATGACTCCCTTTTTTGCATAGCTTGCTGTGGCTGTAAGATGACCATCAAGTGACAGATAATTGACAGCTGAAAAATTATCCACAACAATATATTTCATCTCTTACATACCCATATGCACACTTATGCTGCACTATAAAATGTGCAATCTTAAACAAAAATCTATCTATTTAAAATCCTCTTAAATTTCATCATTACTTAGGTGTGTAATACATTTTCTTTATGTTGCCTTTTGTAGTTCTTGACTAAAGCATAAATTTGATCAGATATTAATTGCAATCCAATTAGACGTTTTAATGCCCAAAGTTGTTATAAGTATTCACACGTAACTATGTGAACTAATTTGTGTGTGGTTAATGAGGGTATTCACTTAGTAAGGGAAATATATGGACTATTGGAGAATGGCTATTTTTTTTCAAGTATTCTCGTGGAGTGAAAGTCGGGACCGAAACTGAGTCTAAAGGAAGTGAGCCTTTGTTTTCGGTCACGCCTGCTACACATATTGGACGATAACTCTGAAACCATTCGAGTTATCGAAATAAGGCATTTTTAGGTATAAAATTTAAAAATGATTGATTGGGATTAAGTATTGTAGCTTAGTAATGATTTCTTCGATAAATAGACATCGACCTATTAAAATTTTATTATATATGTGAGATTTGGAAAATCTGGCAACCTTGTGAAAACATTTTCAATGCAGCACTAAGGTAGACAACTTTAAATGCACAATTAGAGTAAGATAACAGCCCTTATAAAAATATTAAGACATTTCCTTTAGTACCCATATTGACCTAGTTTATTACATTTTTAAATAATTTGAAATACGTGGCAACCTCTCGAGAACATTGCCAAAAGTATAATTAGGGCAACGATTGTTATCAACTTAAAAATGGCATCGTTTCGAGATATCATGTCGTTTCTGAGATAATAGCGGGTACACAAATATTTATTTATATAAAAATATTGAAAAAGTACGGGATGGCAACCCTACATAAAATATTTTGATTAAAAAAACTTTTTTTTTTAATAACACTTTACAACAGCCAAAAAATCTCAAAGGATTTCCCATCGGTTTTTAAAGCTTTTGGGTGTACGGAATCCGAATCTGAAGACAGATTTTTCGGATCACCCTAGGTTTTCTCTAGGTTTTTCTCTCCAGTAGTATGTTCAGAGATCGGTAGTAGTAAAAAATTTTTTCTAAAATTTTTTAAAATTGTTTTTCTTAGTAACTTGCTATATCCCAATTTTTTTCAGTATGGAGCATCCGTAGGCCGCCAAGAATAAAACCAAAATTAAATAAAAATATTCAATTTATTAAAAAAATATTTTTTTAAAACTACCGATTTTTTTGTAACAAACCACCATCTGGAGAGGAAACCTAGGGTGACTTGAAAATTCTGACATCTGATTCGGATTCAGCACAACCAAAAGCTTTCGAAACCGTTGAGAAACCCAGTAGGATTTACAAAAACTTGAATTTTGTTGTACAGTGTAATCATTCAAAAAAAAAAATCTTCAAAAGGTAACAAATTCACAAAACGGTGTTTAGATTAAAGAAGTATCTTAAAATTGAACAAAAATAATAACAACTCTCGAAAGTATTTAGCTGTGCACAAAAAAAATTCTTAATTATCACATTTCGTGAATACCCCCACTGTTCATTGAATAGCTTGCGGAAATATGTATTAAAATGAGTAAATATTAATAAATACGTATGCACATGAGTATGTATGTAAATTCCTTTGCATTCAGCGCAAATTAAGTGATTGTAAATCTATAATGTCCAATTTCAAAAGGATAAATTTATCAAAGAATTACAGCCATAAATTTCTATAAATTCAGATCAAAGCATAACTTAAGGCATATACGCACATAATGAATATTTATGTGTCCACACTCATACATATGTAGACACACACACACAATCGGATACAAACGAAACTCTAACTTTAAATAAGGCATTAAAATGCATTCATTTTACTTTGTGCGGATACAAATTTGTCTAAGGTGTGTGAGTGTAAATTTCACACTTGATTAAGCAATCCATTGACGATGTAGCGCGCTCTTAAGCCATTCTTACAAAGGGACTATAAAGAGTATTTAATAAAATATGAAAAATATATTTATGTAGCTTATAATGAAATTAAATTAATAAATTAAAAGAGGATAGGGAAGAGTAGTAAAAACAGGAGGGGGGGTGGGGGGCACTCCGACAAATACGATTTAATGCATCACTGAGGTACTGCAGAGTCTGTTGTGGACTTTAAAAAACTTAGATGAATTTTTCTGCTCAAACTAGAAATTTAAATTGCAACATTTCGTGCAATTACTTTAAAATTTTGCACTCCCTTTGAAGCATTTGGGCACAACTCACTCGCTAACTGACGAATGCATATTTTTTTGGAATATTAACATGATGATGCCTTTCACACAAAGCAGCCACAACTTCATTAATGTTTGTGGTTGCTGTGGTACGAGAGACACACTAACAAATGAATAAACCCGGTATGCTAGTAAATTAACAGAGCACACATCTTGGCCACATACTTACTTTTTTTTCTAAATTTACATTTTTACTATCAGCGGGTCGGAATCAAGCTTTTTCTGGTACAAGTCCATCTATGGAGTCAAAAGATGGATTTTATTGTTAAAAAAAAAAAAATAATTAATTAAAATAAATAAAATTAGTAAAATAAAATAAAATAAAAAAATAAAATAAAATAAAATAAAATAAAAAAATAAAATAAAAAATATTAAAATAAAATAAAATAAATTAAAATAAAAAAAAAAAAATAAAATAAAAAAAATTAAATTAAGGCAAAAATAACTTAAATAAAACACAAATAAAAAATAGAAAAAAATAAAATAAAACCAAATAAAATAAAAAAAAAAAAATACAAAAAAAAATGAAATAAAATAATATAAAATAAAAAAAAATAAAATAAAATAATATAAAATAAAAAAAAAAATAAAATTAAAAAAATAATATAAAATAAAATAAAGTAAAATAAAAAAAAAATAAAATAAAATAATTTAAAATAAAAAATAAAATAAGATAAAAAAAATAAAAAATTTAATTAAAAAAAAATAAAACAAATAAAAAAAATAAAAAAATAAAATAAAATAAAACAAAAAAATTTTAATAAAACGCAAAATCAAAAATAAAAAAATAACAAAAAAAAATAACATAAAAAAATAAAGTTAAATAAAATGAAACTAAATAAAACAAAGTACAATAAGAAAAAAATAAAAATATAATAAAATAAAGTGAAATAAAAAAATTAAGTAAAAATAATAAATAAAATAAAATATGGCCGGGCCCCGGGACTGACTTTCCTAGAGTTTGGTGGTATCACAACGGGCCTTTTATTACTGGCCTAGGTGTGCCTTTGCGGCAGCCACTTCTACCTACCTACCTAAATAAAAAATAAAATAAATAAAAAAATAAATAAATAAAAATAAAAAAAAAATAAAAAAATAAAAAAAAATAAAACAAAAAAATTTAAATAAAACAGTCCACCAAAGTTTCAAAGATTCTAAAACATAAAATAAAAAAAAAAAAATAAAAAAAAAAATTAAAAAAAAAAATAAAAAATTAAATAAAAAAAATATTATAAAATTAAAACTAAACAAAATAAAATAAAATAAAATAACATAAAAAAAATAAAATTAAATAAAATGAAACTAAATAAAACAAAGTACACTAAGAAAAAATAAAAATATAATAAAATAAAGTGAAATAAAAATAATAAAGTAAAACTAATAAATAAAAAAAAAAAATAAAAAAAAAATAAAAAATAAAATAAATTAAAATTAAAAAAAAAAAATAAAAAAAAAATGAAAAAATAAAATAAAATAAAATAAAATTAAAAAAATAAAATAAAATATATTAAACTAAAATAAAATAAATTAAAATTAAAAAAATAAAAATAAAAAAATAAAAAAATTGAATTAAGCAAAAAATAACTAAAACAAAACACAAATAAAAAATAAAAAAAAATAAAATAAAACCAAATAAAATAAAAAAAATACAAAAAAAAAAAAAATAAAATAAAATAATATAAAATAAAAAAAAAAAATAAAATAAGAAAAAAATAAAGTAAAATAAAAAAAATAAAATAAAATAAAATAAAATAAATTAAAATAAAAAAAATAATATAAAATAAGATAAAAAAAATTAAAAATTTAATTTAAAAAAATAAAACAAATAAAAAAAAATAAAAAAATAAAATAAAATAAGATAAAACAAAAAGATTTAAATAAAACGCAAAATAAAAAATAAAAAAATAACATAAAAAAAATAAAGTTAAATAAAATAAAACTAATTAAAACAAAGTACAATAAGAAAAAATAAAAATATAATAAAATAAAGTGAAATAAAAAAATAAAGTAAAAATAATAAATAAAATAAAATAAAATAAATAAAAAAAATAAATAAAAATGAAAAAAAAAAATAAAAAAATTTAATAAAATAAAACAAAAAAAATTTAAATAAAACATAAAATAAAAAATAAAAAAAAAAATGAAAAAAAAAATAAAAAAATAAAGTAAAATAATAAAATAAAGTAAAATAATAAAATAAAGTGAAATAAAAAATAAAGTTAAAATAATAAATAAAATGAAATAAAATTGAATATAGAATAATAATAAAATAAAAATAAAATAAAAAATAAAATAGAACCAATTAAAAGAAAGTACAACAAGAAAAAAAATTATGATAAAATAAAAAAAATAAAAAAAATAAAACTAAAACAAAATAAATAAAAAAAAATTAATTGAAAATATTTTTTTATTCTATTTTTTATTTTATAATATTTGGTGTTGGGTCTGTGAAAAGTTTCTAAGATTGTAATCAAATATTCTGTATCGGGTTTAAAAAATCACTTTTTTTATTATAATTGTAATTTTTCGAGCCGGGTTTAAGCAACTTTAACTATGACTGCGCCTAAATGTAGGCAACGTTTTCATAAAGTGACTTATAAGTGTCATTGGCATTGACATACAGATGACGCGAAAATGAAACTGGATTTTTTTTGTATAATGCATTGCCAGCGAAATCTGAACGATGGTGAAAATTTCAAATCCCCAGCTCAGCGGGAAGTTAGTTCAAAATCCAAAGCAAAATCTCTGGGAATGAAATTTTTTACCTATCACCTATCGGAATTTTTTTTTGTGGTATTGCGTTGGGGCAGAAAACTAAACGATGATGACAATTTGAAGATCCTACCTCAACGAGAAGCTGGTTGAATAACGAATACAACTTCAACGAAACAGGCCTTCGCATTTCTTAAATAGATCGACTCACGCGCCACCTATCGGCTCCAACTTTTTTTACCGTTTGGAAATTGACTGAGTAATACACACGCTAAATATCAGTCAAATCGTTCCATAATTAGGACTTTTAGTTTTTATTACCCCGATCTCAGCTTCCCCTAGCGGAATTTTTTTAGGCAAATATTTCTTTTCATGGTAGTAATACATGTTCCGGATTTCAGCCAGGATTCCAGACCGTAAATGCTATTTCTTGCAGATAAGTCGAGCTAGCCAAATTATTTTTTGTAGCAATTTCAATAAAACCTACTCTAAACTACGAAAGACAGCCATTTGGTGTGCCAGATCACATTCATCTATTCATAAATTGATATGTTTCACTTTATCGCCCATCACGAGACTATAATTCGGTCACCAAATGCTTAACGCATTTGCTTCACTTGCCACATTCCGCATGGATTATGGTAAGTCACAAATATACCTACATACATACATACATCTGTATGTACATATGCGAATACTTATGTGAATCTATTTATAGTTCTTAACCGACTTTTCGATAAGTTGTTCAAAAAGTCGTCACAACATTATGATAATGTAGTAGATGTTATTTTCATGTATGTAAGAATAACAACAAAAACAACACGACATAATTTTACAACACTAACAACTGTAGAGCTGTAGTAGCGATGAATCCGACAACCCACTTACACTTGATTGAGCACAAATAACTATGATCCTGTGGTTGCTATACATAATATAGGCATAAGAACAAAAACAACAAAAGCTACAAAAATCGTTATACAGCAACAACTATTCCCACACACTATTCGAACGTTATACGAAAAAAAAAAAAATTGAGGTCCCTGGCATGATGCTAGTGTGCTGGTTAAAAAAGGATGTACGACAGCTAGAAAAAATGGAAATCAGATAATCAGTTCGAAATCACTGCGGCATTATGAAGTTATGCTGTAGTTGCCTCAGTTACCACTCTACCCTTCTCTACTCTACTAACTTGTCGCTCCAACACAAATCGACTTAACTCAACCCGAGCAAATCAGACAAATCCTTTTTTTTCTATTTAAGCAGCAAAAAAGGACGGCAAATTATATATTATATATAGCTACGTGCTTACGAGGGTGGTTATGCATGGGATGTTCTGGTTTTAGGGGAGAGGGAAGTATTGATTGCAGATGGACTCTTGATTAGCTTAGACAACTAGGTCTTGATTATGAAAGGAAATGGAAAGGGAAAAGAATGGCAAGGCAGGGAAAGGAAAGGAAAGGAAAGGAAAGGAAAGGAAAGGAAAGGAAAGGAAAGGAAAGGAAAGGAAAGGAAAGAAAGGAAAGGAAAGGAAAGGAAAGGAAAGGAAAGGAAAGGAAAGGAAAAGAAAGGAAAGGAAAGGAAAGGAAAGGAAAGGAAAGGAAAGGAAAGGAAAGGAAAGGAAAGGAAAGGAAAGGAAAGGAAAGGAAAGGAAAGGAAAGGAAAGGAAAGGAAAGGAAAGGAAAGGAAAGGAAAGGAAAGGAAAGGAAAGGAAAGGAAAAGAAAGGAAATAAAAGGAAGGAAAGGAAATGAATTGAAAGGAAAGAAGAGGTAAGGAACGTAACGGAAAGGAAATAATATAAAAGGAAAGAAAAGAAAAGTAAGGGAAAGGAATAGAAAAGAATGGAAAAGAAAAGTAGAAAACAAAAACAAAGGAGAGTAAAAGGGAAGGAAATGGATCATATTGGAGTCTTTTTGAGGTCATATTGGGGTCAATATTGGCGTCAATTTGGGATCATATTGGGGTAATTTTTGGGTCGATTTGGAATCATTTTGGGGTCATATTGGGATCACTTTTGGGTCGTGTTGGGGTCATTTTGGGTTCATATTGGGACCGTTTTGTGGTCATTGTAGGATCATCTTGGGAGTGATTTGGGGTCAATTTGGGATCCTTTTAGGGTCGTGCTGAGGTTATTTTGGGGTAATTTTGGGATCTTTATGGTGGGTAAAACTCATGATTTCATCAGTCATTGAGGAGACTGTTGTCCTTCTTGTTGATCTCTTTGAGATATGGATGGGTCTGCTACGACAAAACGAATTAGTAGCGTACTTCTTAGCCAACCCACGTGGAGCTAGTAAAACCTATCCTCTTACCCAGCCAAAAAAAAAAAATCAATATTGGTAAATCAATGTGTGTAAATATGTTTGCATGTTCAATAGTTAACTCACTAATCTATTTATCACAATTTACAAGAGCTTTTCTGTCATGCGTTAGTCCATATGAGCTTACACATTTTTTCCTTTTCGCTTTTATAGGCTCACAAAATGCGAGTATGTATTAAGCAAAAACCCTTTCAGCCCTTAAATACTTTTGACAGCTTAAGTGCGTACGGTGTTTATGACTTTTTTTTTACACTCACTCACAGATTTGTGTACGGATTTGTCAAAGGCTTTTAAGTTTTTTTATTGCTAACTATTTTTCATACAAATTCTTTACAACAACGCCTTTTACGAGTGGGAAAAAGGGAAATTTTGTAGAATTAACACAGGTCCAGTGACTCTGCCCATGCGGTGATGGAGCTTTGTGATAGCAGACGGCATAAAGTTTACATAAAAACAACATCTGCAATTAAGGTGTCATAGTTTTGTGGTGAATAAATGGGCAAAACCTACTTGCAATAAGCTGTGTTACTTCTATGTGGGTAATTCCATATCAAATCATTAAATGTGTGAAATCGACCGCTTTCGCTTTAAACGACTTTTTGTGGGGAGTTGGCTTGGTAAGTTTTCGAACTAGAGAACTAATGAAATAAATGCTTCGAATGAACTAGTTCGATAACTCGCAACTTTTTAAGCGAAAGTTTATGTACGGTCGTTCAGTGAATAATTTTCAGATTTTAGTGATGCAGTCTTATAAATAAATGCTCAAATAAAGAAGTTTTGGCTAGGTTGCATGTAACTTTTAAAGCTGTGGTCTTAGTTGTGACTTTGTATGCATATATAACACATCCTTGGCTAAATAAAGCGGCTGACAGTGCAATCGACCAAATATTTAAACAAATATAAGCCAAAAAAAATTTTACTTAAAAAATGCTGCCTTTGGTACTTTGAATAGACAAATGGTTTGTGTGCTACAGCGTGCTACGCCTTGTAAGTATAATAAAGTTAAAGTTTGCAATATTTTCTATAGGTCCCTGAAGAAAATGTTCGCTCATATATGCTCCTCTTTATAAAAGGATATAAAATCACTTAAAATTTTCATAAAAGTGACATGACGTATACGTAACATTTTTTCCTAAGGAATATGTAGATCAGGGGTAGCCAGGAATTTCATCCTACTGAGCCATACAACAATAACCTCATACTTTCAACAACAAAATCGTGGAATAACAAACATATACTCGAAAGATTTATTATTGAACTAAGACAAGAAAAAAATTGACTGTGTGCCATGGTAGAGACGCTAACGCTAAGAATAATATTGCAACGATTTTTCATTGTTTTTCTGCGAATCTGGTTTGTTTTTGTGAGCCACAAAAGAGCCACATGTTGTTGTTGTAGAGCCACAGCGAGACGAAAGAGTCCACTACGTGGCTGTGACTGATGTAGACTAACAGTTATGAAGAAATTAATTTTGGAATATACCCTAACTATCTCACATATAACATATGGGCAAAATTTCAATGACCTAGGGCCAGTCATTCTAATTTTGTCCCTTATTTCTAATATAATCTTGGCTTGCGTCATTTATTGACGCTTAACCGCCTAGGCGATTTTGGCCGTTTCGTATCAAAGCACGCCAGTCATTGCCAAGGGAGTTAAAGTCATCCTCCACTTGTTGTTTCCATCTCAGTCGAGGCCTCCCCTTTTATCTGCCGTCGACTTCGGGTGTCGATAGGAAAACCTTCTGTGCTGGAGACTCCTTGTCCATTCGCATACCATAACCCAGCCAACGAAGCCTTTGAGCTTTAATTCGCTGCACTATGGTCAGGTCTGTGTAAACCTCGTACAGCTCGTCGTTAAATTTCCTTCGATACTCGCCGTTGGCATCACGGGAAGGGCCATAAATCTTCCGGAGAACTTTTCTCTGAAATACTCCAAGGGCCATCTCATCTTCTACTGACACTGTTCATGATTCCGAGCCGTACATCAGGACTGCTATGATGAGAGACTTATAGAGCGGGATCTTTGTTTGTCGAGAGAGGACTTTACTTCTCAATTGCCTACTTAGTCCAAAGTAACACTTGTTGGCAAGAGTGATTCTCCGCCAGATTTCTGGTTCCCAAATAGGCGAAGTCCTCACCGTTTCAATCTTGTAGCTATCAATGGTGACTTGGCTGACAAGGCGCAGGTGCGCCGATTCTTTCCTTCTGCATAAGAGCTGATGCATGCTTTTTACCTGCTCTTCGCCTCCGTGTTTGAACAGCTGGGCGGGTAGTCCGTCTTTTCCAGGCGATTTGTTGTTTTTGAGCCGAGATGTAGCTATCCTCACTTCATCATAGTCAGGTGGTGGGACGACTTTTCCATCGTCAGGGATTGGGGTATCGGGTTCAAACGTCTCCCTCGCAATTTAGCAGTGACGAGAAGTGCTCCCTCCATAATTTTAGTACACTCTGTACGTCGGTTACCAATTCGCCCTTATTATCCCTACAGGAACTTGCCCCAGGCTTGAAACTATCCGCCGGATCTTTTCATAGAAATTTCGGGCCTCACGTTTCTTTCTTCTAAAAAAGGCGCCTCTCTTCGTTCTTCGCCTCACGATATCGTTGCCATACACTGCGGGTTGCGCCCGTTCGCAACGTCTCCCTGTAAGCAGCGTCCGTTTTATGCGAGGTAGTGCTACATTCCTCATCGCAAAAATTATTCTTTCGGGCTCGCTGGAACCCTATAGTACCCTCAGCGGCGGTACGCAATGAGTGAGAGCTGTGCTCCCGTTGCCATGGCCATCTTCCCTCATTTAGAGCACTAAAAAATCTTCACGTGTGATATCAAATAATTTCTTGTATAACATTTTATGTCTTTTACCGCTTCTTCCATAATATCATTCTCTCAATTTAAGTATCATTTATTAGCCATGCCATTACACTCCGCCCCTATCTCTTTCATAGCTGCCAGCTGTTGCAACTCATTCATTTATTTAAGTCAATTTGAATACATTTTACAAAAAAACTCGTTTCGCTTGCTTTGCTGGTGCCAGTCAGCTGGCTCCGATGGCCACATCAATGGTTGCCTTTAATGGCTATTTAATGTGTCTCGGCGTAATGGCTTTTGGTTCGTTGGTAGGTATGCCATTTTTTCTTTTTTGACATTTCTGCGCATTGAATTGCTTGTTCTGGGTGCTTTTCCTCCGTGCAGGTGCCACATTTTGCTAATGAATACAATTGAACGGTCACCGCGTTTTCATTTTTAACATAAACGCTCCTTCATTCCATTCGTTCAATTGTTCGTTCATGCATTTGTTCCTTTGTCCGTGCGCTGGTGCCAATGGTGTAGCGTCATTAAAAAGTTGCATGCCATCCATAAAACTCCTTTCAATATGCGCTCTTTTACTGAAAGTATCATTTTTTGGCATCCCTCGGAGTGTGGATATCTGTGTATGTATTGGTGTCTTCTTATGAAAAAGTATTGCCATTTTCTTTACCTTTTCATTGGAATCCTATATATACGTTGTATTTCTTTAGTTTTATTTTTTGTTTTTCACGAAATTGCTGTTGGTGTTATTTTCATATCGTCGCTCTCTTGGCAAAAGCATGAATGTACCAAAACTTAAATTTTGGGAAATCTAATTTGATATAGTTATTACGTTAATATTCCTTCAATTCCTCGAGACTCGTCACATTCAAAAAAAAAAAAGTAAAATTTTTTTAAATTTTCGTTTTTCCAGAAACATGAATGTGTAGCAAATTTTGTTACGTATACGCCATGGTGTCTGTTTATGAGTGAACGAAAATTGTATAAAAAATTTTCCTAGAAATTTTTAAAAGAAAAAGAAAGAAAAACAGACACCTTGGCGTATACGTAACAATTTTGCTACACATTCATGTTTCTGGCAAAACGAAAATTTTAAAAAATTCAAAAATTCAGTTTTTAAAAAAAATGTGCTACACATTCATGTCTCTGGAACAATTTTCCCAAGTTTAACTGCACATTCATGAAAGTGCCATTGAAAATCTTCGGGGGTTCCTTGTATTTTGTAAACCCAGGATTTTCGTGAATCGTAGAGAAACGAAAAGTTAATCACGTGAGCCTTTTAACTCAAATCTGGAAAATTGGTACATTCAAGCTTCTGGCAAGCGAGCGACCATATATTATATGAAAAACCAATTTGCGTACCAACCCGGAAAATCTACGGATACTGCTATTCATTGCTTTACGGAAAAAATTGAAAAGGCCATAGAGTCTAAAGCACGACTATCACATCTGCTATCGTAGAGCTATCCCCGACCTAACGATGCAATCGAGCAATGGAAACATATCTCTCCGCTGAGACCACTAAGAGGTTTCAGCGAGCCCGCAAGAACAACTGGTACGATGAGAAATACAGCACTGGCTCGGACGAAAAGGACGCTGCATACAGGAAGACATTGCGAATGGGCGCAACCCACAGTGTATGGCAACGATATCGTGAGGCGAAGAGTAAAGAGAGACGCCTTTTCAAAAAAAAAAAAGAAACACGAGGCCGAAAGGCGTCAGTTTGAGGAGCTGGAGATGCCGGGGACAGGAATGATGCCCGAAAATTCTATGAAAAGATCCGGCGGATGACGGAAGGTTTTAAGACCGGGGCAAGCTCCTGTAAGGACAATAATGGCGACCTGGTAACCGACGTACAAAGTGTATTTAAATTATGGAGGGAGCACTTCTCCTCACTGCTAAATTGCGAGGGCGACGTCGAACCCGATACCCCAATCCCTGACGATGGAAAAGTCGTCCCACCACCACCTGACTATGATGAAGTGAGGATAGCTATATCCCGCCTAAAAAAAAAAAACAAAGCGCCTGGAAAAGACGCAGTACGCGCCGAGCTGTTCAAACACGGAGGCGAAGAGATGGTAAAAAACATTCATCAGCTCTTATGCAGAATATGGGCAGACGAGTGCATGCCTCCGGATTGGAATTTAAGTGTGCCCGAATCCACAAGAAAGGTAATCCCGCTAACCGCACCAACTACCGCGGAATCAGTCTTCTTAATATCGCATATAAGATTTATTCTAGCATAGTGTGTGAAAGTCTGAAGCCCATTGTAGACAAACTGATTGAATCTTATCAGTGGGGCTGTAGACCTGGTAAGTCTACTATCGACCAGATTTTCTTGATACGATTTCAAAGCCGATTTTGACAGTGCGAAAAAGGATATTGATATCCACGGCCTTATCAACCGCGCCGTTAGCGCCGCCTTCTCTGGAATGGTTAAAGAAGCGAAAAAGTGGTTCTTGCTGTCATGCTGCATCGGCTAGTCGGTGTCGGTATAAGAGGTGCAATGAGGACGTGCCCTGTCGATGCTTTAAGTGCTCTTGTTGGAATACCTCCCTCCCCTATTTTGATGGAGAAAGAAGCCACACTTGCTGCACAATCCGATATGGAGATTTGGTACACGGATGGATCGAAGCTAGAAAATGGTAAAACAGGAGCTGGTATAAGGAATCGATACTAATGGGTTACCACCCTACTAACATTCAAGCCGTTGGTTCCATGCAATAGAAATCTGTGCAGAGAATGCCACCGAAGAGGACTTTACTCTACTTACTTGGACAGTCAGGCCGCCCTATCTGACTTGCTGTCTTACACTACAACTTCTTATCTTGTTGCTGAGTACGTTGCAGTCCTTAACGATTTGGGAGCCAAAAGCAAAGTTTTGTTAGGTTGGGTCCCAGGGAATGAAGGGCATGACGGCAACGAAAAACCAGATCACCTTGCAAAACAGCATTTTATGGTCCGGAACCCTTTTATGGGCTCACAAAGGCTCACGTAAAGTAGACTATAAGCAAATGGGTAAAGAAACAGTTTAGACAGCATTGGCTTGGAAGCCTAGGACAGAGGCAGGTCAAACTCTTTTTAGAACCCTCATAAGGAGCATCGAATAGATTTATCCATCCTAGAAGGGTGGATCTAAGAACCCTCACGGGGTATTATAAGGGACATTGCAGTCTTCGTTATCACTTGAGTAAGATTAATTTGTCAGATATAATAATCTGTCCGTTTTGCGAACTGGACGATGTAACCCCAGTCTATACTCTCCTCGAATGCATTGCGTTAGCTAGAAGAAGAGTTTGCTATCTAGGTGATGTAACTCCAATCCATTGGCGATATGGGATAAATTTGGAACCTGATGAATCCATATATTGAAAAAAATCTAATAAAATCGGGTTTTTTGGAAGTATTTCCCCTTTTCCGTCAAAACGAATTTTTCATAGTGCATATCACTGGATATCGGATATCAAAAATTATAAAAGGCTAGCTTTATATAAATAGACTCGTTAGAATCACAACACTTTTCTTTGAAAAAAGATCTCGATATTAAACCACAAATTTCAGTATCATCATTAATAAATGCTATCTCTTCGGCTTGTTAAATATCTGGCTGCTGCTTTTTTTGTGGTTCATTTATATAATGGTACCATTTTTCAATCAAATTTTTATTTCGATTTTCATTCCAATAGCACTGCATTTTTTTTGCTCCAAATTTTCGCAATTTCCGAGCATGTTTGCCCAATCATCACTGATTTTTACTGCCTTGCTTATGAATATTGACTGCGTGCCACAACAAGAAAGCAAAGCAACAGCATCGATACCCAGTAGTTAAACTCAAACAAGGTCTAGGTTTGTATCTTTGTTTGTTTATTTTCTACTACCTTTTGCGTGCAGTCGTTCCATCGCACCACAGCCCGTTTTCTAATCGTGTTGAAATTGTAAAATATCGCTACAGGAAGTGCAGTAACAACAACAGCAACAAGGGTGCAATGTTGTAAACCAGCGGCAGGCCCAAGGGATACATTTGCACATCACTACACTCAACACAATATTGAGTAGTTACTGCATTGAAAACACACGGCAACACACACACACACATACACACATAGACAACAGCATACTTGCAGAAATTGCTTGCCAGCAAACAAAAAAATGCTCACTGCACAAACTTGCATGGCACTTGAACGCATAGGCACACACACACACATACCAACATACTCATACAAAGGCATGTACCAGACACTTGTCAGTTGGCAAATTCGCAATAATATACCTCGGTGCATTTGTGGGGGCGGCGTTGCCACGCCCACCACTCTCTAGATGCGGTTTGTTTCAAGTTTACGTTGCTGTTAACTTTGCTGTTTGTATCTGTAGTTGTGTTTGTGTATTGCTATTGCTCTGCTATTTCTATTGCTGTTACTAAGCTTGAGTATCTAACATTTTTTTTCATTTGAAAAATGTGAAATCAAATTCGAATTTCATTCGCCAAAAACGTTGAAATGAAATTCTTTGCAAAAGAAAATTGCAGAGGCGTCGCATGATAAGTGAATTTGGACAATTTTCAATTCCAAAAACAAAAACAACAACACCACAAACAACAAGTAGATAAACAAAAAAACTTATGAGCAGGCGACAACCATTAAATTTTGGCAAAAT
>CAXKVI010000004.1:18863124-18888124 GCA_964058755.1 Campiglossa producta | reverse complement strand
TTATTCTCTTTTATTTTATGTAGGTTTATTTTATTTTATTTTATTTTATTTTATTTTATTTTATTTTATTTTATTTTATTTTATTTTATTTTATTTTATTTTATTTTATTTTATTTTATTTTATTTTATTTTATTTTATTTTATTTTATTTTATTTTATTCTTTTTATTTTATTTTATTTTATTTTATTTTATTTTATTTTATTTTATTTTATTTAATTTAATTTAATTTTATTTTATTTTATTTTATTTTATTTTATTTTATTTTATTTAATTTTATTTAATTTTATTTTATTTTATTTTATTTTATTTTATTTTATTTTATTTTATTTTATTTTATTTTATTTTATTTTATTTTATTTTATTTTATTTTGTTTTATTTTATTTTATCTTATTTTATTTTATTTCGTTTTATTTTATTTTTGTTTTATTCTCTTTTATTTTATGTAGGTTTATTTTATTTTGGTTTATTGCATCTCATTTAAATAATTTTTTTTATTTAGTTAAATTTTTTAAATTTATTTTTGTTTTATTTTATTCAAATTTATTTTCCTTTATTTTTTTTGTTTTATTTAATTTTTTTCATTATTTTTATTGATTTTTTTGTTTATTTTATTTTTTTAAATTTAATTTCCTCAAAAATAGGAAAGAGCGACCTGTCATGGCTGCGGGCTCAGGTACGCTACAAACGGTCGACGTGCCCGCAACATCAGATGCTGAGCAACCCATCTCTCAAAAGCAATGACAGAGATCTCATGTGGATATTAAGAGGCAAGCCTCCATCTTTCTGTAAGGTAAAAGTGACTTGGTGGAGGCTAATACCAGTACGTCTACGAACGCAGTCTTCTCATGCTAAACTCCCATCCAGCGCCGGTACTGAAACCGATATCCTTACATCTGTTGCAGGGGTCTCACGACGTGGCCACAGATATCCAAGGGAGATGGAAGCCGCAACTAAAACTTTAACGGAGGGTATTGCTGGACACCATGTCGCAGCATGCTAGGAATGCGGTGTTCTGATAAAGGATTTTCAAAGCAATTAAAACGATATTAGAAGAGGTATGCAAAAATCCTCGGGGTGGGCCAAAACCAAATATGGGGAGGTGACCAAGAACAGGATCTTCATAGGTATATTAGACTGAGTTAACGACCGTGGTACTATCCCTAGAGACCGGTGGCCCTACACCCGGATGAAATCGGTAAAGCCGCTCTTTACGTTATGATGGAGCTTCCATGTAGTACGCTGCGAGGTACTTATGTGGGATGGTACCGAGGTCGGATTAAAGTCCCAGTTTCCGAGGATCTAAAAATTATGGCGCTGTACTAGTCAGCAGCTGCAAGGCTGGGTGCAGCCTATGCAGGCGGCCAAAGGCAAGGGGATGGGTTGGGAACCGAGACGAAACTTTTGATTCAAACCGGTTACTCCTCTTCCAACTACGCAACACAAGCACCACTTATTGAATATAGCCCCATTCCAATCCCCAAGTTAGTAAACGGCCATATTAATATTTTATCCACATTTGACTTCTTCAGCTCGTTATATTTCTGTTGTTTCAACAATGATTTTATGCTGTGTGTGCAACGGCTTGCAACATTTCCTATTTCGCACATCTTTTGTGTTTGACCAAAAATTCAATGCCCTCCAACAAAGCAAACAAACGACGAAAATCAGTTGCGAAAATCGAAACAACGACGCAGCGCCGCATGCACCATTTCAATTTAAGCTCGCTAAGCTTATGTCGGGCAAGGAATAATGCGATAACCCGCAAATAACTCAAAGTTCATCCATACGAATCGTTGTATGTTTGTGTGAGCTCGTATAATTTTCACACAACGCCGAGACGCTGTCTGGCGCGAAAAGTTATTTTGTTGACCGTCAAACGATTGCAAAGTTTCCAATTGACTGAGCAAGCTACACACCTCGAGTTACATAGCTGCGAGCTTGACTGCCGCGAGGATTTGATATTGTAACGAGACCTGCAAGCTGTTCATAAATCCATGAACCATAAACGCTAAATCGATGCCGAGCGCGAGTTCGAGATGAGCGAGTAGTGGAGGCATGGTGAGATAGTACAGGCATAAGCTGGGCAAGGAAGGATGGAGGTACATAGACGATAGGAGTGTGGAGCGAATTGTAGCTGGAATGAATGTCAATGCAGGAACCAGTGAGCAGAATTTCTTGCTAGTCAGGGGCGGACCCACTGGTGGGGTTTTCAGGCTCAACCCCCCTCCTTCGGGATCACCCACGGGGATTCGAAATACAGTAAAAATATAAAAAAAAATTACACAAATTTACACACAAATTTTAGTTAAATTTACATTAAAAATATAGCAAAAATCACATATAAATTTTTGGTAAAAAATACGCCAAAAATATAGTAAAAAATTACCCAAAAAATATAGCAAAAATTACAAAAAAAAATATAGTAAAAAATTTAGTAGAAATTAAGCAAAAATACGCTAAGAAATAAGGAAAATTAAGTAAAAATTACACAAAAAGCAAAAAAAAAATTTACCAAAACAATTTATAAAAATTCACATAAAAAATATAAAAAAAATATACAAAAATATAGTAAAAAATTGCCCAAAAAATATAGTAAAATTACAAAAAATATAGTAAAAATACAAAAAAAATCTAGTAAAAATTACACAAAAAATGAAGTAGAAATTAAGCAAAAATACAGTAAAAAAAAAACCGTTAAAATATAGCAAAAAATATAGAAAAAATATAGTAAAAAGTACACAAAAATATAGTAAAAACTACTCAAAAAGTATTACACAAAAAATACTAAAATTTACACAAAAAATTTAGTAAAATTCTCATTAAAAATATAGCAAAAAAAAATTATACAAAAAAATAGTAAAAAAATGACCCAAAAATATAGTAAAAATACAAAAAAAATCTAGTAAAAATTACACAAAAAATATAGTAGAAATTAAGCAAAAATACAGTAAAAACTACCGTTAAAATATAGCAAAAAATACAGAAGAAATACAGAAAAAATATAGTAAAAAGTACACAAAAAATATAGTAAAAACTACTCAAAAAGTATTACACTAAAAATAGTAAAAACTACTCAAAAAGTATTACACAAAAAATAGTAAAATTTACACTAAAAATTTAGTAAAATTCACATTAAAAATATAGCAAAAAAAAAAAATTATACAAAAAAATAGTAAAAAATGAACCAAAAATATAGTAAAAATTTCAAAAAAATACAGTCAAAATTACGCAAAAAATATAGTAAAAAATTATGCAAAAAAATAGTATAAACTACACAAAAATTACGGTAAAAGTTACGAAATTTTTTTTTTTGAAAAACAAGCATAAAAGGCCAGCTTTAAAGAAACTGTGAACGGAAAATGCCCCCGAAATTAAAAGTAAAAATTTGAATCTTCCCCTTCCCGATGTTCGGGATCTGCCACTGTTGATAGTAGTGGAGTGCTAAAAAGGAAGCAGACTGACCACTCAGATACCATGACAACTTTTACTTAACGAGCTCCGATAGGTGGCGCAAGAATCGCGTTTTTTGGAATGGTAGCTAAAAACGAACTACTTCCGAATGGTTGTGCTGGGAGCTTGTTTGAAGCTATATAAAATATGATGAATCGTTGAATATTTTCCAATCCCTGGGATTTTGTTAGTACGTTCAGCACTGGATAAATTTTCCCTACAGGGCTATGTATGTACATATATACTGAGCATCTAGTAGTGAGAGCTAGTTACCAATAATCCCGGTAGCTTAAAATTCAAGCTGCTTCGGCACAAAAAAGAGATAAAGATTGAGAGAAGCAAAGTCTGACGTATCGCATTAGTTGTGGCAGTGTTGGGAGTTGAACGTAGTCCAGATGCGTCAACAATATTCAGTTGCTTGTCAAATTAACGATTACAAGTAAATTGAAAATCGTTGTCATAAACTATTATTGTTGCCATAATTCTAGGTAAGCCGTACAACGATTGTCGGAAAGTATTAACTATTTACGAGAAATTGATTGCAACATAATTGAAACAGAGAGAATAGAAAGAAGTGTGTGCTAATAACAGCTAAACGAAGAGATGGTGGCTTTTCCTCTCAAACTGCTGGTCCTTAATTGGCTCAGCTGATATATCAAGACTTAAGCCTTGTCTATGTAAAGGTAGGTCCACTGACTTTTTTTCCGTCAGCTCAATTTATTTGAGGACATGACAGTGAATTTGACACCCATAAATTTCAAGGCAAATGTAATACAAATTTACTAACCTACCCAGCAACATAAACTTGCCTTCTACAACAACAAATTCCATATACTATCTCTAGCGCATCGCACCTTCAATAAATCTGCTACATTATTGACGCCATTGGCAAGCCGCCCGGCACCAGCATAGATTTGAAAATACTGCCACGATTATGTAGTGGGTGAAATTGAGCGCCAATCGAACATCGGATATCAGCTGACAGGCATTTTGTGAAAGAGGAGTCAGCTAGACGCCAGAAGTTGTGCAAATTACAACACACAATACAACTGCATAGAAAAAAAGGATTAAAAAAATGTGACAAGGCTACAGTTATCTAAGTTTATCAAAACATAAAAGAAGAATGACCAAGATGATTCACCTATGTATAAAATTATATAATTTTAGCTATTTCAGCTAACCGATATATGTCAATTATGAGATTTTCGAAATTTTCGATATCGAAAAAGGTAGCGTGGTTATCATCCGATTTCAGCCATTTTAAATAGCAGCCTACCTTAGCCAGAAATTAAACTGTATACCAAATTTTATGAAAATATCTCAATTTTTACGCAAGTTGTCAATTTATGTGATTTTCGATATCGAAAAAGGGGGCGTGGTTATCAGAAATTAGCCAGAAATTAAACTGTATACCAACATTCATGCAAATATGTCAATTTTTGCTCAGTTATGTCAATTTATGTGATTTTCGAAAATTTCGATATAAAAAAAGGGGGCGTGGTTATCATCCGATTTCAATCATTTTCAATAGCAACCTATATTGGCCAGAAAGTAAGCTGCATACCAATTTTCATGCAAATATCTCAATTTTTACTCAAGTTGTCAATTTATGTGATTTTCGATATCGAAAAAGGGGGCGTGGTGATCATCCGATTTCGCTCATTTTAAATAGCAGCCTACCTTATTCAGAAAATAAACTGTATACCAACATTCATGCAAATATCTCAATTTTTACTCAAGTTATGTAAATTTGTGTGATTTCCGAAATTTTCGATATCGCAAAAGGTAGCGTGGTTATCATCCGATTTCAGCCATTTTCAATAGCAATCTACCTTGGCCAGAAAGTAACCTGTATACCAAATTTCATGCAAATATCTCAATTTTTACTCAAGTTGTCAATTTATGTGCTTTTCGATATCGAAAAAGGGGGCGTGGTTATTATCCGATTTCGCCCATTTCCAATAGCAACCTACCTTGGCCAGAAAGTAACCTGTATAACAAATTTCATGCAAATATCTCAAGTTATGTCAATTTATGTGATTTTCGAAATTTTCGATATCGAAAAAGGAGGCATGGTTATCATCAGATTTCACTCATTTTCAATAGCAACCTATATTGGTCAGAAAGTAAGCTGCATACCAATTTTCATGCAAATATCTCAATTTTTACTCAAGCTATGGCGATTGATGTGATTTTCGAAATTTTCGATATCGAAAAAGGGTGTGTGGTTATCATCCGATTTCGCCCATTTTCAACAGCAACCTACCTTGGCCATTATCGTGTACACGGACGGCCAGAGGGACAGCCATGCCTTACTCAACTCCTCTTTTCAACCTAAGAACTTTCATATAAGGAACTCTTTATCTTTCTCTGTTACGTAGTACCGTTATGTGGACAAATTATAATACCCTTGTACTAGTACTAGCACGTTGGGTATAAAAAGTATGAATCATCTGAATAAAGTTGGGACAGAATACAATAGAGCCCAACATTGACCTTATCTTGGAAAAACTAAGCAGGTCCTGTGTTAAAAATCTTTAACCAGCTGGCTAGGTCAGGAGTATGCTTTCCTTGAAAGGTCCTATCACATGGTCCATGACTCATGGAAAAACTAAACTGTGATCTATAGAAATCCACCCAGTGAACTAAAAAAGTGGTGGCAGCAATCGCGCAGTTAGCCGCAACCCGGTGGCAGCAGCGCCCAAAGAATTGGTATTTGGAGGCGTCACTACGTTCATCGAGTAGCCGAATAAACTAAACTGTGATCTACACATATCCATCCACCCAGTGAACTAAAAAAGTGTTGGCAGCAATCGCGCAGTTAGCCGCAACCCGGTGGCAGCAGCGTCTAAAGAGGTGGTATTAGAAGGCGTCACTACGCTAATCGAGTAGCCGAAAAAACTAAACTGTGTACTATAGATATTCACCCAGTGAACTCAAAAAGTGGTGGCAGCAATCGCGCAGTTAGCCGCAACCCGGTGGCAGCAGCGCCCAAAGAGGTGGTATTTGGAGGCGTTACTACGTTCATCGAGTAGCCGAAGAAACTAAACTTTGAAATATAGATATCCACCCAGTGAAGTAAAAAAGTGGTGGCAGCAATCGCGCAGTTAGCCGCAACCCGGTGGCAGCAGCGCCCAAAGAATTGGTATTTGGAGGCGTCACTACGTTCATCGAGTAGCCGAATAAACTAAACTGTGATCTACACATATCCATCCACCCAGTGAACTAAAAAAGTGTTGGCAGCAATCGCGCAGTTAGCCGCAATCCGGTGGCAGCAACATCCAAAAAGGTATACTTACCAGATGTGACTGTTAACGGATAAGACCCAATCAGCTTGTCTACACACAATACGCTGGATGGAATCTTAGCTACAATGTTAAGGAGATTGATTCCACTTTGATTGAGGCGTTATTTTAGGATTCCCTTGCACTCGAGTCGCCATCGAGCGACATAACTAATGCAACAGCAAAATTTCATTGAACGCTTCCAATTGCATTTCGAACTTTGAATGCGACTCCACTGTTAAGCAATCAAGCAATGAATGAATCTCTGAAAATTGCCCAATAAGCAACTATTCGATTTGATATCCGTATGTGCTCCTCAAAAACAGCATTGTCGAGTTCAAAATCAGCAAGAATGTACACTTGTCCATGACAAGTGCAACGACTAAAGAGTTGAGGTTTCGGACAGTTAGGCCAAGAATTGGTGTTAAGCATATGCCCATACGCATTGAAGTAAGGCGATAATGGGAGAGCTTATGATTAAAGCGGAAATGAATTTGCAAAGAAAAGAATTGCTAGTTGCAATTTTCACACACACACACCTTTGTGGAGGAACAACGCAGAAGGAGGTAAAGATATTAATGAAACAGTGGGATGGTGTAGGGTTAAGCACAAGAGACAACAAGGAGCAGTAACATAGGCTATGATGTGCTGCGTATTTGTAGACTGAGTGTAAGTGAAGTGAGGTTGATAGGAAAGGGGTGAGTACAGTTGCAGTAAATTATCTTTCCCAAATGCATGCAGCTAGAATGCTATGAAAGCGTTTCACTTGTGTGAATAGCTTACGAATACAACAACAGGCACAACAATAACAAGCACAACAACAACAACTGCTATAGTATGAATATCAAAAGTTGTGTTGCATCATCAAGCAGTAAACAAGCAACGAAGCCTTTGTTTGTATTGAATCAATGCGAAATCTATCAAAACGATATGAAGTGAGAGCAGCAACTGCTCGATGGGTAACGTGGTATGGAGGCCAACATACTACAAGGTGCATGTCAGCAGCTTAAAAAGCAGAGAAGAATTGATGAAAGCTGCAAACAAGACATGATGTTGCAACTTTAGCTGCTGATTTATTGCACACTAAAAACGCAGTACTGTTGCAAGGACTATGTTGCTGCGGTGCAAAAATAACATACTGCAAACACATATTCAAACTCTTGCATATTAACCTTGGTACTCAAAGCACCCTGTTCGAACTTTAGTGTTACTTGCAACATCTAGCAAGTGAAGGTTTAAATTGAAAAATTTATAAAAATTTAATATTAAAACAAATATAAGCAAGAAAAAATGAAAAGAAAAAAAATTTTGGTTTGCTACAGTGTGCTACACCTGCTAACTATAATAAAATTAAAGCTTGAAATGTATTCTATCGATTCCTGAAAAAAATGTTTGCCCATATTTGCCCTCTTTGATGTAATGACAAAAAGACACTTAAAATTTTCATAAAAGTGACATGACGTATACGTAAAATTTTTTTTGTTAACGAATTGACGGACGTAGAGAAACAAATAATGTATGCTGAAATACTACCTATTGGAATGTTTTAAAAGGAAGCTGAGGAAGCACGAATTGGGTCCAAGGGAGGTTTTCAACATATATTGGTACAGTGAGTAACTTTGATGAGGCTAACTTATGCGCAAAGCTTCACGAAGATATCTTTGGTTTTTTGAGCTGAAAAAAAAAAAAAATTGCGTTTACATTTTTTTTTTACATATGTATGTATGTACATTATGCTGGTCCTTATAATCAAATGTAGTACATTTTCCAGTCTCACCCCCTAGATCGGTTGCACCACGTCAACTATACCGCACAAACCTTTTATCACGATTGGAGATGGTTTAGGCGTGTCGCAGGGGGGTCAAAGTTCAGATTGCTCTATGGAGACTAAAACAAAAGTGATTGATGATAAAAGCCCACTTCCTCTATTTTGTCCAAAAAATGTATGGAACCGAACCACAGTGCAACATAATGTCATTTGCAACAGCAGCCGTTGACATGCCTTCAACATTTATGTCATCAACAAGCGTTTGCTTACCACACGCACACACCGCTCAAGCTAGCTTAAGTCACTCAGACGCATTCAGTGTCATGATATCGCATATTTATTTGCAGTTGTTGTTGCAACAGTAAACAGTTATTTGCTCTAGGCTTTATTAAATTTTTTTCGACTTCCTACTAGCGTTTGAAGCTTGTGGCAAGCAGTGGCGTTGCTTCTACCAACAACACAATGGTCAGGAGAACGAAAAGAGAAATGTTGAAGAAGAACTAAGCTAAGGAAACAAATGAAGAAAAGAAAGTAGGAAATGAGGAGCTAACTTGCTAAGACTACTTCCAGAACCGAAAACGAGGAACTTATATGGATGTGAAGGGGAAATAGTCAGATCTATACTGGGACCCTGGTCATATGGGCGTAGATGGCAACGAAAGAGCTGATGTGCTGCCCAAGGATGGGAGAGTTGAAATGTTAGCGAGAGATGGAAATTATCGAATAGCGGTGGGATGTGTTCACCCTTATCTCAGCTGTTCTCGAACCAGAAGCTGAAAGGCCAAGATTTTAGAGTTTCCTTAGAAATTCGTTCGCTTCGACCGATTCAATTCCAAATCTGTTTTTTATTATAATTTTTAATGTACTTTTTCTTATGCAGAAAGGAGGCTGAGTGAACTCAACTCATATAGAGGGCATACCATCTTATTTTATTATTATTTTGCTTTCAATAATAGGCAGATCCGCCCGAGTTTCCTTTCTTCACATCGCCCTTCGTGCCACGGCATTTTTACATACCATACAGCCGCTACTAATGCAGCCATATCACATCAAATCGCACGGAATGTGTTGATATTATTAAATTCTTTTGCAATTTTTGCAATGTGATGCAGTTGGCAATACAAAAATGTTGGAAATAATGCAATGAAAATAATTGAAATAAGCTAGAAAATCATAGTACAAATAAAATGAATTAAAATAAAGCTAAATAAAATAAAAAAGTAAAAAAATAAAAAATAATTAAATTAAATTAAATAAAATAAATAAAATAAAATAAAATAAAATAAAATAAAATAAAATAAAATAAAATATAATAAAATAAAATAAAATAAAATAAAATAAATAAAATAAAATAAAATAAAATAAAATAAAATAAAATAAAATAAAATATAATAAAATAAAATAAAATAAAATAAAATAAAATAAAATAAAATAAAATAAAATAAAATAAAATAAAATAAAATAAATTAAAATAAAATAAAATAAAATAAAATAAAATAAAATAAAATAAAATAAAATAAAATAAAATAAAATAAAACAACATAAAAAAAATAAAATAAAATAAAATAAAATAAAATAAAATAAAATAAAATAAAATAAAATAAAATAAAATAAAATAAAATAAAATAAAATAAAATAAAATAAAATAAAATAAAATAAAATGAAATAAAATAAAATAAAATAAAATTAAAATAAAATAAAATAAAATAAAATAAAATAAAATAAAATAAAATAAAATAAAATAAAATAAAATAAAATAAAATAAAATAAAATAAATTAAAATAAAATATAATAAAATAAAATAAAATAAAATAAAATAAAATAAAATAAAATAAAATAAAATAAAATAAAATAAAATAAAATAAAATAAAATAAAATAAAATAAAATAAAATAAAATAAAATAAAATAAAATAAAATAAAATAAAATAAAATAAAATAAAATAAAATAAAATAAAATAAAATAAAATAAAATAAAATAAAATAAAATAAAATAAAATAAAATAAAATAAAATAAAATAAAATAAAATAAAATAAAATAAAATAAAATAAAATAAAATAAAATAAAATAAAATAAAATAAAATAAAATAAAATAAAATAAAATAAAATAAAATAAAATAAAATAAAATAAAATAAAATAAAATAAAATAAAATAAAATAAAATAAAATAAAATAAAATAAAATAAAATAAAATAAAATAAAATAAAATAAAATAAAATAAAATAAAATAAAATAAAATAAAATAAAAAAATAAAATAAAATAAAATAAAATAAAATAAAATAAAATAAAATAAAATAAAATAAAATAAAATAAAATAAAATAAAATAAAATAAAATAAAATAAAATAAAATAAAAAAAAAAAAATAAAATAAAAAAAATAAAGAAAAAAAAAAAAATTAAATAAAATAAAAAAATAAATAAAAAAAAAATAATAAAAAAATAAAATAAAATAAAATAATATAAATAAAACAAAATAAAATAAAATAAAATAAAATAAAATAAAATAAAATAAAATAAAATAAAATAAAATAAAATAAAATAAAATAAAATAAAATAAAATAAAATAAAATAAAATAAAATAAAATAAAATAAAATAAAATAAAATAAAATAAAATAAAATAAAATAAAATAAAATAAAATAAAATAAAATAAAATAAAATAAAATAAAATAAAATAAAATAAAATAAAATAAAATAAAATAAAATAAAATAAAATAAAATAGAATAAAATAAAATAAAATAAAATAAAATAAAATAAAATAAAATAAAATAAAATAAAATAAAATAAAATAAAAATAAAATAAAATAAAATAAAATAAAATAAAATAAAATAAAATAAAATAAAAT
Organism: Campiglossa producta; assembly: GCA_964058755.1. NCBI lineage: Eukaryota > Metazoa > Arthropoda > Insecta > Diptera > Tephritidae > Campiglossa > Campiglossa producta. The sequence continues at coordinate 18,876,774 of CAXKVI010000004.1, read as the reverse complement.
AAAATAAAATAAAATAAAATAAAATAAAATAAAATAAAATAAAATCAAATAAAATAAAATAAAAAAATAAAATAAAAAAATAAATAAAATAAAATAAAAAAATAAAATTAAATTAAAAAAAAAATTTAATAAAATAAAATAAAATAAAAAAAAATAAAATAAAATATACAAGTCGTGGTAATGTTTTGCTCAATATCTATTGACAAAAAGAAATTTAAGAAAATATATTAACGATATTGTAATTGCGAGCTTGAGGCCAGGCAATAATATATTAAAAAATATAGTAATTTCCACTGCAAACTTCTGATACAATGTATTCTCCTCATATCTCAACAATTTAGCTCCTGATTCTTACTTTTTACACATTCAACTTAGCAAGGTATGTCCTCCATACAATAAACATCCAGCAAGTATTAAACATTTCCTGCTTCCTCTGGCATCCAACGCTTCAGCTCACTGTCATCATTCATTATATTTGAATTCTCATGCGCCGCGTGAGAGCACAATATTAATACACACATACATAAATTGAGGCACTTGTGTATTCTTAACTGATATGAGTAAGAACTGCATGCATGTATGTGTAAATTGCTAGGAATTTATTGTAAGCAGCGATCACCCAAGGATTTGAAGGATTTCACTTAAAAAGTTTGAGCGTGTGTAGATTACATAAAAAGCTCACTGAAGCATGCCAAGTTTAAAGAGTGATAGTACTCGCGGGATGTTTTGATTTCTAGCATGAGTTTGCATATAAATATACTTAACGATTATTAGTTGTTTAGGCGTTATGGTAAGAAGAGAGACTCTCAGACTCACATACATACATATACATATGTACATATGTAGAAAAATATGGATACGGAATTTTTTTTTTTGAAATTTTCTTCTAAGAATTCCATGCTTACAGTCTGTGTCTGGTTCCGAATCACCCACAAAAATTTAAGTAGAAATTTCTTGTGTTAATAAAATTTGTCGTACGCTTGTTATAGTCCTTCCTACAGGGATCTTGTACATTTTCGTCTATGCGTATCTGTGTGTGTTCTTTGTGCTTATGGTTTTGTGTAAATTCTATTTATATTTATAATGTGCTTAGTGTTAATGTTAAGAGCAACATAAATCATCACGCAATTTACCACAAAATATTTTCCATTACACAATTGTTGGCATTGTCGTTACTATATTGGATATCCTGCACTTGTTGGCATAGCTTGATGTATGTATGTATACCGCTGGGATACATTAGAGGCCTGATACCTAAAAATAGAAAAATAGAAGGTATGAAACCGATTAAAATAACTTTCCGGTTTCAGTTTCGGTTTTGTAACGTGTTCGGTTTCGGTTTCGGTTTCGGTTTCGTTTCTTAACATTTATTTCGGCTTCGGTTCCGGCCTCGTTCCTCAACATTTGTTTCGGTTTCGGTTTCGGTTTCGGCTTCGGTTTCGGTTTCGGTTACGGTTTCGTTCCCGTTTCAGTTTCGGTTACGGTTTCGTTCCCGTTTCAGTTTCGGTTCCGGTTTCGTTAGTCAACATTTATTTCGGTTTCGGTTTCGATTTCGATTTTGGTTCCGGTTTCGTTCCTCAACATTTATTTCGGTTTCGGTCACGGTACACTTCCGGTTTCGGTTTCGGTTCCGTTTCATTCTTCAACATTTATTTCGGTTTGGGTTCCGGTTCCGGTTTCGGTTTGGTTCCGGTTTCGTTCCTCAACATTTCTATATGTTTCGGTTACGGTTTCGGTTACGGTTTCCGTTCCGGTTTCGGTGCCGGTTTCGTTCCTCAAAATTTATTTGGGTTTCAGTTACGGTTTCGTTCCGGTTTCGCTTCCGGTTTCGTTCCTCAAAATTTATTTGGGTTTCAGTTACGGTTTCGTTCCGGTTTCGCTTCCGGTTTCGTTCCTCAAAATTTATTTGGGTTTCAGTTATGGTTTCGTTCCGGTTTCGCTTCCGGGTTCGTTCCTCAAAATTTATTTAGGTTTCAGTTGCGGTTTCGTTTCTCAAAATTTATTTGGGTTTCAGTTACGGTTTCGGTTTTCAAATAAAAACACGAACACAAAAAACTCAAAAGTCACTAAAAAATATCAAAACCGTTCGGAACCGGCTTTTGAAACGGTTTCGGTCTCGTTCTTTTTTAGAACAAAATAACGGTTACGGTCTCGGTTTCGGTTTTGAAAAATTAATCGGTTTTAATCGATTACGGTTACGGTTTCGGTTCCGGTTTCAGTCCTTGAAAAAAAACAACAAATTTGACCGAATTAGCTTGGGAACAACTCTGGTTACGGCCAGCTGAGTTTGTACATAAAGTAATTTAACTATGACCACTTAACTGGGAATAGATTCGAGGAAGAGTTTCGAATTAAAGTATAGGGATGTAATAAGGACTCGCCGAGTCAATCATTTCGCAGAACGACCCTACAAAAAACAGCTGGTACGGCAACGTCAAAAGTGTGAATGAACACTACCGTGTGAAGAAGAGGGAAGCGAGGCGGACTTTCCGGATCAAAAAAAGGGAGGTGGAAAAGCGTGAAATCGAAAAGCTTGTGAAGCTAGCAAACAGGAGTAACGTCCGAAAATTGTATAAAAAAATCTGACGAATAACCGAAGGTTTTAAACCTGGATCAAAGTCCTGCATAAATGAGAGCGTCGATCTGGTGGACGATGTTCAGAGAGTTCTAAGGTTATGAACGGATCACTGCCCTCTGCCCTTTTAAAAGAAGCAAGTGAGAAACAATCCAGAGATGATGACGAGCCCGACCCCACCATCGAAGGCGATGGAAATGACATTCCACAAGCCAACCATAACGAGGTGCGAGTAACTATTTCCCCGATTAAAAAACAATAAAGCGGTGAGAGTTGATGGTCTGCCAGCTGAGCTATTGAAAAACGGCGGCGAGGAGCTGGACGAATAAATGCATGCCTTAATATTAAAATCTACAACCCCTAGCGGGTTGGGGGTTTAGAGTATGCCCGATGTAGGTATGCCGGTCGTGAGAGGCGACTGAAATCCACTTATAAGCTGATTACGGGGAAACGAAGTCGTTCCCAAGATAGTCGGTCTAATATCACAGGGTGCCATTCACCGGAACGTACCGGATTCATATACGGCAAAGGATTGTCAACGTCTGTACAACCCTGTCGGGTTCGCCACGACACTTTTTATAAATGGATCTTCCGACTAGAAAGGGCAAAGTACGGTTACATCAACAACAACATTAGAATCTAAGTGAATGAGATTTGTGTACCAGAGTCCTAAGGTACCTGCTTTAGTAAAAAATACTTCAGATAGGTAAATTGAAGCTCTCCAAAGTCCTTACTTCTCTAAAGCTCAACTACACTTTAATTCATCAAGAGTTTAGTATGTTATAGGGCCCATGTCCTCCTGCTCCTATCTCACTGTCATTCATTTACATCAACTACTAAGTGAATAAACTTAGGTGACACCCCATAAGTTCAAATATATTTTTCAATGCAACATATGCCATTTTCTTTATAATTTTCTTCAGTTATTCTGCTGCTTCTTAGTTTTATTACTTTACTCAATAATCATCATTCATTCGTCTGCTAGTTGCTTTTATATTGTTGTTGAGTAAAACTTTTGCATTAAATGGCAGTTTCGTTTGCTCTGGGTGAAGAATATTACTGCTTGGGTTGTTCGGTTGCTTCCATAAAGTATTCTTCTGCGTTGCTCGACTTCGTCTTCTCCTCGCTTCACTTACTTACTTCAAAACTACGTAGTTAAAGACTGAGTCTGCATTACTTCAATGCATTTCTTTAATGTGCCTTACCATATGCTCTTAAAGGGTACAGCGTTCGTTGGGTCACTGCCATCCTATGGTATCTATTGAGTTTTGCAACCAAGCTGTTCGTTTATTGTATTGCGCATATTGTTGCTAAGTTTGTTTGGAATTTATTATGAAGAAAAATGATTATAATTTTTTTTTCGTTGCAACAACTTGCTCAATTCTTGACTGCTTGCATTGGCTGTTAGTTTGACGTCATCTTGAAGTTTGTTAGCTTTAATATTATGAATTATTTGTTTGTTCCTCTGGTTGAGTTAGGCCAGGTTTTTCAGTGCAACTTTTGAACTTTGTTTCTTTCTTTTTAATCTTTATTTTAGCTCTTTATTAATGTACGATTTTTAATCTTGTGACTTCTTGTCATTTGTTTGAGGTTTCTCACTCTTAAAAAGCTCCTACTCACTTCCATTCATTGGAACTATTCCTTGTTGATACCTGCTCCTTCTTTCTTCTCGAAAAACTTTGCCACTCAAACTCTTCTTTCTCGCTGAAAGTTTGTGCAGCAAAGTCACCTAAGTTGCTTTTCTGTCGTTGTTTTCAAAAACTTCAATCCAACAACAGAAAAGTTCTGCAAGTCAACCTGTTACCATTTTTCCCACCTCCATCAGCTCTACAGAAAAGTTTCCGCCCAACACTCAGTGACATTCTCGATGACAAATGAGCGCAACAGCTTAATATTATTCAAACTCATTCCGTAAGCTCGTCTTCTCACTCTCAGCTATTCTTGCTTAGATTTAAATTATTCCACTTCCAAATTTGTTTATTTATTTACAAACTTAGCTCACCAAAAAACTTCAACTAAACACTTCGCCCATAAATCTGTAAATTCTTCAAATGAAACATATTTTTTGTCACACAAAATTGAAATTCACAATGGACTTGATTAAATTCTTTGCATAACATGTTGTTGCAACATCACAAATATTCATGCACTTTGAAACAAAAATCAAAGCCCACAGCGTAACTAATTCAACACACACAAAAATGCGTAAAGAAATACTTCAACGAGTTGTGTATTTTTGTTGTACGCTTTGAGAATTTCATTGTCCAAATTGTCGCTTTGATGTTTTTTTAAGTGTTTTGTTTGCTTACTAGCTAAGCAATGTTTCACTTGTTCAAGTGTACGTTTGTCTGTTTCACTTGTTCAGTTGTACGTTTTTGATTGTTGTTCGTTTGTTCAAAAATGCGTTTCACTTGTTCAATTGTATGTTCGAGTTGTTCAGTTGTACGCTTCAGTTGTTCAGCTGTTTCACTTGTTCAGTTAAATTAAAACACGTTTATTTGTTATTTAAAAGTATTTAGTTATGTGTTGGTTTACTTTGTTCATTTTGCAATGAGTTGTGAAGTTAGTTAGTTCAGTTTAAAGTTTCAGTGGCTAGTTTTTTGGAAGGAGGAGATTGAAGCTGAGAACCTATGGATCTATTTCGGAGCGTTTCTGTGCCTGACTAGATCTCATATTTCACAAGCTGCTCTAGCTGACAAGCTTCCGTTTGTGAAACACTTGTGGAAAATCATTTAGACAGACTACATAGCCACCGGGGCTTCGAAAGAGATCGTGAAGAGGCGGAAATGACGTTGTGGGGTCTGCTATGTAATGTACTGATCCGGAAGTAAACAGATCCTACATGCTTCCAGAACACTGTAAAGTCTCTGGGGCGGTAGTTGTAGCAGTAACGAAAGCAGGGTGAATTTCCCCTTTTACAAGCAGGCAGCTTTTAAGGCAATCCTCAATCTTGGTCGCTACAACAAAGAACAGTGTAATGCACTGGAAAAAGGAGTTAGGGAGAATTTTCACGAAGAGGGAGGTGCATACAGCGTACCCGGTATAAAGGTATTCTGACGTTTTGGACGAGCATTCATTATCATGTACAACGGGTGTGATATGAGGTCAACTTAACTGCTAGTTTTTCTAAAATGTTAGGACTGCAGCCTTATTATGGGTGATCTTACAGAGCCGTGGCTTTTGGTGTCGCATGTAAAGTGACAGTAAATGCAGGAAATACATGTGACCATTTTCAGTTTATGTGGGGAATTGACAGATCAGCCATCTTAAGCTTACGTAACCAATCCACCCTCTCCAAAGAAGGAAGCTATGGCAAGCAAACAAGAATACGGATGAAGAGTTGATAAGAATAGTTCGCCAAGAAGCCAGTTATGAAACGTTTAGACTCTGATAAGAGTTGGCAAGCTGAACACCGAGGCAGATGGACAGCAAAGCTGATATCAGACCTTAAGATATCGAAATGATCTATGGACCTGGGTACTTAAAAATACATATATAAAATGAGAAAATATTAGAATAAAGTGTTCTCTGCGCAATTCCGTATCGCATATAAGGTTCTATCAAGCGTATTGTAAGAAAGATTGAAACCTGACGTTATTCGATGGATTGGACTTCATTAGTGTGGCTTCAGACCTGGTAAATGTACTATCGACTAGATTCACTGATTCGCACTCGTTCTGTTATATGCATCTCAGGGAATATTCGAGAGAAAGGTTCTTCGAAAGAGTACCGAAGATTATTTAACGATGAGCTGTATGAACTTTACGCATACGACGACATAGTCCAGCAAATTAAGACACAACGTCTTTGTCTTCTTGGCTAGGCTATGTTGTGCGAATGAATGAAGATGCTTCGGCTCAGAAGTATTCTTATCGGCACCCGCGGGGGTGGAAGCAGAGGAACAGGGAGAACATCACACCAATGGAAGGACCAAGTGGATGCCGATCTGCTATCCCACGTTGTCTTGGCCCCAGTAAGCCCAACGAAGAAGCGACTGGCGAGCAATGTTGGGCAGTCGAAATCGCCGGAGCGGTTAATATAGGAAAAATCGAAGATCCGTAATGCATAGAAAGCACACCCTGAGAAAAAAGTGGAAGCTGGACGCAGGCACAATAGAATCTATCTATATATAAGTACGCCACATGAAAAACTTTAGGAATCTCGTGTGAGCGAACCGTTTGACCGAAAATCGATACTATTACTTTTAAAAAAGAGGAGGGTGGAACAATATTCTGACGTTACGGTCCCGAAACTAAGGGGACGTTTTCTTATCTACGGACATACGGTTGTTCTTGTTGTTGTTGTTGTTGTTAACAGCAAAACACTCCGAAGTTGACAGTCCTTGGCCGGATATGACCCCGATACGCTGCGGTACTCCCTTGCGGTACTGCCCGACTGTCGTGGTAGCGATTTGGTATGACCAGTGGAACCTTCTAGGTCATGCCATCCCTCCATCCGTGAGGAAGAAGAAGATGTGTAATGAGAGGTGAGAGGAATCATATCCGTAGATCAACCATCGAGTAGCACGTCATTACCTATGTGCATATTAGTCGCCTCTTACGACCGGTATGCCTACCTCGGGCATATTCTAAACCCCTAACCCGCAGGGCACACGGACATACGGTGGGTGCGATGGCATCAATTAAGGCGAATTACCCTTTCTTGTCGCCACACGTACATATAAATGAGAAACCTTCTTCACATCAACACTTTGCTTCTCATAATTGTATTGCTCTCAGTTCATCCGTCTTAATCTTTTGTCTTGCAAGCATGTTAACAACTTTTAAATGGGTTTTTAATATCATACATAGTGTAAGTATGCATGGGTCATTCCATGCCAAATCGACAAATTGTTTACCTGACCCCTTCGATTTCACTAAAAATTTGCTATCTTTTTCTACCACCCGAAAGACATTTTTCAGAATTTTTTAAAATTTTTATCCCCAAACCAAAAAAAGTTATGAAAAGATTAAAAGAACTTTTAGCGAAATCGAAGGGGGCCAGGTAAAAAATTTGTTGATTTGGCGTGGAGTGACCCATATGAATGTGTATTTGTGTAAAGGTATGTGTAAAGAATCAATTTAAGATTAATTTTAAGATTAACTTTTTGCGCTATAGCATTCATACTATGTGGGTATGGATGTATGTGGGTGCGAACTTTTATATATATAGTATACGGTGGCATCATGGTAGACACCTGGGTTGAGCGTTCAAGACACTTGAGTTCGATTCGCGGTGAAGTCAATATAAGAACTCTGAAAAATAATGTTTTTTTATTGTTTTTTTATTTTTATTTTGACTCCTTTTGGTGTTTAAATAACTCTTACTTTAGTTTATATATAGAACAGCTCATTTTTCTCTGTATATTAATTGAGTGTCATTCTCGTATACTCCCGTCCATAGCAAGAAGGCAGTATAGCTAATATGTTGAGCTAAGAAAAAATATCACTTATACGCCATGGTGTACCTAAAAAATATGCTTCAAACTTTGGTTATAACCACCCATTTTAATTCGTGGGTTGGTATTGTAAATAACTTCGTTGACATAATCACAAAATGGAATGACCCTAATTGACAATATCAAATGTCACTATCACGAATGAGTCACTGTGAAACTTTTCACCCACTACACTGCTAGAAAAACTTAGTAGTTAGAGCAAAGTAAAGTCATGCGAAAAAACTTTAATTGAAATCGGCAGCAAAAGGTTTGTCTCAGTGTAGTTGAAAACTTTAATTTAAATATTTCTAAGCTTGAATTTTGTTATGTAATACAACAAGATTATGTCATACAAAATTTTTTCGTGTAAATACGGTTTTATTTTCTCTTTTGTTGTTAATTTTGTTGCTTTATTGTGCATGAAATTGAAATTCCAAATACATATTTTTCCTTCCTTTCAGCTCACACAAAATGTAAGGCTTCTAATGTTTTATGTAGCGACGGCTCACTTAAACAAAGTAATTGCTTGAAAATGGATTTGCTACATTATAAAATTGTATTTACACACAATTACAAGAAAAGTTATATTAATAATTCGAAATAGAAAATTACTTTAAAATGCTATTAGAGTAAAGCAGAGATTAATTGAAATTTTTCTGAAAAATACAGAAAAGTGCAATGAGCCGTGTGAGTTACGAAAAATGATTTGCAATGACAATCTAAAGATTTTATGTGGAAAAGTTTATTTGACTTGAAACATGTATTTGAAGTGATTCGTATCAGAAAGTATCTTGTTTTTGATAAAACGTTTCTTAAAACTAGTTATTAATCACATGTAAACTCAAAAAAATAACAATGAATAAAATTCAGACACAAAAGGTTTAAAATTATTATTCAAAAAAATTTCGAGTAGGTAATTTTTAACTAGATCATAAAATATTGAGTATTAGGAAAAAAATCTGAAATAAATAGTTTAAAAACATTTTTTTTCAAAAGATAATTTTTTGTTCAAGAAATCGTTTTGGTTTTGGAGATCAACCGATAACTCAGTTATCGATAAATGTATCGAAATATCATAATCCTTGTTACCTATTCTACACTCCCAAGATTTAGTGTGCGAAATTTCGTAAAGATCGGCGCATTAGTTTAGACGCAAAAGACTTGCAAACTTACGCATTTAAATATGGGACGAAATTGGCAACCGGACTAACTAAAAATTTCATCCCTTCGATTTAAATGAAATTTTAAGCCCGTATAAAGTTTAATCAATTTTTCAAACTTTTTTGCACAATATTTCAAACCGACCAAATACCTACAAAGATTTTTTGGTTTCGATTTGTTTGAATGTAATTGAATTTTTCCCACAAAAACTTAATGTGCGGCATAGCTCAGAGGTAGAGCAGTCGGCTGTGACTCCTGAGCGTTTTTGTTCGAATCCTGCCAGCTGCCACATTTTTTTAGTTATATTTTTTTCTTAAAACTTTTCGGTTTAGAATTAAAACTTTTTGGTTTGAAAATTAAAACTTTTCGTTCTAAAATTTAAACTTTTGGGTTTGAAAATTCAAATTTATTTTTGAAGGCTTATTCAAGATTGAATTTTGCCAACAAATTTGTAACCGTGTATTTAAAAAAAATATCAGTAAAGGTCGCGTAAAAATATTGGATGGTTACCGAGATATACGGGTTTGAATTCGCAATATTTTTTGGTGTAAAACTCTTTTTTTTAATTAGAAGTCATGTAGTTGACTTGCTATGAAGAAACATGGAACCCGTTTTCTAAAGTATTTTTCAGTTGTTTTCGAAAATAAATAAAAAAAAATTTAACTGAAAAATTTGAGTAAAAATTTTAAAAATTTTTTGTTAAATGTTTTTTTAAATTTGAACTTTTTTAATATTTTTTTTTGTGATGGTTTGGAAGGAAGGCTCCTGATTGGCTGAAAATTGCCCCCAGGCCATGGTGAATACGGATGACTTATACGGCTGATACATTAGCGCAAATTCCGAATTAACTTCTACATTTTGTTGAAATTTTAAAATTTTCGTTGTGCCAGAAACATGAATTTGCTACACAACAACATAAATGTGGCGCAACAAAGAGGTTTTAAAATTGAATTTTTAAAATTTTTTAAATTTTTGTTTTGCCAGAAACATGAATGTATTGCATGAAACCATGGCGTATACGTAACACTTTTGCTACACATTCATGTTTCTGGCAAAAGGAAAATTTTAAAAAATTTAAAAATTCAGTTTTTATACATCTTTAATTTTTGGAACAGTCTAATTATAGGTTTAAAAAAAAAAAACCATAAAATACTTCAAGCCTTGCTTTTTTGTATATTTTTTGTGTGGATAAACTTTGCTTCATATAAAAAGGCTCATTGATGCATTTGACTAGGTGCGGCGCTCTTCCATATTGAGGTATATAGATTCGTAGACCTTAACCCTAAACAGTACCAGGTTGCCTACTATGGTGCCTAAGCTAAAACAGTTGTCCCACTTGGTACGTAAGACATTCTTATGTGCTAATTAAATCTGTTTTCCATTATAAATTACATGCAATTACACAGAAAACCGAAAAAAGAAAATCGTGCAATGAAACATAAATTTCTACATTTACACGAGTCTGGCCTGTGCTAGTATCTTAGTCAGCCAGTAGTATGCCCTTCGCCATTTCTATACTACCGTCTGCCCTTGCTCGACATTTTCGTCTTCTTCACAGACTTAGGTAAAGTCATTTCGCTTGCTTTCGTTTCGCAATTTTTTTTTTCTGCCTATTACTCTCATTTCTTCTATTTGTGTAGTTATGTTGCCTTGGCCTGAACTAAATCCATGTTTTGCCTTCTATCCAATTGCCCGTCTCATTACTCAGCCCTTTCGCTCTGCTGCCACAATTAAAATTATTGCTCTATGTTTAAGTGACAGCCATGAAATTAAATATGTTGTAGTGTCACTTTCACATAAATAAATTTACTTCACTATACAGCAACAACAACAAATATAAATCCAAGAAAGTGAAGTGAACAAGAAAGGCACAATTTTATTGCGTTAGTGTTAAAGTTCAGCCGACAAAATCGTCTGCTACTTACAGCGACAGTAATTTATTTATTGTTGTAATCTATGTAGTAGTATCAAGAAGTTTAATTTTGTTGTTGTGCGAGGCAAGTAATTACTTTGAGGACATATTAAGAACATCTTATGAGTTGGGATTTGTAAGAGGTTGTGGTTGAGTTTGTCACGACTGAATAAAAACACTTTACCTGTAAAGTTTGGGCTGATGTTGGGATAGTAGCCGAAGGTGGTTATATGCTTAGCGAGAGTATGTCCGCTGCGCAAGTGAGAGCGTCCAGCGAGCATGGTAGTGGGAGGCGAATATCGAATGAGATATCAGAGTAGCAACAGGTGAATAGCAGCTGATCAGTGGTATGGTATGGGTGGGTTCGGCACAGGTAACAAGCGGTAAGCTGCAGCCTATATCAGCGATCTTGAATGGTTGAGCGGCAGTAGAATCGTGGACTAACTAATAACGGCCACCGGACTTGTAGACAACAGGAAAGTAGCACCTCGCTTTGATGGCGGCTTTGCCATGGAAAGCAACCGAAAAGAAATGATCATCGGCGGGATTGCGAGCTAGATCCAGAGTGAAGAACAAAGTTCGGAGTTTACTAAACAAAATGGGCTACCAACTACGAAAAACTTGCTAAGTAACTATACTTTTTCTTGGGTTTTTTTATGCAGTTTCACTCTGTAAGGTCAGTAAGCTATTACAACCTTTGAGCTCAGCTGCTCATCCAAAGAGTCTAAGAGTACTCTATCAGTTAAGGGCAGTGCTAAAAGGATGGTCATTCCTTCCCACGGCAGTCGGGCTAGTACCACAATGAGTTATTCACCGAAGCGTGTAGAACTTCCGAAATAACTTAGTATAACACTCTTTGGGCTTTCGTGTCTCATTCTATGAATATATGCGCTGACAAAATGGGGAAAATTACTATAACAGCCACAATAACAATAGCAGGATGGTGTCACATAAGCCTTTCCTTCTGCCTTTTCTCCTACTTTTCCATTTTCTTTTTTTTCCCTCCCACTAAAATTTGCTTTACTGTTCCGTTTTTTCTCTAGTTTCCCTCCTTTTCGTATTTTTTTTAAGCAATTTTTTTTTTTACCTTTCCTCTTCCTTTTTCTTTCTCATTTCGTTTTAGTTTCCATTTCCCCTGCCACAGGCTTTCGTATTGCTTTTATTTTTCTGTTTCCTATAACTTTTTTTTTTTTCGTTCTCCTTTTACTTTCGCTTATGCTTTTCTTCTTCTTTCTGTTTCTTTTCGTTTTTATTTCTTTTCTTTCTAATTTCCCCTTTCTTTTTTCCTTTTTTATTCCTTTTCCCCTTTCCCTTTGCTGCTCTCTTTCCTTGTCCTTTTCTTTTTCCTTCTCCTTCTCCTTTTCTTTTCCCTTTTCCTATTCCTTTTCCTTTTACTTTTCCTTTTCCTTTTCCTTTTCCTTTTCCTTTTCCTTTTCCTTTTCCTTTTCCTTTTCCTTTTCCTTTTCCTTTTCCTTTTCCTTTTCCTTTTCCTTTTCCTTTTCCTTTTCCTTTTCCTTTTCCTTTTCCTTTTCCTTTTCCTTTTCCTTTTCCTTTTCCTTTTCCTTTTCCTTTTCCTTTTCCTTTTCCTTTTCCTTTTCCTTTTCCTTTTCCTTTTCCTTTTCCTTTTCCTTTTCCTTTTCCTTTTCCTTTTCCTTTTCCTTTTCCTTTTCCTTTTCCTTTTCCTTTTCCTTTTCCTTTTCCTTTTCCTTTTCCTTTTCCTTTTCCTTTTCCTTTTCCTTTTCCTTTTCCTTTTCCTTTTCGTTTTCCTTTTTGTTTTCCTTTCCTTCTGCTTCTCCTTCCCCTTTTCCTTTCCCTTTTACTTTTCCGTTTCGTTATCATTTCAATTTTCCCTTCTGCTTTTTCCTTCTCCCTTTTCCTTCTCCCTTTTCCTTCTCCCTTTTCCTTCTCCCTTTTCCTTCTCCCTTTTCCTTCTCCCTTTTCCTTCTCCCTTTTCCTTTCCTTCTCTCTTTCCTCTTCTTCTATACTTTCCTTTTACCTTTTTTGCTTCTTTCATTTTGTTTTTCTTTTTTATTCCTTTTTCCCTTTCCCTTTGCTTTTTTTCTTTCTCTTCCTTTTCCTTTTCCTTTTCCTTTTCCTTTTCCTTTTCCTTTTCCTTTTCCTTTTCCTTTTCCTTTTCCTTTTCCTTTTCCTTTTCCTTTTCCTTTTCCTTTTACTTTTGCTTTTCGTTATCATTTTAATTTTTCATTCTTCCTTTTCCTTCTCTCTTTTCATTTCCATTTCCTTTCCCTTTCCTTCTCTGTTTCCTCTTCTTCTTTACTTTCCTTTTACCTCTTTTTTCTCCTTTTCCCTTCCCTCTTAGTTTTGTTTTTTCATTCTTATTTTCGCTTCCTATTCCTGTTTTTTTTTTTATTTGAGTTTTAATTTCACCTTCATTTTATTTCCCTTTCTCCTTCCCCTTTTCCCACTCTTTCTCAACTCCACTCTTCTCTTCCTGCTTTTTGCCTTCACCCTTCTTTTACTCCATTTCTCCATTTATAGAGAGTTGAACTTGATAACTCTTCCTATTATTTATTCCTTCCTTCCTCTTTCACCACTACGACTCAT
>CAXKVI010000004.1:18844168-18854168 GCA_964058755.1 Campiglossa producta | reverse complement strand
GAGAGCTTAAGGCCTCTCTAAAGGAGGGCAGAAGATCACGCACTGAAAGGTAATCCTACCCACAGACCTTAGTGTTGGGTTAAACAGTTTGATATTAACTGTGTTGTGCGATCACGATATTGTGACAAACAGTTTGACGAAAACTGTTTGATGAGAATAAGTTTGATGAGAACTGTATTATAAACCAGTTTGGCGACAACTGTGTTATCTAAAATAGTTTGACAGCAACTGTGTTGTTACAATTTGTTTGGCTATCACTATGTTCAAGCATGACGGTTTCGTGAGTCCCAATAGCATCTTACTCTTAAACGCTCAGAGTATCTTGCTAAAGCTTAGACAGATTTCGTCTAAGATCAATCAAAAGCCACTCCGGAGCTGTAACGACTTTCCAAATCGCACTTAACACAACTTAAAGAGTCTTAGGCATAGAACTTACATCAAATGAGCTTTTCAGATTTCTTTAAAAAAAAAATCAAAACTCTTCACTTCAAGCAGATTAAAGCGAAACCTGTAGCCAAGCCACAAATATTTATATTTCAGGTCAAAAGTGCAAACATACATTGTTATAGCAACCGTTCCGTCCAGCTCTTCAAATATAAGCATGGGGCATGTATTCACACACCTTGCAACACTTGCCACACTTCCTTTATGCGCTTTAATTGGAGTACAATTTACAGTCACACGCTTCGTTGCGTGTCAACGAAGTATCTATGCACCTTCAACACTCGTCGAAATTCAGCAGCAGCAGCAGCAGCAGCAGCAAAAGCAACAACAACACTTGCAACAGAAGTGTCATGCAATAATGTGTAGAAGGCATGATGATGTGATGTTGCCACCACTTGTGGCAGGAAACATAAAGTGCTAGCGAAAGTAGCGGATTGTAGAAACAGAGAGAACACTAGGGAAGCACTTTTTCAATTTAATGAGGTGCTTATTTTAAATTTACACTCACTTGCATTAGCAAGTATGCAAGTCTAAAGTAGGTGTGTGTGTGTGTGTGTGTGTGAAGGGGGTAGTGGGAAGAGCGAGGGAGAACCTAGAGTAGCGGAAGTTGAAGTGCAGAGAGATAATAAATATAGAAAAGGTGCAACCGGAAAATGTTGCAGACCAAATGTGATCAACTTTGGTATAGCAGCAGCACCTCGGTGTGTTTAGAATGCGTCTCTGCCTGAGCAGTTGAAGGAAGCCGCAGTGGCTTGTGCTTGTGGCCTGAAATGCCGGATGCTGCTAAAGTATTTTTTTTTTGTTTTACAAAAATACTAACACTAACTCTCATATGTGCTGCAGTTTTTTTCTATATTTGTTTGTTTATGCGAGTTTGTGCGTCCGTGCTTGAGTTTGATGTCATTGTAGTAGGTGTGGCAAGCAAAAAAAAAAAAAAATATGCGAAATGTTTGTGGTGAAACAGTTTGCGCAAAGGATAATGACAGGACATTGCAATTTACGGAAGTAGTGGTGTAAGAGTTGAGGACACAGTCACAGTGTCTCGCACATGGACAGACAGACACCAGTTTCACAGATAGACAGGCAGACGCCTGCTACTGAACTCTAACGAATAGGATTTTGACTGTCATTGCATGTGCATAACCGCAAAGACGGATTTGGAAGTATTGTAGAGAGATTGACAGGGTGTGTGCGGTTTTTGAAAATTTGAAATATGGAAAGAGGTTTCACAATAATCAACGCCAATTGAATTGATAAAGGCGTATCAACTAAATACCTATGTATCTTGCACTTTCATTTAAGCAAGGTCTCTTTCTACCAAAGTTAGGTCTCGAACGATTTTTGGGCCCAACTTTGATTGGGAACAAAGAACGTTGGTGGATACAGTGAATTTTATTGGAGCCGCTGACTTAAGTTGTGTCTTTCATTGAAACCGTTGATCCTTTAGGACCAGCCAGTTTTTTACCTGTGACTTTTTAGAACCTGTGATTTTTTTTTGGAACAAGTGACTTTTTTTAGCCAGTGACTTTTTTGGGGCCAACGAAAATTTTTAACAAGTGACTTTTTGGAAGCAGTAAGTTCTTAGGGACCAATGACTTTTTAGAGCGCGTACCTTTTGAGAACTGATAAATTTTTAACCATTAACTCTTAAGGAACCAGTGACTATTTTAGAACACGTGATTTTTGGTACCAGTGACTTTTTTTTGAATTAGTGACTTTTCTTAAATGGGTGACCCTTTATATCAAGGCCGGCCATGCGTGCACATTGTGCACTTTTGAGTTTATACTCAAACACCAACGCTAACGATGTGCACGCACGAAGTTGTGCTTTCGGTGGTTCGTCGTTGTTTCACTCAATTTGCGGAGTAAGAAAAACAGTGAGCGCAAAAGAAAACGTACATAAATACTACTTTGCGTAATTTAATGTATAATTATTTCCCTTTTATTTTATTTGTTTTATTTTATTTTATTTCATTTTTTTATATTATATTATATTATATTATATTATATTATATTATATTATATTATATTACATTATATTATATTTTATTTTATTTTATTTTATTTCATTTCATTCCATTTTATTTTATTTTATTTTATTTCATTTCATTTCATTCCACTTTATTTTATTTTATTTTCTTTTATTTCATTCCATTTTATTTTATTTCATTTCATTTCATTCCATTTCAAAGCAAATAATAAAATATCCTTTTGATTTTATAGTTTCACAGTCCGCATTTTCTTTACAGCCACTGTACGCAAAATCACTCAAAACTTACGCACACTTATGCAAATGTTTTAGTATTTGTTTGGCCGGCCCTGCTTTATATGATTGATTTGTTTTTAATGAGTGACTTTCTTTTATGAGTAACTTTTTTTATGAGTGACTTTCTTTTATGAGTGACTTAATTGAAATGAGTGACTTTTTTGAATGAGTGACTTTTTTTATGAGTTACTTTCTTGTATGAGGGACTTTTCTTGAATGAGTGATTTTTTTTATGAGTGACTTTCTTCTAAGAGTGAATTTTCTTGAATTAGTGACTCTCTTGAAAGAGTGACTTTTTTTAATGAGTGACTTGTATTAAATGAGTGACTTTTATTAAATGAGTAACTTTTATTAAATGAGTGACTTTTATTAAATGAGTGACTTTTATTAAATGAGTGATTTATCTTAAATGAGCGGCTCTTCTTAAATGAGTGACTTTTTTCAAATGAGTGAATTTTCTTAAATGCGTGATTTATCTTAAATGAGTGGCTTTTCTTAAATGAGTGACTTTTTCAAATGAGTGAATTTTCTTAAATGCGTGATTTATCTTAAATGAGTGGCTTTTCTTAAATGAGTGACTTTTTCAAATGAGTGAATTATCTTAAATGAGCCTTTTTTGAAATTTTTTGAAACCGGTGACTTTTTGGAAATGTTAATTTTTTTGAAACCAGTGACTTTTTTAAACCGGTGACTTTTTTGGACCAAGCAGCTTTTGTGGATGCTGTGGTTTTTTGGAACCAGCGATTTTAGAACCAGTGACCTTTTTGGAACTAGTCCCTATTTTGGAATCGGTGTTTTTTGGAACCAGTTATTATTTGGAACCACTTTTTTCAAACCACTGACTTTTTTATAAACCAGTAATTTTTTTTAATCAGTGACTTTTCCAAACCAGTGACTTCTTTAGGACCAGTGACTTTTTTGGAACCAGTGACTTTTGGTCAATAGTGTCTCTTTTAAATCTGTGACTTTTTAGAACCAGCTATCTTTTTTAGGACCAGTCACTTTTTTGGAACCAGTGTTTTTTTTTTGGTAGCTAGTGGCCTTTTTAGAAACACTAACTTTTTAGATGCGGTTAAGTAGGTTTTATTTATTGGGATCCATCTTTCCCCAAACTCATTACACAAGAGAGCGGTAGGAGGACCTAGAAGGTTTAAACTTTAAAGTGGTTACACCAATTCATTCACATTACAGTTGGGCTAGTAACGGAAGGGGTCACTACCTGTGCTTTTGGGTATGATAAGGGAATCCTCCTCACCGGACTGCCAGAAGTTGTATAAAATCGTCTCAAATATCCCCATAGGAAACCAAGTTTTATCCAGCAAATATTCTGAATTCGTCCCACATAATTTTCGCAGGTAGTCTCTTAACAAGCAAAAAAAACCCGTCAGAGGGATCTACGAAGTAGGTTTATATGTTCGTTCACATATGGGTTAAATTACTTGTTATTGATCTAATTATCATTTTTTTCCACTATTACACCAAGCAGGCTTTGATTTACCCCGATAGTCATGTTCCGTCACTATAGGTATTACCTCTTCCTCCGCACTGTCCCTTCCTTCCTTCCTTCCTTCCTTCCCAGAATCCCGGGTATGCCACTCCTAAATCGACACCGTTACTTCTCCTCAAACCATTTAGATGACTTTAGATGAAGGCCATCAAGTCCTTTATGTTCAACTCTGCGATCTGGCGTAGGCTATCCAGGAAGGGAACTCCCAAAAAGCGCATTCTCGCGCCGCTTAAAGCCGGGCAGTTGCAGATGCGGTGTACCACCCTTTCCTCCTTCTCATCATCTTTACAACTCCTATGATCCCATTTTGGCCAGGTTTGTGTGGATATCCGGCACCCTGGGAATCGTATCCATCTTTCGTTGGCTTGACGGAGAGTGTACTCATTCAGAATTAGCTTGCATGTGACAAACAGCATACCTAAGTGCTTTTTATCCCCAAGTAACTTGCTGGCCAGTTCATCTGCCCTACAGTTTCTGTTGGGCCATCTCTTGAAGAGATCGACGATGACTGAGCGTCAGTTCAGAGTTTAATTAAGTCGATATCTGTTTCTCTATATCTCGTTTTTTTTTTCTACAGCTTCCTGCATGTTCTTTTTCTATCTTTTTCCCATCTT
Source organism: Campiglossa producta (assembly GCA_964058755.1). NCBI lineage: Eukaryota > Metazoa > Arthropoda > Insecta > Diptera > Tephritidae > Campiglossa > Campiglossa producta. The sequence goes on along the minus strand of CAXKVI010000004.1, from coordinate 18,849,337 downwards.
TTCTTCCCGATACCGATTTCGCTCTCACTACTCCTATAATATATTTTCTGCCATTTGACATTTTCTCGCCTCGCTCTCTCTTTCTCTATCTCTCTCTTTTTCTCTTTAACTACATATCTGCGTCTCTTTGTACCTCTCCCATTATATCCATCACACTATCTATGTTCATCTAATTGTCCTTTTCCTTCTCGATCACCATGCTCTCATTTCTTTCACAACACTCCTATCTCTTTCTCTTCTTGTCACTATATATTCTATGCTCCGCAATACCACTAGAACTAAAAATTCAATACGAATCTCTCAGATCCGCTCACACAATTTAAATTATCTCTTTCACCTTGATCACCCTGTAGCATGAACCATAGTTTGGATGAGCTTCAGCAAAGTCACTTATACTCACATCTCTTTATACTATTTATATTACTCATCCACACACTCATCTTTATAACAGCTATTGCGACTCTTGTCCTTCCTTTTGAGAACTCCTTCACATTGCTTTGTATTCCTTTATTCTACGCTCCTTTAACCACTCTGTTAGCTTTTGTATTTATTTGTTTGTTTGAATTGTGCTTTGTGCTTGAATTGCTATAAAGCTTTCCAGTGTCATTATTTTGTTAAGGATTTTTTGTAAATTTTTTTCAGTTTTTTTTTTTTTTTTTGCTTTTCTTTTGTATTTCATTTACTTATTCATCGGTCGTTTGTTTATATTATTTTGATGATATAAACGAATAAAAAAAGCATACTGAAAGCTTTTGAAAGCACTTGAATTGCTTGTAATTAAATGAATGATACAAATATTAGCTGAGCATTGAGTGCGAAATAAAAGAGACTGTTAATTAAGTAGAAAGTGAGATAAATAGAGAGCGAAAAAAAATAAATACTTTAATGAAGGTGTACTTTATTGCAAAAAAATGGCTCAAAGATGGTTAAGTATCATATAAAAATATTCAAATCTAACGAAAATATCAAGAATATATAATCTGCAAGAGTTCCTGCATAAGTCAAACGGACTTTCCTTGATGATTCTAAAAAATCCTGGAATCGATGGATCAACAAATTCAACTCAATTTTTTGGCTCATGACTCAGACGTTAAGGGTACTCGGCCTCATTCTTTGCAAAGTCCGGAAAGCAGTAGACGCCCACCCCTTCTAGTTTTTGCTGTTTGTTGTTAATCAATTAATTTCAATTTGATTTAAAGAGAGAATGGATTTCATGAGTAGGTGAAAAAGAAAATTTAAAAATTAAATTCAAAAATAACAAAAAAGGGGAATGAAGAGAAAAACGGAGGCAGATAGTGTGAAGGCGAAGAAAGATAGAGAGGAGAGTTGTAAAAGGGGTTGTAAATTGCGGTTAGGTGGCAACCCTAAGTGGCAACCCTGCTTTAAATTATCTTGTTTGGAATACAGTCGAAAATACCCTTCATTTGATACCCATATTGGCATATCTAGCTATATATTTAAAAAAAAAATGAGGATAGGTGGCAACCCTGTAAACCGCCCTATTTGGCAACACCCATGTATGTAATCTTAGAATGAATCAAATTGTCTATATGCCAAATTTTATCCAAATCGGTTAAGCAGTTCTCGAAATATACGGAAAAATAAATAAATTGCGGTTAGGTGGCAACCCTAAGTGGCAACCCTGCGTGAAATTGTCATATTTAGAATACGGTCGAAAATACCTTTCATTTGGTACCCATATTGGCATATCTTGCTCTATATTAAAAAAAAAATGAGGATAGGTGGCAACCCTGTAAACCAACTTAAGTGGCAACACCCATGTATATAATATTAGAATGAATCAAATTGTCTATGTGCCAAATTTTATCCACATCGGTTAAGCAGTTCTCGAAATATACGGAAAAATAAATAAATTGCGGTTAGGTGGCAACCCTAAGTGGCAACCCTGCATGAAATGTTCATATTTGGAATACGGTCGAAAATACCTTTCATTTGATACCCATATTGGCATATCTATCGCTATATTTAAAAAAAATTGAGGATAGGTGGCAACCCTGTAAACGATCCTAAGTGGCAACACCCATGTATATAGTCTTAGAATGAATCAAATTGTCTATGTGCCAAATTTTATCCACATAGGTTAAGGAGTTCTCGAAATATACGGAAAAATAAATAAATTGCGGTTAGGTGTCAACCCTAAGTAGCAACCCTGCGTTAAATTTTGATATTTGGAATACGGTCAAAAATACCTTTCCTTTGATACCCATATTGGCCTATCTATCGCTATATTAAAAAAAATGAGGATAGGTGGCAACCCTGTAAACCGCCTTAAGTGGCAACACTTATGTATATAATCTTAGAATGAATCCAATTGTCTATGTGCCAAATTTTATCCAAGCACTTCCCGAGATATTAGATAAAATAAATAAATTGCGGATAGGTGGCAACCCTTCTTGAAATTATCTTATTTACCTGAAAGTCTGCACCATACGCCTAAAATTCGGCTACAATTTCTTTTTCCGTTGCATAGTTTCCGTTGCATCATCAGCCATTTTCTCAAATTCTACTCTCAATCAAAACTTCATATCGCCGCCTAAGAAGTTAACTTCAAAAATTTCCTAAAAAGCTTCAAAGCGTTCATTTCATTACTCTCAACATTTTACATAAAAATATTTTGCATTTCAGCGGCAAACAACGTTCTTATATAAATCCACTAAGCCATTAAAAAAAAAGTGAAGAAAAATTTAAATCAGTAAAAGGTACCCCGCTACACTCCCTAAAGTACTACACGGCGTATGAGTGATATTTACTCCAACTGCGGGCAAACTTAAAACCACAAATGTGGCAACATTGATTTTTTTCTCTGGTTTTAGTTGTGCTTATTTTTCATGCATTAATTTGTTAACGTTGACACGAACATTGTGCTATGATAGCCGTGATATACTCCATGAAATCAGCACTGATATTCCAAATACAAATCAAAAACAAAAACCACTTCAGTGTTGCCTGGAATACAAAAAAAATTATAAAAATATTAAATTTTTTCCAATTTTTTTTACGAAAGCGTAAAATTGGCGCCACTTTTTTGCGGTCAGGTGCTTCAACTATTTCATTTCGTAATATTATGTTTTTATGCAAATTTTCTTTGTCACTGCTTTTTGTGTATAAGTTTTGATTTTCCACAGGTAAATATGCATAAAAAGTAGTCAGCTCGTTTAATCAAGAATTTCGGTGCTTTTAAACTTTTTTTAGAATAATTTCCTTTTTCGGCTAAACAGGCTTTGAATTTTATTTCATTTAGATAATTATTCACCACAAAATTTAACTTCACATTTATGAAAAAAGGGAACGAATAAGAACGACGATAATTAATTTGTGATATAAAAAGATTAAAGTTAAAAATTTTGAACAGGTGGCAACACTCTTTATCAAACTAATTACTAATTTTCAGCCTGAAGGCTTTCACATGGCACACAAAATTTAAAAAGACAAACAAACAAACTCAATAGGAAAAAATTATTTTTAAGCAGGTGGCAAGCCTTTTATCAAAAATCTACTCAATTTTAAAACAGGTGACAGCACTATTCATCAGATTAACCTTCTGGTACATCTACTGGTTGAGCTCTTCCTCAACTTCGAAATAAAATAAACTATACAGAGACAACTATTTTTTAAACATGTGGAAACCCTTAGCAAACAAATTGAGCCTTCCCGCCCATACACATACTAGAAAAATCAAGTTCTAAACAGGTGGCAACCCTATTGAAAAAAATTTAACCGTCTACAGGTTTTAACATTTACAGGTTGAGCTCTTTTGTCCGATTTAAAAAAAAAAGTCTATACAGAAAAAAGGAATTTTTAAACAGATGGCAACCCAATTCAAAAAAATCGAATCAATGGGCTGAGTCTATTCTTGTGACATCCCAAATTAAAAATCTAAGTAACTATAGAGGAAATATCAAGTTTAAAACACTTGGCAGCTGTTTTTAATAATCGATAGCTATGTATGGGTCATTCCATGCCAAGTCGACAAATTTTTTACCTGACTCCCTTCGATTTCGCTAAAAATTGGCTATCTTTTTCTACACCTCGAAAGACATTTTTCAGAATTTTTTCAAATTTTTTTCCCCAAATGTTTTTTTGTTATATATTACAACTACCTATTGAATAGTTTTATTTTTTTTTTTTGGTCTACCACAATAACATGAAAAAGCAATTATTCCACTTACTCTAGCACTCATAAAATCTCAGTTCATTGACAAAACATTTGCATAAATGTTGACATTGTCGCGGTAATTGTAATGAATTGGCCGCCAATACTACACTTTTTTTCTATCAAGTATGTACTCGTATGTGTGTGTGTGTGTAAGTACTGTACTGTTATTGTTGCAAAATATAAAAATTTATTTCGATATAATTGACAAATAATGCGGTCCTTCAAACATTATGCAAATTACATTGTGAGACGCGTGATGCTTACCAAAGCGCGACAACATTCACAACAATAACTTACATGGTCGATTAGCAGTGTTCGTACTTGAATATAGTTGTATGTTGTGACTCAGACACATCATATGACAGGCACTGGTTAACACAATTCCGAATTGCTGTGGATCATATATATTGACACCTCTTTTTCTGGTAGCGTGCCTTGGAAGCTCTTCAACGACAATTTAAATCCATATTAAAGTTAATCGAAAAAGTCCGAACACTGTGACATATATCAACAAGCGAGCGAGTGTGTGGTCAATTTGTTTTGTTTAAATAACAATAAATGTTAAGTGTGACATTTTGTCATGCATCAATGAGCGATAATAAGTATACATTAGAGCATCCCAAAAATGTATGCAAAAAAATGTTGGTTTGAAGTTTGACATATATAAGCTTATGCTAAGTTTGCAAAACACTGCATTGAGTCTTCGAAAATTCCATAATTTTAATATATTACCCATATTTAAAGAAATGTGTAACAAATCTCCACATTTCAATTTTTTAAGGACAACAGGATCCTTTACCAGCATACTGAAAAAGAGTATTCACGAGAAAAAGACATTGAAATTTCAAAAGTATTTTAGTAAGAATATGTTTTCTAGAAAAAATAATTGTTCATGGCTTGAAAGTTTGCAATTATAGTGCGCTTTTTATAGGTTATACACGGCGTATGAGTAACATTTAGCTATTCAAGTAAAAAAAGGTTTTTTCGTTAAA
>CAXKVI010000004.1:18824168-18836668 GCA_964058755.1 Campiglossa producta | reverse complement strand
TTATTTTTATTTTATTTTATTTTATTTTATTTTATTTTATTTTATTTTATTTTATTTTATTTTATTTTATTTTATTTTATTTTATTTTATTTTATTTTATTTTATTTTATTTTATTTTATTTTATTTTATTTTATTTTATTTTATTTTATTTTATTTTATTTTATTTTATTTTATTTTATTTTATTTTATTTTATTTTATTTTATTTTATTTTATTTTATTTTATTTTATTTTATTTTATTTTATTTTATTTTATTTTATTTTATTTATTTTATTTTATTTTATTTTATTTTATTTTATTTTATTTTATTTTATTTTATTTTATTTTATTTTATTTTATTTTATTTTATTTTATTTTATTTTATTTTATTTTAGTTTATTTTATTTTAGTTTATTTTATTTTATTTTATTTTATTTTATTTTATTTTATTTTATTTTATTTTATTTTATTTTATTTTATTTTATTTTATTTTATTTTATTTTATTTTAGTTTATTTTATTTTATTTTATTTTATTTTATTTTATTTTATTTTATTTTATTTTATTTTATTTTATTTTATTTTATTTTATTTTATTTTATTTTATTTTATTTTATTTTATTTTATTTTATTTTATTTTATTTTATTTTATTTTATTTTATTTTATTTTATTTTATTTTATTTTATTTTATTTTATTTTATTTTATTTTATTTTATTTTATTTTATTTTATTTTATTTTATTTTATTTTATTTTATTTTATTTTATTTTATTTTATTTTATTTTATTTTATTTTATTTTATTTTATTTTATTTTATTTTATTTTATTTTATTTTATTTTATTTTATTTTAGTTTATTTTATTTTATTTTATTTTATTTTATTTTATTTTATTTTATTTTATTTTATTTTATTTTATTTTATTTTATTTTATTTTATTTTATTTTATTTTATTTTATTTTATTTTATTTATTTTATTTTATTTTATTTTATTTTATTTTATTTTATTTTATTTTATTTTATTTTATTTTATTTTATTTTATTTTATTTTATTTTATTTTATTTTATTTTATTTTATTTTATTTTATTTTAGTTTATTTTATTTTATTTTATTTTATTTTATTTTATTTTATTTTATTTTATTTTATTTTATTTTATTTTATTTTATTTTATTTTATTTTATTTTATTTTATTTTAGTTTATTTTATTTTAGTTTATTTTATTTTATTTTATTTTATTTTATTTTATTTTATTTTATTTTATTTTATTTTATTTTATTTTATTTTATTTTATTTTATTTTATTTTATTTTATTTTATTTATTTTATTTTAGTTTATTTTATTTTATTTTATTTTATTTTATTTTATTTTATTTTATTTTATTTTATTTTATTTTATATTATTTTATTTTATTTTATTTTATTTTATTTTATTTTATTTTATTTTATTTTATTTTATTTATTTTATTTTATTTTATTTTATTTTATTTTATTTTATTTTATTTTATTTTATTTTATTTTATTTTATTTTATTTTATTTTATTTTATTTTATTTTATTTTATTTTATTTTATTTTATTTTATTTTATTTTATTTTATTTTATTTTATTTTATTTTATTTTATTTTATTTTATTATATTTTATTTTATTTTATTTTATTTTATTTTATTTTATTTTATTTTATTATATTTTATTTTATTTTATTTTATTTTATTTTATTTTATTTTATTCTAGTAGTAGTAGTAGTAGTGCCTTGAAATATTTTACTCATAAGCACCTTAAGTAGTAGTATTAAATACACTTTAGAAAATATTTACCCCTACTCTCGCTCTACATTTGTCTGTTGTTATTTACTTTCGGCTTCTTACTTACATTCAGTTTGAATGAAAATTATTTTATAAGCCTATCGGCCTATTTTACAAATATTATATAACTTAAGACCTTTTGAAGTTGAAAACAAAATATGAGCAAAACTTTGTGGAAAGAATGTGTAGGAATTGAGGGAATGGTGAATGAAAAGATGAATTTTAAATATGTGGGTGTGTGTGAAAATTAAGGTCGATCATTCCGAATATCTAGAGAAACGAGAGCTGTCAGTGAATCAATCGCTGGTTGAAGGGATAATGGAAATATTATGCCATCAAAATATCTTTTAGTAAGGAAAAAATTAGGCTTAGCTTACCAGTTTGGGAAGCACCTGATATCCACCTCCGGTGAGAAGAATCAACTCTAACTCCAAGTTTACAGCGTGATTTGCGGCTTACCTTCAATATGTTTCACTATCTTTTTTCCTCTTTAAGTTTTTGGACCATCTTAATACCTCCTTTTAAGCTGCTGTAATAAAAAGTGACCTGCTTGGCATATCTGCCTTGCAAACACTAAAGTTTTTAACAGCAAAATCTGTCCTAACAAGGCTTATAGAAGTTTAACTAAATACATAACTACCTACCTACCTACATACAGAGGGCACATATAAACACAAAGGTGTCCGTTGCTCACTAAGTGCAGCACAATGGAAGGCAATATGTAAAAGTGAAACTATAATGTTTATCCTGTCTTTGCAATTGTAATAAGTTTAGTAGGCAGGCTGAATGAAGCTTAATGGAGCTGAGCGTACGAAGCAAAGGCAGAATGGGCCTAAAGCGAAAGAGATTAACAAAAACTAAATTAACACAAAAAGAAAGTTATAAAAAAAGAGAAGAGTGAACGAAGCACCTAAGTGACCATGTTGGACAAGCATATCCCCGTAGGGAAAGTCTCCACACTTTATTATTTGATAACTATCTTGTTTAGAGTTAGTTCATTTATTTGAGAGGGGATACTTCGAACCTGACCTAATGCTTGGCAGAACAGAAAAAAATATAAAAACCCGCTGGTAGCCAGTACACGTGAAAGAAGTTAACTTCTTAAATTAAGAAATAACGTCATATTTGGAATACGGTCGAAAATACCTTTCATTTGATACCCATATTGGCGTATCTAGCTCTATATTTAAAAAAAAAATTGCCATAGGTGGCAACCCCGTAAACCGCCATAAGTGGCAACACCCATGAATTCTGCTCGGCCAAACTATTACAAATTGTGCAATGTTAGCTAGATTCTAGAATTTCACCTCCTATTTGATTAGCAACATACGCCTGAAAGTCGGCAACAATTTCTATTTCTATTGCATCATCATCCATTTTCTCTAATTTTACTCTCAATCAAAATTTCATATCGCCTAAAAAGTTAACTTCAAAAAATACTTCAAAGTTTCTAACATCCAATGCCTTTCTTCAGAGTCCCTTTCATATTTTTCTCTCTCTTCATAACTCTATGCCTTTCCTTAACTTCACTTTCTGTAGCCTTACCCTCTCAATCCTTCTTACATACCAGCTAGACAATGTTTTGTCCGCAATTTGGTAGAACTAGAAAAATCTAAAAAAAAAATACTACAAAGTTCCTAATTTCCAATGTGTCCCTTGATCACATCTCGTTTCTTTCGATCCCTCTTTCTGTCCCTATGCCTACCCACTTTAACGATCTATACCCCTTTCTCTCACTAGGCATTTTAAGCTATTGCATAGATTTTATCGCAGGCCTTGGCGGTGGGAGTGAAATGAAAAAAATGTTAATGTTAAAAAAGTTCGTAACGGACTTTTTTCAAGGTTAAAAGGTTCGACGTTAGCAACATAACTTGACAAAAATAAATATAAGCGTTGCCTACATTTAGGCGTATGACGTTGTACTAATGTTAGCAGCAGGCCGATTACATAAAATTGGAGCTGTACTTTACATTACATTAAAATTGTATCCGTAAGCGTTGCCTACATTTAGGCTATACTAATAACAGTGTGACGTTATACTGATATTAGCAGCAGGCCGATTACAACAAATTTTAGCTGTATAGGCTATACTGTTAACAGGTTAAGGCTGTACTGCTCTAAAGTCATTGAGTTTTCATAAATATTATAATTGCATAAGTTGATAAAAAGTGATAGGCAATAACTTTACCGCGGCAGTACCTGAGTGAAACACGACGTTTTTTTTCTGTATACTTATCTCTCCTCTTTTTTCGCACTCTCTCTAAAGTATCGACAGATCCAAAAAATAAAGAAAAAAAGTATTACTTTAGTTCCTAATTCCCTGTGTATCTCTTCAGCGCATCTATCCTGGATTGCTCTCTTTTCTTGATGTTATACCTTTCCGTCACTTTAACTATCATTCCATCTTACTCTCCTTCCGTCTTACTCTTTCCCACAGGCCAGTTAGACTTTATCTTGCCAGAACTTTAGTAGAACTAAAAAATGAAAAATAAAAATTACTTCAAAGTTCCCAATTCCCAATGTCTCTCTTCAGACCACCTTTATTATATTTGTCTCTCTTCCTGGCCTACTGTGTCTTTCTCCAACTTCACTTTCTCTACCCCTTACCTTCTCAATACCTCTTATATACCAGCTAGACTATGTTTTGTTCGCAATTTGGTGGAACTAAAAAAATCTAAAAAAAATACTTCAAATTGCCTCATTTGTAATGTCTCCTTTCAGCACAGCTTGTCTCTTTCGCTCCCTTTTCCTGTCCCTATGTCTTTCCCACTTTAACGTTCTGTGCCCCTCTTTCTCACTATGCATTTTTCTCTTTACTTGTCTCTCCCCTTTTTCGCGCTCTCTCTAAAATACCAGACAGATCTGAAAAATAAAAAAAATATTACTTTAAAGTTCCTGCTTTCCAGTGTAAAACTTCAGCGCACCTTTCCTCAGTTACTCTCTTTTCCTAATGTAATACCTTTCCCATGTTAACTGTCTATACTTCTTTCCCCCTTACTCTCTCCCACAAGCTAGCTAGACTTTATCCTGCTAGAACTTTAGTAGACCTAAAAAATTAAAAAAAAAAATTACTTCAAAGTTCCCAATTCCCAATGTCTCTCATCAGATCACCTTTCTTATATTTCTCTCTCTTCATGGTCTTATGTTCTACCGCAGCTTCACCTTCTCTTGCCTTACCTTCTCAATCCCTCTTACATACCAGATACAAAGATAGTCTAGTTGTTTACAATTTAGTAGAGCTAACAAAAATTACTTCAAAGTTCCCAACTCCCAATATCTATTTTTAAAAAACCTATCCACATTTTTTTTCTCTCGCTGGCTCTTTTCATTTCCAGTTTTAACTTTATCAACCATTTTGCAGCCCACTATTTTTAAATTACCAGTCAGACCTTTTCCAACCCAAACACTGCTAGTCCTGAAGAGTTGAAAAAAAAAAATCACTACAAAGCTTCCATCTCAAAATCTCTCTCTTCAATGCACATTTTCTCTTTTTTTAGCTTTGCCTCCCAGGTCCTATCACTGACCGACCAAAACTTTCCCTCTCTCTTTCGCCTATTATTCTATCTCTTAAGAGCTCCTAAACCGAAGCATCGTTCCCTATCGATTTCTCTGCAGGGCTCTTTCAAGTCTGTGGAATCTTTTTCTGCATGGCTGAAAGTGTATTTGATTTAACACGCAAACGTGCCTCCATTGCACAGTCCATCTTCGTTGAGGTCTTCATGGACTTTCACGCCTTCTTATAAAACTCTTTAGCTCTTCTCCTTCCCTATCCGTATTTAACTTTGATCCACACTTTGTGTCTTAAAACTTTTCTCAAATTCTTGTTCATCACTTCTTCGCCGTACTACTCGCCTGACCTATGTGTGTGTGTGTGTGTGCATGACCAGGCTATAGCTTAAAAAACTTTTTCGATTTGGAGTTCATCCAAACTATACACCCGAGTAATAATACAAGAAATTATGAAGAGTTTTTCTTGCAACTTAATTAAAAATTTCTGGCACGTTCCAATGCCAATGCATGGTTGCCTATGTACCAACAACAAGCAACGTCTTCTGGCCTTACAAGTTATAAAGCACATTCATAAGCGGCTTTATGGGCAAACACCTACACATACATACATACACACAAACACACATAAAAGTTCATAAGTTTATTTACGCGCCAATGCTTTCATTGCTTTAGTTGCGCATTTTAGGTGTGCAAATTGGTGTTGGATTTTCGCTTGGACAGCGCATCGAAGTAATAATTTAGATGTAAAACGTAGTTAAAATACAGATAAACAATATAGTTAGCCAGCTGGCCTAATTTATGCGAGCAATAATAGTGTAACAAGACAACAATGAATGAATGGAAAGCGAACTTAAATTTTGGTGTATTTCGCACCCAAAATAGATTTGTAGCTTTAAATTTGAAATTACTTGCAATTATTTGCTTTGTGCATGGATTTAGTACTTCAGAAAGTAGAAAATGTTTAGATAGGTTGATTGCGTTTGAGGTTGAAAAACGAGCTTCGAAATCTATGCAGTGCTTGAGTACTTTTACTAGTGCCTTATATCATCGAAGTACTGAGTTCTTGTTCTTTGTAGGTCTAATTTTAGGCAAAGGTATTTATGATAAGAACTTGGTGCAAAATATTTCAAGAGAGAGGGCTTTTAGTATAAAAAATATATTTAAGAGTTTCGGGAAAAATGGTACTAAAAGTTTAGTACAAAAAGTTTAGTACAAGAGTTTAGTACACAAATTTTAGTACTAATTATATATTCAAATAATTCAGCACAAAAACCGTATAAAACTGTGGCAAGCAAAAAAGTTAGTACTAAAATTTTAGTACAAAAAATTTAGTACATACAAATTTGGCACTAAAAATTAAGTGACTATAAGCTCTTGCAAAAATACGTTAAAAAAAGTTTTGAAAAAATACTATCTACCCAATTAACGCACTATTATTGCACAAAGAATTCAGCAAATTAAATTTTAGTACTTAATCGTAAATACCTTTATAGAAAATTTACTAACTAAATAAAGATGAAGATGAGAAATAAAGTAAAAGACAAAAAATATTCCTACAAAGAATGCAACAAAAAGTAAAACAGTTTAGTACATATCAGATTGGTACTAAACGATTGAACTTTATTTCGTTCTAAAGACAGAAGCTTCACAATAAACAAATTTTTTAACAATATAAAGTTAAAACGAAAATATGGATAAATATAGAGAATTTTAGTACTTAAAAAAATATATAAAAATTTAGTACATAAAATTTAGTAAAAATTCTTCAGAATTAAAAACAGAACGCACTATGTCATTACTACGGTCATTTTGGGGCTTGTTTAGTATATAGTATAAAGGAAAAATTTATACAAAATAATTTGAAAAAAATTTTAGTACTATGTATAAATTTAGCAAAAACTACAACCGTTTAGTACTATAACATTTATAAGAGGGGTACGAAAATATAGATATATGTATATGTAGAATTTTAGTATTTAAAAAGTATGACAAAATTTAGTACATAAAATTTAGTATAAAATTTTCAGAATTTAGAACTACATATTACCAACGTTTCGAAGCTTGTTAAGTAAATAGTATAAAGAAATTTATGCAAAATAGTATGATAAAAAACATTTTAGTACTATGTATAAATTTATGAAAAGCTACAAAAGTTTAGTACTATAATATTTCAAGAGGGAAAATGAAAAAAAAATAAATTAAAAAAAAACATTTTAGAACAAAATAATTACGAAAAACTACAGAAAGTTTAGTACAAGTCAGTTTAGTACTAATAGATTAAGTTTTCTCTCGTCCTAAAAAAGGTAAAATTTATATAAAATAGTTTAAAGAGAATATTTTTAATGCAAGGATTTTAGTACAAAATCTTAAGAACAAATTAGAAAAAGTTTAGTAAGAAAATATTTAGTATCATGAATTGGGTTTTTATTTAATTATATTTAATAGTTTATAGTTTGAAGCTTATAAAAAAAATTGTATACAAAATAAATTTTGGTATTTTTACACAGTGGCTTAAGGAAATATTTTTAGTACAACAAATTAATTTAAAAAAATTAAGAGAATAAACAAAATTTAGTACCATAAGTTTGTGTTTATTGTACTTTGCTATTAACAAGAAAAAAAGAAGTTTTAGAACAAAATTGTGAAAAATTTAGTACAAACAATGTAGCAGTATCAGAAGTAGAGCAACAATAAAAGATAAAATTTGTATGAACAAATTTGTGAAAAACTTAACACAAACAATGTAGTTGTGTAGAAAAAAATAAAAATAGGAAAACGTGAAATTTTAATTTAGTACGAATTTGTGTAAAACTTAGTACAAACCTTTAATTAGTACAAAACATATAGGGAAACAAGATAAGAAACCATTTTTTAGAACAAAAAAGTGAAAAAATAAGTGCAAATAATGAAGTAGTTTAAAATATATAGAAATCGAGAAGAGAAAGAATTTCTTAGATCAAAACAGCGAACAATTTAGTACAAACGATGTAGTGGCATAAAAAATATAGAAAAGCAAGAAAGTAAAATACAAATAATACAAAATAGTAAAAAATTTAGTACAAACTATATCGTAGTAAAAATTTGTGGAAAATCAAGAAAAGCTAAACATATTTAGTACCAAATTGTGATAAATTTAGTACAAAAAATTTCGGAGCATAAAAATATAGAAAATTAAGTAAAAATAAGAATTTTTAGTACACAATTGTGAAAAATTTGGTACAAAAAATGTAGTATGTAGTATAAAAAATATAGTACAAAACTATTTGAAGTATAAAACAATATAGAAAAACATTGAAGGGTATAATTTTTGGGTAACAAATTTTGTAAAATTTAGTACAACCAATTTCAATGTCAATGAAATTTGTCAAAAATTTGTTACAATCAATGTAGTAGGATAATGACTATAGAAAAACAAGAAAAGAAAAAATATATTTGTAGAAAATTTAAAAAAAATCTAATACAGACAATCTAAACCAGAAAAACATATTTTAGAACAAAATTGTGAAAAATTAGTACATTTATATGTGAAATGTAGTTGTATCAAAAATGTAGAGAAAATAACAAAGATACAACATTTTGATACAAAATTGTGAAAAATGTAATGCAATCAATCTAGTAGTATAAAAAATATAGAAAAATTTTGTACAAAAAATGCAATTTCAAAATCTTTAAAAATCTCGGAAATAAATAACCGCAAACTAAATTAAGCCATTAAAAATGGGCTAGCATTATCCGAGCAAATTTACTAGGAATTTGAAAGACCTGCGGGATCTTCTAACAAAAGTCAATCAGTGCGTGGGAGGTATGCAAACTCTCAGACAACCTACAGAATGCGATACTTGGATCAGACAGCTTCGCAGATTCACTACAATTAAAAAAGGCTTTCACAAAAGTATAAAAGTTCGGAATTCAGTAGATAAAGAAAACAAAACCTTAAAACTGCGGTACAGTTGCTAATAGACCATTAATTGCGTGCAAAGGCCGTTATCATTATCCTAACTCGTAGTTTATGCTATAATATTAACCCTCTCCTACACTTTTATAATCTGGACACTCACTCATACGCTGCGTATGATAAACACTAATAAATAATGAAATTCACATTACTCATACGCACTGTCACCGCCGCCCCGTTAGTAATAATGTCAAACCATTCAACTACTTTCTACTACATTCTCAACTAATCTTACGTATACGCCCTGCTACAAGTGTTCACATTCAACTCACACTACTCATTAATGAAATATATCATAATATTACTCATACGCCCCGTTGCCTATGCTAGCTATTAGAACAGATTTAATGTAGTACATGCTAGTGCAAAACGCTTTCAACGTCACATTAACCACAACAGCACATACATACTAACATATTTGTGTCCACAGGCAAACAAGCACACAACACAGGCAATCGAAGCTTCATAAAAGGATTATGTTTCAAATAAAGGCGGTAAAATACTTAAGTCTTCGGATAGCATTTTTTTTCCTTTTTTTGCTACTACTTTACACAACTTTCACCCTTGTTTGTTTGTTGACTCATATAAGAGTTTATAAAAGTCAAAAGTCTACTTTACGTAGCGCATTAGTTGCTTCTTTCTGTTTCTGCACTATTTCTACTACATACATACATCGTACATATGGAATGTGTAGTAGTATATCTCTGACCATGTTTGTTGCTTTCATTGTCTTTAGTTCTCGGAAGCGTGTGTTGCCTGGGACTTTAATGACACAAATGACACGTAACATTATTAAGTTGATGGTCGTTTTCTACTTGTTATTTTGTCTTGTTGTTACTAAGCATTTTTGTGTTTGTTGGTATCATGTGGTTGAGGATGGAACACAGGAAGAGAGTTAGACGTGGTATCATGGTTAAATTTTAAAATAAAATAAAATAAAATAAAATAAAATAAAATAAAATAAAATAAAATAAAATAAAATAAAATAAAATAAAATAAAATAAAATAAAATAAAATAAAATAAAATAAAATAAAATAAAATAAAATAAAATAAAATAAAATAAAATAAAATAAAATAAAATAAAATAAAATAAAATAAAATAAAATAAAATAAAATAAAATAAAATAAAATAAAATAAAATAAAATAAAATAAAATAAAATAAAATAAAATAAAATAAAATAAAATAAAATAAAATAAAATAAAATAAAATAAAATAAAATAAAATAAAATAAAATAAAATAAAATAAAATAAAATAAAATAAAATAAAATAAAATAAAATAAAATAAAATAAAATAAAATAAAATAAAATAAAATAAAATAAAATAAAATAAAATAAAATAAAATAAAATAAAATAAAATAAAATAAAATAAAATAAAATAAAATAAAATAAAATAAAATAAAATAAAATAAAATAAAATAAAATAAAATAAAATAAAATAAAATAAAATAAAATAAAATAAAATAAAATAAAATAAAATAAAATAAAATAAAATAAAATAAAATAAAATAAAATAAAATAAAATAAAATAAAATAAAATAAAATAAAATAAAATAAAATAAAATAAAATAAAATAAAATAAAATAAAATAAAATAAAATAAAATAAAATAAAATAAAATAAAATAAAATAAAATAAAATAAAATAAAATAAAATAAAATAAAATAAAATAAAATAAAATAAAATAAAATAAAATAAAATAAAATAAAATAAAATAAAATAAAATAAAATAAAATAAAATAAAATAAAATAAAATAAAATAAAATAAAATAAAATAAAATAAAATAAAATAAAATAAAATAAAATAAAATAAAATAAAATAAAATAAAATAAAATAAAATAAAATAAAATAAAATAAAATAAAATAAAATAAAATAAAATAAAATAAAATAAAATAAAATAAAATAAAATAAAATAAAATAAAATAAAATAAAATAAAATAAAATAAAATAAAATAAAATAAAATAAAATAAAATAAAATAAAATAAAATAAAATAAAATAAAATAAAATAAAATAAAATAAAATAAAATAAAATAAAATAAAATAAAATAAAATAAAATAAAATAAAATAAAATAAAATAAAATAAAATAAAATAAAATAAAATAAAATAAAATAAAATAAAATAAAATAAAATAAAATAAAATAAAATAAAATAAAATAAAATAAAATAAAATAAAATAAAATAAAATAAAATAAAATAAAATAAAATAAAATAAAATAAAATAAAATAAAATAAAATAAAATAAAATAAAATAAAATAAAATAAAATAAAATAAAATAAAATAAAATAAAATAAAAAAATAAAATAAAATAAAATAAAATAAAATAAAATAAAATAAAATAAAATAAAATAAAATAAAATAAATTAAAATAAAATAAAATAATATAAAATAAAATAAAACAAACTAAAATAAAATAAAATAAAATGAAATAAAATAAAATAAAATAAAATGAAATAAAATAAAATAAAATAAAATAAAATAAAATAAAATAAAATAAAATAAAATAAAATAAAATAAAATAAAATAAAATAAAATAAAATAAAATAAAATAAAATAAAATAAAATAAAATAAAATAAAATAAAATAAAATAAAATAAAATAAAATAAAATAAAATAAAATAAAATAAAATAAAATAAAATAAAATAAAATAAAATAAAATAAAATAAAATAAAATAAAATAAAATAAAATAAAATAAAATAAAATAAAAAAAATAAAATAAAACAAAATAAAATAAAATAAAATAAAATAAAATATAATCAAACTAAAATACGCCCCAGTAGGCGTATGAGTGATATTTTCATATTCATTCGACTTTCGATAGCATACTTTTAGGCTTTGTGTTGCTCACAACGAACTAAGATTTCGGTGAAATATACCTTTAAAAGCTTTTTCGCCTACAAACCTGAGCTAACTATTAATCCTTTTTCTTTGCACCACAACATCCATCTGCATGTAAGAATGAATTGAATGAATGCAGAGTAATTACTTTTGTTTATTCCCAGTAAATCCTTCTGTAGGCGCGCCTTTTATCTACACAAAATATACTCTTATGCATGGTATGTATCTTCTCTGCTGCTTTTAATTTTATGATTCGTAATGCCAGATGCCAGCTTTGTTTAATCTATTTCTTGCTTGCGTAAATGTATTCAGCAGAAATATTTAGTTCAGCAAATATTTAATTTTACGAACTTTCTCTGCTGAACAGCTAAAGCTAACTCTGTAACTTTTTGAGTATCTACACAAACATACAT
>CAXKVI010000004.1:18796668-18814168 GCA_964058755.1 Campiglossa producta | reverse complement strand
TGCCTTCTTTTCTTTTCTTTTGCTACTTTTTTTGTAAGCTTGGCATATATTTCTGCTCATTAACTATGCACAACAACACCACAAAACGAGTAGAACAATAGCAACAACAAAAAGCTAGCTGCTCTGCATATCATATCGTTGTATCAATTATAGTTGCTGTTTTTGGTTGTTTTTTTTTTGTTTTTTTTTTTCCAATTGTTGTTGTTTGCTATTATTTCATATGCCACGAAAAACATTTCATGCATTTTTCATCGAAATACGTATAGCAATCAGAAGCGGAATCGGAGCCATGCAACGAAAGTCGGAGCTGTGCCGGCCTGACAGTCAGTGCCGTCGCCCGAAAAAATGGCACAAGCAAAATGGAACAAAAAATGTTGAAGTAAAACAACCAAGTCATTAAAAAGTACAAGCATGTGGCACAAATATTTATATACATACAGTTTTTCATATTAGGGTGTTTCTTATTTCTATGAAATATATCTCGAAACCAATCTTATACATTTTTTTTTTTTTGAAAACTAAAAATGTTGTTTACTTAAAAAATCCGATTTTTCATAGATTATAGACCTAAAACTGATTTTAAAATTAGTTATAAATATTTTTTTTTAGTTACTTAGCAGTTTTTTTTTTTTTTTCAATATTATACTATTATTCTTTTTTTTTGTGTACCCTAATGTATATTTATAAGTTGTATAAGTCATACATTCATACAAATTTGTACTTATACAACGTTTTTGTATTTACTTGATGCATGAAAAATCTGCTGCTTGTTGCAACACAACACCCCAAGCATTTTTGCGACAGTTTTAGCCAGCCGGTTGATGGAGCTTGATGAAGTATGATGCCATTGGCATTGAGTTAAGTGAGTTTTGAGGAGCGCATATGTTTTGTAGTGGTGCTGTAGTGGCGTGGACCGGTAAGCATCGGTTTGAGGGCGTAGAACCAATTGTGAGTAATGAATGGTTGGTTGTGCAAAATTGCCTGAAGCATGCATACATATGTTTGAGTAAAAAATTGTTGAAAATTTAATAGTGATAAAAGTAAAAGTTAACCAAGAAAGTGTTTTGTACAAAATAAATAAAATAAACAAAAATTAAATTAAATAAAATAAAATAAAAAATATAAAATAAAATAAAATAAAATAAAATAAAATAAAATAAAATAAAATAAAATAAAATAAAATAAAATAAAATAAAATAAAATAAAATAAAATAAAATAAAATAAAATAAAATAAAATAAAATAAAATAAAATAAAATAAAATAAAATAAAATAAAATAAAATAAAATAAAATAAAAGAAAATAAAATAAAACAAAATAAAATAAAATAAAATAAAATAATATAAAATAAAATAAAACAAAATAAACAAAAATTAAATTAAATAAAATAAAATAAAAAATATAAAATAAAATAAAATAAAATAAAATAAAATAAAATAAAATAAAATAAAATAAAATAAAATAAAATAAAATAAAATAAAATAAAATAAAATAAAATAAAATAAAATAAAATAAAATAAAATAAAATAAAATAAATTAAAATAAAATAAAATAAAATAAAATAAAATAAAATAAAATAAAATAAAATAAAATAAAATAAAATAAAATAAAATAAAATAAAATAAAATAAAATAAAATAAAATAAAATAAAATAAAATAAAATAAAATAAAATAAAATAAAATAAAATAAAATAAAATAAAATAAAATAAAATAAAATAAAATAAAATAAAATAAAATAAAATAAAATAAAATAAAATAAAATAAAATAAAATAAAATAAAATAAAATAAAATAAAATAAAATAAAATAAAATAAAATAAAATAAAATAAAATAAAATAAAATAAAATAAAATAAAATAAAATAAAATAAAATAAAATAAAATAAAATAAAATAAAACAAAATAAAATAAAATAAAATAAAATAAAATAAAATAAAATAAAATAAAATAAAATAAAATAAAATAAAATAAAATAAAATAAAATAAAATAAAATAAAATAAAATAAAATAAAATAAAATTAAAAAAAATAAAATAAACTTAAATAATATAAAATAAAATAAAAAGAAAAAGAAAATAAGCTTAAATAGAGTAAAAAAATAAAATTAAACAAAAAAATTAAACAAAAAAATGATATACAAAAAAAAATAAAATTAAAAAAAAATAAAAATAACTAATCTCTAAAAAATTTATTGGGGGAAGCATTATTAAGCGAGTAGAATCCAAATCAACCATTTAAAAAATGTTTGTGTGTCTGTCTGTATGTCTGTCCGTATGTTTGTGGCCGTATCACTCTGAAAGTAATGAATAGAATTGAATGAAATGTTTTTCGTTGCATTGCTCGACGCTCAACTTAAAATTTAAGATATTACTTTTTTCGATATCTCAACCGGTTTCGGAGTTATCGCCCAATATGTGGACCATGTCTGTCTGTATGTTTGTGGTCGCAACACTCTAAAAGTAATGAATGGAATTGAATCGTTGGATTGCTAGACGCTCAGCTTAAAGTTTAAGATGTAATTTTTTGCGATATCTCAACGGTTTTTGGGGTTATCGCCCAATATGTGGACCAGGGGTGACCAAAAATGTCTTAATACAATATGGGTGTCAAACTAAAGGTGTTAATGAGTGCCATAATATGCGATCTGATTTATTGAAATATCTAAATTGTTTGGGAGATGTCTTGAAATTTCCATAGCTCGACCGGTTTTGGAGGTATCGACAAAAATGTGTTAGTACATTATGGTACCCTTAAGTGCTGAACTCCAGTCTTTTTTGGATTTTATTCTTTGCTAGCCCAGCTGCAAAAAAACAGAAATTATACGCATGCGAAGTCGCAGGCACCAGCTAGTAATAAAATAAAGCAAAACAAAATAAAACCTCCTCATTTTGGGGTCATATTGGGGTCAAATGATCGCAATATAGTACCAAAATGATACCAAAATTACCACAATATATCTAAAAAATGATCCCAAAATAACGCCAAAATAATCGCAAAATGGTCCCAAAATGACCCCTAACGGATAACAAAAATAACCCCAAAATGAGCCCAAAACGATTCCAAAATTACCCTAAAAAGATCCCAAAATAGTTTTAAAATGATCCCAAAATGTCCCCAAATTGATCCTACAATGATCCCAAAATGATTCCAAAACGACCCCAAAATAATCCCAAAATGACAATAAAAGGTCCCAAATTCTCCTCAAAATAGTCCTAAAATGGTCCCAAAATAACCACAAAATGATCCAAAATTGACCCCAAAATGATCCCAAAATGACCCCAAAATAATCCCAAAATGACAATAAAAGATCCCAAATTCTCCTCAAAATAGTCTTAAAATGGTTCCAAAATAACCACAAAATGATCCAAAATTGACCCCAAAATGATCCCAAAATGACCCCAAAATAATCCCAAAATGACAATAAAAGGTCCCAAATTCTCCTCAAAATAGTCCTAAAATGGTCCCAAAATAACCACAAAATGATCCAAAATTTACCCCAAAATGATCCCAAAATTACCCAAACCTGACCCCCAAATGACCCCAAAATGATCCGAAAAATGGTTCCGAAGTGATCCCGAAACAGTGCCGTTAGTGATCTCGAATATGGTTAAAGGATTAATAAGACTCTCATATACAAATTAAACAACTTTTGAGATTCTCAAACCTTCAAAAATTATCCAAAAGTTTTCAAGCCACAAAAGCAACACACTTAAGTGCTTTTCTTACAAACGACTTTAAGTGGCACATGAAAAACCTAAGCAGATGAGCACAAACCAACGACAAAGAGAGACACCAATTGCAAGCTGAAGTGGTTGCCGGTGACAGTAATTAACCCAAAAGCAACGAAATGGCAAAAACAAAGCGACCAAGCCAGCTAAAGTGACAGAAGCAGAGCACTTGACGTTGACGTCATTAAACCTAAGAGTGGGAGGCAGAAGAGCACTTTTGGCAACTGGCAAAGCGAAAGATGTTAATTTGCAAAACATAGTGAGACAAACAAAAAAAAAAAAAAAAAACAGACAATGCGGGTAGTGAGTTAATTATGATGATTTTTTTTTTTTTTGTATGTTGTTTGGGTATTTATAATATCAAAAGAGGTAAGAACAAGAATAAAATAAAACTTTTTACAAAAGAGAAATGCAAAAAAAAGTATAAAACCAAAAATCTAAAATGACAAAACAAAAGCTGAAAACTACTTAGTACAAAAATCAGAAGAACAAAGGGTTAAACAAAAGAAGTGATAACAAAAACAAAAACTGTGTAAAGGTAGAGTGAGTAAAAAGAGCTTACGCAAAAAATATGATAACAACATCATTGTTCAACAACAACAACAATAGCGGCATCATTAACATGAGCTAACGGTATAGATAGCATAAGGTAAACTGACTCATTGTACACACTCACACTATCTCTGTCTCTCTCCTTCTCATACTACTGCTAACAACATAGCTCCTGCTGCATTTTTGTTAGGGTAGCCACTCTTTAGTGAGCTCTTTGCAACAATTAAGCGCTTCTGTATTAAATCTTCATACAGACCCTTAACTTCAGCTAGTGCTCGCACAAAAAGCGCAAATTTCATTAGCATCGCCTTTATTCGCAGCTCTCCAACAAAAAAACAATTTTAATTAGTTAAACACTGGAGACCATTATTTAAGCGTTGGCATTGTCTACATGCAGGTAAGTACAACATAAAGTGGAAGTGCATCAGTGATGGTTATAAAATAAGTGCAGCTTGCAAGGACCAGGTGTGGACGGAGGAGCGATGTTTAGCTCATGGAAATTAAGAGTTTGTAACGAACAAAAGGTACTAACAGTAAACAAAAATTTTAAATAAAGTCTGTGTAAAAGAAAAAGGAGCACAGCGGATAATAATCGGGTGAAGTGAATTCTCATACATGGTCCCAGATAGAGTGCGACTAGACTTCTTAAAGGCTTTAGTACCTGGGTGACCGAACTTGATCGGTGCCATCAATTAAGCGCTAACTTTACCTACCCAAAATGACCCTAAAATAATAATAATAAAGGGCCCTCAAATGTTCCCAAAATGATCCGAAATTGAACCTAAAATGACCCAAAATAGCCTCAAAATTATACCAAAATCACTCTGAAATAATCTTAAAATAACCCCAAATAGACCCTTAAATGTTCCCAAAATGATCCAAAATTGAACCTAAAATGACCCAAAAATGATCCCAAAATTGCCCCGAAATAATTCCCAAATGACCCCAAAAAGACGCTTAAATGTACCCAAAATAACCCTAAATATTCTTAAAATAATCCCAAAACGACCCCAAAAAAAACGTTAAATGTTCCCAAAATTAACCAAAGTTGAACCCAAAATGACTCAGAAATGATCCCAAATTAAACCCAAAATGACCCCAAAATGACTCAGAAATGATCCCAAAATGTCCCCGAAAATGTCCCAAAAATATCCAAAATTGTACCCAAAATCATCTCAAAATAGCCTTAAAATTATCCCAAAATGACTCTAAAATAATCTTAAAATAATTCCAAAAAGACCCTTAAATGTTCCCAAAATTATCCAAAATTTAACCTAAAATGACCCAAAAATTATCCCAAAATGGACCCAAAATGACCCCAAAAAGACGCTTAAATGTACCCGAAATAACCCTAAAATAATCCTAAAATAATCATAAATTATTACACCCCAAAAAGGCCTTTAAATGTTCCCAAAAGTGATCCAAAGTCGAACCCAAAATTACCCAAAAATGATCCCAAAATGATCCCAAAGTGACCTCAAAATGACCCAAAAATTATCCCAAAATGTCCCCGAAAATGTCCCAAAATGATGCAAAATTGTACGCAAAATGTTCTCAAAGTAGCCCCAAAGATATGCCAAAAAGACCCCTAAATGATAACAAAATGATCGTAAAATAATCCAAAAATGACCCACAAATAAACAAATACAATACGGTAAAATGGTGACCCTGGTATTTGGTTAGTTGGTATTTCGGCGAAACTACCTTTCATTTGATACCCACATTGGCATATCTTGCGCCATAATTCAAAAAAATTGAGATTGGTGGCAACCATGTAAGCCCCTCAACTAGCAACCCCCAAGTGGATCGAGATAGTACCAGATATACAACTATGCTATACTGTGGTAAGGTGGCAACCCTACCAACCTTACTTTTAAGAACTATTTAAAGTGTCAGGCAGCAGACGCCATAGAATGTACTCATCTCCGCAGGCCTACATTCGTTATCAACTCTCTCCACTTATCGCTTCCAATATCAATAACCGGTATCACTAATTCCCCACCACTTTAACCACTACATCACACTGGTAACCAATATATCAAACATGTGCCATTGTCCGGAACTACAATCATATAACCTTACTTGCAGAGTTTCCTCGTGATTGTAGCTCAATCAAATTCCACATTCAATCAAACTTTAGCTGCTGCTGGGGGAAACTATTAATACAAATATAAGCTGAGCGCTGCAGGAACAAACTTTACTTTCGCAACTTCGTAAACGCATCCATTACGCATACACATGCACACCTTCATACACGCACAATAAATTGAAGGCGGTAAACGCTTATTACCTGAGTCAAAAACAAAAAACTTTTATAAACAACTTTCGTGCCTTTCCAGCCACTTGGCAAACTTTGCCACGAAAGTCTCACTAGTCCCCCATATATTCTTGAAGCTGACGGAGCATGTGTGTGGGCGTCTGTGTTTGTAACTGTGTGTAGGTAAATGAAAGCAATTTTAATTTTCAGCCGCTTTTTAACAATCAAGACGAAAGGATGCAAAATACAAACTCTTAAGTTTGAAAAAGAAGAAGAAGCAGTGGAGAAAGAATAAGTGGTAGTGCTAACAATAAATAAAACGCTTGGAAGCCAACTACTGCCGAAAACAATGATTACAACAACAATAGCAAGCAGTAGCAGCGATGAACGCGGTTGGCAATAATAAAGACAATAAAAGCTTTTGTTTGGCAAAGTCATAAATTGCAGCTTCAACTTGAATGTAGCTGGTGTCTAGCGACTTCGGCGGTGAAGGTAGCTGCGTTGACAGCTTTGAATTCTATTGAAGGCGCGCACATTATAGCTAACAGTAAACTATGATGCGATGTTAAGTTGGCTGCGCTTGCGATCAGGGAGCTCCGCAGAGGATGCGAAATAAAATGAAGTAAAATAAAATAAAATAAAATAAAATAAAATAAAATAAAATAAAATAAAATAAAATAAAATAAAATAAAATAAAATAAAATAAAATAAAATAAAATAAAATAAAATAAAATAAAATAAAATAAAATAAAATAAAATAAAATAAAATAAAATAAAATAAAATAAAATAAAATAAAATAAAATAAAATAAAATAAAATAAAATAAAATAAAATAAAATAAAATAAAATAAAATAAAATAAAATAAAATAAAATAAAATAAAATAAAATAAAATAAAATAAAATAAAATTAATTTTTTTTTTTTTTTGTTTTTTTATGTATTCGTGGGAGGAGGAAATGCTTTATGCACTAAGCGGGTTTAAGCCCTCGTTACTAGATGCCCTAGCATCGGGACACTGCGAGTGTGAGACTCCCTTCTTATCTTGAGATATACCACACTAAAACCTAACCTCCCACGGCCCGCGCATTCTTCCTTACCTGGGACCGCGCTTAGCATTACTTCAGGTAAGGAAGCGCGTTACCTACCTTGGACCAAGCCTCTTCGGGCGGGGTGTTCTCCGATTCCTCGTCCCTTTTCTTCTTGGCCGACTCTATAGGCTGAGGGTCGGAGTTGGCCCGAGCGCTCTGGTTTGATAGGCCCGGTACGCCACCCTCTTCTTTATTTAGGCTCAATGAGCTCATATAGCTTAACACCTCTTCGAGAAGAGCCATGCCGTTTTTTATGTCCATGGACACGGTCCTCTGCCTAAGTGCGGCCGATTGCATGGTGCGCAACACCATTAGCGCATGTTCCAAGCACTGGTCGTGCGTTTTTCCCTTAAAGCTGAATAGCGCCAATGCGCTTTTTAAGGGGGTTGCCTTCTTGTGGGTGGGATCTGGCCTTCCGCCGGTGGCAGCGGGGGTTGTTTGGCCGGGCGTATTTGAGCCGCCTCCCATTGGCATGTTTCCTGCCGGTCCAGCACCTTGTGGGGCCATAACTGGAGTGGCCACTCTAGCAGGTGTTGTTAGGACCGGCGATCTTAGCAGTTTACTGCTTTTCATAAATGCGAACTCGTCACCTTTACCTATCTCCGTGCTTTCTTCTTGGTTTTTGTTTAACAAATTCATTCTCTTGGGTCTCCGCTCCAAACCGCTATCTCCGCACGATGTGCAGTCGCCGTTATCGATTCCCGTGGTTATCTATGCATATGCAGGGAGGCCTTATGAGAGTCTGTGTTCAATGCCAGAATCCGGCATTAGTCAGGAATGCTCTCAACTGAGCCTGCACCACCAACTTAATGGCGACGTGCTTTGAACGTACTCGGAGACCTGCTAGAGTTTTAACGAGACGGAGACGATGCCGATATTAACCTACCAGCCATTTCGCCGAGGTTTCACCCTTGGTTACTGAGGTGGCAGACTACCGGCATCGCCAGCCCATAGCATACTTTTCGTTTTGGTGTTTCCAGTTTCGGTCTTCAGGATCTTACTGGACTCAATCCTGAGGATGCTTAGTTGCAGTTAAGGGCAGCATCCACCTTCCCTTGATTCGTTTTGGTTCGCCCTGAGTATTTCATTTCCTCAGTACCACCCATCTCTGGGAAGCGTTCCTCTATCCACCACCTTGTGGAGGCGCCCGGTAGGGGAACCGATACCCCCTCGGGAAATTAAAATAAATTAAATTTAATTTAATTAAAATAAAATAAAATAAAATAAAATAAAATAAATTAAATTAAATTAAATTAAATTAAATTAAATTAAATTAAATTAAATTAAATTAAATTAAATTAAATTAAATTAAATTAAATTAAATTAAATTAAATTAAATTAAATTAAATTAAATTAAATTAAATTAAATTAAATTAAATTAAATTAAATTAAATTAAATTAAATTAAAATAAAATAAAATAAAAATGAAATAAAAAAGTAAAATAAAGTTTAAATACAATTAAATTAAAAAAAAAAAACGTTCATTTCAAACCCTGCTTTCAACTATCAACGCATCACAATAAGACAATAAAGAGAGCAAGCATCTCAGAACAAGCTTTTCAAACCAAGCTTCAAACACACTTTTAACACTTTTTGAATAGTTGAGTCGTTTCACAAAACTTATATTGTTGATCAAAATAGCGGTTTTCTTTTTAAGCGTCAATTGTTTTTTTTTTTTGTTGCTTTTGTACGCGTTGTTGACGCACAAACACTTGAGTACAATCTGCGCAGAGACAGCTTGAGCGCCTCATTTATGCAAAAGTTATGGCAAAGCACTTAAGAAAAGAAAGATGAGGGAAAAGAAGGGTGAAACAGAAGATGCTGAAAGCCGCGGGTGCAGAAGAAGATTTTGTGAAGAATACGATAAAATTACTTAAAAAGTTTTCACGCCATTCTTCAATGCGTTGGCAGACAATAAAAGTTGCGTTGACATTAAAAGCGCCAACTGAGACTGAGCGACTTGAAATTGACTTAATGAATGGCATAATGAATGTCAGCTTGCGGTTGGTTATTGTGCAGGGTGTCTCAGTTATTTTTGAGATAAAGCAAAGTAAGTGTTTAGTTTAAGGAGAGAAATGAAAGCATGAGTGGATCTCCATAATCTTAAAATTTATTTTATTTTAAGTATTTTTATCTTTTTGTTATGTTATTTCATTTTATTATTTTTTTATGCTATATATTTTTTATTCCTTTATTCGATTTGATTTAATTTTTATTTTTTTTATTTCTATTTTTTTCACTTTTATTTTATTTTATTTTATTTTTATTTTTTTTTATTTATTTTTTCTTTCAATTTCTTTAGTTAAATTTTTTTATTTTTTTTTTTATTTTTTTTTTCTCTTTTATTTTATTTTATTTTTATTTTTAATTTTTTTTATTTATTTTTTTTTTTTCAATTTCTTTAGTTTAATTTTATTATTTTTTTTTTTTATTTTTTTTTTTGGTAATTTTTTTTCGTGTAATTCGTTAAAAGCATGAGTGGATTTCCCAGATCTTAAATTTTTTTTAGTTTACGTATTTTATCTTTTCGTTATGTTATTTCATTTTATTACTTTTTTATGCTATATATTTTTTTATTCCTTTATTCGATTTGATTTAATTTTAATTTTTTTTTATTTTATTTTTTTTTTTTCACTTTTATTTTATTTTATTTTTATTTTTAATTTTTTTTTATTTATTTTTTTTTTCAATTTCTTTAGTTAAATTTTTTTTTTTTTTTTGGTAATTTTTTTTCGTTTAATTTTATAAATTTATTAATTTTTTTTTTATATTTTTTTATATTTCTTTCCATTTTATTTAGTTTATTTTTTTGAATCCTATTTTATTTGGTTTTATTTTCTTTTATTTTTATATTTTATTTTGTTTCCTTTTTTGTTTACTTTATTTAAGTTTTTTTACTTTATTTTATTATTTTATGTTTTTTTTTATTTTATTTTGTATTATTTTTTTTTTGTTTTTTTTTTTTTTATTTTTTTTTTCTTTTTTTTTTTTATAACAAGACTTAAAAAAATATTAATTTTGTTTACTTTAATCCTTTTTGCTTTATCGTCAAAGTTATTTGATTTGAAATTCGAGCAACCATTAACGTTATTTGCTCACTTTTAAAGCTTTTCGTTTGAGACATTAAACACTACCAAAAAACGTTAATCGCGCCAAGTGAGTGGGCAACCTGATGCGCCTTCCAACATATTAATAACAAACACACACTACAACGCACACACACGCACTCAGGAGCATCAGCACAAAAACGACCATTTCCGATTAAATAAAAAGCAAAAAAAAAAATGCTGAGATACTTGAAATCCATCACAACGAAACGCCTTTTCCGGTAAAGCAATTTTTCTTCTTTCCTAAATTTAAACGAAAAAAAATGAAGACTCGCTAATAGAAGACTAACAAAAAACATTAGCTGAAAAAAAGGAGAGAATAAAATAAATAAAACATATATGTGCAAGTGGAAACCATAGCCATTGAAGGGCCAAAGTGCACTGCGAGCGCTGAGAGTGAACCTACCAAGAAGAATCTAAAACTTAAAACTTAGAAAAAAAGACAATAAAACCAAAACTTGTAATCTTAGCTGGCTAGTGAAAACGATGAAAGTGTAAACTTTAAATGGATTGTTAAAGCGTAAAGATACCGACAGCTTAAAATATAGATAGATTGAACTAGGGATCTAAAATAACTCTAACTGTAAAGATATACAGGCTTTTTTTACTGAGAGAGGCCAAGGAAAATATTTCCTCTTAATTATTTAGTCTTTTTAGTTAACTTTAATTTAGGTTTATTTTAATTTATTTTATTTTATTCGACTTTTGATGTGATCGAATTTCGCCATAAAAGGTGTGACAGCACATCATATGATGTTCCACTATTTGACCTCATCGCAATATTGTAAAAAGCACCAAACTTGGCACAATTTCACTTCAACGGCATCTCTGGCTCTACCTGTGAAAGGAGCTTAGACATGGTAATGCATTCAAGCTCTGCGTGCTACAACTAAACCAATTTTATAAAATTAGGACATATCGTATGATGTGATACTACACATATGGCGACAAATTCCCATCAAATCAAATAAAAATCTGATCAAAATTGAAGCACCGATAGATATGAAATTTGGTCAAAAATACCAATCACATATAATTAAAGCACATCATGTGATGTAATATCACACCTGTTGACAAAAAATCAAATAAAGTGATCAAATAAAATTAAAGCATTCTTATGATTTTTAAAACGAAAGTACAGCAGTTTTTTATATGCCACGAAATTTGGATTAAATCATATTAAGTCATAGCATATGATGTGATATCACACCTTTTAAGTCAAAATCAGATCATATCAAAATAAAAGAACCGAAGTTGTTACCTTGAATTTATGGTCGCAAAGAGAGAGAGAAGTACGGTCTTTGGTGCCAGTGGACAAGGACCTTACTTCAATGCCCATCATGGCATTTATCTGCACCTAAGCCGCGGTATATGATTCTTCCGCTCCTTCTATGATAAACTAGGACATACTAATGATCGCGTGATATGTGATATCAAAATCGTCCTTAGAGACTTTAGATTCGGCGTTGAAATGGGACTAGCCTTAAAACCCTACATCTGAAAGATTTAGCATGGAATTGTATATGGTGTGATATTACACCAGAGCATTCATAAATGCCCAATATAACATCATTAAAACTCCGATCACATCAAATGAGTGCGTACCATTTGATATGACATCACTACATTCAAGGTGACATGACATCAAAGAAAAACAAGCTAAATCATGTAAGTGATATACATACCATCATTTCATTCAAGGTGACATCACATCTAATCCAAACTAACCAAATCATGTGTATAGTATCATGTGATATAGCATGCCCTGACATGGGATCAAATAAAATTGTTTGATGTGGCGTAGGCGTGATCTACATTATACACGATGAAAAAAGGTTAGATATATTGTATGCCGGAAAGAAACCAATTGATGGATATGATATCTAACTATGTATGATCATATGGTGATTAAAATTTAATAAAATAAAATCATATCAAATCATATACAAGTGCTACAACTAACCAAATCATGTGTATGATATCATATGATATAGGGTCATATGAGTGTGTACGATATGATATGACATCACTACAGTGAAGGTGACATGACATCAAATTAAAAGAAGGTAAGTCATGTAAATAATATGCCATCATTTCATTCAAGGTGACATCACATCTAATCAAAACTAACCAAATCATGTGTATGGTATCATATGATAGAGCATATCATAAACGCCCAATATAACATCAGATGGGTGCGTACCACATGATATGACATCACTACAGTCCAGGTGACATGATATCAAATTAAAACAAGCTAAATCATGTAAGTTATGTGGCATCACTTCAATCAAGGTAACGTCACGTCTAATCAAAACTAACTAAAATATGTGTATGATATCATATGATCTCCTGGTGATCAATAACGTAAATTCAAATGACATTGGTTAGATAAAATAAACATATCGTGCTGATAAAATCATATCACATCACATAACATTACTTGACATTGGATCAAATAAAATTGTTTAATGTAGCCGTAGGTCTGATATAAATCATACACGATCGAAAAAGGGTAAATCGTATGATGTAGGATGATATGGTGATACAAATTTAGGTACCTGGGTGACCGAGCTTGCTCGGTGCTATCAATTCAGTGCTAACTTTACTTACCAACCTTGTGAGGATGTGTTACACTGTCCTTTATATGTGGGCAAATTATTAAAATTTGGTAATTTCCGTAGCCGTAATGGACTTTTTGCGGACAAACCTACTTGAAAATATATTAGTTGGTATGTCAGCGAAAATACCTTTCATTTGATACCCATATTGGCATATCTAGCTCCATAAATAAAAAACATTAAATAGGTGGCAACCCTGTAAACCACCCCAAGTGGCAACCCCAAAGTGTATAGTCTTAGAAACAATCATACTATCTATATGCCAAATTTCATCCCATTCGGTCAAGCGGTTCTCGAGATAGTACCGGACCTACAACTATACAAATAATGTAAAACCTACAGTACCTACACATTTATAAGTACGCCTAAATCTATACCCATATTCCGTGTAGCATATGGAAAATATGACGCGGACTTATGTAAAAGATATGTAAATTGGCACACTTAAAGCAAAAAAGAAAATCGAAATAGTACAGACTGTTTCGGGATCGTTTCGGGATCATTTCGGTGTCATATCATACGATGTCATAACATATGATGTCATATCATATGATGTCATATCGTATGATGTCATATCATATGATGTCATACCATATGATGACATTTCGTATGATGTCCAATCATATGATGTCATATCATATGATGTCATATAACATGATGTCATATCAAATGATGTTATATCATATGATGTCATACCATATGATGCCATTTCGTATGATGTCTAATCATATGATGTCATATCATATGATGCCATACCATATGATGCCATTTCGTATGATGTCTAATCATATGATGTCATATCATATGATGTCTAATCATATGATGGCATACCATATGATGTCTAATCATATGATGTCATATCATATGATGTCTAATCATATGATGTCATACCATATGATGTCATATGGTATGATGTCTAGCTCCATTAATAAAAAAAATTAAATATCATATGATGTCATATCATATGATGTCATATCCCATGATGTCATATCATATGATGTCATATCACATGATGTCATATCATATGATGTCATATCATATGATGTCTAGCTCCATATAAAAAAATTAAATAGGTGGCAACCCTGTAAACCACCCCAAGTGGCAACCCCAAAGTGCATAGTCTTCGAATCAATCATACTATCTATATGCCAAATTTCATCCCAATCGGTCAAGCGGTTCTCCAGATAATACCGGACCTACAAATATACAAATATACAAGTTTAGCTCGTTTAAAGTTACTAGAGTTCGCCCAGTGGTTGAAATTCAACCACAAAACCTTATTTTATTTTCCTACCTTTTTGCTATTTCTTAAATTTTCCTTTCTTTTCCATATTTTGTATATTTTTGGTTTCTATACATTCCTATTCATTTTGCCTTTTCCTCCCTCTTTACGCCATTCAGTAATATAGTTTCAATGTTGATAATTATTTATTCTTCTTAGGTCGTCTTCATACGTATTTCTTTCCGTTCCTTTCCTTAGCATTCATTTGCTTTATCTCTTCTTTCATTTCATTTTATTTCCCTTCTTTCTTTCTTTATTTTCTGTTCTTCTCTGTTCTTTCCTTTTATTTTTCTTTCTTTTCGTTTCTTTTATATTCTTACCTGATCCTTCTTTCCATTTACATTACATTTTTTTTTCCTTTTATTTTCTTTTTCTTTCCTTTCTTTTCGTTTCCGTTGCTTTAGTTTCCTTTCATTTTATTCATTTTTTTTCATTTCATTTCTTTTCTTTTATTTTTCCTTACCTTTATTTTCTTTCACTTTTTTTCTTAAATTTCTCTTCCTGTCATTTCGTTTCCTTACCTTTCCTTTTCTTACCTTTCCTTTCCTACCGTTTCCTTATTTTCTTTTGTTCCTTTCCGCAACTCCTTTGCTTTTCTTTTTCTTTCATTCATTTCCTTAACTTATTTTTTTTTTAGCTTTTCATTACCTTTCTTTCCTTTATTTTATTTTCATTTATTTTCCATACCTTCTTCCTCGCTACATTTTCTTTCCCTTCTTTTTTTCTTCTTTCCTTTCTTTGCCTTTCTCCTTTTGCTTCTCTTTTCCACTGCTTTACCTACATTACATTTCCTCTCTTCCCTTCATTTTTTCTTTTCCATTCCTTTCCTTTCCCTTTGATTTTTCTGTCATATTTCCGGTTCCTTTCTTTAACTTACCTTTATTTTCCTTTTATCCATCCCTTTCCTTTCCTATTATTTTCTTAATTTAATAATTTTATTTATTTCATTTTGTTTCATTTTTATTTATTTTATATTATTCCCTTTCCTTTCATTTCCAACAAATTTTATTTTTTTACTTTCAACCACTTTTCTATTTCGGATTTTATTTTTTTTTTAATTTATCAATTCTCCATTTTATTTTATTTCACTAAGTGTAGCCAAGAAGGGCCTTGTGCATGATCTAGCTTATTTGTGCTTTTTTTCAAAAGCATTTGCTTCTCTGAATCCCCACGCAAAGATTTTGTTTTTGTACACACTGTTTGTACCTAAGCTCAATAAAGTTGACGCGCTGGCTCATGTTATCTTATTGCTGCCATCAAAACAACTCACCCTACTGCAATGAATGCAAACACAACAATGCAAGTGGTCATACCTACATACATCCATAACAGCGGCTCTATAAATGCGTGTATAGCACTTGTAGTGGTGTGATTTTCAAATCATACTATAATTAATTTTTTTTAATTTTTGGTTTGTTGTCGGATACCCTGCTAGGCGAGACATATCGATACATACCAAATTTTATATACCTTAGAATTGTGGTTATTGCGAAAACGGGATGAACCAGTTATGTTTGCGCATTTATATATAATAGATTATGATATGATTAGGATGAATTCAACCAAATCATTTGATATCATTATTTTTAGGACCACATGGTTTTCGCAATTCGTTTTTTTATATTTGTTATATTATTTATTTTATTTTTTTTACTTTTTTTCATTTCATTTTTTTTTTTTTTGTCTTATTATTATTATTTTTTTTTTTGTTATATTTTTTCATATATTTTTTTTTTCTTTTATTTTTCGTTTTTATTCTATAAAAGAGTTAGTCGAGAGCTCTGTTAAGAAGGAGTAAGGCACCATTGGCCGAATGAAGAAGAAGGGCGATGATTTGAAGAATTTAAGAGCGTAAACTCTTAAAAATTTATCGAAAAGCGTAACAAAAACCGTGTTTGATGAAAAAAAATAAAAAAAAGGAAAAATGGAAAATCAACAAAAATAAACGACGCGTATAACTAACGGAAACGACAGGATATGAGTGTTAGCTGAAGAAAAGGATATTTGAGTGTCTTAAAAGCAACATTCACACACACACACACACACTTGCAGGCATATGTAGACACAAATATTTATACGCGTTCTATGAGAGGATGGAGCATAACAAACAAGATAAATAACGCAAGCAAACAAATAAACACACAAACAAAAAATAAATAAGCAAACAACAGCGCAAATAGAAGCTAAACACGCACAGACACACACACACTAGTAAAAATGTTTATTTATTGTTGATAAAAAGTTTTGTACAGAAAAAAAGAAGAAATAATCTGGCTGAAGAAAAAGCAACAACGTGCGAAATGTACGTCTTCAAGCTGCGTTAAGTCGAAAGTCGAGCATAGTCGAGAGAACGAGCTGAGACGGAGATGAGACCGAATGATTGAATGCGTGATTATATTTGAACGCATGAATAATTGAAGAATTGATTGCGTAAACATTGCGTTGACCTCTTATGTATGTATGTGTGTGTTTATCTATGGATGTACATATGTGTGTATACGTATGTAGTGCGATTTATTGACTTACCGAGATATGCGCATTTTTTTCAAAGACTTTTGTAAATTGCCTGCCATTTATATGTTGATTATGCGCTCTTGGAGGATTAGTAGACGGATGATAATGGAAAATTGAGGGAATATAAGAAAATAAAAAAAATAAAAGAAAAAAGCTTCAAGTATGACGGAAGTATAAAAAACATTTTCCAATAATAAAATTAATCCTAAACTTTAAGTGAGACTCTAGTTAAACATCGGTGAAAGCTCAATACTACTTACAGCCGCAGCTTTTGAGTGATGCGCGTACAAACAAACGTACATACATACAGACATATGGATACAACTTTTTAACCGCGCTGATTTCGCATATGTC
>CAXKVI010000004.1:18579168-18791668 GCA_964058755.1 Campiglossa producta | reverse complement strand
ATTTGCAGAAATATAAATTTCAGACAACTTTTTTTTTTGGTTTTTTACAGTGTTAAATGAGTGTCGGTGGAGCGGAGAGAAAAATTGAGAAGCAGGAGTAAATATCAATCAATTTTGGGTTGATTTTTTGGTTAAAAAGATGACATTATTTGATTGTGAAATTTGAAATTTTTTCAACAACTTTCGCAGCATTGAGTCGTAAAAGAGATAAACCGCAGTGGAAACCTATTTATGTTGGGTAACATAAGGGAATGAGTTCACAAATAAATAGAATAACTTTATAGTCACTCCAGACTCTTGTACACAGCAGTGGAGTTTTCAGGTAATGGTATGGTAATGGTATGGTAATGGTATGGTAATGGTATGGTAATGGTATGGTAATGGTATGGTAATGGTATGGTAATGGTATGGTAATGGTATGGTAATGGTATGGTAATGGTATGGTAATCGTATGGTAATGGTATGGTAATGGTATGGTAATGGTATGGTAATGGTATGGTAATGGTATGGTAATGGTATGGTAATGGTATGGTAATGGTATGGTAATGGTATGGTAATGGTATGGTAATGGTATGGTAATGGTATGGTAATGGTATGGTAATGGTATGGTAATGGTATGGTAATGGTATGGTAATGGTATGGTAATGGTATGGTAATGGTATGGTAATGGTATGGTAATGGTATGGTAATGGTATGGTAATGGTATGGTAGTGGTATGGTAATGGTATGGTAATGGTATGGTAATGGTATGGTAATGGTATGGTAATGGTATGGTAATGGTATGGTAATGGTATGGTAATGGTATGGTAATGGTATGGTAATGGTATGGTAATGGTATGGTAATGGTATGGTAATGGTATGGTAATGGTATGGTAATGGTATGGTAATGGTATGGTAATGGTATGGTAATGGTATGGTAATGGTATGGTAATGGTATGGTAATGGTATGGTAATGGTATGGTAATGGTATGGTAATGGTATGGTAATGGTATGGTAATGGTATGGTAATGGTATGGTAATGGTATGGTAATGGTATGGTAATGGTATGGTAATTGTATGGTAATGGTATGGTAATGGTATGGTAATGGTATGGTAATGGTATGGTAATGGTATGGTAATGGTATGGTAATGGTATGGTAATGGTATGGTAATGGTATGGTAATGGTATGGTAATGGTATGGTAATGGTATGGTAATGGTATGGTAATGGTATGGTAATGGTATGGTAATGGTATGGTAATGGTATGGTAATGGTATGGTAATGGTATGGTAATGGTATGGTAATGGTATGGTAATGGTATGGTAATGGTATGGTAATGGTATGGTAATGGTATGGTAATGGTATGGTAATGGTATGGTAATGGTATGGTAATGGTATGGTAATGGTATGGTAATGGTATGGTAATGGTATGGTAATGGTAATGAGTAATGGTATGGTAATGGTATGGTAATGGTATGGTAATGGTATGGTAATGGTATGGTAATGGTATGGTAATGGTATGGTAATGGTATGGTAATGGTATGGTAATGGTATGGTAATGGTATGGTAATGGTATGGTAATGGTATGGTAATGGTATGGTAATGGTATGGTAATGGTATGGTAATGGTATGGTAATGGTATGGTAATGGTATGGTAATGGTATGGTAATGGTATGGTAATGGTATGGTAATGGTATGGTAATGGTATGGTAATGGTATGGTAATGGTATGGTAATGGTATGGTAATGGTATGGTAATGGTATGGTAATGGTATGGTAATGGTATGGTAATGGTATGGTAATGGTATGGTAATGGTATGGTAATGGTATGGTAATGGTATGGTAATGGTATGGTAATGGTATGGTAATGGTATGGTAATGGTATGGTAATGGTATGGTAATGGTATGGTAATGGTATGGTAATGGTATGGTAATGGTATGGTAATGGTATGGTAATGGTATGGTAATGGTATGGTATGGTATGGTAATGGTATGGTAATGGTATGGTAATGGTATGGTAATGGTATGGTAATGGTATGGTAATGGTATGGTAATGGTATGGTAATGGTATGGTAATGGTATGGTAATGGTATGGTAATGGTATGGTAATGGTATGGTAATGGTATGGTAATGGTATGGTAATGGTATGGTAATGGTATGGTAATGGTATGGTAATGGTATGGTAATGGTATGGTAATGGTATGGTAATGGTATGGTAATGGTATGGTAATGGTATGGTAATGGTATGGTAATGGTATGGTAATGGTATGGTAATGGTATGGTAATGGTATGGTAATGGTATGGTAATGGTATGGTAATGGTATGGTAATGGTATGGTAATGGTATGGTAATGGTATGGTAATGGTATGGTAATGGTATGGTAATGGTATGGTAATGGTATGGTAATGGTATGGTAATGGTATGGTAATGGTATGGTAATGGTATGGTAATGGTATGGTAATGGTATGGTAATGGTATGGTAATGGTATGGTAATGGTATGGTAATGGTATGGTAATGGTATGGTAATGGTATGGTAATGGTATGGTAATGGTATGGTAATGGTATGGTAATGGTATGGTAATGGTATGGTAATGGTATGGTAATGGTATGGTAATGGTATGGTAATGGTATGGTAATGGTATGGTAATGGTATGGTAATGGTATGGTAATGGTATGGTAATGGTATGGTAATGGTATGGTAATGGTATGGTAATGGTATGGTAATGGTATGGTAATGGTATGGTAATGGTATGGTAATGGTATGGTAATGGTATGGTAATGGTATGGTGATGGTATGGTAATGGTATGGTAATGGTACATATTTTAGGCCGAGCTTTTTTTCCAAGTAGCATTTGATGTTTGATTTTTTTTTTTTTTTTAAGCAAGAAGCAAACACAGGACCTTCATCATTTAATGGTTAAATGTATGCGCTCGAAATACCACTTGCCCCATAAAACAACATTAACAAAAACAACAACAATTTGCATCAACTCAACGACAACAAATGGCAAATCAATCATTTAAATACTCATTTCTTTTGTCAGATGCGCGTCAGGCAGCCAGTCATTTAGTTAGTTTATGATGTCACTTCCGTTGAAGTTATGTATCGTACTGTATATAAAAATATTTTATATTTTATATTCGATTAAATTCGACAAATTGTGAGTGATATATTGAGGCTCATCAACAAAATATACTTATATTTGCGTGTGGGTTTAAATGAGTTTATTTTATTTTTAAAATGTAGTCTATAAAAAATTTTAAATTAATGTTGATAAATTTTGTAATATAAAAATTAAATTGCATTTTTCGTGAGAATGGCTGAAAAGAATTTTGTAATATTCTTGCTTACGTATTTTGACTAGGTGTATGGAAAAAATTTTGAGATGAACACTGAAAAGCTTTCAAACAGTCCATACCATTACCATTCCATCACATTAAAAATTTTTTAAGAAAAAGCTAGCCTTGAGATACCCGAACCACATACAATGGAATTACACTGTATTACGGTAGTTCCAATCTCTTCCACGCCCCCACACAGCATACCTCATTCCAGCTAACGCATCACAATATAAATTAAGTAACTTATCTCAAGTGATAAATCAATATTCCTCCATCATCATCGAATCGCATTCAAATAAAATAAAATAAAATTTCTTCCTTCACATCAAAGCCAACTAACACTTCCTTACGACTATCAAAGTATCAATTTCAAGCTTCACATATCTTCGCATCATTTGAACAATAAAGTGCATTTAAGTAGGACACTGAAACGCACTCGATGAACAAAATCGACGTAGATAAGCTTTATGAAGTGGATGGGGTGGTGAATGAGCGAGAATGGTGACGGCACGGACAGCAGCACAAAGCTAACCACAGACAATGCTAGTTATGGATAAATAGCACAAATGTGTAATCTATAAAATCTCAGGGCAATAAGTAGCTAGAAACAACATGCATAAACCATTTATTTTCATAAGCAAAAATTGAGACGAAGAAAAATGCATGCAGAAACTCATGCGCAGACCCATACACTGAAGCAAGCTAAATGCAGCAAAAAAAGAGGATGTAAGTAACTCAAATGTCTTTTTGATTTTCCGCCAGTTGCAATTGCGATAAATATTTTTTTTTTTATTGTATCTATGCATGAACTGATATGAAGAAAAGAAAAAGACATTGGAATGTGGTTAAGAAGATAAAAATGCACAGAGAATGAAATGAAGTTCCATTGAGAGAGTATTGGTTAGTATAAATCAGAGTTTCTTCACTGGGACAAGCTCAATTCAGAGAGGTGTGTGCAGAGTACACAGTCCTATCATCACCATTAAATTTTTATAAGGACAGCAGGATCCTATTCAAGCATATGGAAAAAAACGTACACCCGAGAAAATGACACTGGATTTTCAAAAGTATTTTAGTGTATTCTAGTGTTTTCTAGTCAAAATTATTGTGTATCTGTTGGAATTTTTCAATTATAGTGCCCTTCTTATAGGTCATACGCGGCGTATGAGTAACATTTACTTTGTTCAAGCAAGAAAAGTTTAGATACATTTTTATTCACGTTTTGCTTGATACCTGCGAAACGGATTGAGATGTCGTAATGAAATTTATAGTAGGTGCAGGCCCTCATTCTAAAAGAAGACCACAAGACTCGCAATTGCCCATATATTAAGGTACACAGTACAATTTCCAACTTTGAATTTATATAAGGACAACAGGATTCTCTACAAGCATATTGAAAAAATCGTACACCCGAGAAAATGACTCTAGAATTTCAAAAGTATTTTAGTAGATTGCGTAAAAATATGTTTTCTAGCCAAAATAATTCTTTATCTCTTGAAATTTTTCAATTATAGTGCACTTTTTATAGGTCATACACGGCGTATGAGTAACATATAGGTTTTTCAAGTAAGAAAAGTTCAAATAAATTGTTTTCATGGTTGATATCTCTAAAACGGATTGAGATATCGTAATAGAACTTACACTACTTGCAGGCCTCATGAGATGATGTTTTTTTTAAATTTTGCTCTCATTCTTATTCCAAAAGGAAATCAGCACTAATGCATAACAAAATTTTGCAATTTCAATCAAATTAATATGAAAAGCATATAAATCACGTACCGGAAATTGTCCACTCTCAACACGGAAAAGACGTACGAGTGCAAAAAAATAAGACAACGGGCGATTAGTTTTAGCTATCCAAAAAAAAAAGCAAAAATGTTACTCATACGCCACCTCCCTCCACTAAGCGCGCAATAAACAAGCCAGAAAACAAAGAAACAAACAAAATTGTTTCGTATGAACGGAAGCAGGCGTCGTCTAAATGTTTGACTCTTACTCTGAAAGCAATGAGTTGGAATAAATAAATGAAGTTATCATTTGCCTTAAAGTGGGTGAGTATTTGTGTGTCCAAGAATAGGTTGCCTTTTTTGCCTGTGAAATTTTATATCCAAGATAAAAAAAAACTACCAAGGCCTCAACTTGGAGTCTCGCTGCCTCGCTTTGGTTTTTTTTTATTTTTATTGCACAATCACTTTTATACGTGCATCATTCGATACTCAAACGAAGACCCATAAATTTATGCATTTATTCATAATGCCATTTCATACATAACAAGCGTACATGGAAACACATATGCGTATATAAGAGAGCTCCAGAATAACTTGCAATCATCAATTAAAAAAGAGTTAGTTATGAGTTAGTTAGTTTACTTTCTTTTTTAAATGCCTTGAAGATGGAAAATACGTTTCAACGCTTTTTATTTGATTTTTCAGTTTTTTATTATATTTTATTTATGAATTTTTTTATTGTATTTTATTAAACCCAGCCCAGCATTTGCTTTATTTAAAAAAAAAAGCTGTAAACGGACTGCTCTTAAACATACTTAGTTTTTTTCATTCATTTTATTTAATTTTTTTGTTTTTTTTGTTGTTTAATTTTCTTTTATTACATTTTATTTTATTTTTATTTTTTTTATTTTATTTTTTTTTTTTTCTTTATTACATTTTATTTTATTTTTTTACTTTATTTCATTTGTTTTTTTTTTTTTGTTTATTTTCATTTGTTTTATTTTTTTTCTTAGTTTTTTTATTATTTTTTTTTGTTATATTTTTTTTTTACATTTTATTTTATTTTTTTTATTTTATTCTATTTTTTATTATTTTTTTATTCTTTTTATTACTTTTTATTTTTTTATTCTTTTTATTATTTTTGTCTTTTTTATCTTTTATTTGTTTTATTTTTTATATTTTTTTATTGTCTTTTATGTGTTTTTTATTTTATTTTTTATTTTTTTTTTACTTTTAATTTTTTTTATTATTTTATTTTATTTCTTTTATTATTTTATTTATTTTTATTATTTTTTCACGTTTTTTTTTAATTTTCTTTTATTTCATTGTATTTCTTTTGTATTTTATTTTTTCTTTTATTTTTTATTTTGTTATTTTATTTTATTTCTTTCTTTATTTTCAATTTTAGTATTCAATTTTTTTTTTGTTTTTTATATTTTTTTATTATATTGTTTTTGTTTTATTTCCATTTTTTTCTATTTTATTCAATTTTTTTATTTTTTTATATTTTTTTATTGTCTTTTATGTTTTTTTTATTTTATTTTTTTATTTTTTATTTTATTTTTTATTTTATTTTATTTTTTATTTTTTTTAACTTTTAATTTTTTTTATTATTTTATTTTATTTTTTTTATTATTTTATTTATTTTTATATTTATTTTTATTATATTTTCACGTTGTTTTTTTTAATTTTCTTTTATTGCATTGTATTTCTTTTGTATTTTATTTTTTCTTTTATTTTTTATTTTGTTATTTTATTTTATTTCTTTCTTTATTTTTTTTTACTTTTTACTTTTTTCAATTTTTTTTTTTGTTTTTTATATTTTTTTATTATATTTTTTTTGTTTTATTTCCATTTTTTTCTATTTTATTCAATTTTTTATTTCATTTTATTTTTTTTTTCTCTTTTACTTAAATTTGAAATTTTTTTTAATTATTCATTTTTTTATTTTTATTTAATATTTTTTATTTTTTTTTTCTATTGCATTTGTTTTTTTTTTTTTGACCGATACATACATACTAGAGCGTATCACGGTGTATGGAGAAAAAAAAAGTTGAAAATGTTCCCCCCCAGTTTGAACACTTGCCTTATGAGGTTTTCAAAAAAAAAAATTTTAATTTTTTTGTCACCCTGTAAAAACAGCGAAATTTGTTTTTTTCTATAATTTCCATATTTCTCGTTCGATTTTCAAACTGATACATTTTTAGAAAGGTATTCACCAAGGCAATATTGCATCCATAGAAACTTTTAGCCCTTCATGCCAAGTTCAGTTTTTATTCTATTTTTACTAAAACCAACACCCTGTATTTGAAAAAAAAAAGAAAAAATTTTTTCCGGAAAACTAAGAAAAAAAGATTATTACCTGCATGTAATGAGGAAATAAATGAAATGCACTTATGCTAAATCTTTCCTTGACTCCAATTTGCTGTAACGTTCTCGGCTACTTAGTTTAGCGAATATATATATTTTTAAATAATGTTAATAAGAGACTTTTATGAAATAAATAATGACACGTGAATGACATTTAAGTAGAAACTTGCTTCACCACTACTAATTTTTTTTTAATACAGGGTCTTGGTTTTAGTATAAATGAAATAAAAACTGAACTTGGCATGAAGGGCTAAAAGTTTCTATTGATGAAATATTGCCTTGGTGAATACCTTTCTAAAAATGTATCACTTTTGAAAATCGAAATAGAAATATAGAAGTTATAGAAAAAAACCAATTTCGCTGTTTTTACAGGGTGACAAAAAAATTTAAAAAATTTTTTTTGAAAACCTCATAAGGTAAGTGTTCAAACTGGGGGGGAACATTTTCAACTTTTTTTGGTGATACGCTCTAATACATACTTAGTTTTATACTTAGTTTTATATTCAATCATTTTATTTTATTTTTCGTATTTTTTTTTTTTTGTTTAATTTCTTTTAT
Organism: Campiglossa producta; assembly: GCA_964058755.1. Lineage (NCBI taxonomy): Eukaryota > Metazoa > Arthropoda > Insecta > Diptera > Tephritidae > Campiglossa > Campiglossa producta. The sequence goes on along the minus strand of CAXKVI010000004.1, from coordinate 18,783,692 downwards.
TATATTTTACTTTATTTTTTTTTTTATTTTTTTTTTATTTTATTTAATTTTTTTACTTTATTTAATTTTTTTTACTTTAATTCATTTGTTTTTTATTTTGTTTTATTTTTATTTGTTTTATTTTTTTTCTTAGTTTTTTATTATTTTTTGATATTTTTTTTTACATTTCCTTTCTTTTGTATTTTATTATTTTTCTTTTATTTTGTTATTTTACTTTAATTTTTTTTTTTTACTTTTTTCAATTTTTTTTGTACAACTCCATTTTTTTGTTTTTTATATTTTTTTATTATATTTTTTTGTTTTATTTTCATTTTTTTCTATTTTAGTCTATTTTTTTTTCATTTTATTTTGTTTTTTTTTTTTCTTTTACTTAAATTTTAAATTTTTTTTAATTATTAATTTTTTTATTTAATTTTTTGTTGGTTTTTTTAATTTTTTTTAATATTTTTTATTTATTTTTTTCCACTTCATTTTTTTAGGACTGAGCATAAACATACTTAGTATTCATTCATTTTATTTTATTTTTTCTTATTTTTTTTGTTTAATTTTTTTTATTTCAATTTATTTAATTTTTTACTTTATCTCATTTTATTTAATATTTTTTCACTTTATTTCATTTTATTTAATTTTTTTTTATTTTGTTTTATTTTTTTCTTAGTTTTCTTATTATTTTTTTTTAAATTTTTTTTTTTTACATTTTATTTTCTTTTTTCATTTTATTCTATTTTTTATTTTTTTTTATTTTTATTCTTTTTTTCTTTTATTATTTTTTGTCTTTTTTATTTTTCTTTTTTTTTTTTTATATTTTTATTTTTTACGTGTTTTTATTTTTTTATTTTTTATTTTATTTTTTTTATTTATTTTTTATTTTTTCCTTTTTTTATTTTTTTTTTTTAATTCATTGTATAATATTTTTGTATTTCTTTTGTATTTTATTTTTTTGTTTAATTTTTTTTATTTTTGTATTTTATTTTATTTATTTTATTTTTTTTACTTTTTTATGTAATTCTATTTTCTATTTTGTTTTTATATTTTTTTATTATATTTTTTTTGTTGTATTTTTTTTTTTATTTTATTCTTTTTTATTTCATTATTTGTTGGTTTTTTTAGTTTTTTTTTAATTAAATATTTAAAAAAATTTTTTTTTTTTTTTTTTTTCTATTTCATTTGTTTTTTTGTTTTTTTGTTTTTTTTTCATTTGATTTTATTTTTTCTATTTTGTTTTATTTTATTTTATATTCTTTTTTTATTTTAATTTGTTTTTCGATATTAAGTATTTTTTTTTTATGCCATCCTCGCTTACAGAAAGAAATTGTTTAATTAAATCAATTCATGCCAAAATTCCCGCTAACCTAAACGATAAAAGTACAAACTATCCAATTCCCAAAAACATTAAAAATCATCTCATCAACAATATCAAAATTGAAAATGGCAAACATTGCGCAAATGAGCAAAAATTCAAACACTGACCCAATGACCGAGAGAAACGTGAAATCTAAATTAATTAACCAAATGCTACTAAAATGCGAACAAGCCCCATAGCAATCGATGTGCATGCGTCGCAGAGTGCAAACGGAAGATAGCAGAGGAGAAGAGCAAATAATAGCAGGAATTGAGCATTTTTGATTTCGAATTTTCTATTTTCAACATTTTAGTGCGCTAAACGTAGTTCAACTCACACATATGCATTTTTATAAGCAAGTGTGAGGGAGTGCATGTGTGTTTGCGTAATGACCCTTTTACATACAATTTTACATGCACTGTTGCATTTTGCTGCACTCACCATTCCTGCCATTACAATGACTCATACAAAATGCAACTCTGGTCAGTTGAAGCGTAGCAATGCAAAGCAAATGCAATTACTTTTAGACAGTTTAAGCTGGTTTCCATATGCTATTACGGTAATAACACTGTTAGTACCAACACACTAGCAAAAGCCGGTGTATATATACATAGAAGTAGTAGTATGGGATAGCAACAACAATAAAGTTGACTTTAGCTAGAAATAGCAGCAACAATGTAGTTAGCAGTCACTCGCATCTATTAAGGCATCGAAAATCGAATATCGAATCAATAAAGCAAAGAGGAAATGAGTTAACCGTTAGGCAGGCAGTAGGAAGCGGTTACTTTAGCTGCATCTATGTATGGAAAGCAACAACAATAAACATTGATAAGGGCGTTGTAAATGTTGAATTTGTGAAGCAAAAAATAAAATAAAATAAAATAAAATAAAATAAAATAAAATAAAATAAAATAAAATAAAATAAAATAAAATAAAATAAAATAAAATAAAATAAAATAAAATAAAATAAAATAAAATAAAATAAAATAAAATAAAATAAAGTAAAATAAAATAAAATAAAATAAAATAAAATAAAATAAAATAAAGTAAAATAAAATAAAATAAAATAAAATAGAATAAAATAAAATAAAATAAAATAAAAATAAAAATAAAATATATAAAAATAAAATAAAAATAAAATAAATAAAAATAAAATAAAATAAAATAAAATAAAATAAAATAAAATAAAATAAAATAAAATAAAATAAAATAAAATAAAATAAAATAAAATAAAATAAAATAAAATAAAATAAAATAAAATAAAATAAAATAAAATAAATAAAAATAAAATAAAATAAAATAAAATAAAATAAAATAAAATAAAATAAAATAAAATAAAATAAATAAAAATAAAATAAAATAAAATAAAATAAAATAAAATAAAATAAAATAAAATAATATAATATAAAATAAAATTAAATTAAATTAAATTAAATAAAATAAAATAAAATAAAATAAAATTAAATTAAATAAAATAAAATAAAATAAAATAAAATAAAATAAAATAAAATAAAATAAAATAAAATAAAATAAAATAAAATAAAATAAAATAAAATAAAATAAAATAAAATAAAATAAAATAAAATAAAATAAAATAAAATAAAATAAAATAAAATAAAATAAAATAAAATAAAATAAAATAAAATAAAATAAAATAAAATAAAATAAAATAAAATAAAATAAAATAAAATAAAATAAAATAAAATAAAATAAAATAAAATAAAATAAAATAATATAAAATAAAATTAAATGAAATGAAATAGTTAAAAAAATTAAAAAAATAAAATAAAATGAATTAAAATAATATAATAGGTAAAATAATATAAAATGAAACAAGATATCTTAAAATTACCCTAATATGACACCCAAAACAAACCCAATATGAACCCAAAATTATCCTAAAACGACACAAGATAATAACTAACCCAGATATGACCCTAAAATTACCCCAAAAATTACGCTAAAATTACCCCAAAGTTTCCCCAAAATTTCCCAATATGACCCAAAAATTAACTCAATATGAACCCAAAATGGTCCCAAATTGACCCCAAAAGGAGCCTAAAATAACAATAAATTTACCCAAAAATTATTAAAAAAATTAACTTAAAAAGACTTCAATATGAACCCAAAATTGTTTCAATAATACCCCCAAAATTACCCTAAAATTACCTCAAAGTTAACCCGCGGCCCCAAAATGATCCCAAGGAGTAAAAACAAAACGAACCACGTATCCAAAATTATTAAAAAAAAAAAAAAAAATAATAATAATAAAAAATTAAAAAAAAAGTTTCTGGCGCAACAAAAATGTTAAAAAAAAAACTAATTTTGTAAATTTTTCTAAATTTTCGCTTTGCCAGAAACATTAATGTGTAGCAAAATTCTTACGTATACGCAATGGTGTCTGTCATGGAGTGTAACACATACACGTTTCTGGCAAAACAAAAATTTAAAAAAAAAAATTTTAAATTAGTTTTTTAACGTTTTGCTTGCGCCAGAAACATGAATTTGCTACACATTCATGTTTCTGGCACAACGAAAATTTGAAATATTTTTTCTTTGGAAATTTTTAAACATAATTGTGTCGAATCTCAAAGAATTGAGGGAATATTAATAAAAAAATATGGTGGAAAGAGTAAAATGAGAATATAACCTCTATGCCAAAAACTGAAATTTAAAATTTTGCGAGAGAAATAAACTTTTGATTTTGGCACAAGCGACAATATAATAGACACGATTCTCTTCCTAATTTTTATCATAATTTTTTGACCAGCTTTCATTATAATTTCATTAAAAAACTTTCACATAGTAATTAATGCAAACCAAAACAAGTAAGGAAAGCTGTCTTCGGCTGTGCCGAAGGCTAAATACCTTTCATGAATAAGCGTCACGATTTTCACACATTCTCAAGAGAGAAATAGTTACGAAATTTCACTTTCCTACTTATCTAATTACAGAAGTTATCTACCGAAATCCGTTTATCGGAACAATCGATTGTATGGGGGCTATGTGAAATATTTATCCCATCTCGATGATTTTCAACATCGATATTTCGGATATAAAAATAGCAATACGTCCAAAATTTCACGTTCCTACGTGTTTAATTACAGGAGTTATAGCCCAAAATCCGTTTGTCGGAATAATCGATTGTATGGGAGCTATGTGAAATATTTATCCCATCTCGATGATTTTCAACATCGATATTTCGCATATAAAAATAGCAATACTTACAAAATTTGACGTTCCTAGCTCTTAAATTAAAGGAGTTATAGCCCAAAATCCGTTTATCGGAACAATCGATTGTATGGGGGCTATGTGAAATATTTATCCCATCTCGATGATTTTCAACACCGATATTTCACATATAAAGATAGCTATACTTACAAAATTTCACGGGCCTAGCTCATAAATTAAAGGAGTTATCTACCAAAATCCGTTTATCGGAACAATCGATTGTATGGGGGCTATGTGAAATATTTATCCCATCTCGATGATTTTCAACATCGATATTTCACATATAAAAATAGTAACACTTACAAAATTTCACGTTCCTAGCTCTTAAATTAAAGGAGTTATAGCCCCAAATCGGTTTATCGGAACAATCGATTGTATGGGAGCTATGTATATGTAATATCGGTCCGATCTTGCTGGTTCCGACAAATGATTCCTATATTGGAAAATGGTGGCCGCATACAAAATTTCAGCCAGATATCTCAAAAACTGAGGGACTAGTTTGCGTTCAAACAGACAGACAGACAGACAGACAGACAGACAGACAGACAGACAGACGGACAGACGGACATGGCTAAATCAACTCATCTCGTCATCCTGATCATTTCGGTATACTTATTGATGGGTCTATCTCTTCTTCTTCTCATACTTACAAACATCGGACCAAAGTTATAATACCATTTCATGTTCATGAAAGGTATAAAAAGTAGTCGTTTTTCTGTTTTTCCTTTTCGCATTCCAAATTTAGCAATTTTTTTTGTTGCATCATGAAGCTAACTATCACTATTCGCTCGCAACTCAATTCGATACCCATTTCACGTTTCATTTTCCCACAAGCGCATGAATGCTCTGTGAATACAATTTGAATGTCCGAAAGTGGAAAAGTTTTCTAATTTCCATGCGCATATTCAAAGTTCATATAAACACACACACTCACACACACATATGAGCATGTACGTGCGCATACGAATACATTTCACATTTCATGCATATGCAACAAAATGCCTGAGTTCAGTAATGTGCATACCCCCACAGCTAGACAAACATTATACGAATTTGCATACATTCATACATGCATTCATACATATGTACATATATGTCCTTTGCTCATACTTTCGCCGCCTCATGAGTTTAGGGATTTTGGTTTTTGCGTTTTTGACTCTTAACTGACATTGAATCGTGCGCTGTGAAGCGTAATCGAGAACGTCAACACAGTTCCAAAAAGTTATATTTGACTTTGACCAAATGCGTGCATTCCATTCAATTCAGCTCGTATGTGCTCTTGTTGTTGTTGTAATTTTATTATGCATTTTTATGATTTTGTTATTTTGTAATTTTTTTTTTTTTTTTTGTTTTTCATTTCACTCGATTTCGCATTTTTTCCTATTTAATATCATTTCTAACTGCAATCGCTGCTATTCCCAGTATGGGTGCTGGTGTGTGTGTGTGTGTCAATGTAATGAAGTGACAGTGAATGACAGTTGGCACAATGACGCTTAGGGGATTATTTTATGCAATGCGGATATGCGAATATTATTTTTGATGCATGCACCAACGAATGTACGTACAAACTTCTCATGTGAGATACCGGATATTTTAGAAACCGATTCTTCCGGATCTGATTCCAAGTTAATCTCTTTTTTTATCTCACATTTTAGGAATATCTTCGAAACCAGCTGAGATATTAAAATGTTTCACATTGCTTATGAGAGTACTTGTTAGTACCTTTCATCTGATGCCCATCTTGTGCTAACACATTTTTGGTCACCCCTGGTCCACATATTGGTCGATAACTCTAAAACCGGTTGCGTTATCCAAATAGGGGATATCTTAAGTTTTAATTTTAACGCCTGCAAATACAATGACCAAAGTTTCATTTAATTCCCTTCAGCAGCGAGGGAAAGGTAGGGTAATGAAAGGGAAGGACGGGAAAATAAACAAAGGAAGGGAAAGGAAAGGAAAGGAAGGGAAAGGAAAGGAAAGGAAAGGAAAGGAAAGGAAAGGAAAGGAAAGGAAAGGAAAGGAAAGGAAAGGAAAGGAAAGGAAAGGAAAGGAAAGGAAAGGAAAGGAAAGGAAAGGAAAGGAAAGGAAAGGAAAGGAAAGGAAAGGAAAGGAAAGGAAAGGAAAGGAAAGGAAAGGAAAGGAAAGGAAAGGAAAGTAAGGGAAGAGAAAGAAAAGGAAAGGATAGGAAAAGAAAAGAAAGGGAAGGAAATTAAAGGACAGGAAAGGACAAAAAAGGAAAGGAAGGAAAAGGAAAGGAAAGAAACGGAAAGGGAAGGAAAGGAAGGAAAAGGAAAGGAAAGAAACGGAAAGGGAAGGAAGGGAAAGGGAAAGGAAAGGAAAGGAAAGGAAAGGAAAGGAAAGGAAAGGAAATGAAAGAAAATAAAAAAAATAAAAGGAAAGGAAAGGAAAGGAAAGGGAAGCAAAGAAAGGAAAGGAAAGGAAAGGAAAGGAAAGGAAAGGAAAGGAAAGGAAAGGAAAGGAAAGGAAAGGAAAGGAAAGGAAAGGAAAGGAAAGGAAAGGAAGGGAAAGGAAAGAAAAGAAATGAAATGAAACGAAAAGAAAAGGAAATAAAAGGAAAGAAAATAAAAGGAAAAGAAATAAAAGGATAGGAAAATAAAGACCGGAAAGGAAAAGTGAGCAAAGGAAAGGAAAGAAAAGGAAAAGAAATGACAGGAAAGGAATGGAATGGAAAGAAAGGCAAATGAAAGGAAAGGGAAAAAAAGGAAAGCAAAATAAAGCTAAGGAAAGGAGAGGAAAAGAAAGGAAGGAAAAGGAAAGAAACAAAAATGCAGACAAAATTTAAGAAGGTGAACTTCAGAGAAAGGTAAATTATATGAACTAAAAAAATATGCAAATAAAAATAAAAAATTGAGACTACGTTACTTAATGGAAAGAAAGCGAAGGAAAAGGAAATAAAAAGAAAGAACCAAAAATGCAGAAAAAATTTAAGAAAGTAAATTATATGAACTAAAAAAATATGCAAATAAAAATAAAAATTGAGACTACGTTACTTAATGGTGTATAGAGTAAAAAGCACAAAGAAGAAGAATTTCAGGAATGAAAGGAAAAAATAGTTAAGTCAAAGGAAAGGAACTTCAAAAAACGAAGGAAATTAGAATAAGGTTTTGTGATTGAATTTCAACCACTGGGCAAACTCTAGTCGTAATAAAAGTTAAACCGTATAAAATTAAGAAGAAACGCGTTCTAGTACTACCCACATCCACATGTTACCTCTTGAAACCGAGGCTGGGTTTCTTTGGTTTAAAATTTCAGTTTTGATGGTCAATTGATTTAGATGCATTTTTAAATCTAGAACCGTAAATGTTGAACACAGTTTTCCGAGTCCATTTCTGAAATGCCGCGCATCACTAATATTACAAAACAAAATCAACATTATTATTTTGAAAGTAATTTTTTTAGTCACTATAACTATCCATCTGTGAGTTTTAGTTTAATTTTAATATCCTGTTTCAGGGATTTCAAAAAAAAATTACAGCTTATTAGGGTTTCTCAAAGTATTGGGAGTTGGCCTTAAAAGTGCTTTGTGAGTATTTTTTAATTTTAGTGAACATGCTTTTTTGTGAAAAGGTTTAAAAAAATAAAAAAAGATTTTTCAGAGCTCTTATATTGTCTTCACCGAGAATCGAACTCAGGAAGCTCAACCCATGTCTACCATGTTGTCATAGTATATGCTTCACAGCGTCTAATTGCAGCTTCCTTTTAAATGACACCACACTTTCTCACATTGCTTTGTTGCCTTCACCGAAAATCGAGCTCACAATATTTGACTGCTGAATGCAGGTGTCTACCATGATGCCATTGTGTACTTATGCTTGCCGGTGTCTAATTATAGCTTTGTTCTATGACAGTAATGAGAGTGTATTCGATGCTGGATTAACAAAATATTGTTTGATCACCAAAAACTTTATCAGTTCTACTAAATTTAATTGTCTAATCCAATAAATTTAAAATGACAGTTCCTTCGCTGTTGAAATAACTAGAGAAAGTTGTTGTTTTAACACAAAGTTAGGTTAGGTTCAAGTGGCTACCGTAGAGGCACACCTAGGCCAGTGTTAAAAGGCCCGTTGTGATACCACCAACACTAGGAAAGTCAGTTCCGGGACCCTGCCATATGGAAAATCCCGGTATTAGCGGAATTCTCCACATAGCAGAATCCCGGGACTGACGTTCCTATACCGACACCGTTACTCCTCCTCGAACCATTTAGATGACTTGATGAAGGCCATCAGGTCCTTTATGTCCAGCTCCGTGACCTGGCGTAGGCTAACCAGGAAGGGAACTCCCAAAAAGCGCATTCTCGCGCCACTTAAAGCCGGGCAGTTGCAGATGAGGTGCTCCACCGTTTCCTCCTCCTCATCATCCTTACAACTCCTACAGCAACGTCGGTAGGGCACACCAAGTCTTTCTGCGTGCCTACCAATGAGGCAGTGCCCAGTCAATACGCCTATTAATATGGAGATTTCTCTTCTCCTTAGGGCATAAATTTGTCTCGATCTTTTATGATCCCATTTCGGCCAGGTTTCTTTGGATATCCGGCATCCTGGAGATTGCAGCCATCTTTCGTTGGCTTGGCGGAGTGTGTACTCCTTCAGCATAAGCTTGCAAGTGGCAAACGGCATACCTAAGCGCTCTTTATCCCGAAGAACCTGCTTGGTCGTGCCCTGCCTCGCAAGTTCGTCTGCCCTACAATTTCCCTCAATGTCCCTATGCCCCGGGACCCATGTGAGGTTCACGCGATTCTGTTGGGCCATCTCCTGTAGAGATCGACGACAGCTGAGCGTCAGTTCAGAGTTGAACGAATAAGAGCCAAGGGATTTGATGGCCGCCTGGCTGTCGCTGAATATAAAAATGTCGTGTCCGATAGTGTGTTGGCCTATCCAAGCCGCGGCGTCCATGATTGCTGAAACTTCAGCCTGGAAGACACTGCAGTGATCAGGTAGTCTGAAGGAGAGCTCAAGGTTCAGATCCTTTGAATAAACCCCTCCTCCAACTCTGCCGTCTAACTTCGAGCCATCAGTATAAATGGAAGTGCCGCCATGAGTGGCGGGACTCCGATCCGTGCTCTCCCATTCTTCCCTGCTGGGAATGTTGATTTTAAAACAGCTATCTCCGACTGTTGTGGTCGCACAACGATCCGTGCTCAGCGGAAGAAAGCTATAGGATCCCAAAATACAGGCGTGTCCAGTAGTGCTTGCGCCCCAGCCGGACGTTTCCCTTAGACGTAGAGCCGATGCTGCTGCTACCCGGTGCCCTTCCAGATCGAGTGGCAAAATGCCAAGAATGGCCTGGAGTGCTTCATTGGGCGTTGTTCTTAACGCACCGCTTATACAGATCATGCAAGATCTGTGTACTTTACCTAGCAGATTAAGGTTTGTTGCCTTGCTCAGCGCAGGCCACCATACCACAACTCCATAGAGCATGATTGGTCGAATGATTGCGGTGTAGATCCATTTGCATATTTTGGGGCTGAGCCCCCATTTCTTTCCAATGGCTCTTTTGCATGTGTAGAGTGCAATACACGCTTTCTTCTGGCTCTGAAGAACATTCTCCTTCCAGGTTAGTTTCCTATCCAGAACTGTGCCTAAGAACTTGGCTTTGTCAGCCAGGTTCAGGTGCACGTCATTCAGTTTTGGTAGTGTTAGCGGTGGTATCTTATAGCGGTTGGTGAAAAGAACCAGTTCTACTTTTCCCGGGTTGATGCTCAGTCCGCAGCGCGAGCACCATGAGGAAACCTCTCGCAGTGCTGCTTGCATCAAGTCGCACTGGGTCTGTGGGAATTTGCCCCTATATACTATATCTAAGTCGTCTGCATATGCCACTACCTTCCCGCCCCCCCAGCTTGTGTCTCGCAGCATCGAGTTGACAGTGAGGTTCCATAGAAGCGGGGAGAGAACACCACCCTGAGGCGTTCCCCTTGTGACATAGCGTGATAAGTCAACCGAGCCCAGTGATGAAACTATTCGTCTACCCCTTAGCAGTTGATCAATAAGTCCAATAAGAGACCTGCTTATGCCCAGACTTGTTAAAGCGGTGTTTATAGCATCAGGGCTTATGTTGTTGAAGGCTCCTTCAATATCTAAAAAGGCCGCAAGACAGTACTCCTTCTCATACAGCGATTTTTCAATAACAGAAACTAGGCTGTGAAGCGCAGTTTCTGTAGATTTCCCTTTGGTGTATGCATGCTGATAGCTACAGATCAGGTAGCTATCAATAGTAGAGGAGAGGTAGTCATTTATTATCCTCTCGAAGGTTTTGAGCACAAAGGATGAGAGACTGATCGGCCTGTAGTCCTTCGGCTCGTAATGAGACGCCTTCCCCGCCTTAGGAATAAACACTACCGTGGCACTTCTCCAGGAGCACGGAATGTAGCTAAGAGCCAGGCAGGCTGTATAGAGAAATACCAGCCATTTGGCTGATGTCTCCAGCGTGTTTATGAGTTGTGCGGGAATAATCCCGTCTGGCCCGGCAGCCTTGAACGGTTCGAAGCTCTTAACCGCCCACCTAACCTTTTCCTCCGTGATGGGTATGTATACAGCCAGGTTTGTTGTAGGTGCTACGGGTTCCTCATGCAAGTTCCCTGGGAAGTGCGTATTCAAGAGCAGCTCTAGGGTTTCCCTCTCCGTGCTGGTCCAGGATCCGTCAGGTTTGCGCAAATAGCTTGTGGCTGTTTGAGTTTTTGAGAGCACTCGTCTAAGTCTCGCTGTATCGTCGACATTTTCGACCCCAGTGCAGAAATTTCTCCACGATACTCTCTTCGCCTGCCTCAGAGCTTTTTTGTAGGCCCTGAGTTTAACTTTATATTCGAGCCATTGAGTCTCCGTGCCAAGGCTCTTGGCCTTATTAAATTGTGTCCTACATGATTTTCGGAGCGAGTCCAGGTCGTAGGACCACCATTGCGGCCTATGTTTACCACGTGGTTTTGGCACTGGGCAAGCCTGCTCTAAGGCATTCGAGAGCGCCGTTGTAAAGGTCTTTACCAGATCCTCCAACTCCCCTACTGATGAGGGGACTTGTGGGGGCAGTGCTGGTAAGTCCCTAGATAGTATTTCATTGTGTAGCTGCCAGTTAGTGTTACGTGGGTTGCGTTTCATAACCGGCTGCTCAACAGAAAAGTCTAGAACTATTTCTACGTACCGGTGGTCGGAGAATGAGTGCTCATCGAGAACGCGCCATTTTCTGACCCACTCATAAGCGCCTTCGCTGCAAATAGTGAGATCTATTACCTCCCTACGGGTTTTAGTAATAAACGTAGGTTCGTTACCCACGTTGCAAACTACCAGGTTAGTTGTTAACAAATAGTCAAACAACGACTCTCCTCTAGCATTGATATCGGAGCTTCCCCACTGGACGTGATGAGCATTGGCGTCAGTTCCGATAAGAAGATGACCCATGGAAAAATTTGCCACCAGGTCTTTTACCTCCCTCTGTGGCGGAGGTTCTTCGGCGTCGTAGGGCATATAGACCGACGCAATCGTCAGACTGGTACTGTCGACTGTTAAACTGGCAGCTGTAACGTCACCATTGGTATAGTTGGGCAAGAGAAATGCATTCAGCTCAGACTTAACTAAAATACAGGCTCTAACCCGGCCCCCTTCGCTGGCTCGAATAAGCTTATAACCCTTAGTCCCCAAACCGCAAATCCTTGAGCTGTTGACCCAGGGTTCTTGGATGAGGACCACATCTACGTCGCCTTTAGAGAGACGACTGATTAAAGCAGCCGAGGCTGCTTTAGATTTGTGCAGGTTTATCTGAATCACCACCAACATGAGAGTGCTCAGACTTCTCTGCCACCGCCGTATCGTCGAGTTCCACCTCGTCTGGAGGCTTATCTTTCAACGACGATTTCTTCAGACCACGGTTTGGCGTGGCAGAGATCCTCCTAACTGTGGCAGTGTCAACTGTGGTGCGCTCAGGACTAGCTGCTATCACTGTGACGTTGAGGTTCTTCCCGTCCAGCAGGCTGTCTCCCATCTCCGAGCTGTTTACTGCTCCTTCGCCATTTGACGTGGCAGATACCATACTTTCCGAGTCGGACATCTCCGACTCCCCTTCCGGCACTGCGATGTCCGAGTCCTCCGGTGCAGTCGAAATAGCAGCGCGCTGTGCATCGCCGCGGTATACGTGGATCACGATCTGACCCATGCCGTAGTGCACTCGTCCATTGCACCGTTTAAGGGGCTCGAGTGCCTCCTTATTCAAGGTGAAGACCACTTGCCTATCAGGCCCTACCGCGTCCTCGACCAGATTTACACCCCAGTCCTGCGTCGGGAGAGACGGGTTCATGATCCTCAGCATCCTGAGAATTCTCTCAGGTTCAGCAGGGATAGCAGGAATCCACGCTCTTGCCCTTGGCCGAGCCGGGATGTCCTTCCAGTCGACAACCTCGATTCTTGCCCCTTGGTAGATCTCACCTAGTCTTGCAGCTGCTGCCTTGTACAGTGCAACAGTTTTTGCATCCTCGCAAGCGAATACCTTGATTCGGCCCTGGTGCCATCCCGCATCAGAACCCATCGGAGTGGCACCCGGAGACTCATCCATAATGTCGAGAAGGGCATTACCGATAGCGTTCCGGACGAACCGCCACTGGTCCCTAGGGATGGCCCAGTTTTCATTACCTCGGTCAATGACGCCTATGAGGATCCTATCCTTAGTCACTTCAGCAAAGCTGAGTTTACCCATTACGGGGGCGTGTTGCTGCCGCTTCGGGTGAGGTTTTAAATCCACGTCCGATCTCTGGCGTTTGAAGGGATTTATATTAACCTTCTTTGGCGCGTAATCGCTTTGGAAGTTCGGTAAGATAGCTTCAGCCATCTCCACCGTCTTCTTAGCATTCGGCGATAGCGTCTCTTGTGAAATACCCTCGTATTTCTTCAGTATCCTCGCGGCCGCTCTTTTGTCCAAGTACTCAGAGCGACTGGGAGATGTCTTTTGGGGTAAATTTCGACCCGTAGTTGCCATCGCGGTCGTTCCCTTATTTGGATCTCTGGGGCCAGGTCGTGAGACCACTGCCACAGACGTTAAAGACTTGGTTTCGGTACCGGCACTTACTAGGGCTCTAGCATCAGCCGTTGTTGGCTTCACCGTGTTTGTACCGGTACTTACTTTGGGGATTGCCCCCTTATTATCCAGAGCTGATCGACTCGTAGTTGCCATCGCTGTCGACCTCTCGGCTGATGAAGAAATGGAGTTTGTCCTCCGACGTTGCGTTCTCGCTTGCTCCAGCATTTTCCTCCTCTGCTGGGCAGTATACATGGTTGTATCATTATTTTTAAGGTTTTTATTACTTTTTTTCATCTTGTTCGTACGACCCCTTGCCGGGCAAGGCCAGTTTAGGGTCAAAGGAAGAGTATGGGGAATGTGTCCTCCGCCGCGGCAGAGCCCCATGCCGCGGTAAGGCCATAGTTACTCTCCGAGGCGGCCCGGTATCAGAGAGGCTCCGTTCGATTACAGCCACGATTTGCCTCCCGGCTGCAAACGTCCAATGGGCACGTGGTCGCATAACACCCTGGATTGGGAGGGGGAAGATCTTAGTCGTCGCGCCAGAGAGGCTTGGCTTCTCTCGTGATGTAGTACCGGCGGCACTATGATTACAAGGGCAGCGCAGCCCTGTGGCTATCGACTTAAGCCCTCGTACCGCGGCAAGGTGTCAACCCTTCACGAGGGAACACAAAGTTAAGTTTGATCAACATTTTGCCAGTTCTAAAAAATTTGGTTAATTAAAAACTTACAGATTTATAACTGTTAAATCAACATTTGAAAACAGTCACTTCAACAAAAAAACCGTTCAAAGAGCCAAAGTTTTATAAATTTAACAGAATTTGGTCAACTTCAGGATAACAGTACGAGATTGGTGATTTTACCAGTGTCATTTTTATATATGGCCTAATCTGAATAAAACACAGATTTTAAAAGACATATCCTATACATTAGGCTGGTCCAAAACAACAGTTTTTTCTATAGATATTTCTAAACAAAACTTTCTGCATCGAAATTTTAAGAAAAATTAGATCAGTCCCAAAAAATCTAAGCTACCAATGATAAATCTCTCGAAATTATTATTAAGGTCTTAAACATTTACAATATAATTTTGTGTTATTGTAAAAAAAAATCTCGACAACATTTTCATAAATAGTTTTCTTATATTTTTTGTCAAGGAGCAGATCCACGGGGATGGTTTTTCGGGTTCAAGCCCCCTCCCCCTTCGGGATCCAAAAAATCATATTTTTCACAGTAACTCACAGCAAAAAATATAGTAAAAATTTAAATTTCGCAAAAAAATAAAGTAAAAGTTACACGAAAATTATCGAAAAAATTACGCAAAAAATACAGAAAAATTTACGCAAAGATATAGTAAAAATGACGCGAAAACTATATTAGAGAATACAAAAAAAAGGTAAAAGCTAATAAACACATAAAAAATATAGTAAAAATTACCCAAAAAAACATAGTAAAAATTACACGAAAAAGACAGTAAAATTTACAAAAAAAAATACAGTAAAAATTACGCGAAAACTATAGTAGAAAATACAAAAAAAAAGTACAAGCTAATAAACACACAAAAAATATAGTAAAAATTACCCAAAAAATACACTAAAATTTATATAAAAAATAATACTGTAAAAATGTCAGAAAAAAATATAGTAAAAATTACACAAAAAATACACTAAAATTTATATAAAAAATAATACTGTAAAAATGTCAGAAAAAAATATAGTAAAAATTACACAAAAAATACAGAAAAATTTTAGCAAAAAAAAATAGTGTAAATATTACCCGAAAATACGTAGAAAATACAAAAAAAAGTAAAAGCTGATAAACACACAAAAAATATAGTAAAAATTTAAAAAAAAATATGTAAAAAGTTACACGAAAAAGGCAGTAAAATTTACACAAAAAATACATTAAAAGTGTCGGAAAAAATATAGTAAAAATTACGCAAAAAATACAGTAAAAATTACGCGAAAACTATAGAAGAAAATACAAAAAAAGCAAAAACTAATAAACACACAAAAATATGGTAAAAATTACCCAAAAAATATGGTAAAAAATTACACAAAAAATACACTAAAATTTATATAAAAAAAATACTGTAAAAATGTCAGAAAAAATTTAGTAAAAATCACGCTAAAATACAGAAAAGTTTACGCAAAAAATACAGTAGAAATTACGCGAAAATACGTAGAAAATACAAAAAAAGTAAAAGCCAATAAACACACAAAAAATATAGTAAAACTTACCAAAAAATATGGTAAAAAATTACACAAAAAATACACTAAAATTTATATAAAAAAAATACTGTAAAAATGTCAGAAAAAATATAGTAAAAATTACACAAAAAATACAGAAAAATTTGAGCAAAAAAAAATAGTGTAAATATTACGCGAAAATACGTAGAAAATACAAAAAAAAAGTAAAAGCTGATAAACACACAAAAAATATATTAAAAATTACCCAAAAAATATGGTAAAAAATTACACAAGAAATACACTAAAATTTATATAAAAAAATACTGTAAAAATGTCAAAAAAAATATAGTAAAAATTACACAAAAAATACAGAAAAATTTGAGCAAAAAAATAGTGTAAATATTACGCGAAAATACGTAGAAAATACAAAAAAAAGTAAAAGCTGATAAACACACAAAAAATATAGTAAAAATTACCCAAAAAATATAGTAAAAAATTACACGAAAAAGACAGTAAAGTTTACAAAAAAAATACATTAAAAATATCAGAAAAAATATAGTAAAAATCAGGCAAAAACTATAGTAAAAAATACCCCAAAAAATTAGTAAAAATTACACGAAAAAAATTAAACGAAAAAGACAGTAAAATTTACAAAAAAACAAGTAAGGAAGTCTAAGTTCGGGTGAAACCGAACATTACATACCCAGCTGTGCACATAAAGTGGGCGTGATCGTTCACCGATTTTTCTTATTTTCTGTGGTAGTACTCTACATAAACATAACATGCCTGGTACCTAGTTTCGTAAATCTATCTCACACCGTTCTGAAGTTGTTAGCAGTCGAATTTAAAAATTGCTTGACTCATAAGTGGGCGGTGCCACGCCCACTTTCCAAAATTTTGAAAAAATTATGTAAAGAATATGAAAGTTGATGTATGTACCAAATTATATTATTATAGCGAAATCAGTTAATTAGATATGGACTTTTCAATATTTCCACCTCCTTTCAATATAACTTTTATGAAAAAGTAGGCGTGGTCGCGAAGCGATTTCGTTTATTTTCTATAGCTGAATTTACCACAACAATAGTATGTCCTCTACGAAATTTCGTTATACTAGCATAAACTGTTCTGAAGTTATTAAGAGTCAAAATTTTAAAATTTCTTCAAATATACGTGGGCGGTACCACGCCCCCTTTTCAAAAATTTTTATAAAATCGGCCTTAGAACATCTAAATCAATACATATTGCAAATTTTATCATTGTAGCTGCTTCTAATATTGAATTAACCCATTTTATACGTTTTTCGAAATTTTCGATATCGAAAAAGGGGCGTGGTTATGGTCCGATTTTACCCATTTTCAATAGCAATCTATTCTGAACCCAAATAAGTACGCATGCCAAATTTGGTGAAGATATCTCATTATTTGCTCAAGTTATCGTGTTAACGGACAGACGGACGGACGGACGGACGGACGGACGGACGGACGGACGGACGGACGGACATGGCTCAATCAATTTTTTTTTCGATCCTGATCATATTGATATATGGAAGTCTATATCTATCTCGATTCCTTTATACCTGTACAACCAACCGTTATCCTAACAAAGTTATAATACCCCTGTACTAGTACAAGTACAGCTGGGTATAAAAATACATTAAAAATATCAGAAAAAATGTGAACCAATTTCTAAAATCCTGAATCCTCCACCGACAACACTAGTAATCTATTCAAGTGTTCAACACCAGAAACTCTTCTTAAATTTCTTCTCAAATGTGTAGACGACAGCAACAGATATCAATTATTGGCAAAATATTACACAAACAACAACACTTTAGTATTGTTAGCAATAATAGCATCAAATACTGAAATAAACTACTTTCTTATTTAGTGATGCTTTTTGTTATTGTTGTTGTTGGTTTCACCGCAATCATCGTTTGTGATTTTTTCTGTGTGTTTTTGTTGTTTGCTACATTTCACTGTCAGCATTAGGAAATTGTATTGGACAAAGAGTATGTTGCCGATTATAAATTGCTGACTACGTTAAGAGGTTGTTGTTGTTGTTGTTGTTAGAGCACAGAGCTGTTTGTGGCTGTTTACTGATAAAATTTGTTGTATGTAGTTTTTTATATTTTTTATCTGCTGCTCTTGTTATCATTTTTCTTTTTGTTGTTCTTGTTGTTGTTTATTTTTCGTTTTGATGTTCTTGTTTCTTTCTTGCTTCTGCTTTAGTTGTTGCTGTTTAAACTTTTAAATTTGTTTGTTGTTGCTCTATCTTCTCCTGCCACATGCGGCGCTCTCTCATGTCTTTGAAATCGTTAAAAATTCAACATGAAGCAATGTTAAGAACTATTTGTGGCAAACACCTACGTTTAAGTGGCAAAAGCAATAACAATAATAACAACAAAAATAGCTTAAAAAATTCTACCAAATCACTTTGAGTTGCTCGAAAAGTGTTGCAAACTATAATACAAAATTTGTACAAAAAAAAATTTATAGTTTCCCTATCTCTTTCAACCTGCTTAAGCAGATGCTCTCATATCGAAACTAGCAAGTAGTACTGTGCTAGGTGGTTGTGATGCTTTACTACTGAATAATAGAATTGGGTAGTTCATGAACTAATTAGTTCATTGAACTAAATCATGGAAGTTTATAGAATTTATTGAGAATGAGAAAATACCGCGAAACCAAAACGCGTGTAGTAAACGTAAAGTCCCTGCGAACCAGGAATAGCTATGGTAGAACAAAATCACAAATTAGTGCGGTGCAATACCAGAAATTACTGTGGGTAAGAGTAGGCATCGAAATAACGAAGCATAATTCGACATAATTCGATAATTTTCGACACGAATTAGCAACTCCAAAATGGGTAGGAAAAGAGTCTCGCTGAACAAAGTTGCCTACTTTTTTAGCCTCTTTTTTGGTAAGCGCGACCCAGTAATTTCCCAAGATTGTATCCCCTGGTGGTTAGCAGAGTTTGAACTACCGTACATAAGCTGGTATTTGTTTCATTGGAGAATCAGCTACAAAAACACGTCGTTGAAAAGTGTAGGTGGAGGTATCAAAGACTCTCCTCTGGATTATTGATGCCAGAAGGCATCTTTTGCTACCCCATACAACATTTTTGAGCATGTGTTAAGGGCAACAAATACAAATAACTGAACTAAATGAACATAAAACGAACTAAATGAACTAGTTCATTGTGGTGAGCTAGTTCGGAAACTCCGGTCACTTCAATGAACTAAAATTCCCAACTCTACTGAATGTACTTACAAAAGTGGCTGCATATTCATTACAACCCTGCCACGAAAGCAACTAGTTGCAATCTAGTTTACAACTAGTTTGTGCACCAGGCCCAAATAGTCAGTCTTTTTTTCCATAAAAGCAACTGGTACTTTTTATGTGGTGATGTCCGACGAGAAGTTAATTGCCAGATTTCGACAAGAACTAGTATGGTAACTAGTATATTTTGTCGAAATTATACTAGTCCAGGTTCCCTGCTTTTTGGACTAGTATAGAACGGGTATTTTTTACAACCAGTCATCTACTAGATATACTAGAGTCATGCTGGTTATAAAATACCAGTTCTATACTAGTGTAAAAAGCAGTGAGCCTGGACTAGTATGATTGCGACAAAATGGACTAGTCACCATACTAGTTGAAAAATCATTGTATACTAGTATTTTGCTCAAAAGTTTGGCGTTTCGCTGCAAGGGTTTGAAGCATCATCGGGAATAGCATTGAAAGTGGCAAAATCAGAATGGGTCAGGAAGACAAAGACCTCCTTATTTTCGATAACTTTTTTCACTCGAAACTCAGAGAGCTAAATTCACGAAGACTATCACACCCTTTGCTTGGTCTCGATGACAAAGAACTTGTTGCTAGGCCAGTGAGACCGCTATGATCGCCCTGCCCAATCAAAGTTTTTTTTTTTTTTACAGAGGAGAAAGCATCGAAAGCCTTAAAGTCAGTGCGAGATGTGAGCTAGCACTACCTTCCTACCGTCATGTACCGATCCTCCCGATACTATCGTGATTCCACTACCGCATCTACAATAATCAACAATGTTTCCAATCAAATAAGGACGAGTTGGAAAACCGGGTTCTCAATTGGCCTCTCTGTATAGAAAAACACAAACGTCGTCAGGGAGCATAGCATTTAGTCCCATCGCACCGTTTAGCTAATAGCTACAGACCAACTCAGAGTAGGCCTGTTACCCGCGGCAATGAGTTTATAAGTCCACCGCCTGCTTTCTGCGACTGGAACTCTCGACTCCAACTGGTGCGACGAAAGATGACTCCGCTGCAAGCAAGTCAATTGGATTAAGGCCCGCCACTACCAATGCTGAGTCCTCCGATGCTGAGAGCACACAACCTGTTTCCCGAACGAACCCCACGACTGTATGACGCTACCCGAAAAGCGTCTGATCAAATTTCTGCCCCATAAAGAATTACGGACTTGAGAACACTAGCTTTAAGGTGCCCACTTTTTTACTTGGGCCTCCTAGCATTCAACAACATTCTGGATAGAGCTGTGTTTTTTTTTTTTTCTGCCTTTTGGCTGGTATATGGGTATCAAATGAAAGGTATTTTCAACCGTATTCCAAATATGATAATTTCAAGCAAGGTAACCCCTAGAGTTGCCACCTGACCCCGTTTTATTTATTTTACCTTATGTATATTTGTATATCCAGACCATCTCGAGAACCGCTTGACCGATTTGGATGAAATTTTTAATATAGATAGAATGGTTGATTCTAAGACTATCTACTTGGAGGTTGCTACCTGGGGCGGTTTACAGGGTTGCCACCTATCGCAATTTTGTTTAATTTTTTACAAAGTATGCCAATATGGGTATCAAATGAAAGGTATTTGCAGCGACATGCCAACTAAAATATTTTCAAGTAAAGTTGCCACCTAGGGTCGCCACCTTACCGCAGTATATTTGTATTTCCAGATTATTTCGGGAACCGCTTGACCGATTTGGATGAAATTTGGCATCTAGATAGTGTGATTGGTTCTAATACTATCCACTTGGGCGTTGCCACTTGGGGGTGTAAAGGGTTGCCACCTATCTCAATTTTTTTTAATTATGGAGTTAGATAAACCAATATGGGTATCAAATTAAAGCTATTTTCGTCGACATACCAACTAAAATATTTTCAAGTAGGGTAGCCGACCAGGGTTACCATTTTACCGTATTGTATTTGTATTTTATATTTTTGGGATCATATTTGGATTATTTTAGGACCATTTTGGGTTCAATTTTGGATTAATTTGGGACAATTTTGGGATAATTTTCGGATCATTTTTGGATAATTTTGGGTTTAAGTTAGAAGATTTATAAAATATATAAAAACATTAAATATATCAACTCAAAATAGTCGCAAACCATACAAGCAGATCCAATAAAACTCAACGAAGCGTGGTGTGGTGAAAAATCGTACATGGGTGATGAAGCGGGGTTCGTCTGAAGGTGTAATTGACTTGTATGGGTTCCTGTATGTTACTATGTGCTACATTTGTTTTGTTTAAATATATATTTACATACATATATGTAAGTATTTATGTATATGAAACTGTGTAGGAAGTGTTTGTAACACTCGCATCTTTCAATGTTGGCAGTGTGTGTTGATGCAGCTGTTGCTGACACAATACAAGTTTAGATTCAATTGACTGTGACGCAATTGGATTTTGTCACTAACAAGCACACACACACAGCGACACACATATGAAACTTGAAAGCACACCAAGTTGCATATAGTATGCACAAACACAAAGTTTTTCTTATATCAACACTCGGAACACCTATAAATGTAAAAATGCGTTAGATATGTGCGTGGGTGTGTGTGTCTGGCAGGTAAAGCAGCACCACTCTTCACCTACACCCAATCAAATGCAGCTCCTCAAGCGCCAATGATGCGACATAAATGTGCTTTGACTGAGTGAATTGAATGAATAACAAACCTTTGTGCAAGTTGAGTGGTATTTTTTACAACATCAAAGTTGAGTCGAAGTAGCATTCAAAATCTGTTTATAGAAAATAGATATAAACTAACTATGAAACCTCAAAAAGCACTGAGATATTTTGTATGATAAATGCATTGCAATCCTATTATTTTTTGGAAAAACTTTCTTAAATTGAGAAAAGTAAGAAAAAAAGGTATCAAATGTGGTTTAAAAGAATTTGTGCAATGGCATAAAGAGAAAATCTTAAATAAAACGTGAAATCGGTGTATAATTAAAATTAAAATTAAAATTAAAATTAAAATTAAAATTAAAATTAAAATTAAAATTAAAATTAAAATTAAAATTAAAATTAAAATTAAAATTAAAATTAAAATTAAAATTAAAATTAAAATTAAAATTAAAATTAAAATTAAAATTAAAATTAAAATTAAAATTAAAATTAAAATTAAAATTAAAATTAAAATTAAAATTAAAATTAAAATTAAAATTAAAATTAAAATTAAAATTAAAATTAAAATTAAAATTAAAATTAAAATTAAAATTAAAATTAAAATTAAAATTAAAATTAAAATTAAAATTAAAATTAAAATTAAAATTAAAATTAAAATTAAAATTAAAATTAAAATTAAAATTAAAATTAAAATTAAAATTAAAATTAAAATTAAAATTAAAATTAAAATTAAAATTAAAATTAAAATTAAAATTAAAATTAAAATTAAAATTAAAATTAAAATTAAAATTAAAATTAAAATTAAAATTAAAATTAAAATTAAAATTAAAATTAAAATTAAAATTAAAATTAAAATTAAAATTAAAATTAAAATTAAAATTAAAATTAAAATTAAAATTAAAATTAAAATTAAAATTAAAATTAAAATTAAAATTAAAATTAAAATTAAAATTAAAATTAAAATTAAAATTAAAATTAAAATTAAAATTAAAATTAAAATTAAAATTAAAATTAAAATTAAAATTAAAATTAAAATTAAAATTAAAATTAAAATTAAAATTAAAATTAAAATTAAAATTAAAATTAAAATTAAAATTAAAATTAAAATTGAAATAAACTAAATAAAAGAAAAACAAAATTTAAAAATAAAAAAAAATATATACATAAAATAAATTAACTAATTTAGGAAAAGCAACAGCAATTTTCTGCTGGTGAATAAACTGAGAGTCATAGGTATATTCCCTTTAGGAAAATGGTTATAGTTTGGTACCCACCTATTACACTTGAGTCATTGGGAAGAGTAGTAGTGGAAGGTAGTATACTTTTCTTAGTCTAAGTAAGCCAAGAACATTTAAATTCAAAGTTTCCTTAAAATTTTACATCTTTAAAGTGTCGACATCATCATAGCATTTCCTGCACTCATATGCAGCTTCTCATGCACTTCGATTTAACCCCTTTCATGCGACAGTAACGCAAACACACAAGTACAATCAAATAAAAGTTAAAATAGCGTGACAAAGAGAGCCACTGAGCAGCAGCAGCAACGACAAACGACAAAGACAACGTGCTGCCAACATAAAAGTGCTGGCGGAACTTCCGTTGACACCTGAAAGGCAGCTCAAAACACACTCACACACACGCATGCAAAGACTTGGCTTAGGATACTGTTAGAGTGCATAAAGAAAAATAGAGTTGGGCAGGGGTGGACAAAATTATCGAGAAGCAAAAACAAGAATTTGGAGACAGATATTAACAGGATGGGTCTTAAGAAATGTGAATGAAGTAATTTTTTTTTTGTTAATTTGGTTTATTTTATTTTACTTTGTTTTATTTTTAATTTTTTTTTTTGGCATTTTTTTTTTTGGTTTTTGTTTTATTCTTTTATTTTTATTTTTTATCTTTTTTAATTATTTTATTTTTTTATTTTTTTTTTTTTATTTATTTAATTTTTTTTTTCTTTTTATTTTTTTTTTTTCTATGCTTTAAAATATTCAGCCATTCTGGTTTTTACTGCGCACCCTGTAAATGCATAAAGCGAAGCAGAATTCTTAACAGCGATAAAGGTATTGGCAAGTTTAACTGCGGCACGTTCCATCTAACCCCAACAAAAATTCGACATTATTGTTGTATGTGAACATTGGCTTAATCGCAGCGACAACCTTTTTGTGTTAGTTTCTATAGGCGTTTCCTCCGCAAAGCAACTAAAAGCTATCTCTGCATTCAGTCGATTATGGTACTATCTGTCGTCTAACTTCCTACTGCCTACTTCCGTTACCAGCAACTCCCAGTCCCCCCCCCCTCCCCCTCCCCCAACCAGCTATGCTGTCGCCATCAACTTTGAAATGCTTCATTGAATCAATTTGCCATGTGCAAATTGTGCGAATGAATGAATCGTAACAAACTATGTCAGGTTTTAGATTTTTATCTGCATTTGTGTGTGTGTGTGTATTTATGTGTGCATATGTAGGTGCTTCTACGCTTGGCTCGGTGCACTTTATGGAAAAACTTTTATTCTTTAATTTGCTTTGTTAATTTTACATACAATGGGTTAAAGGTGAAAGGAGTTAAGTGAAAACTTTGTCGTTTTGGTTCAAATTTTCTGTGTCTTTTGTGGGCAATTCTTGTACTTGTTATTTCCCCTCAAATTTAGTACCATGAAGTTTTAGTTAGAAAATTTGATTTAAATGAATGTGAGGGTAAAATATGTGTGTGTGTCAATGAAAAAATTCCGTCTACTTCTTGGGAAATTTATATAAAGGTAGCCTTAAATTTTCTTCTTTTTACTATTGGGACTTTTTAGTTAATTAATTTGTTCTTTTTTAATAATTGCTTTTTATTTTTATTTATATTTTTTTATTTTTTTATTTTTATTTTTTTTTTATTGTTTTTTTTCATATTATTTTATTTTATTTTCATATTATTTTTATTTTTTATTTTATTATATTTTGTTAAATTTTATGTTATTTTATTTTTTTTATTTGTTGTTTTTTTCATATTATTTTATTTTTTTTTTGTTTAACTTTATTTCATTTTATTTTTATTTTTATTTTTTTTTTTGTTTTATTTTTTTTTTTATTTGTTTTATTTTCAAAAATCGCATTTATGGTCCGATTTGGCTGAAATATGGAACATGTATTACTATCATGAAAGGAAATATTTTCTTTAAAAAAATTCCGCTAGGTGGAGCTGATCATCATCATTTATTGGCGCTTAACCGCCTAAGCGATTTTGGCCGTTGCATATCAAAGCACGCCAGTCATTCCTTTTTAGCGATAACTGACGCCAATTGGAAACCCCAAGGGAGTTCAAGTCATCCTCCACCTGTTGTTTCCATCTCAGTCGAGGCCTCCCCCTTCCTCTGCAGCCGAATTCAGGCGACGATAGGAAAACCTTATGTGCTGGAGCTTCTTTGTAAATTCGCATAACATGGCCCAGCCAGCGGAGTCTTTGGGCTTTAATTCGCTGGACTATGGTCAGATCTGCGTAGAGCTCGTACAGCTCATCGTTAAATTTCCTTCGATACTCGCCGTTGGCATCACGGGAAGGACCATAAATCTTCCGGAGAACTTTTCTCTCAAATACTCCAAGGGCCATTTCATCTTCTCTTGACATTGTCCATGAATCTGAGCCATACATCAGGACAGGTATGATGAGAGACTTATAGAGCGTGATCTTTGTTCTTCGAGAGAGGACTTTACTTCTCAATTGCCTACTCAGTCCAAAGTAGCACTTGTTGGCAAGAGTGATTCTCCGCTGGATTTCTAGACTGATATTATTTTCGGTGTTGATAGTGGTTCCCAAATATACGAAGTCCCTCACAGTTTCAAATTTGTAACTATCAACAGTGACATGGCTGCCAAGGCGCAGGTGCGCCGATTCTTTCTTTGATGACAGCAAATACTTCGCCTTGTCCTCGTTCACGGCAAGACCCACTTTTTCGCTTCCTTATCCAGTCCAGAGAAGGCAGCGCTTACGGCGCGGTTGTTAAGGCCAATGATATCAATATCATCAGCATACGCCAGCAATTGCACGTTATTGTAAAAGAGCATCAGATTGAAGAAATCGCACAAAAGGGAGTCGCCCTGTCTGAAGCCTCGTTTGGTTTCAAATGGCTCAGAGAGGTCCTTCCCGATTCTGACGGAGCTGTTGGTATTGCTCAACGTCATTTGGCAAAGCCGTATAAGCTTTGCAGGGAAGTCAAATTCAGATATGGCGGCATACAGGCAACTCCTTTTTGCGCTCTCAAAAGCGGCTTTGAAATCGACAAAGAGACGGTGTGTGTCGATTCTTTTATCATGGGTCTTCTCCAGGATTTGGCGTATCGTGAAAATCTGGTCGATGGTAGACTTACCAGGTCTAAAGCCACACTGATAAGGTCCAATCAGTTTGTCTACGATGGGCTTCAGCCTTTCACACAACACGCTAGAAAGAACCTTATATGCAATATTAAGAAGACTAATTCCGCGGTAGTTGGTGCGGTTAGCGGGATCGCCTTTCTTGTGGATTGGGCAAAGCACACTTAAATTCCAATCCGGAGGCATTCATTCGTCTGACCATATTCTGCATAAGAGCTGATGCATGCCTTTTACCAGCTCTTCGCCTCCGTGTTGGTGGAGCTGATATCGGTGTAAAAAAAATCTTAATGACCCGAATTTTCAAATGTTTAAAAAAAATGGGACCCACTAGGTGGCGCTTGAGTCGCTCTATTTCAGAAATGCGAATATCTGTTGTCGGTGTCATTGCATTCGTTTTTCATCATCGTTTAGTTATCTACCCTACAAAAAAAAGTAAATCCGATAGGTAGCGCACGGGTAGCGATATTTAAACGATTTCATTCTCAGAGATTTTGATTTTGACATTGAACTAACTTCCAGTTGAGCTGGGGTTTTGAAACTTTACTATCGTTCAGGCTTCGGTAACAATCCTATTTATCGTCCCATCTTAAGTTTAGTCGTTTGGCCTTATTGCCAAATATCCGAATTTCACTGTCCATTGATACACAGATGGCGCTGAAGAGCAAAACATCGCATGCGCTTGTGTCGAAAAAGTTGCCTACATTTAGGCGCAGTCATAACATATCGAACGGACAATTTTCGCAGACTCAGAAAAGTTTCAAATAAAATAAAAAGATTAAAAAAAATATTTTTACTTTAAATCCTTTTTAAACTGGACTAAAAACTTCAAAACAATTTCTTCTCATCCACTTGTGCTCCACCACAAACAAACGAAGTGGGAAACGCGTAAGATGTCCCCATTGTTGTTGCAAAATGAACGCAGCACCAAATGATGTGAAACTATCAAACAAGTTGTTTTCGCATGCAAAAAGGATTTCTATGTTTTCTTAAATCGATGCGACCTGATGCAAAATAACAACGCTGCTTGCTAAGGGTTAAGGGGGGAAAGCGAGTGAATTGGGTGCACAGTAAGTAATAGCTTGTGAAATGTAGTGCTGGTTGTTGGCGCGGCTAGTGGTTCTATTGCCTCGAAGAAATTCCAAAACATGCTGCCAAAACGACGAAAGTGTCGACATCAATACGCCGACGGAGCTTGAACACTTAGTGGATGGCAGTAAACGTGATAAGGAAAGTCATGCAACAACAAAAAAATAAAATAAAAAAGGCAGCTGACGACAGGATATCGAGTATGCCGGAGAAAAAGTGTGAAAACGTCAACGTGACAGCTGCGAAAGTAAGGATTCTATGGCTAACGGATGCATTTGCGTAAAAATGCAACAAAATGGCGAGAACTCAATTCTACTTGGCGTTTACAGTTATTTTGATACTGCTACTCTTCTACGGGTGAGAGCGTAGAAAATCCACTTTCAAAAACAGAACAACGAAACGACAAATGGATAATCAAATGACATCACTGACAGCGCACATGAGGGAGGTCAATTATGCAGAGGAAGTGAAATGGAATGACTGAAAAGGAATGCGAAGTAAATGAGTAAAGCTAACTACGACACTGCAGTTATCAAAGCTACTGTGAAATGGTATGAGAGTAGAGGAAACGCTGAAACTGAGTCTACGCGATGGAGTAAAAGCTGTGATTGCGCAACGTTTTCAGCAAAAACTCGTCAAGTGTAGTACTAAGGACCAGAAGGGCACAGTTACGGAAAACGAATCCTCCGCAGTACTCCATCAAGCCAGAGCTTGTTCCCAGACTGTCCTTGATCGGGGTGTGTCTGATAGGCTTAGATATTTTGAGGAATTATACTCGCGTTCTTGGAAAACTAATGTCTATAGGGCTTGGAAGGTATCGGTAAGTTTGATGATCTTCTATGGAGTACTTATCTGTTGTTTTTCTTGTTGTGGTTGTTGTTGTTGTTGGTGTTGTTGTTGAAAAGGATATCTTGCTCTATGAGCCTCATATGACTCCAATTAGCGCTTATACGCTTTTCTGATATCTCATCTCGAGAGATTAGAGTATGAAATCTTTGAAAGAAGACTTACAAGTCCTCAAGAACCATGACGGGACTTCGTTCCCACAATATCCATGCTGCTTAGGCCAATCAGTTTAGAAGCTTAAGTTCACTATGATTTAAGACAATGCGGGTTAGGGGTTTAGAATATGCTCGAGGTAGGTATGCCTGTCGTAACAGGCGACGAAATCGTTCCCAAGACAGTCGGGCTGGTACCAAAAGGTGCTATTTATCTGAACGTACCGGATTCATATCCGGCAAAGGACTGTCAATATCAGTACAACCCCGTCTGGTCTATCACTTAACCGTTATAAGTCGATCTTCTAACTAGGCATAGCGATGTACTGCTACAACAACAACAACAGGGTTTCCCCAGAGCAGCAGGAGGTCAACCGTCTTTTCCGCCTACAGAAAGTTGCAAGTCTTTCACGAGGAATTGTGTTTAGACAATAGCACAGGAACTAGTCTTAAAAGATACCAGTCCACAGACACTGCAGGACTGTAAACGCTTCCACGCCTCGCTAATCAAGTGCTAAGATATCCGACCCTTGATTGGTCTTAGCGGTGCAAATACCTCTGTCGCCCGTGAAACCTCAAGAGCCGATCCCCGCCGTGGCAGCTCTCAGCCACCTCGTTGCCCTATGTACATGCTACTATGCCCCATAGTAAAAAAAAGATTATTCGGCTTGCCATGCTCATGATTCCCTTCCCCGAAATGGCCAACTAGGCTCGATGTAATCTGTGCTAGCCCGATAAGCCGAAAAGCAGCCTATCTGTGAGAGTGCCGAAAAAATACACGCTTTTAATCCACACATCATTTTGGATCCGTCCGAGAAAAACTGTCCTATGACCTATGTAGTCGGGTTTAGTACTTACGAAGTCTAAGTGCGCCCTTGAATGATGTTTCCTTGATAAATAAATCGATCGGTGGCATGTTGCTTTATCACGTTTATCGTCCCAGTGATCACACCACAGGTAGCTCGATAAACTTAGACAACCATATTGCTCATATAGTTTACCACGGCTATTTTCGTCCGGTAGGTTGAGGCCGGTCAAATAGCTGCTTTGTATATCCATGCTATGAGTTCTGGGCTCAGACCCCACAGCTTGCTTAACATTCCTTCACAAGCGAACAGAGCTACTGCTAAGTGGGAACGTTCCGAGACAAGGGACTCATATATGGCAGTGGGTCGCTGAATTGATTAAGGGTTGGATCCTTGTTGAAAGGAAAGGTTGCAGAGAGAGTTTTCTGTTAGGGGTTTGATAGTGAATTCAAAATTTACCCATACAGCAAAGGGTCTATGAGGGGTGCCGTCGAGGATGGTAATATCTTATCTCTCTCTCCATTGACTAAGCCGATTTCGAAATATTATCATTTGGGTCCTGGAGCATGTCAATATCTGGGAAAGCTGTTGTGCCAATCTGTTGGTCCGATTGTATACTCAGGAATCGAACGTGGAGGGATGTAGAGATCTGGCCGCCTTTAGTCTGAGAAAACGCCGGCTGTCGATACGCTGATTGCAGGGCATCTCCCGAACTCATTGTGTTCCTAAGTCTCTTTTATTCCAGGTGATCGACGTTGATAGGGCACATTGCCCAATCGGAGTATACACGACAGCTTTTTCTAAAACTCGAACTCGGCCCAGCATTACTTGGTTCTTCGGGGGACTCCCCAGTGGTCGAGATTTGTATCACTCGGTGTTCCAGGATACAGATAGGACACAAGGTACCCCTGTCCTTCTCTGATGAGTACTATTTATTCCATCTCATATGTAGGTGCTGTTTTCTTGACCTACGTTGAGGCCTAGTGATAGCAATTATAGCATCTTTAAATACATCTCGCCTGTGGTTGGCCGATTCCTGCTGTCCAAGCGGCATTCATCCATCGATGAACTATTCATCTTCAACTCCAAAACTCACGCCAGCCTTTAAAGACTTCAACACTTCAGAGTACGTGAATAATCAAGCTTACACAAACGACCTGACTCACTATTGATGATGATAAAGCTCTTAGCAGTCAACTTAAACGCTTCTAGCTCAAAGTAGCTACCTTCCATCGAACTGAACACTACTCCCCAACACGCAACAAAATTTCCAACTCCATTTCCATTGTCGTCGTCGCACACAACACGTCGCACACCAATATCTCCCCCCCAAAGTGCAGGCAATCAATTTTCTGAATCTCATTGCACTTGGCATTTTGCTAGTACATGAAATCTATTGCTACGAATGTTAGCCCCAGCTCAACCCGAGCTACCAACTATATGCGACTTCTATTGTCCACTAACTGTTGGCGGAACTCAACACAAAGTTACAAAAATCTATTTGCGTATGAGTGCAAAGTGACCCACGGCTGCGTTGCACTTTTGTGCCTGGCTAGGTCAAATGGGGGAAGGGATGCCTTTTTGTTACTTTTTTGCTACTTTTTTTGCTACTTTTCTACTACTTTTTTCTACTTTTTTTTGCTACTTTTTCTACTACTATTTTTGTACCTATTTTACTTGTTACAAACTTCTTTTTTTCTTGTTTGCTCACTCGTTTCTTTTTCTACACACTCCATTCACTTTAGTCTCGTTTGATGTGTTTTGCTTTACTTTGATATTTTCCCGAACTGCTAGCAGCTGTTGGTTGGACGTTGGTTTGTTTTCTTTTCTTCACAAAAAGCGCCACTGTTTGTGCTCTCAACACAAAGTACTTGCATCCCCCCCCCCTCTTCCCCTTCTCCATTCACCCCTCGCACACCACCACCTCATCTGCGCTTCAACTCCATCACAACGTGTCCGCTTTGCCCTCTAGTCCTGGCTAAGCGTGTTGGCAGTCCAATCTTTATTGCACTTTTCGAGTTCGGAATGTTGTTTTGAATGTCAGTTTGCAAGCTTCTAGCAATTTTGGCTTGAGCTTCTATGTACGACTTGGTTGTTGTTCTTGTTGCTTTAGCTGTCAGTGCCGTTTGATTTGCATGAACCCTCTTAGGGAGTAATTTTTAACTTGGTTTTAATATTTTTTTGACAACCACTTTGGCGTCCAATGGCTGGCTGGTTGTTTTTGGTTGGCGACGCGTCCCGGACGTCACTTTGCTGTAAAAGTGCGAAAATAGTAATAGAAAAAAATGTTTATTGCTGATATAACTCAACTTGTTCGTGCTTGTGTTGGATAGAGTCACAAATGTCCAACAAACAGTGAAGGTGGTTGAAGTTTTTCTCATGGAGGATTGAGAGGTTTAAAGAGTTCTTCAAGCGCCGCGATTTTTATAAACTTAGGAAAAAGTCTCATAACTCTTTTTGATCGCTCTGGAGACACAAAGATCCCCCTGATCCTTGGAAGATAGTACTCCGACTCCGCATTCGATAAACACTCTTGTAACTAAAGGGCTCGGAATCAAGGGCTCAATAGAGTTCGAGAAAATAGATGTCCGCAAATAATTGGTAAAAGTAATGGCCTAAATGCACCCAAGAATCCAAGGACACCCTGGTCGTATCCACCATAATCCAGATCTTCTGACCCCAATTAACACCATATCATGCTAGGTGGGCTATAGATATATATTTGAGAATAGCACTGCGACCGAAGGTCTGTTGTGCCCTAGTTAGTGCTAGTTGCGTTCTGTCCAAATTTTTGAGGCTGAACTTTTTGCTGCATCGGACTTTCCCCGAAAGGGAGTACTTGAGCGAGGCAGAGAAGTGCTTCTATTTTATAAAAATATTGGATAAGACTGCCTTAGAGGCAAGTACTGGGGAAGGCATTTCATCGTCCCATGAAGAAGTGAGCGTTTTACTGCCCGCGACCGTTGTTGTTGTTGTTGTTGTGCTTGTAGCAGTACTTCGCCCTGCCTAGTTGGAAAATCCACTTATAAAAACTTACGTGACGGACCAGACTGCGTTGTACTGATGTTCACAGTCCTTTGCCGGATATGTCTTGGGAACGATTTCGTTGATCCCGTAGCCGGGGTCGAAGTGGGGTTTAGTTGCCTCTTACGACAGGCATACATACCTCGAACATATTCTAAACCTGCAGCTCGTCTTAGCCGACATCTCCCCAATGAAATGGGTCTGATTCACTCGAACTGCCAGTCAACAACTGGCTTAAGGTAAGGTCGGCAAGGAAACTCTACTGATTACGCCCGATCAGGGAAAGATGTTTGTGGACATAAGGTGCAACCTTTCCTAGAAGCGCTTCCACATACAGCCACGACTGGGGCACAGATCTCTGCTGAATGTTCTGCGTCTGAATGCCACTAAACGGTGATTGTGTAATTGTGGCTATGCGCGATCCTATAACGTGGTCTCCCATGTGTTAAATCACCGTGAGGATCTTATTCGCATTAAGAATCAAAGCCTTTGCGATCCGTCAACAAAACCTGAGGAAAGACCTACCTCTAGGCAATTGAGGGAGCTCGACTATGCATTCAGGGTTAACGCGTTCATAATGAGGCCCTGGACAGTCGGAGCATCGCTAACGAACAGGTCAGGGGATGTTTCTTTATCCAGATACTGAGACCTGGTTTATACAAAATAATTTACATAGAAAAATATTCTCTTTTTGGGAAAGGGAGTTTCCGATCAAATAAGTGGGCGGTCTAAACGCTGGCTTTTGAATTGAGACTAAAACCAAAGCTGCACCGGACACTGTAGCCGAAAACGAAAACGAAACCGAAACTGCAGCCAATAACGGAACAGAAAGTGGAATCTGGAAACAGGGATTGAACCCGAAACTAGTTTCGAGACCAGCAAATATCAACCAAACCTAGACCCGAAACTGGACCCAGCATCGATACGGGAATCAATATGACTAAACCAAAGGCGGCTCGGATACTATAATAGAGAGTAAAAAAATTAATGCCATGGCAAACCGAATTGAACCCGAAACTCGAATCTAGGCTGAAACCGAAATGGAATCGAAACAGAAACGTCACAAAAATGGAATCGAGAAAAAAAACGAAACCGAAACTGGAATCGAGACCGAAACTACTATTCATACTGAAATGAAAAGCAAGTCGGAACCGAAACTGGTTTCGGAGAATTAAATTTAAAACCGAACAGAAAATGTGCCATAATGAAAAAGGGACCGGAATTCATGCTGAAATTAAAACGGAAACCACGCTGGATACAAATTGAAACTGAAATCGAGAATAGAGAATAGAGAGGACATTGAAAATTAAGTTGAAAACAATACTGAAAGAAATTGAATAATATGAAAACAGAAATCGAAAGGAGGAACGAAACCGAAACATCGAAACTGACTTTGTAGCTGAGAAAAACTTAGAAGTATTTGTTCTATCCCTACACTCACTCACAGCTTCTGAAGGTATCCTGAACCCAAGAAAAGAAAAGAATGCTCATAATTCCTCACTGACCTCTAAGCGATTCCCTCAACAAAACCTTTACATCCCGCCCCTGTGTACCTAAACCATTTCTCTAACTTATCACCAGCTAGAACGTTGTGTGTCATTTTAGATGCAAAATACTCAAAATACAAACACATAAAGTGCCCAAATCCAAAGCAAACTAACTACGCCAGCTGCACGCAAAGGATTCTACTAACAAAATATTTTGTTTAACAACTTACAAATGAACGCACGGACAGGCTAACATACACACAAAAATGGACAAGTGAGTCGGGCAGGCAGTTGAGTATTCAGGCAGTCTCGTGCCCAACCAGCTTCAATTTAAACCCCCAATATATTCATTTAACAGAGAAAGATTCTTCAGAGACTAGAAAGTCAAACCGGAACTGGCACGTAATACTCGCTGCCATTAAGAAGTTAAAAAGCATGGCGACGCTAGAGCCCAACGAGCTGAGCTCTCTACACAAAGCACCAAAATCAATTTGCGTTTGAATGCAAAGTGGCCCTCTATCTGTTTAGAAATACAACTAGAAAAACGAAAACAGCAAGAAAAACAAATAGTCAAAAGTCAATGACAAATATGCGAATAGCGTAAAAGTCAATCATTTTGTTGGTGTGGCGATTCTGTATTTAAATGGAAAAATGTCCAGTTCATGCGACGGATGCTTTCATTTGCGGAAGGAATCGGATTGACTTCTTTCTTATTTTTTTGTGGGTATTTTTTGGCAATTGGTCAACTGCTCTTTGGTAACGGTGATTGAACTTTGCAGCAAAGTATTGATGAATGAAAGTATTTGCGAAGCGATGGTGGGTATTGGATGTGGTAATGGTATGGTAATGGTATGGTAATGGTATGGTAATGGTATGGTAATGGTATGGTAATGGTATGGTAATGGTATGGTAATGGTATGGTAATGGTATGGTAATGGTATGGTAATGGTATGGTAATGGTATGGTAATGGTATGGTAATGGTATGGTAATGGTATGGTAATGGTATGGTAATGGTATAGTAATGGTATGGTAATGGTATGGTAATGGTATGGTAATGGTATGGTAATGGTATGGTAATGGTATAGTAATGGTATGGTAATGGTATGGTAATGGTATGGTAATGGTATGGTAATGGTATGGTAATGGTATGGTAATGGTATGGTAATGGTATGGTAATGGTATGGTAATGGTATGGTAATGGTATGGTAATGGTATGGTAATGGTATGGTAATGGTATGGTAATGGTATGGTAATGGTATGGTAATGGTATGGTAATGGTATGGTAATGGTATGGTAATGGTATGGTAATGGTATGGTAATGGTATGGTAATGGTATGGTAATGGTATGGTAATGGTATGGTAATGGTATGGTAATGGTATGGTAATGGTATGGTAATGGTATGGTAATGGTATGGTAATGGTATGGTAATGGTATGGTAATGGTATGGTAATGGTATGGTAATGGTATGGTAATGGTATGGTAATGGTATGGTAATGGTATGGTAATGGTATGGTAATGGTATGGTAATGGTATGGTAATGGTATGGTAATGGTATGGTAATGGTATGGTAATGGTATGGTAATGGTATGGTAATGGTATAGTAATGGTATGGTAATGGTATGGTAATGGTATGGTAATGGTATGGTAATGGTATGGTAATGGTATGGTAATGGTATGGTAATGGTATGGTAATGGTATGGTAATGGTATGGTAATGGTATGGTAATGGTATGGTAATGGTATGGTAATGGTATGGTAATGGTATGGTAATGGTATGGTAATGGTATGGTAATGGTATGGTAATGGTATGGTAATGGTATGGTAATGGTATGGTAATGGTATGGTAATGGTATGGTAATGGTATGGTAATGGTATGGTAATGGTATGGTAATGGTATGGTAATGGTATGGTAATGGTATGGTAATGGTATGGTAATGGTATGGTAATGGTATGGTAATGGTATGGTAATGGTATGGTAATGGTATGGTAATGGTATGGTAATGGTATGGTAATGGTATGGTAATGGTATGGTAATGGTATGGTAATGGTATGGTAATGGTATGGTAATGGTATGGTAATGGTATGGTAATGGTATGGTAATGGTATGGTAATGGTATGGTAATGGTATGGTAATGGTATGGTAATGGTATGGTAATGGTATGGTAATGGTATGGTAATGGTATGGTAATGGTATGGTAATGGTATGGTAATGGTATGGTAATGGTATGGTAATGGTATGGTAATGGTATGGTAATGGTATGGTAATGGTATGTAATGGTATGGTAATGGTATGGTAATGGTATGGTAATGGTATGGTAATGGTATGGTAATGGTATGGTAATGGTATGGTAATGGTATGGTAATGGTATGGTAATGGTATGGTAATGTTGTAATGTAATGGTATGGTAATGGTATGGTAATGGTATGGTAATGGTATGGTAATGGTATGGTAATGGTATGGTAATGGTATGGTAATGGTATGGTAATGGTATGGTAATGGTATGGTAATGGTATGGTAATGGTATGGTAATGGTATGGTAATGGTATGGTAATGGTATGGTAATGGTATGGTAATGGTATGGTAATGGTATGGTAATGGTATGGTAATGGTATGGTAATGGTATGGTAATGGTATGGTATGTAATGGTATGGTAATGGTATGGTAATGGTATGGTAATGGTATGGTAATGGTATGGTAATGGTATGGTAATGGTGGTAATGGTATGGTAATGGTATGGTAATGGTATGGTAATGGTATGGTAATGGTATGGTAATGGTATGGTAATGGTATGGTAATGGTATGGTAATGGTATGGTAATGGTATGGTAATGGTATGGTAATGGTATGGTTAATGGTATGGTAATGGTATGGTAATGGTATGGTAATGGTATGGTAATGGTATGGTAATGGTATGGTAATGGTATGGTAATGGTATGGTAATGGTATGGTAATGGTATGGTAATGGTATGGTAATGGTATGGTAATGGTATGGTAATGGTATGGTAATGGTATGGTAATGGTATGGTAATGGTATGGTAATGGTATGGTAATGGTATGGTAATGGTATGGTAATGGTATGGTAATGGTATGGTAATGGTATGGTAATGGTATGGTAATGGTATGGTAATGGTATGGTAATGGTATGGTATGGTATGGTAATGGTATGGTAATGGTATGGTAATGGTATGGTAAGGTTGGTAATGGTATGGTTATGGTATGGTAATGGTATGGTATGGTAATGGTATGGTAATGGTATGGTAATGGTATGGTAATGGTATGGTAATGGTATGGTAATGGTATGGTAATGGTATGGTAATGGTATGGTAATGGTATGGTAATGGTATGGTAATGGTATGGTATGGTAATGGTATGGTAATGGTATGGTAATGGTATGGTAATGGTATGGTAATGGTATGGTAATGGTATGGTAATGGTATGGTAATGGTATGGTATGGTTGGTAATGGTATGGTAATGGTATGGTAATGGTATGGTAATGGTATGGTAATGGTATGGTATTGGTATGGTAATGGTATGGTATGGTAATGGTATGGTATGGTAATGGTAGGTATGGTAATGGTATGGTAATGGTATGGTAATGGTATGGTAAGGGTAGGTAATGGTATGGTAATGGTATGGTAATGGTATGGTAATGGTATGGTAATGGTATGGTATGGTATGGTGAATGGTATGGTAATGGTATGGTATGGTATGGTATGGTAATGGTATGGTAATGGTATGGTATGGTATGGTAGTATGGATGATGGAGATGGTATGGTAATGGTTGGGTATGGTATGGTAATGGAAGGAATGGTATGGAATGGTATGGTATATGTATGGTAATGGTTGGTAATGGTATGGTATGGTTGGTAATGATGATGGGTTGGGTATTGGTATGGGTTGGTATGGGTATTGGTAATGGATGGTATGGGGTGGTTGGTAATGGTATGGTAATGGTATGGTAATGGTATGGTAATGGTATGGTAATGGTATGGTAATGGTATGGTAATGGTATGGTAATGGTATGGTAATGGTATGGTAATGGTATGGTAATGGTATGGTAATGGTATGGTAATGGTATGGTAATGGTATGGTAATGGTATGGTTTTGGTATGGTAATGGTATGGTAATGGTATGGTAATGCTATAGTACCCGTAGGTACTATAAAGTTTTCGTGATAGTAATCAACCTAGCAAAGAACAAGTTTTATTCCGGGCCACACCCTGACCAGAATATACACACATACAACACATTAAGCCGAAGGACCACCCGTGTTTCCTGTAAGAACTCGGTTTGGAAGAAGTGTTTGGCACCGTATTTTTGATATGCCAGAGCGCCCGAATAATAAATCCAGCTATAAAAATATTACTTCCTTCAAAAACAGTGAAGACACATTGCCATCAAAAAAAATTTTTCACTTAAGTTCGAATAAACAAAAATATATCACACATTCTTGTAGTATCATAAATTCTGCTAAGCAAACATATAGCTTACAATTTTTTTTTTTTTTTGTTGCTGTTATTTTCGTATGCCTTTTTCTTCTTTAATGCACCGTATTTGTGTACTCTGTATAAAGTTGAAAATACACAAAAATACGTTAAAGAGTTAAAACAAAAGCAATACTTTCCTTGGTAGCCTCTATCGTGGTGAGCTCACCATACATCAAGCACATAAAGAGCTTTCTCAATAAATACTCGTAAATCGGTAAAGGCGATTTGCAAAATAAGGCGAAGAACACACCCACACGCAGAAGAAAAAAATTCACTGAAATAAAAAAAGAGATTTTTATGCGTAAATAACGCATGACACTCACGCAAAGTTGGTTGCAAAAACAGAGAAGAAATTGAAAAAAATTACACAAGCAGTATTGCAATGAGATGAGTGTGCTACAGAAGTGAAACTTCTTTTTATTTAACATTTTTGTTTATTTTTATCATATTATAATATAAAACAGTGACAACTGACCGGGAGAGTGGAATATGAGCAAAACATGAAAAAGAGATAAAGATAAGAGAAAAAGGTTGTATCCGCCCATTTTCGCCATATTATCGCAAGGGACAAAATACAAATTTTGACAGACATTTTTTAAGAAAGAGCGAGGGAAACAAACTGGTTGAAAGTAAAATAGAGTTGGAAATTTTGAGGGAGAGATTCAGAGAAGGGAAATAGTAAGAGAGCGTGTAAGTGATCAGGGGAGGAAGAGAGAAAAAAGTGAGGGAAACAGATATAGGATGAAGAAACACTGACAAATGACAAGGAGAGTGTAATATGGAGAAAACAAGAGGATAACAGTGTGTGGAAAACATGTATGAGAGGAGAGAGCGGAGGGAGAATAATTTGAAGGAGATGAAATTAGACAGAGACGAAAATAAAGATAAAAAGGATGTACCGAACTTGATTTCGAGTTTTGATGCCGTCAAAAAATCATTGAGAAAAGGTCGGACTTTTCCTCTCTTTCATACATCGACACAGAGCATAAGCTGTATTCCGATATATTCAGGATCGAAAGTATGTCAAGAGAGGCCAAGTGATGAGTGATAGGCTATTTTTTATTCAAAACAGCTCGGAAATGATTCTAAAAATGGTCTAGAAGTGATCCCAAAACAGTTCCGAAACTTTCCCGGAACAGTCCCGAAACAGTTTCGAAATAATCCCGAAAATGTTTATTTGATTGTTTTAAATACCCAATAACCGATCACTCTCCACTCAAATTATTTTGAATAACGAAACAAAATTTATTTTTAATTTTTTGTAGCTTCTCACTCGAAAATAAAATAATGCCCATCCCTGTTCCCTATTTACTAGTTCTAGAAGGGTTACCACCTAGTGTTGCCACCTAATATCATTATATTTATATTTTGGTCTATCTGCTATTATCTCAAAACCCCTTGGTGTGAGTTTTGCCACTCAGTAAGGTTTGATGAAGTTGACACCTAAAAAATTAAATCAAATATGCCAAACAATCAAAATCAAACAAAAAAAATTCTAGGGCAACCAACTAGGGTTGCCAGCTAATCCCAGCGTTATATCTTTTTTGGCATGTCCACTTTTATCTCGAAGCTACTTTTCAAGCTCTCCTCCTGTCTTTCTCAGGGTTGCCAACTATTTGAAATTCTTGTAACGTGTGTGAGATATTTTCAGTTAGGCTCATCACCTAGGGTTATTTTTTTGCATATCCGCCATTAGGTGGAGCATGTCTTTACACATTTCTATGAAATTTTATTCTTTTATGCTCAAGTTTGTTTCATAAATCTTTTGTTTTGATATTCATGATTTATTTGTAATGTTTTTTCTTTGAATATATGCATTTGTTTTTTATCTTATATTCGATTAAAATTCTATATATCTGTGGTCATAAGCAATAACAGCCTAACTGGACTTAAGAAATTAGACCAGTTGAAATTTTTGCTGGTGATTTCGAATAGCAACATCGAGAAATTTTTCAAGACTTTCATTGGTCTTTTTTTACTTTCTTTACAAACAATTAAATCTACGTTTGCGTTAGTTATAAAACAGTTTTGTTACAAAAATTCGCCAACAAAAATTTCAACTGGTTTAATTTCTTAAGTCGACTTAGGCTGTTATTGCTTATGACCACAGATATGAGCCCTTAAAGCACAAATGGTATAAGTCCACCTTTTCTCGAACTCAGATGCTCACTTAGGAGTTTTTTACAGAGTTGTCAGACCCATGTGGCTACCTCGAAAAAAGTCGACTAAAGCTCCATCGAACAATTGCTTATCTACTTAAGTATTTTTTTAGCTTAGCTCGACCGCTCGACAACACTATAAAAGTATTCACTTCTAAAAATATCTCCACCAAACGATTTTTGATTTTTATGAGTTTGAGTTGAATAGCTTTTTTTTTGTTGCATTCTTGGTCTCTCAACTGCAGAGCTACTGCTGCTACTCAGAGGGTTTTCACGCAAAGATTACACTTGAGATGTCATCTCACACACACACGCACACACCTAGCTACACATATGTGTGCGCTTATGTTTACTTTTGATTCCCAGAAGCATTAACTATCCAAACTTGAATGCAGCATCCCTTTATACTACTTATGTTACATTCCTTTTGTTTTTTTTTTTTTTTTTTGTATACCTTTTTTCATAACTTTTTATATTGTGTGTGTGTGTATTTGAGTGGCAGTTCCAGAATGCGTTGGACAGTGCGTATACGCAACTTAAAGCAGTACAGTAAGAAAAAATTTTTAAGTATATATGTAAGGTGGTTTGTTCAGCTTTGGTTGATGATTGAAAAGGATTGCTGGTAGAAGCCGAAGGACTGAGCGTAAGCTTCAACGATAAGTAGTTCAATGCTCATTTCTGTACATGTGTGTGTGTGTGTGTGTGTGGGTGAAATATATACATCGCCATATTAGCGTATTTCTTATGGATTTTCTTGCTTCTGTTTTTGTGTCCCTTTTTTTCGTGATTTTATAGCTTGCAATATTTATACGACTTCACTGTTGGGTCTTCTTTGCACAGCTTTAGTTCCTCTTTGGCAGCGATTGAAAATAAATTTTTATGCTTATTTTTTTATATGTTTTTGTATATATTATTTTCTCTGTCAAATACCGCAGAGTCAATGACATAAAGATCCGCTCGTGTATTGGCTACTTGAGTCAATAAAAAAATAATAAAATTCTACTAGCATAATAAAAGTAGCAAGTAGGTAAAGTGGTGAAAGAGGTGGGTGGCAAAGAGACTGTTGAAGCAAAAATGCGTGTGAAATAAGGCGCAAAAGGAATGCAATAAAATGTGTTCCAGGTATTGGGAAAAGCTGAAAATATTTTTATTTCGTGAGCTCGGTTGAATTCCTTTTTAAAAAACATGCCTTATGTGGCTTTTGAAGTGTTAAGTATCAAGAAATAATGAAAAAAAGTGAGGTAAAGAGAGAGAGTAAGAGCAAAGAGAGGGAGATAAAAAAGGCGAGTGAGTTCTTTAGAAGAAGAAAAATATTCCATCAACTTAAAAATTAAGTATTTATAGGAGGTGCTACGCACTTTCCCCATAGCCCCCATACACCTTTACTCCACATAGAGATATTAGTTAGGCTTCAAAAATTGAGTTTGTGTTCGAGCTGCCACGCCTCTTTTGCGAGAACTCCAACCTTTTTCTCTGAGAATTGTTTTGATATCGTTCACATACATACCAATTTCCATGCCATGAACCCTTTTGAAGGAATTTAGCCTTAAAAGTATGTATTGGAGCTTCCATGCCTATTTTAACATAACTAATTATTTTCTACTTACAAATTTTCAGGTCCCCACCTGAACCCTTTTAGAGATATTCAGCATGAAAAGCTAAGTTTATATGGGATGTGGGCATCTTTTCCTAGAACATTTGATCAATATTTCGGAAACGTCCAGGGTCACATGTGTTCCACATTTAGAACAGTATCTCGTAATCGGGTTCGCATCGAAGCAAGAACCAACCCATGTTAAAAACCTCATCAACATCTTTCATTTGCTACCCATATTGTCCAAACACTTTCTATGGTGACACTTGGTCCACATTTCAGTCGATATCTCGGAAACCGATTCCCACATTTCATTTGATACCCATATCGAGGAAATGCCTTCTAGGGTCACAACTGGGCTACATTGGGTTTCAAGACTACTCCCGACTCCGACTTCCTCACACTTCCTTGCCATTTAAAAACCATACTCATATACAACTAATAGCTTTCTTATTCTTCTTCCGCCATCACTCATCCTTATTGCTCATACGCAAGCTTCTCCTTTCAACTGTCCAGTTTTCGAAGTCAAAGACCAAAAAGCAAACTTTTCTCATAAAATGAAAAACATTAAAAAAAAAAATAATAACAAAAAAAAATAAAAATTGAAATAAAACTTTTGCTCGCACGCTTAATTTGAAAACTTTGGCAACATTTTTGTTGATATTGGCGAAGTCCTGGTGACGCATTGCCAACGCATTTCCAACTCTTTTTTGTCATATTTATCGACAGGAAATTATTATGTATTCGTATATTCGGTGTGGAGTGGGACGTTTTTTTGGTGTGCAATGAGGCATGCAACATAAATGTTATAAATGACATTTTCTACCGCAGTTAAATGTTTGTACAAAAGTACTTCAATACTTATGGACTTAAGTTTATACTTAAACAAATAGAAGCCAATGCATACGAAGCGCTCCTAATTTGTTTCCCTCTTTGTTATTGTTCTCTTTACAAATGAGCTACTGTGCCAAATTTGTATTTCATTTTGGTCGATTATGACACTTTGGAAGTTTTGTGTGGCACAGGAAAAGTTTTGTAGGCAAAAGACGAGCAAAACAAAACCGTAATAAAGCTTTGAAAGTTTACTGTGCTAATGGGGAATTAGAAGTTGGAGCCGAAGTGCGATTTAAATTAGAAGGAAGTAAGTAAATGCAATGGAAAATAGGAAATTGCAAATTAGAAAGTGAGTAACTTTTACAGGGTGAGTAGTCATCACCATACCATTACCATACCATTACCATACCATTACCATACCATTACCATACCATTACCATACCATTACCATACCATTACCATACCATTACCATACCATTACCATACCATTACCATACCATTACCATACCATTACCATACCATTACCATACCATTACCATACCATTACCATACCATTACCATACCATTACCATACCATTACCATACCATTACCATTACCATTACCATACCATTACCATACCATTACCATACCATTACCATACCATTACCATACCATTACCATACCATTACCATACCATTACCATACCATTACCATACCATTACCATACCATTACCATACCATTACCATACCATTACCATACCATTACCATACCATTACCATACCATT
Source organism: Campiglossa producta (assembly GCA_964058755.1). Classification (NCBI taxonomy): domain Eukaryota; kingdom Metazoa; phylum Arthropoda; class Insecta; order Diptera; family Tephritidae; genus Campiglossa; species Campiglossa producta. The sequence goes on along the minus strand of CAXKVI010000004.1, from coordinate 18,740,396 downwards.
ACCATACCATTACCATACCATTACCATACCATTACCATACCATTACCATACCATTACCATACCATTACCATACCATTACCATACCATTACCATACCATTACCATACCATTACCATACCATTACCATACCATTACCATACCATTACCATACCATTACCATACCATTACCATACCATTACCATACCATTACCATACCATTACCATACCATTACCATACCATTACCATACCATTACCATACCATTACCATACCATTACCATACCATTACCATACCATTACCATACCATTACCATACCATTACCATACCATTACCATACCATTACCATACCATTACCATACCATTACCATACCATTACCATACCATTACCATACCATTACCATACCATTACCATACCATTACCATACCATTACCATACCATTACCATACCATTACCATACCATTACCATACCATTACCATACCATTACCATACCATTACCATACCATTACCATACCATTACCATACCATTACCATACCATTACCATACCATTACCATACCATTACCATACCATTACCATACCATTACCATACCATTACCATACCATTACCATACCATTACCATACCATTACCATACCATTACCATACCATTACCATACCATTACCATACCATTACCATACCATTACCATACCATTACCATACCATTACCATACCATTACCATACCATTACCATACCATTACCATACCATTACCATACCATTACCATACCATTACCATACCATTACCATACCATTACCATACCATTACCATACCATTACCATACCATTACCATACCATTACCATACCATTACCATACCATTACCATACCATTACCATACCATTACCATACCATTACCATACCATTACCATACCATTACCATACCATTACCATACCATTACCATACCATTACCATACCATTACCATACCATTACCATACCATTACCATACCATTACCATACCATTACCATACCATTACCATACCATTACCATACCATTACCATACCATTACCATACCATTACCATACCATTACCATACCATTACCATACCATTACCATACCATTACCATACCATTACCATACCATTACCATACCATTACCATACCATTACCATACCATTACCATACCATTACCATACCATTACCATACCATTACCATACCATTACCATACCATTACCATACCATTACCATACCATTACCATACCATTACCATACCATTACCATACCATTACCATACCATTACCATACCATTACCATACCATTACCATACCATTACCATACCATTACCATACCATTACCATACCATTACCATACCATTACCATACCATTACCATACCATTACCATACCATTACCATACCATTACCATACCATTACCATACCATTACCATACCATTACCATACCATTACCATACCATTACCATACCATTACCATACCATTACCATACCATTACCATACCATTACCATACCATTACCATACCATTACCATACCATTACCATACCATTACCATACCATTACCATACCAGAACTTTCGATTTCTTTTCATCTACATTTTCAATCAACTTTACTTCTCTCCTCTTTTCGCGTTTCTAGTAACATCATTAAATATTCAATTTTCATTTTCTCCAATTTGTATTCCTAAGCTGTAAGCTGCCTAAAAAATAAATCTCATAAAATTTTTGTATTTCTTAATTTTATTTTATTTATTTTACAAATCAATACAATACGCCCTTAGCAACTTTAAGTAGCATTTAAGGAGGCTTTAGTTAAATTCGTCCACCCTGTACGAAATTTCCAGTAGAAAATAATTTTTTATTTATCAATTACCAAAAAAAGAAATTTGAATATTTCGCAGACCATGTTTTGTATGAATAAGTATTTAATTTAAATACAATTTTGTTTTTCTTCCAAATTTTATTTTTGCTTCTTTGAAGTCATGTACATACTTTCTATACAAAGAGTGTAAACTTACGCATCTCAGTCACGCACTGGCATCTATTTTTCTTTCATTTGTTTCATTTCTTGTTTACATCAATTGCTTTGAGACAAATGCCACCACATTTTTATAAATACTACCTTTGTATTAGGTCGATTTGTTGTTTGAGAACATAACGAGAATGGAACGTAAGGGAAAAATTGAGAACACATTGAGAACGCACTGAGAATGGAACATAAAGTGACATTTTTGTCATATGGAACACATATCGACATAGATATTTGAAAAATCCTGGAAATCTTGAAGCTTGAAACATAGTTCGACATTGGAGAACAGGGCAACACAAAGAAAAAACATTCCGCTAGGTGTCGCGCAGATGGAGATATGTATTTACAAAATACCTGGAAAACTAATGGAATATTTCATTCGATTTTTAGGATGCTTGAACCTTTGGTTCAAAATCAGGGACGATGCAGTGTAAATTAGGGACAGGTATGGAACACTCCTAATAAGGAGGGAAAATTGAGTCCCAAAGAGCACCACAGTGTTTAAGTATATTATTGAAAATAGCAGCCTGTACGGAGTCCTTCCGGACTATATGAGGGAGTATTTCGGGACTCCGTAAACTCACCTTTTAGGAGTCCCAAAGGAAGACTTTTTATACATGTTTTAAAGGCTCTTTTCTCCATCGGAAACGCTTCTTTTAGCAACCGTCCTAGGAGGGTGAGCGCAACGCCCAGAAAATCTAGATAGAGGTCCGTCTCTAATGTCCTTCTTCAATTTTAAGGCCAGTCTTTTCCTAAACGAACCTGGATATATTTGAAAAATTCAGATTTTCAATCTGATTTATCTTAGGACAAAGATTATGAAAGTCATTACGACTACCCCTATCATGTAAGAATGTTTGGTCTTCTGTATAAAGGCAGTATTTTAACCTTTTTGCCGCCGTCCATTCTCTGCAAAGTGGTTCTTGTTTAATTTTCAATACAACAGATAAATAATCATTGGACATGTATGAATGTAAGGACGAGAGACGGTTAATAAAGCTTCGACAAGGCTGACTGGGTGAGCTTCTCAAAATTCGCAGATATCTTACTAACCAACCCAAAAATTGACTCAGAGGACGGAAGTTCTAAAAATCTTGTTCGAAATATCGAAAGGTCTCCCAAACTCTCTATGTCGCATCTCTCACCCTGCTATCTAAAAAACGCTCTCGGTCAAAACTTGAAACCCAGAGCTCACTTCTTAGGAGACGATTTTGTTCTCCAAAGTTTCTACCTTTAAAAAGTCGGCATACTTATCAAACGCCACTCGTATGCGTAAAAATTAATTTTCCAATCACGTAATCAGCCGTCAGTTAGTCTACCAGTCACAGCAGCTATCGCAAGCTCTGTGACCTCTGGCACGCGACAGCACTCTCTCTCTGCACATTTTATCTCAGTGCACACGTTTGTTATTTAATTTGTAGCGTGTATGTCAGTGATGCCAGATATTTATTCACCCGTAGCCGTTATAGAAATGACACTAATGTAACAGCATCGACGCATCCAAAACAAAATATAATTCATTTTCAGTTTGTTGAGGCGTCACCTCACTGGGGAGGCGTGATGCATTCACTTTCTCACAACTTCTGTCTTAACCGCCGTAAGTTTATTTAAAATTCATTTGTCCATTTCTCTGTCGATAGGTGCGCCCCCTTTCGGATGAACTGACATGAGCTGTCAGTTGTGCGCAAAACTTTCTCATTTACTGTCAGAGTGCAATGACAGGTCCCATGTGGTTTCGTGTTAAGTCGTTAGGTCAATTCAAAAGATGAGCGAATTACATTTACCACGCTAGAGATGCTACGGATGTGCGTTTCTCAAGCCATACTTAAATACTTTTATATATAAACTTCTAGCTAGAACTATCCCATCAAATCTGGGAGATGCCTCCATAGTGCGATACGGTGCAAAGCCTATCTGCAAGTAACTTGCATAACTCTAACATCAACTCGCCATGTTGTTGTTGTTGTTGTTAACATCAAAAGTACTTCCCGAAGTTTTTGGGACGCTCAAGATAACCTCACGTTACATCCAGAAAGGCTCTTACAGCCATCTATATCTCCGAGGCAGCGGACAGAGGACATACTATGCCACATTGAAAAGATATTTTTTGTTAGCTTGCAAGGCTTATCTGAGGGGCACATCCATATACACGTACGGATCAACGGAAGAGTTGTGGGAGGTGTCTATTCAAAGGATATGGATCTTGAGCTCTCCTTTAGACTACCTAATCATTGTACCGTCTTTCAGGCTGAGGTCTCAGCAATCATGAACGCCGCTGTTTTGATAGGTTAACAATCTATCGGACAGGATATCTTTATTTTTAGTGACAGAAAAACGGCCTACAAATCCCTTGGCTCTTACTCGTTCAAATCTAAACGGACGCTGTCGGTTAGGAGAGTCAATCCCGGCATTCTGTTATGTGAAGAAACCCGGCAGTCCGGGAGTTTTTCATATGGTCCAGTCCCGGGATTGACTTTCCTAGTGCTGGTGGTATCAGCCCAGCGCTTCCAAAACTGGCCTAAGTGTGCCTCGGCGGCCTCGTTTTAAACCTAACCTATCTGAGGGGTCTTGGTGTAATTAGTTGAAGCTTACATTTGTACGCCTTTTGACACTTTTCACACATGAAGCTAGCGGCCATTGTATTAAGTCGAGAGCTAAGTAAAATATCTAGAAAACTAGTTATCTGAACCCCAACACGTCCTAAGTATGCCATTTCTTTCGACGGGCCTGAAGTAGGGACAACTTTTCACTCAGCTTTTTTCGCAGCCGAATGGAGCATTTAGCTCAGTTCGGGCAATTTCTTTTGACTTGAAAGTATCTTTTTGCGCCCCACACTGATCATGAGTGCTTTCTAAGTCATCGATCCCGGGGAATCCCGATCCCGAATCCTGGGCCTCCCGTGCTATTTTTTCGGTCTTCGGGATCCCGGGATTTAAATAAAAATAAGCCCATAAACTGCTGAAACACGTCCAAAAATTTAAGGAAAAGTATTAAAAGTCGTGTTTAGACTAATAATGACTAGATAAATCAAAATTTTTGTTTCAGTGAAAAGTTATTGGGGTCTATCAGAAATTCCGACGAAGATATTTTGTTGAGATTAATCGGGGAGAGTCGATAAATACTTCATTGACTTTATCGAAATTTGGTAGAGGATATCAATAAAGTCGATGAAATATATATCGACTGAAATAATCCCGAAAAATCGCGAGACCCCGGGATTGTCATCTTAAAATCCTGAATCCTCGAGTTTATCATTTCAAAATCCCGAAATCGCGAGATTCTCAAAAACCTTCGATATTCGATGCCTTAGTGTTCTCTTGGTTACATTAGCTTGCGTAAATCATTACATTGCTTACATTTTGATGTTATCAGCAAAAATCCCCTGTCTTTAGTTAAACGTAGTGGTTCTACCTAGCAAACACTTCACAGTCCTATCTGTCTGAATTACGTTATAAATATCTGATTAGCTAGTTCGTTCACAATTGCACTACATATCGTCACGTCTGATGATAGAAGTAGCTATGTAGATACCGTCGCGTCTTTCAATTTACAATATGTACTTCAAGCCGCCAGTACAAGTTCTAGCAGTGTTCCTCTGCGTCAATCCAATTTTCGGACTACATATCATATCCAAATCGCAATGGGGTGGCCGTCCACCTACTTACACTACCCCATTGGCCAATAGCTTACCCTACGTTATCATTCACCACACCGCTGGATCTTACTGTTCGACTCAAGCTGCCTGCATCAAACAAATGCGAAATATTCAAAGTTTTCATATGGACACATTGGGTTGGGCTGATATTGGCTATCATTTTTTGATCGGCGGCGATGGTCAAGTGTATGAGGGGCGTGGGTGGAATAATATGGGCGCTCACGCTTCGAAGTGGAATGCGAAATCGATTGGTATATCATTTATGGGCAACTATAATAGTGAGTATCCTGTCTACGAGATCACAACATTGGATGAGATGTATTTCTTTATTTTCCAGTTGATATAACAACTTCAGCGCAGTTAGCTGCTGCCAAAAATCTTCTTGCGCTTGCGGTTTCGCGTGGGCAAATTAAACTTGATTATATTTTATATGTTCATAGTCAAGTTGGCTCCACTGAGTGTCCCGGTAAGAACTTGTATGCTGAAATAAGGAAGTGGTCTCATTGGCAGCAAAAGAGCCATTGAGGCGGGAGGGATCGCGAGAGCGTTAAATAAAGTTCGAGACTTATGTGAAAGCAAGTTACTATACCTATCCTTTCGGTGCAGTGAAATAGCACCCACAGAAATAACACCCATGAGCTAATTCTTAATAGCGCTCACGACCCATGTTACCTGCTGTCAGTGAGTGCTATTTTCGAAAATGAGGAAATAGCGCACATGAGCGTTATTTTCGTGGGCGCTATGCACATATTCCTCATTTTAGCCTGATCAAGGAGAACACTCGCTTCTCTTCCCTTGGGTGCTCTTTTCGAACAATTCTACCGACCATTTCATGTTCCAACAACTTTAGACAAAATGTGCATCTTACTTCGATGAGTTGCTCGTGATACCAGGCTGCTGTGCAACCATAGCCATTCACTAAATTCCACCTTAACTTTCTGCATACTACATAGTATAGCCTATAATAATAATAATAGTAGTTGAGGTGAAGCACTGCGACCTCAAGATCTATTGTGCCCCCATATATGCATAGCACATCTTCCAAGCCGATCGCCCTCAGGAAATCCAGAATCAAGTTTGGCCCTAGTTGATGCATGTGCTTGCCCTCTAGAGTTGTGGATCCTAAGAACCTTGGCCTTCTTCTAAAGAGAGCGTCGCATTTACACACTATGTGCTCCGCGGTTTCGTCCTCGTAATCACAAAAGCGGCACAGACTGCTGGATGCGATGCCCAATCTGTGCATATGGGCCTTGAGGCTGCAGTGACCTGTGAGGACTCCTCTGCGGATCCTAAGGTTGTTCTTGGACAGAAACGCTTGGAATTGTAACCGCCCATCATTGCCTTCGCCTGACGCGGCCCGGTGGTCTTATGCCACTGCTTTCCTCTCAAATCCAGCTATTCTTTCCTAAGTCTCTCCTTTATGGTATATGGACCGATGCCAAGGAAGAGTTCTGGGCCTATGAGCTTCGTTGCTGCCGCTACGCGAGCAAGCTGGTCGGCTCGTTCATTTTCGTCCACCCCGGCGTGGCTCGGAACCCAGACGCGATGCCAGCCCGTTCAGTTTGTCTGCGCACTCAAGTACCATTAGAGATCTTATTTCGCATGCCCAGATGGCATTAAGTGCGGCCTGACTATCGCTTAATATCGTTATGTTCTCATTGAAATTTTCGCGCTGGGGATTTATGTCTGCACACATGCATATCGCAGCTACTTACGGCTGGAATATACTCGGGCATTCTTCAAGGGGTATGGACGCGTTGGTGCGGGTCCTGTTATACCCTCTCTTTGGCCCGTGTGTGTACCATACCAACGGCTTGTCCTGGTGGAATCTTCCCTGGTAATCTTGTCAGCCAGTTCTATCCTGAATCTTTTGTCGAATCTCATGGTTTTTGCGATGTCGTCCCTAGGCCAGGTTGGCAGATCGGAAATTGTTTTATTAGTTTAGTATAGCCTCTAAAGAGCTTGTGGACCCTCGCACCGATTCAAAGGATCAGGTTTATCGATCGGAGTATCTCCGCAATTGCTGGGCTAATAAGGCATATCGGAAGTAAGATTGTGAAAAAGTGGGGCGTACCCACCATCACACTATGCATCATAAACACCATGATCATTTTTCTTAACTCCTATTGAAGCATAGGACCTTGACCACCGACTTGAATCGTGTTCCGTATCGTAATCGTATATCCTTCCTTTGCTAGTTATTTATCCACAGTTCTGCGCCATACTAAGCAGTACCATCTATTCCAATTCGAAAACGGTCCCAGGGACAAATCCTTAGAATTATAAGGTGTTTTGGTCAGCTCTCCGAGTTATTATTGTCCCAGTATTGGTACACTATGCAGGGCGAGATTAGTACACTGAAACCTACGAGTTGTAGAGGGCAAGAGCTGGTTGATACGGTCCCACACAGAGCTCGACAGACACATTTCCATCGTTCATAAACTGCATTAACTGTCAACCGACGCTTACCCTAGAGCCTTATCACGTACCTAGTATACTCCCCTCAATCGATCGCCCAACCGACTTCGTCTCCTCGGAACACCGGAAATTTTTGTTTCGGTCGATTTCCGGAAACGAGCAAATACCTTAACTCAACAAAAAATCGCCCCGGGAAACACAAGGACAACAAAAATTCGGCCAAAGTACATAGTAGCAAAACCGTTATGTTGCACAGTTTGAGATCTCCTGTGAGTCTGATAAAGAAAATAAGCTTTCGATAGAAGTAGTGATAACAGTGGCTTTGTAACTGTGAAAACGCATGTTCCAATAAAAATTTCCTGTTATTCTAGTACATTTTTTATAGTAGATATTGTTAAGCTTTTATACTTAGAAGTTGGAAAAGCTCACTTTAAGCTGTTATAATTTATTTTGGAGACATATAAGAGAAGTGAACATAGAACGTCGCATGCCATGAACAGTGTGCGGTTTTCTATCACTAACGGTTTTCTTAGAGCCCTTACACACGATTGAAGTTTTAAATTCAAGTCTGCTGCGACCAAGGCATTGAATTCCGAAGGTTTTTAACAATCCCTAGATTTCAGGATTTTAAAATGACAATCAGGGATTTTTCCAGATTATGTCAGATACCATCCAGAACGTTGTGAAAAGGTATCAAAATACGCGTTTTGACAACGACATCGATAATCCGAAAGCGAAGGCTCGGTATTTTAAATTTGTTGAGAGATATGCCCATAAATACCAGGTGTAACGTCGCAATTTTTGGGTTTGCTACTTTGAATAGGCAAACAGTTTGTGTGCCAAAGCGTGCTACACCTTCAAACTATAATAAAATGAAAGTTTGGAATAATTTCTATCGATTCCAGCAAAAAAATTTTGCCCATATTTGCACCCCCCCCCCTACTACGTCCGTCCGTCTGTCCGTGTACACGATAACTTGATTAAAAACTGAGATATTTGCTTGAAATTTTGTATACAGGTTACTTTCTGGCCAAGGTAGGTTGCTATCGAAAATAGGCGAAATCGGATGATAACCACGCCCCCTTTTCGATATCGAAAATTTCGAAAATCACAAAAATTTACATATTTCGGTAGCTGAAATGGCTAAAATGATATAATTTTATAGGTGAATCCCCCTGGTCATTCTCTTATGATTTTTTGATAAATTTTTTTAGAGTGGCCGTGACACCGCCCACTTTTAAGGGAGGCATTTTTGAAAATTGGACTGGTCGTAACTTGTAAACTGATTAGGGTAGAACGATGATATTTGGCACAAAGCATACTAATATCGTTGGAAGTATACCTGATGAAATTGGATAAAATCGCTCTCCAACCACGCCCCCTTTCGATATCGAAAGCTTCGAAAATCTCCTAAATTGATACAAAATCGGTAACGGAAATGGCTAAAATTATAAAGTTTGGTAGTATGAAGCCCCTAGTCATTCTATTATGATTTTTTGAGAAATTTTTAAAAGTAGGCGTAGCGCCGCCCACTTTTCATGGAGGCATATTTGAAAATTTCCCAGGAAATAACTTTTAAACTGATTACGGTAGAACGATGAAACTGGTACGAGGTATACTAGCATAATAGGGAGTATAGCTGATGTAATTGGACGAAATCGCTTCCCAACCACGCCCACTTCCGAAATGGAATATTTCGAAAATCATATGAAAACTACCGCTGGGTATTTAATGTTTGGTTTACCCGAACTTAGACTTACTTGTTTTGAGTTGAAATTGAAATATGTAGTAAAATTGTTTGTCTTTATTCCAGGAAGGTACCCCTAGAGTATCGGCGATTTCAACTTTTTTTTGTACAGTCATAAGGCTAACTTATGCGACAAGTTTCATGAAGATATCTTACTTTTGAAAATTCCCTGCAAAAATCGTTGGATTATGTGTTCCAGTTTTTTGATGTTGGAGTACTCTAATAGTAATCCTTTGTATACCTCATCGGACCATCTTCAGCTTTTTGCAAGCCGATCATTGCTCCTGCCTTATCGACGAAAATCACGACACTATCGCTCTGACAGTATACAGCTATGGTCAGAGATTTAGCGCACTTTCCATTGTACTGGAAAATAGTACAGTAACTTTCAAGATAATACTAATTGCACAAAAAAATTTGAGGCTTAACAATAGTATTGTATTGCTCTCTTCAAATGACAAAAGAATTTCCGTTATATTTCTTTGATATTTGTTTTTGCTAAGTTTTTCTTTACATCCGTCTAAAGTGCATTGGACATCGATTTAGCGCACTTACGTTAGTTTTCATATTACTTGCGATTGGTTGAAAAAGTTAACTGTTTTTTGGTTAATATTTAATAAATAACCTCTTCTCTGTTATTTTTGTTAAATTTTCTGGAAGAAAATACTGGTCGGTTTGACAAAAAAGATCCTTTTTTAATCAGGGACCAATCAAGGGCAAAATTTCAAGAATTTTGGTATGTTTTCGAGAAAAATGGTGTACAATGCCATAAGAGATGTGTGTTCGGATCCGAACTTGTCAAAGCATAACAAAAAACGTAAAGATCCCCCTTGTAAAACTTTTCCCCAAGGGGATAAAATGTTCGGAAGAAAGAGTAAAAGTCAACCTTTTAAGTCCTTGCCATTGAAAGTGGCTGAAATAATTGCAGAATTGTGCTCAACTGTGTCCAGAAAACTTATACGAAGACCCCTAAATGAAAATAAAAAGTATGGGCGCATAAACAGGAAAACGCCGCTCCTGTCAAACAAGAACATTAAAGCACCTTTGTCATTCTCAAGAATCCACACACTCAAAGGTGTAGAATTTTGAGAAATTGTACTTCTTTCGGATGCAACCAAATTAGGCCTTATCTATTCTGGCGAGAAAAGTGTATGCAACATGAAAAAAATCAAGAAACCAATCCACGGTAATCCGAAAACATGTTAGTGAGAACTTGGAAGTTTTAGGGAGCGGTCTAGTGTAGTGTTCTTGTTTTGGCAGGAGGCGCGTTTTCTAGCTTATGCGCCCATTTAGGGGTCTTCGTATAAGTTTTCTGGACACAGTTGAACACAATTCCGCAATTATTTCAGCCACTTTCATTGGCAAGGACTTAAAAGGTTGACCTTTACTCTTTCTTCCGAACATTTTATCCCCTTGGGGAAAAGTTTTACAAGGGGGATCTTTACGTTTTTTGTTATGCTTTGACAAGTTCGGATCCGAACACACATCTCTTATGGCATTGTACACGATTTTTCTCGAAAACATACCAAAATTCTTGAAATTTTGCCCATGATTGGTCCCTGATTAAAAAAGGATCTTTTTTGTCAAACCGACCAGTATTTTCTTCCAGAAAATTTAACAAAAATAACAGAGAAGAGGTTATTTATTAAATACTAACCAAAAAACAGTTAACTTTTTCAACCAATCGCAAGTAATATGAAAACTAACGTAAGTGCGCTAAATCGATGTCCAATGCACTTTAGACGGATGTAAAGAAAAACTTAGCAAAAACAAATATCAAAGAAATATAACGGAAATTCTTTTGTCATTTGAAGAGAGCAATACAATACTATTGTTAAGCTTCAAATTTTTTTGTGCAATTAGTATTATCTTGAAAGTTACTGTACTATTTTTCAGTACAATGGAAAGTGCGCTAAATCTCTGACCATAGCTGTATATTCCAAGAAGTAACAACATTGGAGTACATTGCCAAGTACTATGACTGTAGGTACTACATGGAGTAGCAGAAACAAAGCGAAGGTTGGAGTAGGTGGTCCAGTCCTAGGACATCGCAATGTTAATTGGAGCACAATTTTTATATGAAAAAGGATTAAAGGATTAGGAAATAGAGTACTCTCGATTTTTGCAGGGTTGCATTTCAAATTTTTTGCATATGTGGGTCAAAGGAAGGTACCTCTAGAAGTGGACCGATTTCAACCATTCTCGGTATATCTTTCTTGCTCAAGATATCTTGCTTTTTTGAGCTAAAATTAAAACATGTATTTGAGAAGTGTGCAAAATTCCAATTACCTAGGCCTACTAGGATTACTCAGTCCTTTTTTTAATGTATGGAGCCGAATCACGGTGCGCCTGTGCGAAACACCATCTCCACCTCAATCGTAGCCTTGCCTTTCCACTGATGTCGTTTTACGGCGTCACAAGGTTTGATTCCTTTCTTTTTTGAAACACAATAAACTTTACAACTGTCATTTAGCTGAAATAGTAAATTTAAGAATTAAAACCAACTTTGTTTTTTTTTTTTAATTTTTTTTTTTATAATATTTTTTTTACTTTATTAATTCATCCGACTACACTGCACCACTTATTTGGCGCTCATATTACAAATCATCTTATCATAAACTACTGCATTCGAAATTTTTTCCATCTTAGTTAAAGTTTTTTTTTTTTTTTTCTTTAAGATTGTTTTTTGCGTAATATGTTTTGTAGTACATTTGTTTATGTTTATTTAATACATATGTGAATAACTATTCCATTGTATAATTGTACATATTAATAAACATATGTGAATCTTATAATACAAAATTGAATTATAATTATATATGTATGTAGGTAATTTTAAAAAATACTAAAAACTAGCAAATAAAAAAATTAAAATTAAATATAAAAAAATTGGCAAAAATAAGTATAGGAAATAATTTGTGTGCGAATTCAAAATAAAAACTTTTGATTAAATAAAAACAGCTAGATTAAATGATACATAAAATTTGAAATACAAATGGTGGGAGAAAGTAGCTTTGAATTGGCTCATGTTTTTTTTTGAAAATGTATTTAAAATTTATGTACTTAAATGTTTAACATATGTATGTAGATATATATTTTTCAAAATAGATATTGTGCGAGATGCGCCAAACAAAAGCTGTAATAAATTATTTTTTTTAGTACATACATATTTGCATTTTTACGCAACATTTTTTTTATTAGTTGGGGCGTTTAAGAGCATGTCATATTGTTTTTTTTTTTTTTTTTTTCAAATTATAAAATATAAATTTTTGCTACCCTATGACATGTCTCTTTGGGTCTCATTATGTATGACGAATGATAGCTCAGTCGAACGATTCGTCTGCTTCCAAAATCGCATTTTCTTTCCTTTTTTTTATGTCAAAGAAAAGTCGAAAATATTTTAAAAAAAATCTATGGAGCGAATGAAAATGATTGATAAGTATATGGCTACGCGATATTGTGAGCAGACGAATCGTTCGTCTGAGCTATCGTTCGCCATACATAATGAGGCCCTTTATACTCCTTAATTTATTTAAATTTTTTTTTGTATCAGTATATACTTTGGACATTTTTTACTCTTTATTTATACAATAAAAACGCAGATAGTTTTTGCGTAATATTAATAACTGTAACACATTTAGTTGTATATGCGGTTAGTTGTGCATGTGTTTGTTAGTGTTTATAGCAAGATTTTTAGCCATTCATATACTCATGCGCATTTGGTACAGAGTCAAGTTTATGCTTCAAATATTTTTTGTTTAACCTTGCGCTGTCAGTATATCTTTATACAATTTCTGTTTTTGTTTTTTTTCGCATACATCTTTTTCATCTTTTTAAAATATCATTTGTAGTCATTTCATTAATTTATTTGACTTCCAATTACATCACATTTTAGCATTCATTCTGATTTTATTTGAGTTTGTTTTTCTTACTCACAGTATATAATGATATTAGAATACATTTAGAGCGAAATTATTATATTTTGTTTTCTCTAATTGATTTTTATATATATTTTTTTTTTGTTGTTTGTTTTTTTTTTTTTTGTCTAAACTTTGTTTAACTTAGTCGTTTGCTTCATAAGTAGTTTGATGTATTTTTATAAATTTTTAACAGAGTTGCGTTGATATAATAATTGAGTTAATTTTTTTTTTCTTTCTTTCTTTTTTTGTTAATTAAAATTCATTTAGGTTTAGATAGTTCATAGCCCTTTTACTTATTTTACTCATTTTACTGCTCTGCTAAATTATCTTAAAATCTTAATAGCTTTCAAGTTGTAAAAAACATGGTCGCTGACTTAATTAGACCATGTGGAGACTTTTTTGTTAGAAATGAATTTTGAAAATATTAAACAAAGTATATGTTTCCTTTAGAAACGTAATACAAACTAAAAGAAAATTTTAAAAAATTTTGTTAAACTCTCCAAAAATTTGAGTTTTTTTTGTTGTAGAACTGAGAAATTATACCGTGTGGAGATTTTTTTTTTTCAGAATTAGCTTAAAATATTAAACAAATTTAAATATTTGAAATTTAAAAAACTTTTAATGAGAGAAAAGACAATTTTTAACAGTTTTGTAAAACTCTCCAAAATATGGAGACTTTTTTAATTCCATCTTTTCATAAAATCACATAATTTTTTGTTATCAAAACTTGAACTAAAAAAAAAGTATGTAAAATATTTTGTAGAATTTCGAAATATGTAGTGACAGATTCACTTAATGAGACCATTTGGAGACTTTTGTTAGAAATAAATTTTGAAAATATTAAACAGAGTATGTGTTTTAGAACCTAATACAAACTAAAAGCAAATTTTAAAAATGTTTGTTAAACTAAAAAAAATGAAGTTTTTTTGTTGTAGAAATGAAAACAAATTTAAATATTTGAAATTTAAAAACTTTTAGTGAGAGGAAAGAAAATGTTTTAACAGTTTAGTAAAACTCTCCAAAATATGGAGACATTTTTTTTAATTTTAATTTTTCATAAAATCACATAATTATTTGTTATCAAAACTTAAACTAAAAAAAAATGTTTTTAAAATATTTTGTAGAATTTCGAAATTGTAACAGATGGACTTGAAATTTAGACCATGTTTCGCAAAATATGCTGAAAATATTAAAAAAAAAAAAAAGAAATGTGTGTGAAAAGTGTGTTTTACAAACATGAAACAAGATAAAAGCGGATATTTAAACATTTTATAAAACTATCCAAAATATGGAGACTTTTTTAATCTACCACTTTTCATAAAATCTTATAATTTTTTTTTTAAAACACGGAGACTCAAAATAAAATTGTGTTAAATAGTTTGCAGAATTTCGAAATACTAGCAGATTGACTAAAAACTAAACCATGTGGAGACTTTATCATAATAAATCCAAAAATATTAAACAAAGTTGAATATTTGTATGTTTACAAACATGAAACCAGATTAATGGAATTTTAAAAAATTGTGTTGAAATCTCCGAAATGTGGAGTAATTTGTTTATTAATATAAATATAGCTAATCATATAATCACATCATTTTTTGCTAACAAAACTTCAACTAAAAAAAGTGTGTAAATTATTTTGTAGAATTTCAAAATAGTAACAGATTGATCGAAAAATTTGACCATGTGGAGACTTTTGGTTTAAAAAAAGATAAAATATCAAACAATGATATTTTGTAGAATTTCGGAATAGTAACAGATTTGCTTAAAAACCAGATAAAAGAAGTATTTTAAAGCTCTCCAAAATATGAGGACTATTTTTTCGGGAAAATATTTTCAACTTAACATAATTTTGCATTAATATTTGTTAACGAAAACTAAATTTAAAAAAAATAAAAATTGTGTAGAATTTCGAAATAGTAACATATTGACTAAAAATTAAACCATGTGGAGACTTTATTATAATGCTCCAAAAATATTTAACAAAGTTAAACATTTGCCCTTTATATACCTTAGAAGCTAACAGAAGATTTTAAGCAAATTTTACAAAACTCTCCAAAATGTGGAGACTTTTTTATTTAAAGTTACAACTTTTGATAATGTGTTGTTAAAAAACTTCGAAATATTTTGAAATATTCATCAAAACCCCCACGTAAATTCAGAACTCTATACATGAAAAGTTTCAAAAAGTTACTTTGAGTAAGTTTATTAAATTTAAAAATCAAGGAGACTATTTCTTTAAAAAATGTGTAACGAATGAAATTTAACAAAATGTTTGTGCTTTAAATGATTAACTAAAAATGTTTTAACTTGTAAGAGAGTATTTTTACTATACAGCAATGAAATCAAACTTTCTAACAAACCGAATATTACGAAGAACTGAATAATTTTGATGCGAATGACAAACCTGTTAGTAATAATTTAAATAATTTAGAATTTCATAACAAATATGGAAATTAAAAAAAAAAATTCTATAACCATGAAATCGAAAAATCTACAATAATTTTGAAATTCTACAAATTTGGAAATTTCAAAAAGTTTTCAAGAACTTTCAAATACCATCATAGCCTTAATTAGCTTCAATGTGTCGATTTAGAGCAAACTGTTAACTAGATAGATACACAAAATAATGTTTAATTTAACCTAAAATGGTGAATTTTTTTAAGAAACCACAAAATACTCTCCACAACCGCATTAACTCCACGCAGGCACAACACTTTCGATAATACCACAACTATCACCAATTTAAGCTTGACTTTCATTCTTATTATCTGCTTGACGCTGAGGCGCTTGCTGCTCATCTCCATTAGCAACCGAAACTCTAGCATTTGCATTGTTGTAAGCTGGTGTTGATACGCCATTTGCGCGCTCAACACCCAAACCAGCAGCTAGTGCAGCAGCAACAGTTGGAGCAGTCGGTGCAGTGGCCATAGTATTTTCCATTTCAACAGTTGTAGCAGGCTCAGCAGCAGCAGCAGCTGGCTGACCACCCTCAACATTCAATTCATTACGTCTCAGTGGCGGAGTATTTGCATTGACATGCATTGTATTATTATTATTTGGTATATCGTTATTATTATCCATTGTATCATCAACACTGATAACTGCTGCACCAGGTAGAATAACGACGCTACTGTTATTAGCATTAGCATTATCCACTTCTGCATTGACGCGCTGATAATTGGACATAGCAACTTGATAGGATGGTGGTGGTGCTTGTTTCATATATTGTGCAATTGCCTCATCATAATTTGGCAAGAGTGTCGCATAGGCACGCTCCTCACCCACCAAACCGGCACCACCCAGCTCCGGTAATACACATGGTAATAGAGAGCGCAAATTCTGTTGTCGCAATGTTAGATATTTGTAGCAACGCCAAACAACACCAATGGCGTAGGCTTTCAAGAAAACAATGAATAAGAAAACAACCAAAACTAGTGCTATTAATTCTTCTTGTGACATTTCGAGCAACTTCTCACGCCAAGGTAGGCGATGCGATTCGGCAATTAGGCGATGAATGGCTTGTAGATAACAAAGATAGCCAGCAGCGGTTAGACTAAAAAATAAAAAAAATAAAAATTTGAGTACTTTGTTTAATTTAATATGTATTACAAAACTTACGATGTTATAGCAAAATCGAATAGCTGTAGACAGAAAAATGGCAATAAATGTGAGGGTTTTCCCTTAAATGTGCCGTATATCATCATTAATGTAATTGCGATCATACAAGAGCAAACTAAGCCGCCCATATCAAAGTTCTCTGTTAAAAAAAAAAAAAAGAGACAAAAATTAGCAAAGCAATTGAGTTGAGTGAGCATTAGGGTGATTCAAAAAAATGTTCTTCTTGGTCTTAACGCTCAAATGTTAGTAATTAATGTGATAAAAGGCTCGCAAAAAATTAGCGCTGTCACTTAACCCTAAGCGGTTCCTCTTTTCTAAATTTTCAACACATTTTGTATGCAAAGAAAATTCTTTTTTTTTTTTGTTCAAAGTGAATTTTCTCAAAACTTATTTTTTTTTTTCAAAAAAACCTTTGCATATTCTTAAAGTAGAAGCTTTAAACTTCCCAAAACTTTTTACATAGTGCGATTATCATAACTAAAAAACTATTTATAGCCATTTGAAAATGGTCAAATTTTGAACTATTGCAAGCAACACAATATTTAGCCTTTTTTAAATAGCTGTTATTAGTTTTGTAGTAATGATAATCGCAGTATGTAAACAGTTTTCAAAAGTTCTAAGCTTCTACTTCTAAAATATGTAACATTTTTTTATTTAAAAAAATATAATTGAAATAAAAAAGGCGACCATAAGGTTTAAGTTACATCGCTTCCTTTTTACGGGCTTTATTTTCCAAATAAATACTAACTCTTGATGGGTAAACCCGAAAAAAAATAATCTTTTTTTATTTGAATCACCCTAGTGTGCATGCCATCAATATAGATTTCAAATATATATGTAAATTTGTATTAAAATAATGATACTGACGATATTGTCTACGATAATTGAGCGAATGATCACGATATGGATATGGTGGATCGACCTTGCTGAGCGGTGTTGGCAAAGCGGGTGCATTCAAGTCTACGGTGTAATCGTAGCCACTTTCGAGCTCTTCCATCATATGCGGATTGCGCCATATTATAGCGAGTAGACTGAGTGCCAATATATTTAGCAACTGAAAAGAGTTAAGAAAATTATATAGAGATTAGATTTATGAAAAAATGGCGGTAACAAAACCTTAGCTAGGGCTAGTTTAAACTCTTTATCAACGTAGAGAATTGCGTAAGAAAATTTAAAACATTTTGTAGAGTTCTTACAATGCTGGGTTTTTGAAAGTCTACAATTTTGGAGAGATTTAAAAAAAATAGAGTTTAAATAGCGTTATTTTCATGTACATCAATAAGTATTTCGCTTTACCAGCACTTCACCACTTAAGAACGCCCCACACTCTTTATTACTCTCAAAAACTTCATCTAGACAAAGTTAGAAAACAACTTTTTTATAGTTTTTACAATAATTTTCCATAGACCTCTGTCACACAATTTCTTAAAGTGTTGGAAACGATATAAGGCATAATTTATAAAGTTCTTTTAAAAGTCTCCAATTTTGGAGAGTTTCGAAATTGTGTTTTTTTGTAGATTTGACTAAAGCGCCAGAAGCGATGTAACACATACTTAATTAACTGATTTTAAAAGTCTCCACTTTTTGGAGAGTTTTGAAATAACATACAAATGGCTTTTTTAATATCAGGAAAAAACTTTGAAGGGGGCAAACTCCCCAGAACTTGAAAAAACTCTACACCCGTTTTACCACTTCACAGGAAAAGTAGTTATAAAAGGACTAAAAGGCCCTAAGCGAGGAGTTCGTATATTCGCTACACTTTTCAGTTTTAATTTTTTATCTATTGCATTGCATAATTTGTAAAGTTCTTTTAAAAGTCTCCAATTTTGGAGAGTTTCGAAATTGTGTTTTTTTTAGATTTGACTAAAGCGCCAGAAGCGATGTAACACATACTTAATTAACTGATTTTAAAAGTCTCCACTTTTTGGAGAGTTTTGAAATAACATACAAATGGCTTTTTTATATCAGGAGAAAACTTTGAAGGGGGAAAACTCTAAAAAGGACTAAAAGACCCTAAGCGAGGAGTTCGTATATTCGCTACACTTTGGATCTTTATATCTATTGCATTGATCCGAAAATCTCAAGAAGTCAATGCCTGCAGCTGAGTAAATGTGAATTGAATAACGCTTTATCTCGGATTTTTCCCATTAAAAAAAATTTCTGAGAAAGTGTATTATTGAAAATATGATACATATATGGTGATTGTGATGTGTTTAGAAATTTTGGGAATGTTCTTGCAATTAGTCTTATTTTCATCAAAAAATAAAAGATTGACATGTTTGGAGAGTTTAAATCAAAAAGCTTCGAATGAAACCAAAATATAATTTTAGATGGCTTCTGAAAACTGCATAGATTTTAAAATGATTTCGCCAAGCTCTATACATACTTATGTATACGCTTTGATACGAAAATGTTTTTTGGAGCACGTTCAGAGTGAATTAATGCATGAAAATCTTTGTAGAGTTTCTGAATAAAGCTTACCCAGTGCTTGAGCTTTAGAAAATAAAGTTTTGTTAACACTTTCCGAGAAGTCTTCATTCCCTTCAAAAAGTCTTCACTTATTTAAATTGGTAGCTCTTCGTTACTTTCAAAAACTCTCCATTACTTAACAAAAACTCTCCACAACTTTTCAAAAACTCTCCACTACTTTTCAAAAACTCTCCGCTACGTTAAAAAAAAACTGTAACTATTTTCAAATACGGTCCACGTATTAAAAATGCAACAAAAAAGTTGAAAGACAGCAATAGTGTTCCTTAAATTGTTTACTTAGCAAAAAGTAAAGAATAAACTACCAAAAAATTGATTAGAAGAAATTGCTGGTCATTTACGTAACCGTACTTAACTAGGTACACGTTTATTTGGGGTTTCCCCTTCCCTATTTCAAAGCAAAGCGCCTAACTCAAGATGAGATTTGCATATAGTGCCACTATAATGACAGAAATAGCTTCATTTATTTATTTATACGACAAAGTCATAAGTCACAGTGCGAATTATGCAAACAAATTAAACAAACAAACGAGAGAATTGAAAGCCAAGATTTATAAAAGCAAATATGTATACACAAATATGCTGAGTCAAGATTTTAATAACTTCATATTAACAAATCCATGGAAATGGGACAAAAATAGATTTATTATATCTACCTGTATTAAACCTAATTTATATAGTTAGTATGTATGGAATTGGCGTAGAAATACGTGACGATTTTATTGTAAATAATAAGCACCGCGTCAGTGAGTAGACATTATTTACCTTAGCAATGTGAGCTTTAATTGAAAAGCATACAGCCCACGAAGCTGTTCATATCACGTCCAGAAAAAGTTTGAAAACTCATAAAGAGCTCATTAGAGTAGTCTTTTTTCGAGATTTTTGTCAAACAGTTACTTGAGATGCTAAAAGCGATATAAACCATGCTTTATAAGGTGGTTTTGAAAGTCTCCAATTTTGGAGAGTTTTGAAATTGTTCATTTCTTGCTGAAGTTCTTGCTGCATTACTTAAAGTGGTAGGTTCGATGTAAAGCATACGTAATAAAGAGCTTTTAAAAGTCTCCACTGTTTGGAAAGTTTTGAAAAAGTATTTTATAGCTTTTTCTATATCAAAGAAAAAATTTCAATTCGATAAACTCTCCAACTTTTAAAAATATTCTACACGCTTTATATTGTTCCAAAAATCTCAAGACGTGAAAACTCCACGACTGAGCAAATATTTAAAAAAAAAACGCCCCCATCTCAGATTTTTTTCCAAACAAACAAAAAAAATTGATCATCGAAAAATATGTTGAAATAGTGTGATTTTTCGCTCAGCCGTTCATACGTATTAAGAAATTGAGGAATGCTCTTGGAATTAACATTATTTTCACTTCAACACCAAAAAATAAAAGTTAAACTTGTATAGAGTTTATCTAAGCTGGAGTTAAATGGTGGGCGGCGAGCAGTTTATTATTATTGTTGTTGTGATATTATATGGTTGAGGGAGTTGGCCGGGGTTGCCGGTTCGAATCCCACCTCAACCAAAGCCTTTTTAATTTTATTTATTTTATTATTTTTATATTCCATCAATTCTCATGGACTGTGTTTGGTTCTTTTTAATTATCGGTATGTACCATCAAGTCTAGTGGACTGTGTTTTGGTATTGACACTCTGTATGTATTAATTGGGGCGAGCACTTTGGCTCTGAGAATGCATCGTTGGCTATTCTCACTTCCTTAGAAAACCCCTCAAAATTGTTGGTGGTGAGCACTTGGGCTCTGAGGCATTGGCGGCTATTGGCTTACCCCATTTTGCTTGTGAAAAACCACTCGTGTTTTGTTACACCTTATATTTATTGTTTGGTGGTGAGCACTTGGGCTCTGAGGCATTGGCGACTATTGGCTTACCCCATTTTGCTTGTGAAAAACCACTTGTATTTTGTTGCACCTTATATTTATTATTTGGTGGTGAGCACTTGGGCTCTGAGGCATTGGCGGCTATTGGCTTACCCCATTTTGCTTGTGAAAAACCACATTTTGTGACTGCGACTATAAGCTATGTATTCCGAATATTCCATAAATTATCTGCGAATTACAAAAATATGTAATGCAGATGAAATAAACGAAACCATGTTATGTCGCTTAAACGGAGTTTAAAGCATAAAGAAATTAATTATTGGCAAATTCCATCAAGGATTTTAAACAGTTAAATAGTAGCATTCTCTGCCGCCCAATCATGAAACCGAGCTCAACTGGATTTTCGAATGGTTAGCTGTAGTGGCTTTAAGAAGATCCTGCTCCGTCATCATAGTACATTTTGCTCCCGTCTCTTAGATAGCCGCCTTTATAGTACATTTGCCTCGACCCAAATTTGGCGAATTCAAATGAGCCAGTTCGACACCGTTTACACTGGCAAATTTGCATTTGGCTTCAGGGGAGGTGAAACAATCTTCTACTAGGACAAAAAGCCACAGGGCGACTGCCTTTCGTGCGATTTCTTCAACCTGATGCTGGAGAAGATAATTCGAGCAGCAGAGCCAAACCGCAATGGTACAATATTTTACAAGAGCGTGCAATTGCTGCCGTATGCTGATGATATTGATATCATTGGCCTTAACAACCGCGCCGTACGCGCTGCCTTCTCTGGACGGGACAAGGAAGCGAAAAAAGTGGGTCTTGTGGTCAACGAGGATAAGACGAAGCATATGCCGTCATCAAAGAAAGAATCTGCGAACCTGCGCCATGGCAGCCAAGTCACCGTTGATAGCTACAAGTTTGAAACGGTGAAGGACTTTGTCTATTTGGGAACCAGAATTAACACCGAAAACAATATCAGTCTAGAAATCCAACGGAGAATCACTCTTGCCAACAAGTGTTACTTTGGGCTAAGTAGGCAATTGAGAAGTAAAGTCCTCTTTCGACAAACAAAGATGACGCTCTACAAGCCTCTCATCATATCACTTCCGTGATGCCAACGGCGAGTATCGAAGGAATTTTAACGATGAGCTGTACGAACTTTACGCAGACCTGACCATATTTCAGCGAATCAAAGCCCAAAGGCTCCGCTGGATGGGTCATGTTACGCGAATGGCCAAATGACTGGCGTACTTTGATACGAAACGGCCAAAATCGCCTAGGCGGTTAAGCGTCAATAAATGACGCAAGCCAAGATTAGAATATTAAATAAAATAAAAAATAAATAAAATAAAAAATAAATAAAATAAAGCAAAATAAAATAAAATAAGTAAAATAAAAAAAATTTAAAAAAATTAAATAATATACAAAGTAGTAATATAAAATAAAATAAAATATAAAAAAATAAAATAAAGCAAAATAAAAATAAAATGAAATAAAAGAAGAGAGATAAAATAAAGTAAAATAATATTAAATTAAAAAAAATAAAATAAATTAAAAAAATTTAATTAAACAATATGAAATAAATGAAAATAAATAAAATAACATAAAATAAAAAAAATTAAATGAAATAAAATTTAAAAAAATAATAAAGTAAAAAAAGGTAAAGTAAAATAAAATAAATCAAAATAAAATAAAATAAAATAAGAAAAAATAAAATAAAATAAGACAAAATAAAATAAAATAAGACAAAATAAAATAAAATTAAATAATGATAAAATATGTAGAAAAAAAATAAAGAAAATTTAAAGAAAAAAAATTGAAAACAAAATTAAATTTAAAAAATTGTTTATCGCAACAATACTTGCGAATTGAAAATGCAAAACATTGACCTCAGCGCTAATAAAAAATTTTCGTTTTCTATTTTGTTCACTCTCCACTAACTTTGTACTACTTATGTAGCTGGACTTTATTCATTTATTACGTTTCTTTAGTAATTTTAATGCATAACGCATGTGAATTTGCCTGTTAACAGCTCAACCAACGAACGTGTTTCGACATTTGAGCAGGCGATGAAAGAAAAGTCCATACAATAGTATTGCATTGCCAGTAGGAAAACGGGTATAGAGAAAACAAAAAAAGGAAGTAAGAAGAAAGCGAGACGAATGAAAATTTGAATAGAAGTAGCTGTTGAAAATATCAATTGTTAAGTTTTATTCATGCTATTGTGCGCTTGGCTCGCCCGTTCTTACGATCAGCTATTTGCCGTTGCGCATGTGTCATATATCTAATTTGGAATAACAAAGTAGCATTGTATTTTTATATTGAGATAATAAAAAAAAAATTGTTACTCATCAAAATGCAAATGCGATTTTATATAAGATTTAAGTTGTTTATTTCTGCATTTTTTGGCTAATCTAAAAATAAAAGTTTGAATTAACTAGTTAAGAATGATAAACCGGTACTTGTGAATCTAAACTCAACAAAATATCTTGTCCGTTTTATGAAGTAATTTATAATTCGAGTTGTTGTTTTGTAGATAACAAAAGAAGGGCTTCTACAATTTCGATCAATAGCAATTCACTTTGATTTAGGAAGCCAGAGCAAAATGAATTTAAAAGTCCACGACCCGAATGTTTATAGGAGTCAAAATAAGGCAGTCGGGTTAGTACCCTAAAACTTCCGGGTTCTTAAAACATGCCTTACTCGGTCCTTCCATATTAGTTATTATCTATTTTTTCTCTCTTCAAGCAGGTGCCTAGAGGAATACCGTCTGAACCTGAGAGCATCTTTATTTATGCACCAGCCAGCAAAACCTCTTTTCTCTCGAATACTCACAGAGCCATACCATCTTCTTCGGACCCATTATCAGGCAGGTCTGATGATAGCAGAGTTCTCTCTCGGTTGTTCATAAATATTGGCGAACGTGAGAATTACAAAATAAAAGTTTAAATTCACATTGGCATTAACGTTCGCGAATGCATTGGCGAATCATTTTCGAGTCAATGTGGGAACGTTCTTCTTTCTGCTCATCTTAAAAAACGAACGTACTTTGAGGTATATCGGAACGAAATTTGAGCTAACCAAATCTTTTGGCGTGATTCCTTGATTTTATACTGAAAAATGTAGGTACCTTTTTGCGGACCATTTTATAAAATTCTTCAAGATGTTGTTGTTGTTGTTGTTGCTGTTGTTGTTGTTGTTGTTGTAGCGAGGTGTAGCCCTGCCTAAATGTCAGGCAGGGTCACCACGAGGGTATTGCTCTTGGCCGGGTCGATATAAGAAAACGGCCCGGGTCGTTTCGGCACGATGGGTACAGCACAAGTACTGGTACCGTTCTCGTAGAACCGGCAATACAAGAAACTAGCAACTAGTTGTTGTTGTTGTTAACAATGCATTGCCCTAGAGTGTATGATCATTCCGAAGATCTTCATCAAGCTCTTCTAACGGGAGTCCCAGGAAACGTGCAGTTTCAACAGGGTTGGACCAGAGGGACAGAGGGGTTAGAAGAGTAGGTTCAATTGGACAATTGAAGAGATGTAGGGTATTATGGGGGGTCCTACCACATGCAGGGCTTGTGTTTGAAATTGTATCATTCAGTCTGGATAAGTAGGAGTTTAACCTCATACTGTATCCAGACCTAAGCAGTGCCATGGTGACTCTTGTCTCCCTTGGTAAGGTGCATTCTTCTTCAGCAATATCGGGTGGAGGACTGTTTAGAACAGGATTCACAGGTAGAGATCTGACAAAAATCGAGGATCTCGGTTAGAGCCCGCTTATGACGGTTTGGATGTGCTGTTGTTGTTGTTGTAGCGAGGTGTAGCCCTGCCTAAATGTCAGACAGGGGCACCTCGAGTGTATTGCTCTTGGCCGGGTCGATATAAGAAAACGGCCCGGGTCGTTTCGGCACGATGGGTACAGCACAAGTACTGGTACCGTTCTCGCAGAACCGGCAATACAAGAAACTAGCCGTGTAGGCTATGTAGGTCATTTAGCGTTACCCAGGGTGCACCAACTGGGAGGCGACCTACTTTTACACCCCCTGGCTTGTGGCAGTTCAGAAGGAATTGCCTGCTAAGCATTTCCGCGTGCTCTTTTACATTGAGCAGTTTTGCCTCTTGGTGGAGGTGAGATTCGGGAGACATGAGGAGATCTTGGATCTTGTTGCGACCTCGTACCTTTGAGACCATTGCAGACACATGACCAGCAAGATCATATTGGAATCTGTATAGTGTTTAGATCATTTTGGAACTTTTTCAGGATAATTTTGGGTCTTTTTCGGAATAGTTTTTGAATCATTTCGGAACTTTTTTGGGATTGTTTTCCGATAATTTCCAGACTTTTTCGGAAATATTTTCGGGATCAAATTGGAGGATTATTATGAGATCATTTCGGACCTTTTCCGTGATAATTTTGGGTCTTTTTCGGAATAGTTTTTGGATCATTTCGGGCCTTTTGTGGTATTGTTTTCCGACTGGTTCGGGACTGTTTCGAAAACTTTATCGGGATCATTTTGGGATTGTTTCGGGATAATTTTGGGAATATTTATTTGCCGGAACTTCTTGATTTTATTCCAGGTACGTGGGGACTATTTTTCGGACCATTTCGGGAATTGTCCGTGATTAGTTCGGGACTTTTTCAGTGTTGTTTTTGAATCACTTTGCGACTGTTTTAGAGATCATTTCGCAAATTTTTTTGAGATTGCGTTCGGAATCAGTTCGGGATTGTTTACTAGTCATTTCAATACTGTTTTCGGAATCATTTTGCGATTTTTTCAGGACTTTTTTCGAGACTTTTTGGATTGTTTTTTATGATAATTTAAGGACCTTTCGGGGATGTTTTCAAACTGTTTGGAAACGTTCCGAAATGAACCTACAAACAATTTCAAAATCATCCCGAAATAATTCTGAAAACAATAATTCTGAAAATAATCTGTTTGCTTATCGATCATCAGTCCTTCGCAAGAGTGAGTTTCCTGATTAGCTGATTCTTTATTTGATGACAGCAAATACTTCGCCTTCTCTTCGTTCCAGGTGGTCCCAAATGGCCCATCTCAAAATCGTCCAGAGTAAGTAGGTCATTTTTTTCTTTTCGTTCTTGGGTTTTTAAATTTTGCCACGAGAAAAAGGCACTGTCGACATGTGTGGCATTCTTGAATAAAATTTGAAATAAGACGCTCTTTAAACAAGTTCTGAGATGGGGCGTTTTTTTCAAAATTTTTAAATAGTGTCAACTACCACTTAGACGTCGACATACAGTCAAATGTGAAAAAACCTTGTAAATCACTAGCAACAACAACAACAATAAAATAAATAAACTTTTAACTAGTGATACCGCGCAAAGAGCACAAAGATAAGAATTGGAAAAAAAACACACCATAATCCAAACAATGCCTATCATATTACACGTATTTGTACCACACAGTCTCTATAAACATAGCAACAACACCAACAAAAACAGAAACGATAGAGGAACAGCAATAACAACAACAGTTTTTTTCTTTTTAAATAACAAAAGCTAACAAAGTCAATAAACAGTCACTCAGCTGTTTAATCGCTAAATATAATGCAGAGCAAGCATTTACATATAGCAAAAAGTAAAAAACAAAGCCTCTTTCTCTTTTCTCAGTATCCCGTAACCATGTGGCATTATCACAAAATAAAAAAGGAGGCGTATTATGAGAGAGATTCACTCAGTGGTTGTAGTAAAATATAGCAAATAGCAGGAAATCTGCAAGTTACAAAAGATTTCTGATACTTGGAAGTACTTTTTATGTATGAAGGTTTTTTTTGTATGCACAGAGTACTAGCAAAAATGTTTACAAAGTCAAGCGCAAATTTAAATGCTGATTTTGTTTTTAAAAAGTGAAAATAGGGCAAGAACCAAAAAAAAAAAAAAACATAAACAAATAGTGCTAAGAAAGCAAACAAACAATGAAAAAGTAATCAAAAGCGGAATTAAGCATTCAAGAGTTTGAGCCGCTGCTCAATTTGTTCAAAATTTAACTGAACTGTGAAGAGGTTAAAGAGGTTTTCAAGGTTATCATTTAAATCATAATCCTATTCTGGTTTAATTTTTGAGCTTGTTTTGTATGCAATCCAGTTTATTTTTGTTTTGAGCTTTGAGTCATGATCGGCGCTTAGCTTGAAAATGCAGCCGTTTGTTACATGATGTACATATGTATGTAGATATCGTTATGTGTATTGCTAGCCTTAACTAGAGCTCGAGTTATTGTTTTTGCTTTTTTTGCTCTATGCCAATGAGCACAGACAATTTTTTTTTGTTTTTTTTTTTTTGATAAATGCTTATCCAATATAATTCCCCGAATTGTTGTTATTTGAGACCACCACCATGATCACATAGTGGCGATTAGACTTTCGGTATTGGCGATTTTGGTCGTTGCTCGTCAAATCACGCCAGAACTGAAGCCACGGAAACACCAAGGGGGTTCAAGTGCTCCACCGTCTGTTGTTTCAACCTCCACCAAGGCGCTGCTTCCTCTGCTGGGGAGTTCGTGCGTCGATAAGAAAACCTTCCGGGCTGGAACTTCTTTGTTGTTTTTGTTGTTGCTGCTGCTGTTGTTGTTGTTGTTGTTGTCGTTGTCGTTGTTGTTGTTGTTGTTGTTGTTGTTGTTGTCTTTAGTGTTGTTAAAACTGAGTGTAGCCCTGCCTAACGTGTAGTTATCCTTTTTCTAAATTGTCATCACTGTCTTCTAACGGGAGTCCTAGAAAACTAGCTGTTTCTACAGGGTTGGACCAAAGGGATATGGATGTTAGAGGAATGGGCTCCGCAGCGCAAGTGAATAGGTGATCTGCTACAATATCCAGAACGTAATTGAGCCAGAGTGGCCCTTGTCTCTAGACGAAGACGGCTATTTTGTTCATTCGCATAACATGATCCAGCCAGTGGTGCCTGTTCGGTTTTCATCAACCTACTTACTGGTCTTTTAACCAATTGATTATCTCACCTTGTACTTACTAACACTACTCCAAAAACTTATCGATAAATCTTAATGTAAAAGGATCCATCATCACTATTTTACCTTTACTAATAAACTTCGCCAATAAAGGAAAACACAGCAGCATAACTCCTCATGTTGAGTTTTTATTTTAATCGTACTTAACCACTGCAGTAAGTTTTCTTTCTAATAATGTACACAACATTAAATGGTGCCGAAACCCGGGAATAAACTGATTCGACAATCATCCCACATCAATTGCCTAACTTACAAGCTAAGTAAACTAAAGTAATCACGCGGATTACCTAACCTCATTTATATTTTTCTAAAATGGCTACCATCGACTCGATGATCGAAGACCAGCGAAAGACTTACACGCAACTACAAAGGTTCCAAAAAACTTTTGATGAAAAACCAGCTGCGTCCAAATCTGTGGGTCTTATACAAAGCCTTCTTACAGAAATTGAATTGCTTTTTCGTACTTTTAAGCAAGGCCACGATGACATATGCGCGGAAGTGCGATCGAACTCTATTGCTGATGCCGATGTGCCTTATCTGAAGGATGAGACCTTCTTTGACTGCTATGACCTATTTATTAATTTTAAATCAAAACTGTTAGACTTACAGTTGGAACTTGCTCCGCCTACGTCACCTGGTACAAACAGTACATTCGCCGCCACTAATTCGCGCAATGATACCATCTCAGCTGCCGCTCGCCTACCTAAAATCGATATTCCTACCTTCTCAGGGGACTACTTGGAGTGGATTCCGTTCCGCGACATGTTTCTGTCGCTCGTCCACAACAATGCCACCCTAACTCCGGTGCAAAAATATTTTTACCTGAAGGGTTCGTGTACTGGAACTCCCAAAGAAATGGTAGAGGAGTATCCAGCCACAAACTCTAGTTATGAACCAGCTTGGGCTGCTCTCGTGAATCGTTATCACAACAAACGCAAACTCGTTGACCAAATTTTGAGAAAATTGGTTAATGCTGAAAACACAGACGGACGTCTTCGTAGTATACGACAATTGCTAGACATAACACGCAATTGTTTGGCGCTTTTAAGGACATTAGAGGTGAACACCACGAACTGGGATCCAATTCTTATGTTTTTATTAACCCAAAAAATTGACAAGCAAACTAGAAAGGAATGGGAGCAATCACTTAGCGGAAGCACTGATATCCCACAAGTGACAGAGTTTCTTAAATTTTTGGACTCTACGTACAAGGCATTAGAGTATGTTGAAGAAGGGATTCCTATAGTGAAACCAGCAAAACCTCCTGTCAATTCCCATAAAGATTCACGGCGAGGTGCTTACTCTAAATCAGTTCTTACAGCAACAACTGTCGCTGCCAATAATAGTTGTGCCTGCTGTCAACAAAACCACTCTCTGTATAAATGTTTTAAATTCGCTGCATTTTCAGCTGTGGATAAAAAAGAGTTCGTTAAACAAAACAAACTGTGCATAAACTGTTTAGGTAAGGGTCACACCTACAGTAACTGTACAACAACGTCACGATGCAAAGTTTGTGGAAACATGCATCACACATTACTTCACAGTGATTCCTCAATCAGTAACTCAACTTCCAACTATCGCCAATCTGGTGTATCTAACACCGCTAAAGCTGCAGCCGTGCAGTCAACAAAC
This sequence comes from Campiglossa producta, assembly GCA_964058755.1. Lineage (NCBI taxonomy): Eukaryota > Metazoa > Arthropoda > Insecta > Diptera > Tephritidae > Campiglossa > Campiglossa producta. Next base: position 18,710,109 of record CAXKVI010000004.1, on the reverse strand, counting down.
GTTCACTCTTTGTTCACTAATATTAGTACACAAGTACTCCTACCTACCGTTCGCGTGATAGTCGAAACGTCCAGTAAGAAGTTTTACTTCAAGGCCCTTGTAGATCAAGGAGCTCAAGCGTCTTTTGTATCTGAAGATGCAGCTCAATTATTAAGACTAAATACACGTAAAGTTAATGTAAATATTTCGGGTATTGGAGGGTCTCAATTTTTTACGACAAAAAGGGCTACACAAATAAGTTTGCGGTCAGCTTACAACAAGGACTTTAATCTAGACTGCCAATTTCTTTTACTGCCAAGGGTTTCAACATACTCTCCTGCTGCAATCGATTCCCATTACCTGAAGGATTTACCAAACGTATTCCTTGCAGATCCACAATTAAATTCCCCATCCAAAATCGATTTTATTTTGGGTGCTGAGCTTTACTGCAACATTTTACTCTCGGGAATGATAAAATGTGAAAATGGTTTACTTCTCCAAGAAACCTACTTCGGGTGGATGGTTTCAGGTCCAATGAGAGCTACTTGTAATGAGGGCAATATTTCCGCAAATTTATCGTCAATTGATTCCATCGATACCCAACTGCGCCTGTTTTGGGAACAAGAAGACATAGTGGACCTTCCGTTAATTTCTACTGAGGAAGCTGCAGTACAGAAACATTTTTTGGAAACTCACTCTCGTGACGGCTCTGGGCGATATCAGGTCCACTTGCCGTTCAAACGTCTTGTTTTGCAAAACGAATTACCAACTTTCAGTCAAACCGATTTTAACGCCCTTAGAAGACTGAATCAGCTCGAAAAGCGATTCAGATCTCAACCTGAGTTTTCGAGACTGTACAAAGAATTTATGGAAGAGTACGCTAGCCTAGGTCATATGAAGGAAATCGGAGATTATCCGCAAGATCTTCCAGCTAACTCATATTTCCTCTGTCATCACGGTGTCTTGAGAGATAGCAGCAGTACTACCAAATTAAGGGTGGTATTTGACGGCGGAAATCATTATCAAAACCAAACTTCACTTAACATGGAACTCGCTGCAGGAACTGCACTACAAAATAGTTTACCACTTATATTGTCTCGATGGAGACAGCATCGCATAGCCTTTACCGCCGACGTCGAGAAAATGTTTCGACAGATCAACGTCTGTGAAGAACACCAGCTGTTCCAATGCATACTCTGGAGGGACGCTCCTACAAAACCAATAAAAATATACAAACTCTGCACAGTTACTTATGGTACTACTTCAGCGCCTTTCTTGGCCATACGTGTACTACATCAGCTAGCGAACGATGAGCGGAGCTCATTTCCACTTGCAAGTAAGATCCTATTAACTGACAGCTACGTCGATGATATACTTTCAGGTGGAGACTCTATTCCAGAGGCAACCGAATTATACCAACAGCTTACTCAGCTTACAAGAAGAGGCGGTTTCAATTTGAGGAAGTGGAACTCTAACTCGGCCGAGTTGCTGGACTCTATTCCACTAGACCACATTGATAAGCATCACTCATTCGAAGTAACTTCCGAAAATTTTGTAAAAGCGCTAGGACTTCATTGGGATACCAAAGATGATAGCTTCTACTTCAAAATTAACTTCGAATTTTCTGCCATCGTAACTAAAAGCAGCCTTCTTTCGGAAGCGACCAAGCTCTTTGATCCACTTGGTTGGTTAGCACCTACCACTATCATCGCAAAAATTATATTTCAAAAACTGTGGTTAGAAGGACTAGATTGGCAAGATCCGCTTCCACCTCAACTTCATTCGGAATGGGTTCGATATCGTCAATCATTGGAAGAGCTAGAACGAATCAAGATTTCAAGATGGATTGGCTGCAAACAAACAAGCACAGTTGATTTACACGGGTTCTGCGACGCCTCTCAAGCAGCTTACGGTGCTGTAGTGTATGCAGTAGTGTGTACAAATGGCGTTCTCTCCTCTACACTGATACAATCGAAAACAAAGGTGGCGCCGCTTAAAGCCGTATCGATTCCCCGACTGGAATTATGTGCTGCAACACTTCTTGTAAAGCTAATGGCCATAGTAAAAACTTACTTCGCATCGAACCTTGGAGCTACTTATTACTGGACCGACAGCACCACTGTCCTTAGTTGGATTCGAAGTCATTCGAATCGGTGGGCAGTGTATGTCGCAAATAGGGTTGCGGAAATTCAACGACAATCGAGCACATCTCAGTGGAAATACGTCTCAACTAGCGAAAATCCAGCCGACTGTTTAACACGTGGACTAACACCTTCAAAACTTCGGGCACATATGCTATGGTGGAATGGGCCATCATGGATAACAAATCCACCACGCTGGCCCACTCAAAATTTGAATTTGAATTGTGTCCTTGAAGAACGAAAGGCTAAGGTCAACTTTCACAACACCACTGTATCTTCAGATAAGCTTGAATATTTTTCTTTAATTAATAAATACTCCACTCTTACGAAGCTTCTTCGCATTACAGGTTACATTCTTCGGTTTTATAATACACTTAAATCAGCTGTGAGCAAACGCAAACAGCAAATGCAAGAGAATGTGGGCCACCAAACAGGGTTTTAAAATCGCACGAGCTAAATCAAGCACTTATTACTGTCGTTAAAGTAGTCCAACGTGTCGACTTCGCAATTGAGATCGACTGTTTATCAAATAAGAAAACGTTAGCCAAAAACAATCGCTTGCTACAACTTGCTCCTTTTCTCGACGACAACAATATACTTCGAGTGGGAGGCCGACTCTCTAAGGCCAACATTGCTTACGACACTAAACATCCAATCTTGCTAACTAAGCAAAATCCAATATCGGTACTAATATTTAGAGATTCTCATAATCAAACACTTCACGGTGGAGTGCAACAAATGATGGCATACGTTATGCGCCGATTTTGGATCTTATCTGCCCGAAGCCTGGCGAGATCCGTCCTTCGACACTGCCTTGTGTGTTTCAAATACGTTGCGAAAATGCACGAACAAAGGATGGGTGATCTACCGACCGTGAGACTTCAACCTACCAGGCCATTCAAACACAGCGGGCTAGACTATGCTGGGCCCGTTTTAATAAGAAATTCTACGTCACGTAAAGCGCCAGCTGTTAAGGCTTACATCTGCATTTTTGTCTGCATGTGTACTAAAGCTATTCACCTTGAAGTAGTATCCAGTCTAACTACGGAGGCCTTCATGGCAGCTTACCGAAGATTTATTTCAAGAAGAGGACGTTGCACAGACTTATATTCAGATTGCGGCTCAACATTCCTTGGAGCAGAAAAGGAACTTAAAATTTGCTTTGAAATTCAAAAATTAGAGTTGCCTGAATATTTGGCAGCTGGACTGGCAAACGAAGGAACCTCCTGGCATTTTATTCCGCCCGGCTCACCTAACTTTGGTGGTTTATGGGAAGCGGGTGTAAAATCCGCAAAGCATCACCTGCGACGAGTTATGCGTGACCGAATACTTACATTTGAAGAATTAACCACGCTTTTAGCCCAAATTGAGAGCTGCTTGAACTCTCGACCATTGTGTCCTTTATCTGGCCAACTTGCCGACAACCACGCGCTGACTCCCGCACATTTTCTCGTTGGTGAACCAACAACCTGTGTATCTGAATATGACCTACTGGCTTACGAGGAAAATGCTTTAAGCCGCTGGAAGTTGGTTGAACGACTTAAACAGCATTTTTGGAATAGATGGAGCAGTGAGTACCTTCACACCCTACAAACACGTTCCAGATGGCCTTATACTAATCGAAACCTAGAAGTTGGCGACATTGTTTTACTGCGGCACGAACGAAGTGCACCAGGGTACTGGCCTTTAGCGAGAGTACATCAAACCCATCCTGGGGCAGATGGATTAGTAAGAGTGGTTACACTTTTACTCAATGGTAAATTGCTGAAGCGTCCGATATCCAAGTTGTGTCTGCTACCAATCATGGAGTCTACCAACACGGAACAGGAACAACTTGATAAATAAGATAACACCTAAGGAGTTTAAGAACAGTCGTTCTTGGAGGGGGAGAATGTTCGGTTTTCATCAACCTACTTACTGGTCTTTTAACCAATTGATTATCTCACCTTGTACTTACTAACACTACTCCAAAAACTTATCGATAAATCTTAATGTAAAAGGATCCATCATCACTATTTTACCTTTACTAATAAACTTCGCCAATAAAGGAAAACACAGCAGCATAACTCCTCATGTTGAGTTTTTATTTTAATCGTACTTAACCACTGCAGTAAGTTTTCTTTCTAATAATGTACACAACAGTGCCTTTATAGTATTGTCATATCTGGGTAAAGCTGGTACAGCTCATCGATAAATTTATGGCGAAAATTACCATCTCAATAACTCCAAGGGCCATCTCATCTCTTCCCTTTTCCGATAACTCCCACTTTATTGGCGTGAGTATGTTATTGGTATGACATTTGCCGGATAGGGGAATGTGTCCCAGATATGGTTGTTAGGAGAGAATTCAAATGTCTCCCGCTGACCACACCTCTTTGGGAACCGAGCAGCATGCTAGTGGAAGTCTGGTGTCCACTTAAGAATTGGCCTAGCAGTCTGGGAATTCATCACGCGCTAACTGAAACTTAAATACCAGTCTAGCACGGAGCAAACCCTTAAGGGAAACCATTCCTTACGGGGTAACCATCATTTGCGCCACAATCCCTCTGCTTCGGCTGCTGGTATATTGTGATAAATGAAAACGAACGAATGACCGAACAAGATAATATGAGGCTCAAAAATGAGGAAGATGATGATGATGATGATGGATAGTTATATAACAAGATAAAATCAATGAATCACCCTAATATAGAAATTTAAATACATTTAAGGCACTTTACATAACCTTGACGTATAACTGTTTTTTTCTACTACATTTTTTAGCCTCGCGGCATATATTACATTTGTTAACGCATTTTCATTTGGCATGAAGCTAACTTTTATATAAGTATGTATGTAAATGTAGCGAAAATTTGGCATGAAAGAAAAGTCGAAAGCAGCTTTGTGCCTAGTATAATTTGTCACGCATTCACTTTCATTAGGATGGTGTACTTTAATAACATTTTTACTTGTATTAACTACACCTAGGGCTAACTTATTTCTGTCACATATCTACATGTGTGCAACTACTAAGTGCTATTTTAAGCTTATACGAAATTATAAGTGTACGTCATTGGAGCAATTTCATTTCGCTTACATATGGAGAAATCAATGAAGAATATGAAATTTCCTAAACAACCACCATATGTACCTACAACTGGTCTTCATTAATTTCTTGAGATGCCATTGCTAATTTTTGCCGTATTTGACCACCTACCGGCCAGCAGCAAGGATATTGAAGATACAAATAAACATACAAAGTATACAACATTAAAAAAACACGCACCATTTTAGCAATAAATAGACAATTATAAATAAATAAGCTTAGTACATATATGTATGTTTGTATGCGCTATTGTATGTGCTAATTAAAAAACTCACCAAATGCCAGAGACCAATCAGTATGGTGGCGGTGTGAACATGCATACTGCCAAAGCAGCAGGTCCATTCCTGATTACGTTGTTGTGGACCCATTTTGATGCGGATCCTTAGCATCGAAATGCCTGTGCCGGGGTGGTGGCGCGGTTGTGTGCGGCTTATTATTTATTTGAAGCACACTTTCCACTACTCGATTTCTTCTTTAATCGGTTTACTGATTTACTGTAAAGTGAAAACACAATTTATTTCAATGTAATTGCCTTGATTTGCCATTGAAAGGCGTTTCTTTGGTGGCGAAGCAGAACTTTGCATCCTACGCACGTCACCAAAGCAATCGATTAATTGTTTTGTTATATCACTGCAAATTACACCAAGCTATTTACCTTTATCTTTTTAATAGTTAGCACAGCTTAAAAAACTGTTAACTTTGTTTGCAATTAGTTCTTCTCACTGCTATAATGAATATTTCACAAATTTTCACTTGTGTCCAAAAACGCAATACAGAAAAATATCCCCAAAAAAATTTACTGCAGGTATTGCCAACAGCAAGAAAGTGCCATAATTTCATTAGTCTTGCCACATGATTGGTTTTGTTTGTCAAATATACAGTGAGTGCTAAACTGTTAACATATTTCTACTCCGTTTTTTGTCTCACTAGAGGGCGCGCAAATTTTCTACTTCGTGTTCTACTCCGTTTTTTGATTTGTGAAACTGAAAATATTTCTGTGTCACACAACATTGGGATAAAACAAAATTTTGACAAACCCAATGTTGTGTGAAAGCGAGATATATTTCCGTTTCACACAACATTGGACATTGGTGTATAAATTTTGACAAACAACAAAACAAATTGTCAAATTGCAAAACCACCTATCTGAAAGAAAACAACTTTTCTTTTTAAGGATGATTTACACGGGAAAAATCGACGAGAAAATCGACCCGTGTAAATCAGCCTTTACTTTTAAAAGATGATATTTAAAGCGCGTTTACATTGATCGATTTTTCGCTCAATTTCTTGTTGATTATGAAGTCTGACTCGTGTAAACGGGTCGTGCAAAATTGCATGCAGCAAAGTTGGTAGCCAACGGACTTTTGCTCAACTTATCATCCAACTTTTGTACAACCCTGCGTTTGTTTACAAATGTTAGATAAAAAAAAAAATTTGGCCAATTTCTAAACAATTTCTCCCTTTGCGGCTTTTCTCACTCTCATTTAATTTGTGAGCAAAAACGCATGGATAGGTGAAACGGTTTACCCCGTGTCACTAGTGAAAAATGGTTTAGAATTGGCATGATTATTTATTTACGAAAATGACAGTTCTAAATAACCTTTTCATACATTTTTGCTCACAAATTATAAGGGTAGTTCTAAATAATTTTTCACTAAACCCTTTCACGTGCTTTCACGTTGGTGCACCCTGAGTAACGCTAAATGACCTACATGGCCTACACGGCTAGTTTCTTGTATTGCCGGTTCTACGAGAAAGGTACCAGTACTTGTGCTGTATCCATCCGTTTTCTTATATCGACCCGGCCAAGAGCAATACACTGGGGGTGACCCTGTCTGACATTTAGTCAGGGCTACACCTGATTACAACAACAACAACAACAACAACAACAACGTGCCATAAGTTTTTGCTCACAAACTATATGATAGTGAGAAAATCCGCAAAGTGAGAAATTGTTTAGAATCGGCCTGCATATGTTTACGCAGTCCCAAAACACTCCCAGTTGGTGCACCCTGGGTAACGCTAAATGACCTACATAGCCTCCACGGCTAGTTTCTTGTATTAGCGGTTCTAGGAGAACGGTACCAGTACTTGTGCTGTACCCATCGTGCCGAAACGACCCGGGCCGTTTTCTTATATCGACCCGGCCAAGAGCAATACACTCGGGGTGACGCTGTCTGACATTTAGGCAGACCTACACCTCGCTACAACAACAACAACTCCCTCATAAAATGAAAAAAGTGTCCTTCAAGACGCACTCCCTGGAAGAACTACGTGCTGACTCCTCTTTTCAAATCCATAACACGCTCCCATTACAACTCCTTCAAGAGAGTTTTGACGGAGTCCCTTTCCGCTTCGTACTTTGTTGGCTTTGATTCGTAAAGCATTTCCTACCTAGGCCGCCTGATAATTTTTTATCCGCTTGACTACATCTCTATTACCGTTATTTTTGTTTTTATGAAACGTAGAACTGCATACAGGGCAAAAAATTGACCATTTGGGATAAGTAAGAGTGCCACCGGTCCCTCTCGGGTGGTGCTGTTGTAGCAGGACGACATTCGACGAACGGGAGCTGTCAAAGATGTTCACCGTCTCCGTTGAGGACCTGTATATAGAAAGGCGTTATTATATGTTGTCGAATTAACAGTCCAGATTTATCACCAGTGAAGCCTTCTAGTCATGTTACCCTTCCTTCTGTAAGGAAGGATAAGATTGGTAGCTAAAAATTAAATTACTTATCTACACTGGGCCAGAGGTGCCAAATGTTTGCCCGACATGCGGCACTTCTCCTCCCGACACTAACCACTTATTCGCCTGCTCCTCGAAGCTTATATTATATTTACACCGCACCAAATTGGGCGATTCTAGGTGTGGAACAGCTGCAGGGTTGCTATTTTGCGGAACTGTGGATTGTATTGTTCGGAAAATGAGGCCAAATACAATGGAATTCCAAATTTGGAAAATGAGATTTGTATAAAAAAGGGCTAGATTTGCGTGTAAATGGACTATTATCTTCTTGAGCTAATTTCACTTTGGTCCAACCCTATTAAAACTGCTCGCTTCATTGGACAAAAAATTATCATTCACTAAATGAGCACACATTTCGCTTGACGGTTTCCTTTACATAGCAATCGAACCCGGAAAAGTTTCGGAGGCAATGAAAAGTCGCATTTTTTTTGTTTGTTGAAACGAAATCTTTATAAGAATCGAATAGAAGGGGCAAGTGCAAGCCTCCAAAATGCTTCCAAACGTAAAAAATTAATATTACACACTTACAAACTACCTTGCTAGGCAGGGCACGACCAAGCAGGTTCTTCAGGATAAAGAACGCTTAGGTATGCCCTTTGCCACATGCAAGCTAATGCTGAAGGAGCATACACTCCGACAAGCCAATGAAAGATGGCTTTTATCGCCAGGGTGCCGAGTATCCAAACAATCCTGGCCAAGGTGGGATATTAAAAGATCTAAATATATTTACACCCTAAGAAGAAGGGATATATCTATATTAATAGGGGTTTTAACCGGGCACTGCCTTATTGGAAGGCACGCAGCAAGGCTGGGTGTACCCTACCGATGATGCTGTAGGAGTTGCAAAGATGATGAGGAGGAGGAAACGGTGGAGCATCTCATCTGCAACTGCCCGGCTTTAAGCGTTCAGCAGAATCAGTACGTCAGTACGTTGAAACAACTGACAGCAAAGTAGACTGGGGGTGTTTGTATGCGTAACGCTAGATACGACGGATACGTCAAAGTAGATTTTGCTCTAAAATTGACGTACGTCACGCAACTGACGTATTGGCGGAGTGATTCTGTTTCCCGCTTTAAGCGGCGCGAGAAGGCGCTTTTTCGGAGTTCCCTTCCTGGATAGCCTACGCCAGGTAGCGGAGCTGGACATAAAGGACTTGATGGCTTTCATCAAGTCATCTAAATGGTTCGAGGAGGTGTAACGGTGTCGGTTTTAGGAGTGTCAGCCCCGGGATTCTGCTATGTGGAGAGTCCCAATAGCACTTGGATTTTCCATATGGCTGGGCCCCGGGACTGACTTTCCTAGTGTTGATGGTATCACAACGGGCCTTTTAATACCGGCCTAGGTGTGCCTTTGCGGCAGCCACTTCAACCTAACCTAACCTACAAACTACCTTCAAACGATCTGCATTCAAACATTTTGAAGATTTGAACATTGACTTGCAACGTTAAGCTTTCGGCAGAATCAGTCCGCCAATACGTCAGCTGCGTCACGTACGTCAATTTTAGAGCAATTTCTACTTTGACGTATCCGTCGTATCTGGAGTTTCGCATACAAACACCCGCAGTCTACTTTGCTGTCAGTTAAGCGTTCAGCAGAATCAATCCGTGACGTACGTCACGTACGTCGAAATAACTGACAGCAAAGTAGACTGCGGATGTTTGTATGCGTAACGCCAGATAAGACGGATACGTCAAAGTAGAAATTGCTCTAAAATTGACGTACGTGACGCAGCTGACGTATTGGCGGACCGATTCTGCCGAAAGCTTTATTTCGACGTACGTGACGTACGTGCCGGATTGATTCTGCTGAACGCTTTAGCACCACTGTGCCAGTATTACAAAAAACTACAGTGCCTTCAAACAATTGCACTCAAGCAACCCTATCAGCTGACGACATTTTTTGGGGCACGATAACAAATTGCGGTAGTGCGGGCGCAAATCTTAATTTTTGTTGGAGCTACAATATATTGCGCATAGAATACGTTACAGCAAAAGAAAGTGTAAAAATATTTCGTAACAAAAATAAGCAGTGGATAATTGAACATACAGGAATAAAAAAATGGTTTTATGTAAAGAGTATCGCATCTGCATGCCACTCACTGTGGAAGAGGTAAGTGTGACGAGTAGTAAATTTTATATGAAATATACATAATAAAGGTGTTAACTTATTGCATTTAGTATCGCATTGGACAATTGTATATGATAGCGCGTCACAGCCTGGAACAGTCCGGCGAGGGTGAAGGCGTTGAAGTTGTGGAAAGTTATGAATGTGAAGATCCCGTACATGGCAAAGGACAATACACAGAAAAACGTATACATTTATCGAGGTGAGGTGAGATGCTAAAGGCGTAATGGAGTGACTATATTCATTTCTAACCAATTTATTTATTCGTATTATTCTTTTATTAATCTACGTTTTTTTTTGTTTTCAATGCAGCCGTTTACCATATTGGATACAAGCCATTTGTCCCCGTGTATTTTACGTCACAGAAAAATCATGGAATTACTATCCTTTTACAATTACAGGTTTGCTAAATATAGATGTAAAAATTTATCTAATTATAGCATAAGCACCAATTTAGAGTTAATAGCGGTGTGTACCATATTTTACTTTCTTTGTATTTTACATTTTAAGGCCTGTAATTACCCTTACAGTATTCTTACGTAGTACAGTGGTTAGTTTCAAAGAAATGTATCTTAAAATAAGTTAAGGCAGAGCTCCATCCATGTGGTCCTTGGACGTTTCTCTAAATTGGGTGAGAGATTTTGTCTATTTGGGAGCCAGCCTTAACACCGAAAATAATGGCTGCAATGGAGAAGCATTGCTTCGACCGAGTGCTACTTTTGACTGAGTAGGCAATTGAGAAATAAAGTACTCTCGACAAACAGAGTTCATCCTCTATAAGTCTCCTATCTTACCTGTCCTGATGCCCGACTGAGAATCCCGGGCACTGTCGGAAAAAATAAGATGGCCGTTGAAGTATTCGAGAGAGAAAGAGGATTAGGTTCCTTCTCGTGATGCTAACGTGTCCGCAACTGAGAGAAAAGCTCCTCTTACGACGAACAGATTCTCCCATCATTCCTATCCTGAACCTATCCTCTTGAAACTGCTCGTTTCTTAGGACTTCCGTTAAAAGACATTGATGACAATATAGGTTAAGGAAAAGTACACGTTTGGGCAGGGCTACCCTTCGTTACTACAACATGCAAGGCTCAGATGCTAAAAGCACGGGAAGTATTATGGCCGTTTTTATAAAAAAAAATACGCGTATTAATACGAAACCAGTTAAATTTTTTGTTATTAAAATATGCTTCACACTCGTTATTACTTTTGCAAAGTCTGATAACTCTCCATTGTCTTGCCTATAAATATTTCAACAAGTTCCAGTAAATATGTATCTATGAATCAGCACGATTTTGAGCTTTATCTTATTTATGGGCATATTTGGACCCATTTTCATAAAAGTCTCCAAACTCTCCAACTATTTTAAGTTGAGCAAAAAATCTGTATATAGTTGTATTTTGATTATAGAGTAGTTTTTAATAATTTTTGTTGGTCTTTCTTTGCTTTTTACTCTTTTGTAAAAGTCTCCAAAAACTAAAGTTCCAAACCATGCTTGGGTGCATTTCGTTTACCGACTAGTTTTGGGCTCTTTTTAAGTTTCCCTCACTTTTTATGTGAATATCTTCAAAGTCTCTCCCAGTTCTTGAGTTTTTATAAAAGTCTCCAAAGTCTCCCCTCAGCCAATCTTGCACGAAGAACTGTATATGTAAGTATGAAATACTCGCAGGCCCGTTTAAAAAGCCGTTCTTACTTAAAACAAAAGTCTCCACGAGGACAAAATTGCACTAAAAAGCTTTATATGAGTAGATTTCGCTTATAAAGTTATCTTGATATGCCTTTATTTACTTCTTAAGTTTTTATAAAAGTCTCCACTTAGACGAAATTGCAATAAAATAACTCACTGTGCGCTGCCCAGCATATTATTAATTGTGGCTGCCAGCGCCACTCAGTTGTCGCATATAAAAATAAATTGTTACACCTGGCACTCTTCTTCCAGCAAGTTATTTTTAGATCAATACAGTCGACACCCCCATTCAACCACTTAAGCGCGCTGACGCAACAGAAACGTTCAAACCTCATCCCTCCACAAAACACACTCCTAATTAGTGCGCGCTATCAAAATATTACGCATGTCATTACTTTCTTAAAATATGTTATAATGTGTAAACATTTTAGCTAAGATATTTAAATGTGTTTGGCATCTTGATCACCTTTCAAAGGCATGCAAATAAGCGCCAAGAAACTATGTTTATAAAATGTATATGTGGTCATACAATGATATTTAAGTTTTGAAAAGCTTTTTATACATTTGCATATTGAGTTTAATCTCTGTATAAAGATAAGCGTCAATTCGTACACACATACATAACCGTTGCTTCAATTGTATAGCGCTTTGATTGCCCTAGTTTGTAATAACTAATGATTGTTGGGGGTGTCTCAACCCCACTTGAAACGCATTGTTCAACATATGTTAGACGTGTAACTCGACGCAGTTGTACTTTGATTACCGCTATACACTTCACTTAGCTATTGACAGGGCAGCTACGCTAAGGGTATTTGTTACAACTGTATAAAGGGAGGGGGTTGCTCGCTCATACTAGCTCTATTAGGCTCTTTATCATATTGATTTGTTATTTTTTATATTTGTACAGGTTTAGCATGCTTTATAGCCTTATCGTGCTCTTTATTGATTATGTATTACAATTTGTATTGCTTTGTAACTCAGGTGCATTAGTCAATAAGCTTAGTGGCAACAAGTGCTCCATAGATATGTACATTAAAAATATTGATTTTTATTTACATCTATGCATTTAGTTATCACAATTCACTTGTTGCTATCAGTTACATATCAATTTCGCCTCATCCCACCAATTTTAACCATGAATTCAATTAGAGCAGATGTGATGTTGATAAACTGATAATACTTTCTTTTATTACTAGGAATAGTTTAGTCTTGGCACGTGTAAACAAACGAGAGCTGTTCGATAAATGGTTAAAAAATTAATAAATAAATTTTTAATGCATACAAATATTTTCCACGACAGTTGCAAGACCTCTCAGACTAGACCGATCAAAATATCTCTACTTGAAAGAAACTCCTTTAAATCAAAACTAACACAATTTCTTGGTTTTATCTTTTTTATTTGCCTTTTTTCAAAAGTCTCCAAACTCTCCACTGACCAAAATTGCGCGAAAATGCAGACTGTTAATACTTTCTTTTATTACTAGGAATAGTTTCGTCATTGCACGTGTAAACAAACGCGAGCTGTTCGATAAATGGTTTAAAAATAAATCTACTTTTTTCAATGCATACAAATATTTTCTACGACAGTTAAAAGCCTTTTCAGACTAGACCGCTTAAAATCTCTACTTGAAAGAAGCTGCTTTAAATCAAAACTAACACAATTTCTTGTTTTTATGTTTTTATCTGCCTTTTTTCAAAAGTCTCCAAACTCTCCACTAAACAAATATTGCGAGAAAAAAACCGTAAATGTATGCATTTTGTTTTGAACTAACTTTTTTGGTTCCAACACGTACATACGTTTTTATAAACCTCTGCAAAGTCTCCACTAATCCAAATCTGCACTAAAAAGTTGCATTTTTAAAAATTTATTTTATTTTTTACATTTTTCCAAGTTCCTACGAAGAAAAAATAGCGCTAAAAATTGGTATGTGAATACAAAAACTTTTTTATAAACTATTTCCTATTTCTTTCCACTTCTTACGTTATATTAAAATTCTCCAAATTTTCCACGAAAAAGAAATTGCACTAAAAAACTGTATATAGATACATTTTGTTTATAGACTACTTTTGGATTATTTTGAGTAGTCCTTTAGATTTGACATTTCTGTAAAAGTCTCCACTAAGTCAAAGTCGCAGTAAGTCATTACATATGGATGGATTTTGTTTATACATAACGTTCGAACCCATTTTTTCATGAATTTTTGTACCTTTTCCGTTTTTATAAAAGTCTACAAAGTCTCCACTGATTTAAAATGCACTAAATCGTTGCATATGAGTGCATTTTGTTATTAGATTACGTTTGGATACACTTTTAGATGATTTTTTTTCTACTTTTACCTTTTTGTTAAAATCTCCACGAAAACTGAATTTTATAAGAAGCTGTATATGGATCCATTTCCTTTGTAAATACCTTTCGCACTATTTTCATCAGCTTTTCTTCACTGCTTAAGTTTGGATACGAATCTCCCAAGTCTCCACAAAGACAAAATTGGCCCAAAATGCTGTATATGGGTATGTTGCGTTCATTGGTAACTTAGGCATTGTTTTCTTAAGCTTTTCCTTACTTATTAAGTTTTCATAGGAAGTCTCCAAAGTCTCCATGTGGAAAAAATTGCGTTACAAAAGCTTTTTATGTATAGATTTTGTTTATAGACTACTTTCGAATTATTTTCAAAAGCTCCACTTTACTTCTAGCGAATTTTAAAAATCTCTTTCTCTTTAAAGTCTCAAAAATAAAAATTTGCTAAAAAGTCTTCTTAAAGCCTACCTTTTCTTATTTTTATAAAAGTCTTCACAAATCCAAAGTTCTGTTAAAAGCTGTCCTGAAAAATTTATTTTATCAGCCTCAATCTCTTCTTTTTTCATGCCTTTGAACTTGATGGTTGGTTAAACACGAACTGCAGAATATACAGTGAGTAGTGGAATTATGTCCCTTAGCTAACAAAAAATTATAATTATTTTTTTTTTACTCTTTTTAGTGTTCCTTTGTGCCCAAATTGAGCATATCAATCAAAACCAAATATGAAAACAATAATGGCTGCTCAGAAAATGTAAGTTTAGCTAGCACTTAATTTAACTAAAAAATTTCTACAAATACTTTTACCCATTTTCAACAGTGCCTTAACCTCAGCGATGACGATTTGCAGACACGCTTGGTGGAGGACGTTGATATTGCATTTGATGAACTCTCCAATCAAAATCACTATAAAAGAGAAGAGGATCCTAAATTCTTTAAATCAGAAAAAACAGGTATGTGATTGCATATTTTTACCATTACTCTAATAAAAATTCATGATTTAACTTCGATCACAACATAGGCCGTGGTCCACTCATCGAAGGCTGGCGCAGCACTGATAAACCCATTATGTGTTCCTATAAATTAGTAAATGCTTCCTTTGAAGTTTGGGGCTTACAGACAAAAGTTGAAGATTTCATACAACGTAGCATACGTGATGTACTCTTACTTGGACATAGACAAGCGTTTACCTGGATAGACGAATGGTTTGGTATGACATTGGAAGATGTGCGCGCCTTTGAGAGACAAAAACAAGCTGAAACAAATGAAAAGCTGAAAGGAGCTGCTGGTGATCAATAAAACTATTGAGCTAGAAGAGTTGGCACCGAAAGTCACAAATTACAGGAACGCAATTGCAGAAAAGTTGGGTTAAAATTTTATGAAATGATCAAATGATAATGCTAGTCCTTAAAATTTAATATTTTAGTGTAGCTAAGTGTTTATTGAAAATTCATAACTGTTTGTTAATTGGCATGTTAAGACAAATTACAGTTACTCAGGTATATTGCAAAACATAAACTTAAGCACCGCACCACAAATTGATTACTTCCATGTATAAAAAAATAGTGAACAATTTGCCTTACGTAAAGAATGTAGTTTTCCCACCGGCTAGCTAAAGTTATACTCTTGCCTACTTAAAAGATTGCATTTATTATTATTTACAAATTTTTTTTGTATGCTTTGAACAAAATTATGCAAGCTATATTTTAAGTTTAACTTTAAAGTAAATTTATATTTATGAAATTTCTGGTACTCATCTGAGTATGTTATCATTTAAGCTCGATCATCGAAAGTAATGTCGGGTGTACTTAAAAACATGCGAAATAAAGTTCTTTAGTTCACTAAAATAATTATTTCGCTCTAGTTCGTTGAAATCATTTTTTTAGAATCTTAATTCGATCACCTTATTCAACTAGAGTTCCACCAATTGAACTAGATTTTAATATCAAACTAACTAACTCAACAATTCGCCACAACAAAGTTTAGTTCACTCTACTAAACGAACTAATGAACTAGTTAAATAAAAATATTTAGTTCACTAGTTCCTTAGTTCAAAGATTACCCATGTCTACATTGTTGCAGTATTTATTAAGTTCCTACAGGAAAATTTGTAATATTAAAAAGCTTGGTTTATACCAATCGTATTTTTTATGGATATTGTTTTGTAGAGGTGTTTGAAATTGAAATTTTGTTTCTTAGCGCGATTTTGGATAACTCTCCAAACTCTCCACTTTCGAAAAAACACTAATAAATTACTAAAATTCCGAATCTGAAACCATTAGCGGACTTCTAAGCTACTTCTAGTAAAGGAGAAATGTGTAAAAAGCATTGCATAGTTTTAGGCTCAAAAAAAAATATTTTTGTAGAAGGTTTTTGCGATCGAGTTTTAGTGATAGCTATAGATACCAGAATTCATGGGCACATATTGATTCTACTCACTCGAAAAAAGTTATGTATGTATGTCATCTTCATTTATTTATAATTAAGCGTTACACAAGAGAAATCGTTAATGTAAACACGTTACTGTCAAAATGTTCCTGGACACATTAAAAAAAATGTAAAAAAAAATAAAATGTTTTATTAAGCGCCTTTAATTGAAATTTGTTATAAAACGAGTCAAGGCGTTTTCTCATCCTCTTTTATTTTTTAAAAATTTGGGCTTGAATTTAGCTTTTAAAATATTTTAATCCACACAGCTACAAAGACATTTGCTGAAATAAAATGCAAAAAAAAAAAAAACAAAAAAAGTCGTTTTAATTTTTTTTTTGCTCATGCACAACTACACTTAGAAATTTCATGGACTATTTGACCGATCGAATAATTTCTGCCTCTTAAATTATTATTTGTTATTGATTGATGCATTTAATAAACATATGGACCTTCTACATTTCCCCGAAAATAACAAATTTTGTAGACTTTTTTCTCAAACATAAGAAAGCTGCGAGGTGTTTGAAATTGAAGGAATTTCGTTTTTTTAACGCAATTTGTAATAACTCCAAGCTCTCCACTTCCGAAAAAACACTATATATCTAAACAATTAATAAAATATCGTAGCTGACACCATTAGCTTCCTCTTAAGCGCCATTTTCACAAGTCTCCAAACTCTCCACTAAGCCAAAACGAGATAAAAACTGTTCACGTATGTATATTTCATTTGATTTACTTGTCCATTTTTTGTGCAAACATTTATGAGATTAGAGTGTTGATAATTGCGCCATACAAGAGCCAGAAAATCTCAGAGGGTTTCTCATCGGTTTCTAAAGCTTTTGGGCGTGCTGAATCCGAATCTGCATTCAGTTTCTTCAAGGCTATTTTGAGTTGAAATTAAAATTTTCAGTCAAATTTTTTGTGTAGCGAGGTACCCCTAAGGAATGGGTGTAAGAGTAGGTCGCCTCCCCGTTAGTGCACCCTGGGTAACGCTAAATGACATACAATGCCTACACGGCTAGTTTCTTGTATTGCCGGTTTTCTGAGAACGGTACCAGTACTTGTGCTGAACCCATCGTGCCGAAACGACCCGGCCGTTTTCTTATATCGACCCGGCCAAGAGAAATACACTCGGGGTGACCCTGTCTGACATATACACCTCGTTACGACAACAACAATGGACGATTTCAACTATTTTTGATACAGTCAATAACCTTCATAAGGGTAACTTATGCGCCGAGTTTCGTAAAGATATCCAGCTTTTTTTAGCTGCAACTCAAATTTTTTTTAAAAACTGACCTCATTTATTTTGTTCGACTGTGATTTTTTTATTTCAAACATTTCTTAACTGAAAGCATTAAAATAACTTAAAAACAAAACTATATGTCAATATAATTCATAATTTTTGTCATTTTAGCGCCGTTTAATAAAAGTCTCCAAACTCTCCACTTAACCAAAGCGAGCCAAAAACTAGCCGCATATATTTTATTTGTTTATTTTAAACATTCCATAACTGAAAGCATAAAAATTACTATAAAAAGTCTTCACTAAAAAATATATCACTATAATTCATAATTTTTGCCATCTTAGAGAGAATTTTAAAAAAGTCCAAGTTCTTTACTAACTGACTGATTTACTTGCTAATTTTTTATATAAAACATTTTTACTTTCCAAAGTCTCCACTTTGAAAAAATAATAAGTCAAAGGTCTGCTTTTTTGTAAAGCTTTACAAGTCTCCAAACTCTCCACAAAGCATAATATAGAGCATATGAAGGACTGGCTCATTTATCCGAACTGAAGGGTTGTCATCTTTAATTTGCGCTTAACCCCTGGGCGCCTTTCTCAGCTCAATGGAGATCTCCTCCTTCCCCAGGTATACAAAGTCGGATATAAAAAAAAAAATACCTTCTGGGGGTTTTAAACCCACTACACCGCTATTGCTATTTTGCAAAGCTAAAACTAGACATCTGTAATATCATATGGTTATAGTGAGTCATTTCTCACAGGATCACTGATAAGCACTCACTAAAATATATATGTATTTCTCTTCGACGAGTAACTCGCTAATAAATTAATTACATAAATAACACTACTCTGAGTGGAAATATACCTTTATTTCGCTACAATTTACTTACACTTCTCATTCAAGGTGTTAATGAAATTTGGTTATACACTGTGAAAAATTTATGCAAATATACACACTAGAACTTAGCACTATTTCGTTAACCCTAGCCATAGGCAACTAACGTCGTCATCGAGTCTAGCGCTACCATTCTCAGCTCATTGTGTATCACCGGCGCTCATAGTATATTGGCAGATAAGACATCATGCGTTGCTGCTAACTTCTCGCTGCGTTCTACCAAATCGCATGTATGCCGGTGCCGCTACAATCAAATGCAAGCGATGCTAGCGGCAGCGTGCCGAAAAAACAACGCGCTACAATGAAAATAGTGGGCGCGCGGCAGCCCAAAACCTAGAGAATTTATAAGCGGGCTTATCTAACTGCTCGGGAAGTTCCCTTAAAAAATCCCCTTTATGGCAGGTTGTTGTTGTTGTTGTAGCGAGGTGTAGCCCTGCTTAAATGTCAGACAGGGTCACCCCGAGTATATTGCTCTTGGCCGGGTCGATATAAGAAAACGGCCCGGTCGTTTCGGCACGATGGGTACAGCACAAGTACTGGTACCGTACTCGTAGAACCAGCAATACAAGAAACTAGCCGTGTAGGCTATGTAGGTCATTTAGCGTTACCCAGGGTGCACCAACTGGGAGGCGACCTACTTTTACACCCCCTTTATGGCAGGTGTTCCTAGCTGTTTGTTTATATAGACAAGTGTTTGTCCCAACATTTGTTATTTTTCTTTGGGAGTTCGCACAAATAAAGCGCGCTACCTGTAATATCATTATCATGTTGTGATGATATCGCCATAGTTCTGATAAACCGACGCTGCGATAAAAAATATTCAACGCGCTGTACATCTTCTGCTGGCGCAGGTGCTGACGTTCTTTGGGATAGTGACATTCGACGTGCTGCAGCGCTGGACCTGGCGTATTTGCTGACGATATTATGGCATAGCGAACTGCTGCCCTAGTGCGCGCCATTCAACCTCAATCGCGTCAACGCCAACGCGTTGCCTCTTTTCGGGATGGGGGCGTACACAACCTAATTGACTATATTAACTATTGTTTGTCGCAAAATTCAATATTTTTCTTTGGCAGGTCGCACGAATGAAGCGCGCTACCGGTAATATCATTATCATAGTGTGATACGGCCCGCTGGGATAAAAAAAAAATAAGCGCGCTGTACATCTTCCGCTAGCGCAGATGCTGCCGCTCTTTGGAGACAGTGAAAACATTCGGCGCGCTGCAGCGCGGACTGTTCCCTTAGTACGCCCGCCTTCACCCTTGGGCCTCTACTGAATCAACTGCGTCAACGCCAATGTCATTATGAGCATGGGGCAAGTGTTACTGCTCTTAGTAGATACTAAAGCACGATATGACGCGCTTGAGCAGGTGTTACCGCTACTATTAGATAATGATTTGGGAGCGCGCACTATCTGATTGCTTGTATTGACAGGTATTTGTCGCAACATTGATATTTTCCAATGGGAGCTCGCAGAAATAAAGCGCCAGAGTTCTGATAAAACGACGAACGCTAGCGCAGGTGCTAGCGCTATTTAAAAATAATTGGCGCGCTGCACGATGGCCCTGACGTATTTGCTAGTAATCTGTTTTATGGCAAACTGTTGCCGCATTGACCATCCGACCTCTACTGAATCAACCGTGTCAACGCCAATATCATTATGAGGATTGTGTTGTATTGCTATCGACATAGTTATGATAAAACGACTCGCTGTGATAAAAATATTCAGCGCGCTTTGTATCTGCCGCTAGTGCAGGTGCTACTGTTTGACGCGCTGCAGCACTGGCCCTGGCGTATTAGTTGGCAATCTTTTTGTTAGGCGAACGCCTTAGTGAGCGCGCACTCAACCTCGATCCACCACTGAATCAACCGCGTCAACGCCAATATCATTAAAATGATGGGGGTAGGTGTTACGGCTTCTAGTAAACACTAAAATGGGGGCGCGTTTGTAAAATTATTCGTTTTCTTCTTTGAACGGTATGGCGCGTTTAGGCAGGTGTTACCGCTTCTATTAGATAATGAAATTGGAGGCGCGCACTATCAATAATACGTTCTGATAAAAGGACGCGCTACTGAAATATATCTAACGCTCTGCACAGGGGTTGGCGCTCTTTGACGCGCGGCAACACTGACCTTGTCATATTTAATAGCGATCTTTTTGTTTCGCGAACTGGTCTCCTAGTGCGCTTCACTCTAAGTCCTCTACCGAATAGTGCATTTATTAGATGAAAATTTGATGGCGCGCGTGGCCATAGCGAGTAGCGGTCTTATTATCTTCGAGCTTTCGCTGAATCAAGCGCGTCAAAGTTCAGTTCCCTTTACCGCTTTGATTAGATACTAAAATGTGGGCGCGCACTACCTTTTTACTTATATTGGCAAGTTATTGTCACATCAATCACTTTTCTCGTTGCGCGTTACCGACGAAATATCATTTTCATCAAGTGATGCTAACGCGCTCTGATAAAACAAAGCGCTATGATGGAAATAATACGCGCGCTGTACAACTTACGCTGGCGCTCTTCGCAAATACCAAACTGTGTTCTGCGCGCACTAGATATTTGGTTGATAATTTTGGCAACCGTTTGCTATCATTCGCATTCATCTTTAGGCGTTCGTAAGGCGCGCGTCAATTTAAAAAAACAAAAAAAAAATACGGACAAATTAAAAAAACTATTTCAGTTTGTGTACATTTTGTTTGTTTTTATTAGCGGCGCGTTTGATTCATTGAAAAATATCACTGCGCGCATAAAATTTGTTTGAAAATTTACAGGTCTTTTTTGATTAACATAAATAACCGTTAATAACGCTATCCGCTGCGAAAGATATTTTCGTGAATAAAATAGTGTAACAATATCCAGAGTAACCGTTAGTTAAACAGCTGACAGTGGAAATCTTTTGTGCTACCCAACATCGACAAGAAAAATGCCACACAGGACGCCGGCGGCTGTTGCGCGGTGTCAAGCATCTCCTCGCTGGCCAATTAAACAGCCATCAGTGTTGGTGCTGCTCATATTGCTGACGTTATTTAGCGGACCGATGTGGTTTGTGTGCCAATTTTTTTTTGCAAATTTATAAAAAAAAAAATATTTCTATTTTAGCCAAATTTTCAAATGTGTCAGCAAAAAAAATTGTTCATTCACGTTTTATGTGTTGTTTCTGTCGTGACAATATTATAGCAAACTAGTGACGTGAGTCTCCGCATCTCTTAAGGCATATTAGAATTCAGAATCTTAGGTTTAAGTTGCTGCCGCAGAGGCACACTTAGATCAGTTTTGAAAGGACCGTTGTGATACTACCAACACTAGGAAAGTCAGTCCTGGGATCCGGCCATATGGAAAATCCCTGAGTTATTGGGATTCTCCACGTAGCAGAATCCCGGAACTGACACTCCTAAAACGACACCTTTACTCCTCCTCGAGCCATTAAGATGACTTGATGCAGGTCATCATTAGGTTTTTTTTAGATATCGGGCACCCTGGAGATCGCTACTTCAGCAGTAGTTTGCATGTGGCAAACGACATACCTAAGTGCTCTTTATCCCGAAGAACCTACTTGGTCGTGCCCTGCCTGGAGACTTCGTCTGCCCTACAGTTTACTTCAATGTCGTTGTGTCCCGGGACCCATGTGAGGCTCATGCGTTTCTGTTGGGTCATCTCTTTAAGAGATCGACGACAGCTGACTGTCAGTTCAGAGTTGAACAAGTAAGAGCCAAGAGCTTTGATGGCCGCTTGGCTGTAGCTGAAAATAACGATATCCGATAACGCGAGGCCGCGGCGTCCAAGATTGCTGAGACTTCAGCCTGGAAGACGCTGCAATGATCAGCTATTCTGAAGGAGAGCTCAAGGTCCAGATCCCTTGAATAAACCCCTCCTCCAACTCTGCTGTCCAACACCGATCCGTCCTCTCCCATTCCTCCCTGCTGGGAATGTTTGTTTCGAAGCAGCTATCTCCGACAGTTGTGACCGCGCACCGATCTGTGCTCAGAGGGAGAAAACTGTAAGATCCCAGAATACTGGAGTGTCCAGTAGTGAAAAAAAAATTTGAAAACCAAATACTGAAGGAAACTTTTTTTTGAGGTACCTTAATATTTTTTTTGGCAAATGCTTGTTTGACTTTCAAAGCTTAGAATTTCTTTCTCGAGTTAGGGCTAAACTTGTACCAGAAATTGTGTTGCAAATTTCTATTTTGGGCATTTACTTAAACAGAAAACACCTGCACCTACATATAAATAGACAAACATACCTTCGTGTTTACTTATTTGTGTATCGGTTCAGTTAATTAAGCTTTTTTAATTACTTAATTAAGGGTCGCGATATACCTACAAGTTATCATCAGCAACCTTTAAAGACATTTTTGTGCCGAGCTTCTCTTCCAATTTGTGATGTGCTGCTTTGGAACTGTTTTCTACAAATTGGCGGGACCTACAGTTTCTTGGGTGACTCCGAACGGCACTTGCAAAGCAGATGTATTTTTGCTGAGAAGCTTTTCATAGCAAAAATACACTCAAAGAATTTGCCAAACCACTGCCGAGGGGCGGCCCCACTTAGAAAGAACTTTTTGACTCTCAACTACCCAACAAGCATTTAGGCTTGAGTGACGTTAGATCTCAAGTTTTGAACTAAGAGGCTTGTCAAACCTCATGCGTTTTTTCTCATCACGGAATAACCTTGAGAATGATAGCGTGCTCAACAAAAAGGACTTTTTTTATATAAAAAACGCTGTTTCTCAACTATAGGAAAGGGGAAGACTGGGCAAGGACGGATAGGTGTCCCGTTACTAATGGCGGCACTTCCATATACACCGACGGCTCGAAGTTAGACGGCAGAGTTGGAGGAGGGGTTTTTTCAAAGGATCTGGAGCTTGGGCTCTCATTCAGACATTGCAGCAGTGTCTTCCAGGCAATCATAGACGCCGCGGCTTGGATAGGTAAAAGCACTATCGGAGAGGATATTTTTATTCTCAGCGACAGTAAAGCGGCCATCAGATCCCTTGGCTCTTACGGCCGCTTGCATAAAAGCCGATAACGACTAATCGGTGATTAGTGTGGCACCTAACCGAACAAAATACGTCAATTAAACTCCGGTAACCGGGTGATTAGTCGTTATCGGCTTTTATGCAAGCGGTCGTTAGTCGTTCAAATCTGAACTGACGTTCAGCTGTCGTCGATCTCTTCAAGAGATGACCCCACAAAACCGCGTGAACCTCATATGGGTCCCGGGACACAGGAACATTGAAGGAAACTGTAGGGCAGACGAACTTGCCAGGCAAGGCACGACCAAACAGGTTATTCGGGATAAAGAACGCTTAGGTATGCCGCTTTCAACATGCAAATGAATGCTGATGGACCACACACTCCGCCAAGCCAACGAAAGATGGCAACAATTATCAGGGTAACGGATATCCAAACAAACCTGAGTTCTTAAAGGATCTAGACACATTCACACCCTAAGAAGGAGGGAAATCTCTATATCAATAGGGGTATTAACTGTACACTGCCTTATTGGAAGGCATGCAGCAAGGCTACGTGTGCCATATTGACGATGCTGTAGGAGTTGTAAAGATGATGAGGAGGAGGAAACGCTGGAGCACCTCATCTGCAACTGTCCGGCTTTAAGCAGAGCAGAGAAAATTCGTTTTTTGAGAGTTCCTTTCCTGAATAGCCTCCGCTCAAAAAAGAGTCAAGGAAATATTTATCTTATTTGGCTCCAAAGACATGGCTCCCTTAACATAAGTAAAATATTCCTCAATTTAAGGAAAAAAGTCTTTGAATTAGGGAAAGGGTGAAATATTTTACTTAAATTGGGGAAAAAAGTTAAATTAGGGAAAGGGTTACTTATGTTAAGGAAGCCATGTCTTTGGAGCCAAATCAGGGAAATTTTTCCCTGAAATGAGGAAACTCTTGTTTGGGTGTATACCAGGTTGCGCAGCTGGACCTAAAAGACTTGCTGGCCTTCATCAAGTCATCCAAATGGTTCGAGGAGGAGTATCGGTGTCGGTTTAGGAGTGTCAGTCCCAGGATTCGGATTTTCCATATGGCCAAGCCCCGGTACTGACTTTCCTAGTATTGGTAGTATCACAACGGGCCTTTTAAAACTGGCCTAAGTGTGGCTCTGCAGCTGGCACTTGAACCTAACCTGACCTAAACAGTGCGGTAAAATGGATCTTAAGCTTTAACCTGGCCATCTAACAAAACATCGATGAAAATTACATTAAATTCTATAGAATGAGGTTGTAGTGAAGCGCGTACAGACATACAGGGGTATATCAGCTATTCAGATGAAGCTTCCAGTTGGGAACAATTCGGGAAAGTCGATAGGTACTTCATCGACTTTATCGAAATCCTCTACCAAATTTCGATAAAGGCGATGAAATATCTATAGACTCTCCCGAATTTTTCCCAACTGACAAAAAAAATGTTTCCTACTTCTATCTCCTCTATCTGGCAATTAATGAAAACAATTTTTCATTTTTTGGTGTTTTTTCTTTTGCTTTCAAATTGTATAGACTTTTATTAGACTATAACTTCCGATCGTTAAGATCTATTATGATACTCACCAAAATATTAAAATAAACAAAGTCTGAATATGCTGTCGGTAGAAGACAGCGCTATAAAATTCATTTTTTAGTACACTAAAAGAAACATTGAACAAACATCAAAAGTTGCTTACTTATTTTACTTGCTATTTAAATAAACATAAGGCGGTGGAAAAAACGAACTATAGACCATAAGCTCGCAAAGGTAGCAAAATTTTAATGTTTTTATTAAGAACATATACGTGCGTACTATATTGACGCTGTAACCATACAATTTTGGACTCTTTTTTTATTAGGTACTAAGTAGTAATGCCCGGCGTGCGTTGCTACGCCAAAGGAAAACACCTGAATAAGACTTTACCACTTTTAATATTTCTCGGAAGACACATTATCTCATATTTTAGCAAGGTGAAACGCCAGCTACACGCCAAATATCAAGCTCGTCGAGTCATAAATACGATTGTTTAGAACAGATCGGTCCCTGGTCCACTTCCTGGAAGAAAAATTATCCCATACTTTAACCTAAGTATAATGCTACCTACATACCAAACTTCAAGTAAATCCAACCATTTATTCGATAGTTTGGAATAAGTCAGTCGTGGGTCCACTTTCCGGAAGAAAATGTATCCTATATCTTAATTAATGCATATAGCTACACACCAAGTTTCAAGCAAATCGAACCATAAATACGATTGTTTAGAACAGATCGGTCCCTGGTCCCGGAAGAAGAATCATACCATACATTACCCTAAGCATAATGCTACCTATACCAGATTTCAAGTAGATCCAACCATTTATACGATAGTTTAGTCCACTTTCCGGAAGAAAATTTATCCTATATTTAAATCTAATCTTTTAATCCGTGTCGGACTCCTCGGTTTCCTCTTGCGGTACTTCGTGGATAACGAACTGGCCTACACTGTAGTGCACTTCCCCATTACACCTTTTAAGGGGCTCCTTATTCATGGTGAAGACCACTTCTCTATCAGGCCCTACCGCATCGCCGGCCAGAGTGACACTCCAGTCCTGCGTCGGGAGGGACGGATTCATTATCCGCAGCATCGTGAGAAGTCGTTCAGGCTCTGCAGGGATGGCAGGAATCCATGTTCTTGCCCTTGGCCGAGTCGGAATGTCCTTCCAGTCGACGACATCGATTTTTGCAACTTCGTTGACTTCACACAGTCTTGCAGCTGCTGCCTTGTACAGTGCAACAGTTCATATTTCTTCAGGATCCTAGCGACCAATCGTTTTTCCAGGTACGCAGAGCGGCGGGGAGATGTCTCATGGGAGTCCGGACCCGTTGAGAGACTGGTTTTCATACCAGCGGTTGATGGAAGTTCAGCATGCGCCGTTGTTCGCTTAGCTGCGTAGGCAGACGCACTGGTGCTGACTTCCATGAAGTCACTCCATCGCGGTCGCTTCTTTTGCTGACAGCCGATTTACTGCTTCTCTTTCCTTTGGATCTCGGGGGCCAGGTCGTGAGATCATTGCTACAGGCGTTGAGAGACTGGTTTTAATACCAGCGGTTGATGGAAGTTCAGCATGCGCCGTTGTTCGCTTAACTGCGTAGGCAGACGCGCTGGTGCTGGCTCCCATCAAGTCACTCTTACTTGATAGAGATTTATAGGTTGACCGACCCGTAGTTGCCATCGCTGTCAGTCCCCCGGCTGATTTTGAAGTGGAGGTTGTCCTCCGACGCTGTGCTTTTGCTTGATCCAGCATAGTTCTCCTCTGTTGAGGAGTGAACTAAGTTGTTGATTGTTTAAAGTTTTGTTTTGTGTTTTTCATCTTGTTCGTACGACCCATCGCCGGACAAGGCCAGCTTAGGGCCAAGGAGAGAGTGAGGGGAAAGTATGTCGTCCGCCGTGGCAGAGCCCCATACCGCGGTAAGGCCATAGATACTCTCTGAGGCGGCCCGGTATCAGAGAGGCTCCGTTCGACTACAGCCACGATTTACATAATTAGCGCCTTAATCAGTCGAATGCCCATATTTGTTAAACAAATCCTTGAGACTTTAATAGTTTGCAATAAACTAACACTTTGTGATAGTTCTAGCTTATCTTTTTAGGCTATCTTTTTAGCCTTTGAAATCTTGTAAAACTTATGACAGCAGTGTACAGTTATCTCACGGAGATTTAATCGCATTAGTTAACGCTGTGCTGGAAGCGCAAACATTTACTCGCGGTATCTTTAGAGAAAATTTTTCAGTGGAAATGCAGTAAAGTATATTACATTCGTTGTGAAATGAGGTATATCCAGTCGGCCGCACAGTGGTTCAGCCGGAAAAAAAAAAAATTTTTATGAATATCTAATTTTCAGATTTCAGTGATGCATTCTTAAGGATGAATTACACGGGTCGATTTTTGTCGTTCCACTCCGTTTTACCTTCAAATACACGGTGAAACGACAAAAATTGACTAGAAAAAACAACCTGTGTAAATCAGCCTTTATGAAGAAATGTTAAAATATGAACCATTCATTACTACTTAGCATGAATTTGACATTTTGTCTACAAAATAATGGTATTAGAAGTCAGAAAAATTTAATTCAAATAAAACTGCTTAGAGCTTTTGATTACTTTAGGTATATATTTGGCATATGTATAACTTTTAAAGGTGTGGTCTTAGTTCCAATTTTGTACGTAAATATAGCACTTCCTTGGCTAAATAAAGAAAAAAAATCAGTGCAATCGACCAGGCCCGTGTGCAGGAATTTGCTATAGGGGGGCTTTTGAACATTTGGAAGCTCCAAATATTTTCTATCGATTTCAGCGAAAACTGTTTGCCCATATTTGCCCCCGTTGATTTAATAACGAAAAGTCATTTAAAATTTTCATAAAAGTGACATGACGTATACGTAACATTTTTTTGTTACACATATAGAAACAAATAATTGACATACTACCTATTGAAATACTTAATGAGAGAGTTGAAAAGGCGCGAAATAATGATTATAGAAATTTTTTGAGTTGAAATTAAAATTTGCAGTCACATTTTTTGTACAGGTTCAAGGGAGGTACCCCTAGGAAAGGGACGATTTTAACTATTTCTGGTACAGTGTATAGCTGTCATGAGACAATTTATGCGCCACGTTTACTGAAGATATCTGGCGTTTTTGAGCTGAAGTTAAAATTTGTATTTAATATTTGTTTATAGGTCCTAGGGAGGTACCTCTAGGAGTTCACTGATTTCAACCATTTTTCGGAAGATTTCTTGATTTCAATGACCTATGACGACTCCTTCTATTTGGATCCAAAAAACGTATGGCACCGAACAACCAAGGGTGAAATGCCAGAAAAAATCATTTTGATGTCTGTGCATTATGAATTTTAAAGAAAAATGTACAGACGAAATTTGTGTTTGTCTGTCCTTATATTCCAACTTAGGTTTAGGGATATTTTTATCAGAAAAAAATAGTAGTAGAATATCTACTGTCGTGGCAATAAAAATGGGTTAAGATTTTTTTCTCCATACTGTTTTTATTGCATGTCGAAGCCTCGTGCCACCGCGAGCATCTATTATCTAAGAATGTTAATAAATATAATAAAGACATTTTTGCATACTAATTTAAGATCAACTACGCAAAAGTGAACGTCTATATTTGCCTACATCTCTCTGATAGCTTAACTTTTTCGACTTCTTAAATGTTTACCCTATAAATTTTTATTGCGGTCTCTCTTAACTGTGCGCTTACCGTAATACAGTCATAATTAGTTATTTAATAGCCAAATATGTGTTTTATGTCCCGTATACATATGTATCTATTTTACATGTTTTTTTTTTTTTTAATTAAGCAAAAAAACAATAAAAATAATAATTAGCCAAAATAATTTCTATATTATTGCAATATATTATTATCCGAATTTCCTGCGAGATAACCCAATTATGGTGTGTAAATCATGCTAATACGTCCTTATATCAAATGTTACCGATAAAAATCTAACGAGCAGATTACTTGAACAAAAATTTTATAACCGCAATTCTGGTCCGCATGGCAACACTGTCAAAAAAGAAAAAAACGAAATTTTTTGTAAAAAGACCCCAAAAAACTAGTGCGTAATATATGTAAACAGCAGCGGATAAAATATTGGGAAATTACTGGGTCTCGCTAGCCAAAAAAAGAGGATACAAAATTGGGCAGTTTTGTTTAGCGAGTTTCCTTTTCTACCCCCATGTTCCAGCAAAGTTGAATTCAAGAATTTCCTGATGTAAAAAGGTGGATTTTTCGACTGCCTATTAACGTCAAAGTTCACTCATTTGCCCTTTATTTCAACAGGAGCATGAACTGGCCGATGAATTTATAGTGAGCGTCAAAGTTGACGGCTAGTCGTGAAAACGGGCCTAAGGGCCGCTTGCATAAAAGCCGATAACGACTAATCGGTGATTAGTTTGATAGCTACCCGAACAAAATACAGCAATTAAACTCCGGTAACAGGGCGATTAGTCGTTATCGGCTTTTATGTAAGGGGCCCTAAGAGTGTAGCATACTATTTACAAATTTTTCATTTCCATCTCCTTTTTATACCCAGCGTACTAGTATTAGTACAAGGGTATATTAATTTTGTTCACACAACAATAGTACGTAACGGCACAAAATAATCGGGATAGATATAGAGTTCCATATATGAAAGCTCTTAGGTTGAAAAGAGAAGTTCATTAAGGCATGCCCGTCCGTCTGTCCGTCCGCCCGTCTGTGTACACGATAACTTGAGTAAAAATTGAGATATTTGCATGAAATTTTGTATACAGGTTGCTATTGAAAATGGGCGAAATCGGATGATAACCACGCCCCCTTTTTCGATATCGAAAATTTCGAAAATCACACAAATTGACATATCTCGCCAGCTGAAATGGCTAAAATGATATAATTTTGTAGGTGAGTCCCCCTGATCATTCTCTTATGATTTTTCCATAAATTTTTTATAGTGGGCGTGGCACCGCCCACTTTTAAGGGGGGCATTTTTGAAAATTTTACTGGTCGTAACTTTTAAACTGATTACGATAGAACGATGGAATTTGGCACAAAGCATACTAGTATCGTTGGGAGTATACCTGATGAAACTTGAAAAAATCGCTCTCCAACCACGCCCACTTTCGATATCGACAATTTCGAAAATCACATAAATTGACATAATTCGGTAATGGAAATGGCTAAAAAGATATTGTTTGGTAGAATGAACCCCCTAGTCATTCATTTTTGATAAATTTTTAAAATTAGGTGTGGCATTGCCCACTTTTCAGGGAGACATATTTGAAAATTTCACGGGTCATAACTTTTCAACTGATTACGGTAGAATGATGAAATTGGTACAAGGTATACTAGTATTATAGGGAGCATACCTAATTGGACGAAAGCGCTTCCCGACCACGCCCAATTTCGATATGGAAAATTTCGAAAATCACATAAAATTACATAACTAATTTGGTAAGGTAAATAGCTAAGATAGTAAAAACTTAAGGTAAATCCTCCTAGGGCCTATATCATTGTTATCAAGTTCTGAAAATTACCGCTGGGTATTTAATGTGCGGTTCACCCGAACTTAGATTTCCTGACTTGTTTCATTTCCGTATCGTATTTCCGTCCCCTTTTTTATTTCCCGATCAAATTTCATTTTACATAAAATCTTTATATCGCCGCCTAAGAAGTTATCTTAACTTAACTTAACACTTTTAGGGCCGCTTGCATAAAAGCTGATAACGACTAACCGGAGTTTAATTGACGTATTTTGTATGGTTAGCTGTCAAGTTAATCACCGATTAGGCTTAATCGGCTTTTATGCAAGTGGCCCTTACCGAATTTGTGTCTTGAAAGCTACTTTTCCAGTATTTAATGTTCGGTTCACCCCAACTTAGATTTCCTTACTTGTTTCATTTCCGTTTCGTATTTCCGTCCCCTTTTTTTAATTTCTCTATCAAATTTCACTCTCCATAAAAGCATTATATCGCCGCCTAAGAAGTTATATTCGAAAACTTAACCCTTTTAGGGAATTTTTGTCTTGAAAGCAACTTTTCCATTTTTCTATAAATTTTTCATTTCCGTTGCAAATTTCCGTCTCCTTTTTTTAATTTCTCTATCAAATTTCACTCTCCATAAAAGCATTATATCGCCGCCTAAGAAGTTATCTTCGAAAACTTAACCCTTTTAGGGAATTTGTGTCTTAAAAGCACCTTGTCCATTTTTAATGTTTTTTTTCATTGCTGATCCGCTTAGGGTGTTAACATTATTTTAAATATCTGAGGCTGTTTTTATAAGCATGAAAATAAGCGAAAAAATGTTTGCTCTAATAATTTGTATACGTTCATCGTAAATGTGTTAATTCGTTTGTCACAAGTTCATAAGTACATATTGCCAATTGACACTACTATTTCGCAAGTATTTTATTTTTGTTAAATATATACTTAAATTTCATTGTCAACGGTAGCAAAAACATTCAACACTTTAGTATTCAAGACTTTTTTTGGTGGAGGTTACAATTCTCAAAAATATTTCCATAGATATTTCCAAAAACAAAAAAATTCCCTTAAGGCTTAATTATACATCCTTATCGCTAACGCCATATCCATAACGCTAATCAGCTGTTCCAACCAGCCATTGGAAATCAATGTACACGCGTTATCGTTATGTTATGGCATCACTAATCGTTTACATTGATTTCCATAAGTTTGGTTAGAACGGCTGATTAGCGTTATGGGTATGGCGTTAGCGATAAGGGTAACTAATTCTGCCTTTATGCGGATACAAATGTGGGGTTGGTTGGATGGTGGGTTTTTCGTTTGAAATTACTATAATCATCATAACAATTAGCTCTGATCCCTTACTTTTCTGACTAAAACTACTAGACCTGTCAAAATTAGAAAATCCGCTCTCAGTGCGAGAGCAACACCAAAGAGTACGGGATCGCTAAAGTGGTAGAACTGTCAAACTTGATCGCTTGGCAGTTATACAACAAGTAGTCAGAATTTACCAGCAAAAATCTGCTGACTAAATCTTGCAACTGTCTGACTGGAGAGAACTCAATTTTCTGCTCTCACCAGGGAGCAAATTTGAAGTCCGCATTCCGGCAAGTGCATGAAACTCTGCAGTCCAAAATTACTATTCCGGAAGTGGGAATGCACGGAATGCATTCCGGGGGGAATTCATTACTTAACAACTCTGTTTTTCATCCAATTCTTTTAAAACCCGTTATCCCGAGTGGCACGCAAAATTCTATCATCACTTGTTGTTTGCATTATATGTTTTCATACAATTTATCGCTGTTGACATTCATTTAGCCCAGTTATTAGATGATCAAACACCGGAGATTACATTTAACAAACTCTCCGCAAAATAAATATTTATAGACATATGTATGTGCATATTGTATTCTACAGAAAGCTATCAGCAGCTCCTAACTAACATTTGTATTTACGGTCATTAGACTGGACCAGAAAAAAATTACTTTTTCATATTGTTGTTTCAAACTTTAATACTGTACCCCGTTTCTGTAACTCAACTCGATCGATCGTCTCGACTGAAATAGTCGATTTGACGTCATGATTACGTCAATCTCTTTTTTTTTTGTTTCTGTAAAAAAATTAAATTTTGTCGATTTATTTTCTCACTTGCTTTTGAGGTAGTGACAGAAATTTTAACTTTTTTTTTTCAATTTTGAATTGAGTCGAGTGTGACGACAACAAAATCGAGAATTTTGTCGCTTTTATACAGAAATGGGGTACTGATTTTAAGAGGTCTATCATTACTAGTTTCACATATTTTTTGTAAGAAATTAAATTCCCCACAAAAAAAATGTTTTCTATAAACTTGTTTCAAAGCCGAAAAAATCAATGTAGAAAAAAGAGAAAACCTAATTTCTTAAAGCGAATTGAGTTGTGTAAAAAAAAAGTAACCAAAATTCTTAAAACAATATAGCTTCAAGAGTAGATTAGTTTTAAATTGCAACTTTAGCTGAATTCAAAACCGCCATCACAATTTGTCGGTCCTAACCTCAAAAACTAAAACACTTTGCTTTTTGGTATTAAGGCAGCACCTCTGCCGGTTTTAAAATTCTGTTTTCAGATTCAAATTTAACAGACCATTTGGCCAATGGATCTGTATTCACTTTTATTACATATTCGTTTTTGGTTTTTTGCTAAATTTACAATAGCGGAAAACTTCAAAAGTCCCGACTTTTCTCGAAAGCGGTAAGTTTTTTCCAAAAATTACCTTAGACCAAGTTGTAGACCTGGAAATACTCTACAAATATGGTCCTAGCTTCTTTTCTCTAGAGATATCGCGATTGTAAAATTAGCTCTGGAAACTATATGAAAATTTATGCCACGTATGGGATTTTCAGGATTTTTCTCGAAAACTTTAGCATGCGTAGAAAAAATTTCTTTTACCGTTTATTTGTCACGAAGTTCCCAATCGACAATGAAAATAGTTACTTTTGTAAAGCCTCTAGTTCTCGAGCTGGAGCCACCTGTTCTCCATGAATGATATAAAAAAATACTGTCCGGTAAATTTAGTTTATGTTGTATAACAAATATTCCCACAGTGGAAAATTTTTTGTTTTGTTTCAAATGTCTATATTGACCGGACTAAAAGTAAAAGCGTAAATCAAAAAAACCCTACACGAATAAACGGATTTTTGCCAAATTTGGAGTTTATTCCGTATCCAGCTCTCGACATAGGATATATTTCTTTCCGCTAGATGGCAGTGGAGTCGCTACATTAACGTATTTATGGTCCAATTCATTCATATTGGGCACATGTGTTTCATACGCCATCAATAATTCTGTTGCAAAAAATGAATCCAATAGGTGGCGCTGTAGTCGAGATATTGAGAAAACCCGAATTTATGGTTATGGCTATCTGCTAGTTTTTATATATAGCTTAAAGCAAACATGAGATCAGTCCAAAATAATCTAAAGTAGCAATGATAGACCTTTACAAATTTTTATTAAAACTTTTGCAGTATTTTTCTGTCGTTCTCAAAAAATTATATTTCTCTCGAAAAAAAATTATTTTTTTCTCCAGTCTAATTTATTTCCGTAAAAAATTGTCACTGCATTGGATAGTGATTGATATTGATGTGCTCGGCTCCATCACGTATTCTAGTTTTTTTGCAAATAATTAC
This sequence comes from Campiglossa producta, assembly GCA_964058755.1. Taxonomy (NCBI): domain Eukaryota; kingdom Metazoa; phylum Arthropoda; class Insecta; order Diptera; family Tephritidae; genus Campiglossa; species Campiglossa producta. The sequence continues at coordinate 18,675,835 of CAXKVI010000004.1, read as the reverse complement.
TTGCTTTTTACGTTTATAATTTTTTTTAGTTTTTTTTTTCTCAATTTTGTTTTTTCTTAAATTTTTTTTATTATTAGGATAGTAAATGGCGAATATATTTCACATAGCTATCAACATAATTTCACTTGTGTAGATTGGCAGCGTGCACCCGAGGCTGCGGTTGGCAATTGCACACGCTATGGGCGTTATGGTGCGTTACGTTGTTATGGTGGCATACATAATTTACCAGCATTATCGTAAGTTGTCTAAAAATAAATCAATATAGATTAGGTGAATAAATTTACATTTATTTTCCTTAAAAAAATAGCGATCTCAAAATGCGTCGTTTGGAAGAGATCATATTTTGCGGTTGGCCTGAACGTGCTTTTAATCCGCTCACTGATCTACAGCCATTTCCTAGAATACGTTCACTCACTATTGAATATAGTGATTTGCGAGAGATATCTTATGATTTCCCAGAGATGCTTTATCTGCAGGTAAGAAGAAGAAGAACGAAGTACTCTCCTAATTCGGGAGAAAAATAGAAACTAGACGGTCTAATATGGCGACCCTATTAGTCGGTCATTCCAACAGCATTGCTCTGAAACATTCCAAACTCCGATTCACCTTCAAATTCGACTAAGCTCTGACCGTCAATTGAAAGCTAATATCAGGAGAAGAAACCTCAAAAAAAATACCTCGTCATGGAGTCGTTGTTCGGACATAATAATATATTAGGGTCTTGAAACCAAATGTGGACCAGCTATGACCCTAGAAGGAGCTTCTGAGATATGGGTATCAAATGAAAGGTGTTAATATGATGTTTAAGGGGAATTGGTTTCAAGTCCTATGGGACCCGTTTCCGAGATATCGACTAAAATGTGGACCAGGTGTGACCCTAGAAAGTGTTTGGACAATATAGATACCAAATAAAAGGTGTTGATAAGATTTTTAGCAGAGGATTTATTTTTGGTCCATATGAAACCGGTTTCCGAGATATCGACTAAAATGTGGACCAGGTATGATCCTAGAAATTGTTTGGACAACATGGGTACCAAATGAAAAGTGTTGATGAGGTCTTTAACTGGGTTAGTTCCATATTTGAGAACCCTGTTTCGAGATATTGACCAAAATGTAGAGCAAAAGTGAACATGGAAGGTGTTTCTGCAATATGGATATTAAAAGAAAGGCGTTGATAAGGGTTTTAACGGGGTAGGGTTCTCAGTTCCATACGCGGTTCCGACATATTGACCTAAATGTGGACCAGGTGTGACTCAAGAGGATCTATGTACGATATGGATTTCAAATAAAAGACGTTTGCGTGGGAGGGGTTCTAAGTCCAATGTCCGAACCGATTCCGAAATATCGACCCTAGGGAACTGGGAATTGGTATGGAGATATACGATATCAATACTAGTCTAAAAAAAAAAGAGGTCGAGATATGAGAAGAGAAGATGGGACACCTTCCATGGAGAATTCCACAAAAAAACTATTTTGTGCAGAACGAAGTCTGCGGGGTCAACTACTATTTACATATATAGTAAACTCGATTAGCTCATTCTATGCCCTTTAGAATCACAGGTTTCCATCATTTTTGCCACTAACATTTTATTTCTTTCTATAGACCATTAACATATCCTGGACGAATTTATCTCAAATAAACCCTCGTACATTTAAACGAGTTTATGCTTTGCGTGTCGTCGACTTACGTTGGAATAAATTGGTACAATTGGATGGTCCTCTACTACTGCCGCGCTATTTTGAAAAGCTTTACTTAGCTGGCAAGTTCGCGTATTTCTTTTGTATTTTAAAAGAAATGTTCTGACAATATTTTAATATTCCTTAGTTCTTTCATAGGTAATCCTTGGAATTGTACGCGTAATTTTAAATGGCTTTTGATACCCGAAAAGGGTGCATTGATAGCTGATCGTGAAGAGATCATTTGTGCAGATAAAAAGTACAAAGAGCGTAATATGTTGACTGTGATGAACTATAAAGTGGTAAGTTGGGGGTTGGCACCAAAGAAAAAAACTTTGAAATGGTATAAGCGTTCAGATTAGAGATCTCGGATCAGTAGATGCTGGGCTTTACACAAATGAAGTTTTGTATCTCTTTCTCTTCTGTAGATGTTACGCTCAGCGTGTCAATCACATGCAGATTTAAAAAACTGTTCCTGCACAATGCATCACATTATTCCCAAGACTCATATACCACTTTATACAATAAATTGTAGTAATTTACAATTTCAAGCGATGCCTAATTATATACCGGAGAATACAACTACACTATATCTGAATAATAATGAGGTAAATCAGAACACGCTCACGCTTATAAGGATATTTCGAGCCATAACCGAAAAAAATACTTGAGTGACAAAATAAATATTTGTCACCTTTCTCCTATTCCTAACCATAACCTCATATTTATCCCTATCCCTATATTTCAATCGCTATACTTCAAGACCTTTCCTGCGTAGCGATCTGCCAAGATGCTCAAAACGTTTTTACGGTTATGGCTCGATTTATTCAAATGTGAATGCAGCATAATCCCATTGTTATGATGTTCATCATCTAACACACCTTTCAACCATCTATATTTTAGATCACCGATGTTCTACCCTTACGCAATAATCCCAGCTATCGCAATGTAGTAGATGTTCATCTGGACAACAATCGTATTGAGACCATTGATGTGCTGGAAGGTGGCTATTGGTTCGAGCATTTTCGATTGCTTAGTTTGCGTGGAAATAAATTACAAAAGGTATTTGTAAAAAGTACTACACCTTTTCCATATTGAAATCGGAAAACATTAATTGAATTTCAAAATTGGACTTAAGAAACGGTTATTGAATTTCAGAATATGTGAATGGGATAACACAATGTGTGAACTGGATTTCAGAAATCGTCAAGTGGATTTCAGAAAATAACTTCTAAGCTCTTTTGGCTGACTTGAACTTACAAATTATTTATCGAGTTTGCGCAATAAATTTTATTATATCTCAAATATAATTGGTGCTTTCCGATGTCGAACTGCCTCCTTGTGAAATGTTATTCATACCATCTAATTTCCATATACCAATTTAAATTCTCTGAAACCCAATTACCGATTTTTGAATTCAGTAGGCGTTATCTGATTTCTATATGGAAAAAGTGTAGTCCCTAAACCTCTTCTACTGGTTACCTAAACACAGTGGCGCATTTCAAATCAAATTGATACTATGCGTCCTATTACAACTGTTATTCCCCCTCCACAGATGCCCGTTTATGCGCTCGATAACGCACTGGATGACAATCCCAATGCGAATCTCCTGCTACTAAGCGGCAATCCATGGCAATGTACATGCATTTTCACCATGCGATTTCGTGAGATACTTATGAAGTACATAGAGATAATGCGTGATGCAAATAATATAACATGCACCTACAAGCACAGTCAACCGTTACGTCGAGCCAATGTGTTAGCGATAACGCGACAGGATGTATGCAAGCCAGAAGAAGAACCAAAAATATATCCATTGGATTTGCTCAATGGTGTTCTGGCTTTTCTTATTATTGCGATATTAAGTAAATTGGCATGGGACTATTATTATTATAAGAATTATGGACGTGTGCCATGGATTGTTATGAAGTTACCATAGAAGTATTTGTGCATAATAGTGCGGTGGCTCACTACCGACTAAAACAGTAAATATTCCACTTCTGATTTATGCAAAACTGCAAAGTATTCCACTTCTGATTTAGTAATTTTAAGTAAATTCTGTACTTACCACAGTTAGGTCAGGTTTTTTTTCCTATAGGCCTAGAACTGATAGCTGCTAGGTTATATTGTTATGCTGTTAAGTTTTAAAACTTATGTGAGTGCTAGAAATATTAATATTACATATGTGATTTATCTTATAAAAATTAACTGGGAATTAAAATACCTTAATAAATTTTTACTCATTGTCATTTGTATTTTTATTCCAATAAAACGTCATAAGTGTATAATCCATAAGATTTATCTTGTGTCTTTATCAAATATTATTTTAAAACACGCTTAATTTGATTATTTTATAATTTTGTTTCTTACTACTTAATCTTTAAAACTTACGCACATCTACAAAAATATTTCATGAATTAAATAATAGGAATAAAATATACCAAAATTATATGTGCAATAAATATTTTAAGATTTTTAAAAGTTAAAAATATATATGTACTTGTAGCTCATAAGTTAATAATTGAAATGTTTTTAAGTAAGCGTTTAAGCAACGAAGCATTTACATTTGTGTATAAAATAAATGTTTAAGAAAAAAATTGCACTTTAATTTCTATATTTAATTTTAGTAGCTAAATTTTTGGACTAATTTGCTCGGTCGGCTTGATTCAAATTGTGTTTTCAATTTTTTTTTCTTTAGTTTTTGGACTTCATGCATAAAATTCGAGTATTTGCGCAGGCTCGATTTTTTAAAGTAAAAAGTGACTTTGTTTTATTTTCAAAAACCAAATACCTAGCCTCTACTAAAAATATTGAGTTTTAGCAAATGCTCGCAGTTTTTGTCCCTCTTCTATTGACGACAGCCGGTTTCGACAGAAAATCCTTTTAGGCCGGACTATCGTTATTCCATGGCTCAGCGACCTCAGACGCTAGACTAACCCTATATCCGCGTTAGGATTTTTCATCCCAATAAAGTACCTTCGGCACGCTCTAAGCGGGTTTTTGGACTGGTAGAGTCAGATATTAATGGATAGTGGCATTTTTCCTTTGAGAAAAGGATTTTTTTTCTCAATTGCCTACTGATTCCTTTTGTTGGCCTTCTATCTTTTCACACTTTCTAACTTCCCATCCGATATTTTCTTGCACACTTTCGTCAGCTTCTCTATCTTTTACTAGTTACACTTCCCGTTGTCCTCACATCTTTGCCTCCCACCCTCTTTTTCTCTAACTGTTGTTGTTGTTGTTGTAACGAGGTGTAGCCCTGCCTAAATGTCAGACAGGGTCACCTCGAGTGTATTGCTCTTGGCCGGGTCGATATAAGAAAACGGCCCGGGTCGTTTCGGCACGATGGGTACAGCACAAGTACTGGTACCGTTCTCGTAGATCCGGCAATACAAGAAACTAAACTAGCCGTGCAGGCTATGTAGGCCATTTAGCGTTACCCAGGGTGCACCAACTGGGAGGCGACCTACTTTTACACTCTACCTTCTAAGTACATTTGTCTTTCTTTCTCTTATACTTGATTCGCCCCACTCTCTTTTAAACATTTCTTCTCTCTGTTTTTTTTTGCTCGCTAATTCCCTTCATTTTACTTTTCTGTTTGCTAATTTGACTTTCCATTGCCGTCCTCATATCCCTGCACAATCCCTCTCTTTCTCTAACTTCACCTCCAAACTAGATTTTCTCTTTCTTTCCCCTATACCTTTCCCCGCTCCCCAATCTCTCTTGAACATTGTTTCTCTATTTGCCTCTCTTTGATTTTAGAGCATTTACTTATAGCTAATTGCACGGCGTTACTTTTGCGGGCGGCTAATTCAGCAAAAAAAAGATGAGCTTTATGTAATGATATAAATGATTATGATTATGATGAAATGGCTTTGAATTTTCATATTCAAATACATATGTATGTATATGTAATAACTGTTGGCAATCATTTTATTTTTTATAAAAAAGAATGTTTAAAATTCTAGCCCATAGAAGCACTTTCCACAAAACGAAGTCTTCAATTTTTAATTAACTCCAATCTATCTTTTTCTGTCACTTCATGGGCTCGCTTTACAATAAAACTTAAACAACTACTACTATGTAAGAGTATTTACTATAATGGAATGGCATATGTAATTGGCACGTCATACAATTATTTTTTTGTTAGTTATGATTATTGTTTAGTTTATCTATGGTTTAAATATGTATCTACGGTATGTGAGTATGTATGTATGTATGTATGTGTTTTTATAATAAAAACTTAGTTTTCATTGAATCTCAAAATTATATCTTGAGCTTTAAAACTATTTGATAAGACGCAATAAGTATGGAATGCGCTTTTACACGAAAAAAGCATTAATGGACAGTTTTAAGGTACAATATTTAAGCTAAAAAATAACATACTATCTATCTAGTTCTATCGACAGATCGCTCACTATCCCACTCTATCTCTCTCTATCTCACTTTCACTGTATCTCTTTCTCTCTGTTTCTATCTCCAGCTCTCTCTCTTTTTCGGACTCTTTATCTCTCTTTTACTCTCTCCCTTTTTCTATATCTCTCTGTCTTTTTCCCTTTCTCTCTCTCTTCCAACATCTTGTGCTTAATGCTAAATAATAATATATGATATAATAAAATATTTTAAGCTACATTTAGAAGCGATTGCACAATAAAAGCTTTTTAGGTGTTTTTTACACAAAAATATTTGTTTTAAATCTTAATAGCTATAGTTAACAAAACTTTTAAACTATACTAAGTACTAAAATTGACCATATGGATGGTGCAAAAGATTCATAAAAAATCGAGATAATGCATATTTGGGCTGTCAAATAGGGATTTATAGGAACTGATTTCTTTAATACTCAAATACGGTTATCTTGTTTGCCCCTGCGGGTTAGGGATTTAGCATATGTATGCCCGAGGTAGGCATACCGGTCACTCTCACCTCTCATTACCCATCTTCTCCTTCTTTACGGCCTAGAAGTTTCCAATGGTCATACCAAATCACTCCCGATACAGTCGGGCAGTACCGAGAGGGAGTACAGGAGGGGTTCATATCCGTCCAAGGACTGTCAATTTCGACATCACTCCCCAAAACCTTCGGGGAGTATTTTCGTCTAAACAACAACAACGGTTGTTTTGAACTGTAGTAGCTTTAGATTAGTATTGGGTATTGTTTTAGGGCCGCTTGCATAAAAGCCGGTAACGACTAACCGGAGTTTAATTGACGTATTTTGTATGGTTAGCTGTCAAGTTAATCACCGATTAGGCGTTATCGGCTTTTATGCAAGCGGCCCTTAATTTGACGAATTGTAGTTCAATAAAGTGACCGAAGTATGGTTTCACGAACTAGAAGCGAATGAGTTCGTTCAATAAACTAAAAGACCCAACTCTACTTCTTAAACGCCTAAGCGATTTTGGTCCTTGAATAACAAACCAGTCAAAATTTCATCCCGTTTCTTTAAACTCAGTGGAGGCCTTTGTCCTCATCTTCTACCAAACCTTCTGGTCAGCAAAACACGACCCAGAATGCAAAGGTTTAACAAAAAATGTATAATCTCAACCAGGAGAAACTTTGTATAATGCCCTAATCGACAGCCCCTTCATGCACTTGCTCCTTCAACAACATAAATCAATATTAAACTAACACAGCAATTAAATACAGCAATTATAAAAAGCCATTTTAGTATGCTTCCTTCAAAATAATTCCTTTCCTTCAGTTTCTGTATATAACAATCTAGTCAACACCACCATACGTGGTATACATAATATGTGTTAGGCCTTATTAAGTTATTTGTTTGAATTTTTGCTACGAAATACTAAGTTTTTGGGTATCACTACTATTGAAACTAAAAATAAAAAATAAATTGCATACCCCTTATTGGCTAACTGTATTCGATTTTTCCTTCATCTGTTTTAAAATAAGATATAAGAATGATCACGTTCTAATTGCGTTTTGGCACGCATCGCTACACTGCCCATAGGATCGGAGGGTGGTGGAATGCCATTAGTTGGATGTGCTGCCATTTTATAGAAGAATTCTGAGCGCCCCGATTTGTAGCCATAAAAAACGGTGTCGTGGGATCTGGAAAAGCAAGAAAATTATATTGGCACAGTATAAATTATAACCACTTTCAGTCTTACCTCAAAGTCAGATCGGTGATTATGTCACTTGATTGTAAATCTTGATGCATACCTTCCATCGTATTCAATTCCAATGGATTCCATGGTCCATGACGTTCTAACGTATCCCATTTCGCATCGATACACATGAAACTATAGCCGCCTTCACGCTTATCACCCTCAACATTGACGTTTAGTGTTTGATTCAAATGTGATTCCATGTGAGGAAATTTCGCAACGCAAATATCAAACTGGAAAATGTATGAAAAAAAGAGAAACGAAAAATTGTTATCAAACAAAGTTCAAAATTGGAGATAACCCAATAAAAAGGCATAAAATTTGATGTGCATGTATATGTATAACGTGGTATATACATTGGGGTGATTCAAAAAAATGTCGACTTGGGCTTACCCCCCGAAAAGTTAGGTATTGATTAGAAAATAAGCCCTGCAAAAAAATAGCGCTCCAACTTAACCCTTAGGGGTGGCTATTTTTTTCGACCTTTCCCAAAAAAATCCCATTTTTTTCCATACAAAAATAGCGCCCTAAGGTATAAGTTACAGCGCTAAGTTTTCGCAAGGCTTATTTTCTCATCAATACCTAACTTTTCAGGGGGTAAGGCCGAAAAAAAAATTTGTTTTTATTTGAATCATCCTAATGTACATATGGACGTACTTAAATATTTATGTGAAATATTCAATGCAATTAGCTTAAGTAGCGATCACTTTGGCAGTCTGAATTAAAATTACATCGGTGGTCGCTAAAGGGTTGACATATTAAAAAAAAAAAAAGTTTTCAAAAAGTAATCCGTTGGTATATCCGGGATTAAAAAACAAAAACCATCATAAAAACGCAAACAAACTCTGTTGTCTGAGAATGTGGTATTCTTTACCACTTTTAACCCTTATACGAACTTCGAATTTAATTTTATACAGATATTCAAAAAAAGAGGTCTGAGGACCCCATGAAAAAGGACAGCTATTTCGCAAATGTTTATAAGGCCCGTGGCCCGTTCGCTATATGGGTAATATTTTTAAAAAGTAATTTGTTGTTATATTTTACGAGAAGCCTACTCAAACAAAATCTTTTTAAGTTCCATCATGAAATTGTCCGGCAAATGGTTATTTACCACATTTAACCCTCAAACGGACTACGAATTGAATTTTACACAGGTATTCAAAAACATGGGACAGACGACCATGAAGAAACACAGCTTTTTCGTAAATGTTTCAGTAGGCCCGGTCGGTAGAGGGTTAATATATTCAAAAAAATTTTAATTGGTAATTTTACGAGAGGTCTTTTCGGAAAAAATCTTTATAAAGAGCTATCAAAATCTGTGTGAGAAGACCCCTCATGTAATTAACTGGCGAATAATTTTTTATCACATTTTAACCCTCGAACGAACTCCAAATCGAATTTTATAGAGCAATATATAAAAGGGCTCTATGAAGAGAGCTATTTCGTAGCTCTGGTCGCTAGAGGGTTAATACATTCAAAATGTAATACGTTGATATATTTTACACGAGGTCTTCTCGGACAAAATCTTTAAAAAGGGCTATCAAATGCTGCCAAAGGATGCGCCCTTTGAAATTGCCTGCCGAATTATTCTCAAATTTAACCTTCGAACGAGAGATGGGCGCGTGCATGATTTTTGCTCCACGACACGACACGGTCACGAAAGAGAATTTCGACGAAAAAATGAAAAACTCTTTAAAATATTCCGTAAAAGATTTTGCACAAATCAACCCGCAACGCTCTATCCGAAAATTTGGTTCAAAAACAACCTATCTCAGCTAAAAATGTAATGAATTTTTGTTCAAAATGCCGTTCGCGTCTTTTTTGGATTTCGGGCGCAGCTCGAGCACGACACGAATTCGCATTTTCAAACGGTCAAAAAAACGCACGACGCCCATCTCTACTTCGAACGAACTCCGAGTTGGATTTTCTGCAGATAATCAAAACAAAGGCGTCAGAGGACCCCATAAAAAAATAGAGCTATTTCGTAAATATGCCAGACGGTTTAGTCAGTTTGATGCACCGGATATGCGGAGCAAATAATTAACACTATTGCTCTATTCTAGCTTTAACCCTCTATACCTGATATTACAAACATTTTTTCAAGTTTAACTATATAAGTCTTAGTTTCCAAACGATTCTCACCATTTTCTGCACAACCGGTTGCTGGCGCGCCGTACCCTCCTCCATCAACAGCAACAACGTCATATTTTGCTGACCACACATATACAATTCCAAACGTTTGAAACCATTCGACGATGAACTCTTCTGTGTATTGTTGGTGGGTAATGTCGCTAGCGCATCCAAGGCATCATCGCATTTCAATGAACTACGACGAGAAAATACTTTGCTGGTATTCAATGGCGTTTGTATCTCCACTGTGTTAACATCCCAAGCACCGCTCGTATGCTCCTCGTTCAATGCCAATACTGACAGCTTAGCCATGAGTGGTGTTAGTGGCACACCACCTGGCTGCTTGCGACTTGCTGCAACAAATGGCAATTCACGTTCGCTCATGGCGCCTGTATCGGTGAGGGGCTTAAGCGGAAGACTAAGTGATTTCTTATCCAATGGCGTCTTAGCAACAATTGTAGGTGGTTCTGTATTTAAATTACGATCTACTTTAAGCGTGTTGAGTGTAGTGTTGGTGGCGTTTTTGTTGTTAGTTATAGCGCTGTCCACAGGAAGGTCCTGCCTTAACGACTCATCCAATTTTTTAAGCTCATTATCAAATTCTTTAAATTCCTCAATAAGTTGTGCAATTTCTATATCTTTTTTTGCGCTGCCATTGTTACCACTGCCATTCTCCACCCAAAGGCGATAATACTTTTCAATGAATTCCTGGAAAAGGCTACGCGATATGGGTTGTCCATTTTCATTGAAAACAGGGTAGGTGGGATCTGTTATAGTGCGTGAAGTGCGATTATTTTCATCAGAATTATCAGAATTTGGTTCCGCATCTGCGTCATCGTCGTCATTTTCAATGAAATCTGGCGATTCTGTGGCTTCGATGCCGCTAATGCTCCCATTGCGATTAACATCGGTTTTAAAATTATGCGAAAATTGTTTGAGTGATAGCTTTTTTGAAATTTTCTTAAATGAATCTTGTAAATCGGTAAAAGAGTTACGACGTTCCATATGTTTATTTGGATTGGCAATGAAGTTTTGAAAGAATTTCTCAAAATCGAATTTCAGCGAATTGCGGCGATTGTTGGTGTGAGATTTTTGCTTGTTGGAATTGTTTTCGTCCTAGAAAGATGAAACAAAAAAACATTTTAGCTCAATATTAACAAAAAAGAAATCTCAAACACGCATCGAAGTAAATCTAAATTTAAATCTTTTCCAAAAATTTTCTGTTTTAAATTTATTTAGATAATACTTTTCATATTAATATAAGCGAAGGAATAAATCAAATATCGTTAGGTGGCAACCCTGCCTGAAAATATCTTCGTTGCTATTGTTCAATATTTAAACAAAAGTTAATATAGGTGGCAACCCTGTAAGTCGCCCGAAGGCGCAACACCCTAGTAGAATGTGTTAAAATGAAACATAACACGTATTTATATGCCAAATTTGATCTTCAAATTGCTTCACCCCGTCCCGGGATATTTGTTGATATACGAAAGAATAAAAAAAGGGAACAAGGTGACAACCCTTCCTGAAAATATCTTCGTTGGTATGTAGGTGTGCTGCACAACATACCATTCATTTGATACCCATGTTGGCATATCTTGCTCAATATTAAAAAAGAGATATATAGCAATAATGAAAACGGCCCTAAGTGGCAACACCCAAATAGAAAGTCTTACAACGAGCTTACTATCTATATGCCAAATTTGGTGCGAATGGCTGGCGCGTTTCCGATATATCGGTAAGTAGAAATTAATAAAATGCCGCTAGGTGGCAACTCTGCCTGAAAATATCTTGGTTGGTATACGGAAGAGCATACCTTTTTATACCCATATTGGCATATCTTGCTAGATATTTTCCAAAAAAAAAAATATATATAGGTGGCAACCATGTAAACCGACCGAACTCAAGAAGTTTCACTTCTAAAACTACCAAAACAAATGTCATAGCACTTACCTCTGGATTTGCGCATATCGACATAATGTTCCCCACTTGCAACACCTTATTCTCGGTCATCGGCGTCGAACAAACACTGGTGCGCCCAATAAATTCTGGATATGAATCTGTTTCATCGAAATTGATCGATGCAATGCCCGATTCTGGCAACTCTTTCGCTGCGCTATTCATGCTATTGCGATGGCGCAAAGGCAAATGTGTGGGCCGTATCAGCAACGATTTAGGACGCACCGCAGCAGGTGTTTGCGGCGCCACAACCCCAGATACACACTCCTCTACATTTTCGCCAATTGTATTCGTACCACCACCACTACCAACAACAGTGTTACTGCTGCTGCCTTCTTCTGGTATATTGGTGAATATTAACGATTTGTCACGTTTAATTTTACGTTTCGCATATTGAAAGGGTAGTAAACCCTGTGACAGTTGTGTTGTTTGCAAAGTTTGTGCGCGCTGTGCATCGGCAGCTAATCGGTTATATTGTGGTACGTCTATATAAACGATAAGCATTTGTACACCATTTGGAACATGGAAATCATTGATGTGTATTTGTTCAGCTGTGGTGCGTATATGCAGTGGATCGGTGAGTACAAGTTGTTTGGTAATAGCATCACCCAACTGTGAGGCAACCACTCTATGGGAAGATATTGATTGATTAAATGTATGAAAAACATTTTCTGTTTGCAAATAGAACTTACTTATTGTGGTAGAGCACAGCGCCACCGAGTATGCCCTTTGTTTGCTGACAACATTGTAATGTTTGTATAGCATCCAAAAATATATTGCTGGCCGTCTGTAAAGAAAATTTGGTGGGATGATTAAAGTTTTAATACATTATAGAATATTTTGAGTCATTGGGACTCATGCATAAAAGTTGAGCATTTGCTCAGACTACCCTGGAAACCGACTGACCGATTTGAATCAAATTTGACGTATGCTTCATTCTAAGATTTTCTATTTTGGTGTTGCCACTTGGTACGGTTTACAAGGTGCCACTTGTATGGGACCAAACCAACTTTTTTGAAGAGATTAAGGCATAAGAAAAAGAATGGCGCTCCCCGTTTTTTCGAAGTTAGCCTCCAAAATTTTGTTACGCCCTTTCGAAGTGGGATGTTCGAAAGTAGGTTTATAATTGTTTTGTTTAAAAAATTTAAAAGGCAAAATTTGGGCGTGGCCTGCTTGCATCTCTTGATTGTTTGGTGTCCCTTTTTATTTAAGAGTGTATGTATAAGTGCTATGCAGGGCCAAAATGAGATCTTCGACAAAATCAAAAGCCGTGTATTTTTAATTATTTAATATTTCTTTATGCATACTCCTTCGAATTAAAAAAAATTCCACCCCAATCAAGTAAGAGGTAAGAAGTACACACCCACACTTAACCTTTTTCAATATTTTAAACAAAACATTTAGAAAACCAAACCTTCGAAAGGCCCAACTTCGAACTTCGAAAGCCCGTAACTAATTTTTTAAGGCTATCTTCGAAAAACGGGGAACGCCATTTTTTTACTTATGTCTTAATCTCTTCAAAAAAGTTGGTTTGGTCCCATACCCAGAAAAAAAATGTATAGTGTTATATGTAGATCTATAGTAAATATTTTCGTATTAGTTATTCAAAAAAATTTAGCTACATACCTTCGGCATTCGCAGTTTGGGTACATTTTGAAAAACATGTCCATTACGTTGTAAAATCGGTAAATATGTTTCAAAAATGTGATAAAGCTTTTCCGAGAGATTCTTATATTGAGCTTCTTGTGAAAATTGATCAAAAACGCTTTGCAAGTCGCGATGAAAGAATTTGACAAGTGATGCGAGCAAATCAGCGCGTTGTTCAAGCAAATAATCGGAGATATTGCGATCGGTGCCGACGGCCTGAGGAATGTTTGAATGGAGATAGAAAAAATTTAGAGATAATAAATTGTAAAAAAATTGCTAGTTCGGATAAAAAGCTATAACAGATGGATATTTTTAAACCGGCTTTTTAGAACTTTTCTATTACAAAATATTTTTCAAAAATCTTCAATTTTTTTTTAATAACGACCTCTTTCAGAATGTAAACTAAATTTTTTGAGCTGTTAATATTCGAACATTCGAACTATTCAAATATTCGAATAAGGCAGTATTCGTATAGTAAAATTCAAATACCAATATTCCAATCACAGTGCGTGGTCGAATATTCAATTATGATGATTCTTCGAATACTTGTCTGGTACACATTTTTTTAACAGAAAACTAAAAAAAATTCTAACATATTCGAATATTCGCAGTTTGTCGAATATTCGATTAAAACCGATTCATTTCCAAAACCGAAACCGTTATTTTGATCTGAAAAAGAACGAAACCTAAACCGAAACCGTTTTAAAATCCGGAACCGGTTTCAACCGGTTTTGATATTTTTTGTGCTACGTTTAGTGGGCACATAGATATTTTCTTTTATAAAAAGGTACCCTGAACAATTTTCATGGAAGTCTGTCGAGCAAGGTTAAAAAGGACACGTTTTGACATCAGTATTCTGGAAGAGGAAATTTGACTATAGTTGAATGAAGCCTACGAAAAAAATTTACGAGATCCGATAAAAAAAAGTTATGAAAATTAAGACCAATTTTGTAGCTACATACTTGAGTTTTCTGTGTTCGTGTTTTTATTTGGAAACCGAAACCGGAACCGAAGCCGAAACAAATGTTGAGGAACGAAACCGGAACCAAAGAGGCTTGAAAATAATAAGAGGGACCAACGGAATTCAGCAGGTCGCGGGTAAGGAACTTCACCGCGTGGTAAGAAATTTACCTCCATAAGAAACAGACTGAATCAGTTTTTTTACCACGAGGTGAAGTTCCTTACCCGCAACCTGCTGAATTGCGTCGGTTCCTCATATTATTTTCAAACATCTTTGCCGGAACCGAAGCCAAATAAATGTTGAGGAACGAAACCGAAACCGAGACCGCAACATGTTACAAAACCGAAACCGGAACGTTATTTTAATCGGTTTCACACCTAGATAGTAACATTCGAATTTCAGTATCAAAAACATCGACAAGCGAAGCTTCGAATATTCGAACTATTGGAATAATTTTGAGAGCCCTAATATATTTTCAGCTAGGACAGGACGGTTGTGAGTTAAACGCTGTGATAGAGCGCTGTTGAAAAATACTCCAACATGCGGCCTTTCTGCGATAGTGTTTTTGAATTATTTTTGAAATGTAATATTAACTCAGCCGTCGATTTATTCTTTTAGGTTAGGCAACATTTGACACAACTTTTTATCCGACTAATTTTATACGCATATCCAGGACCAACTCACCAAAGTAAATCTGCCGAATTCTTTTAAAACAAATTTACCATTTTGCAATGCCATAATTTTCGGCTTAAAGAAACAATCTTTTAGAAAATATGATATGCCCATTAGTTGACCACATAATGCCACTTTCTGTGTGTCTGATACCCAGCTGGGATGAAAATAGAGTACAGCTTTCACTGGATCATCGGCTTCATCTTTTAGACACTCCGTGTCGTAGACGAAAACAATCATCGTCTCTCTACAAAGAAAAAATGTATTTAAAATTAAATTAATAAAATTTCATATATATTAGTTATGTCAACAAGATAATGCTATAGCCATGCACAATACCGCTCATTTAGGCTCTTTTTATATGCGCGTTCCACTTTCGACCAACGTAAACGTTTCGGTTTACGCAAATTTTTGAACATGTTATTATTTGAATATTTCTCTAAAGTCAAAATATAAGCCGACTAGCTGATGAGCCCTTTAATATTCAACAACAATTCACAAGCTTTGCCGGATTTGTGGTGTTGGCATATTCGTGCAAGTAATACTAGTATGACATATATCAACATTCTAGAGTGATAAAGCGTAACTGCCGATTACAGCGACAACAGCACGTCACGAAAGTGAAACTGATAACAAGTACATACTAACACCCACTACCCCCCACCACCACCACCCACAAAACCTTTCATATCATTGTACAGTAGCAGTCGATTTTGAATAGCGACACACAAATAAGAGTATGCACTCATCAGTGTCTTTCTGCTATCATATTCAATGCACATAATACTCGGTTTAATGATATAGTACTACTATACAATTAATTTAATCGGTAAAGGTCAGAGAGCGAGAAAAGTTATGTATACAAATATGCCTTTGAAGATCTCTGAGAAAAAGGCTGTTGTAAAAAAACATTTATGGCGCAATAGACCTACAGGTTATCATCAGCAACCTCTTGAGCAGGGCCCGACAGAAATAGAAGTGAGGGTGTTGTAGTGAAAGAGCGGTCATCGCACCAATAAAAACATGTTATCTGTTTTTGCTCCGTCGCTCAATAACAAGCTCCGAAGCAACAGGATATGTTGTTGAGTCGTTGCTTGCAAGTGAGCGACTGAGCATAACAAATGACATCCATTGATTGGTCAGTGCGATCATAGCGCTCTCATAAGTGCAGAAACAATTTAATTGTTTGGTTCTCAGATTTTCGGACAATTGTCCCACTACTTACTGGGGCTTTCTTTTTGTATCGAGTTTCTCTTCTTCTTTTTTCTACTCCGCACGGCACCTGCAAGGGAGATGATTTTTAGCTTAGAAGCTTTTTTGGCAAAAATACAGTCTGAGAGTTCGCCCACCAACTAGTGAGGGGCGACCCCTTTTAGAAAAACTTCGTTTCTAGAGAAATTTTTTATGTTGATTTTACTGGGTTGAACTCCCAGAATATACGTGCAGTAGCTCGGCCAGTACCGCTACACGAAGATCTGTAAGAAAAGGGGGCTTCAGTTAATTATATTTCATCCTGTCTAGTCGACACGTTCCTTAGTTGGTATCGTCAGCAATTGCTCCTACCGAAAGTCTTAGGTCAATTTCATTAATGCTGGACCAAAGTGAAAATGTGTAAGTGTTTACTTCATGCAGCAGATAGTTGATTCGTGGAGGACACACCAGATGTCAAGCTAATGGCGGGAATGTCTGGGTTCAGTCTGGTAAAGAGTCTTACTCATTACAACATCCAGATTGAAGTAGATCCACAATGACTCGCGTGTCTCTGTGGGGGTTCGCGTTCTTCTGTGGCGACAGGTTTTTTTTTCAGAAAAAAAGCATTGAAAGCTTTTAACTCAGTATAGGAGCTGGACCCAAGCTGGTGCCACTATGTCTGGGCTGGAGATAAAAAATGTGTTTACCGACTTTGGGCAGATTTCCTTCCTGTCGAGACTGAATCAATGACCATACGGAACGCTTGTATCCACGTCCCGTACTTCAGAAGAAATAAGAAGAAGAGTGGAGGAGCTATCGGTGAACCCTCCTAATCGTGGCTAAGAAGCTTTGTAAGGTACAGTTTTCGTCGAAGTTTATTAGCATCGGTCGCTAGTCAACACTCTGTCACTTAAGTTAAGTTGTAAATATTTTATTCAAAAAGATTAGTATTGTATGCATCCATTAAAAATTCCCAAGATAGAGGTTCCTACCTGAAAAAAACAACAACAAATGGATGAATTGCCAAATAAATACAAATACAAATATGTACTATATAACAATAAGAAAATATAACTTCCCTTTACTTAAAAATCGTTAGAGGCTGGTTAGGGGCTTGAAATATTCCCGCCGTAAGGTATTTTTATCATGAAAAGCGACGAAACTTCTCTAACCAGTCCAATGCCCCTTCTGATACCATGAATTTCTTCCACTATTCAATTGAAACTTCTCTTCTAACACCAATTTTGCAATGACCCGTTTAAACTGGCACTTTCATCGAACGATTTCGAAGAACTTGATGGCGAATTTTAGAAAGAACAAACTCCTAAAACTCTACCCCCTATCGATACGACGCTGGTACTGAACAAACAAATACCAATTAGTCGATTGAAATATGAGAAGACGTGTGAGTTTAAATTACCGACACACACACACTTGTGTTCATATAAAGTCATCGAGGCCGGAGTATCCCGATCCCGGACCTCCCCCGCCACTTTTTCGTCCCGAAATCCCGGGACTGAATATGCCTTCTAAGCCCCGGGCTTTCGGAATCCGAGGTGTTGAATAAAAAGTGTCCCATGAAACTGCTGAAATCCGTCCAAAACCGTTGGGAGAGGTAACAAAAAAGGCTTTTTGACTTCGATTTCAATAATCAGAAAGGGGAATAGAAATTTTTGTTTCCGTTGAAAGTTATTAGCAAAACAAATTTACCGGGTCCGATCCCAAAATTAGAGCGTGACACATGATATTTAGGCGCAGAACGCCTTTTGGAGTGGCAATATCACTTGACAGAATAATTTTTTAGTCTTTACTTTTGGATTATGCATGCCTTTTGTTGTTGTTGTAACAGAGTTATAATAACCCTGCCCAACGTGTACTTATCCCTAGCCTAAATTATCATCAATGTCTTTTAATGGGAGTCCTAGGCAACTAGCTGCTTCTACAGGTTTGGACCAAAGGGAGATGGGTGTTAGAAGAGTGGGCTCCGCAGAGGAAATGAATAGGTGGTTGGTGTTATGGCGGGACGAGCCGCATGCCGGAAATTCATTCGGCACGTCGGGGTTCAGTCTGGACAAGTACGAGTTTAATTTACTGCAATATCCATAGCGTAATTGAGCCAGAGTGATCCTTTTCTGCGAGGTTTTCAGGTATGGAAAACGGCATTCACCGGACAGAGCGCAACCTGGTGGTCAACAGACGTGTCATGGATGTGCAAGGTGCCGGATCTCAACAAAATGTTTACGTATTTACGGTCCTAGGAGGCAGTGTTATTATTATAAGGCCTTATTACACCGCGACCATTAGTACGATCTATTGTGTGAAAGGCAGTGTTAGCTCAAGCAGTTGCCTCTTAGCATGCTACTGTTTGCAACAATTTAACAGGTACTGCTTGTTTAGCATTACCTTTTGTTGCATCTCTCTGCCTTTTTGGCAGGTGTCTCGTAAAATACCGGTACCCCGGGATGGTCATGTTGAAGTCCTGAAATCTCGGGATTGCCTAAAGGCGTCGGGATTCGATGCCTTAGTCCATGTCAATCAATGTTTTTGTTGTGCTCGTTGAGTTGGAACAGCAGGGGCTATCCGCAAAATTTTTTTCAATGAAAACATTAGATTCGTTTGTTGTTGTTGTTGCAGCGGCTGACTTAAAAATGTAAACACAAATCGAAAAAGTGGGTGCGTTTAAGCAAAAAAACATCAAAGAAAATCGGTGAATGGCATAAAGGGCGAAAATGCAAGGCGTGGGCTGCTGCAACCAACAATAACAAGCACTGTGAATGCATGCGAGTGTAGGAAAAATCTATTATCTTGTGTACAGTACATATTTTATTTGCATCGACACACGCACATGCATTGGAAGTTTTGCGAACAGCTTGCACCAAATTTTTTATTGTGGGGCGGTGCACCTTTAAACTCAATCACTTCTGTCTATAAAAAAATGGAATTTAATAATTAAAAAAAAAAAATGCCCAATAAAACTATATATACGAGGGCATCTACAATTCATTGGACATACATACATAAACCACTTACTTGGCCATTTTTGCTCCGTTGCTCTTTGCTTTTCCACACAAGACCGTTCACTTCGGCGTAACCTTTTTAGCAGCACTTCTTATGCAAGCACGTTCTTCCTTAATTTAATAACATATTTGATGGTAATTTATTATTTTATGTACTATAGGAATTTTTTCACTTTAAATTCCACTGCACTGCTGGACGACTTCAAGAGGGTTGGAATTTTTCTTATCAGTGCAAATGTTTGTTTTTGCTTTTTGCTTTATGTCAAAATGCACAATTTATCGATTTTTTTCAAAGAAAAGTTTGAGTGCCAGTGGCTGTCAAATTGTAACGTAAAGCATAAAGTAGTGGCAAATATTGTAGAACAGGTAAAAAAAAGACAGTAGCGGCTAATAAAAAACGGCGAGTTTTCAAATAACCGCAGCCAACTAAATACAAATTACTCTGCGCTCTGTCCGCTAAACAATGTCTTACATGCCGCAACACCTGGCATTTCTGAAGAGGAGCGTCATCTTCCTCGAGAGACAAGGGTCACTCTGGCCCAATTACGCTCTGGATATTGTAGCAAGTTAAACTCCTACATATCTAGACTGAACCCTGATGTGCCGAATGTATGTCCGGCATGCGGCTCGTCCCCCCACAATACCAATCACTTATTTTCTTGCTCATTTGAGCCCACTCTTCTAACACCCATCTCTCTTTGGTCCAACCCTATTGAAACTGCTAGTTTCCTTGGACTCCCGTTAGAAGATATTGATGACAATTTAGGTTAAGGAAAAATACGCGTTGGGCACGACTACACCTCGTTACAACAACAACAGGGTGTCCCAAGCCCTTATTTACGTTCCGAAATCCCGAGGATATTTTAAAATATATTCTTACGAAACCGTCGAACTGCACTCGACCTTTTTGGACGCTACCTGGGACAGTCCCGTAAAATCTTGGGACGCCGGTGCTGTCATTTTAAAGTACCGTAACCTCGGGTGTCTTTAAGCAGCGGGATTCGATTACTTACAGCCAGCATAAAACGGAGCGCTTCCAAAATTGACCGAAAAGGGACTCCGTCAAAACTTCCCCCAAGGACGGAAAAGGGAATCTTAAAGAGCACCGCATGGGAGCGATTACGGATTTAATTCAAAAGCGAAGTCAGTACGGAGTCCTTACGGATTATATGAGGAAGAGTTTTGGGACCAGTAAACGCACCTAAGACTAGTCCTAAGGGAATATTTTTAATTGTATCATTATCTGAGAGAGTGTTTTGAAATTCATTCAAGGAGTTCCAGGAGAGCATTTTTTCTATACATACCAAAAGGCACTTTTCTCGAAGTGTTCTGATGTTGTTGTAAGAGAAAAAACACTCCCCGAAGGTTTTGGGTACTGACGCTGAAAATGACCGGATACGAAAACAGTACCCCCTGCGGTACTGCCCGACCGTAGTGGTAGTGATTTGGTATGACCGGTAGAACCTTCTAGGTCATGTCCTCCCTCCATCCATGAGGAAGGAGAAGATGGGTAATGAGGGGTGAAAAGCCTCATATCCGTACATCAACCATCGAGTTAGCACGTCATTACCTATGTGCATATTAGTCGCCTCTTACGACCGGTATACCTACCTCGGGCATATTCTAAAACGATGGTGGATAAGACGTTGCTGGATAAGTCTAGGTAGCTATACACTTTTCGGATAATCGAGCGCCGAAAGAAATAGGGATTGCAGTTAAGGATGATTTACACGGGTCGATTTTCTGGTGAATTTTTGTCGCACCACTACGTTCTACCTTCAAATACAAGGTGTGAATCGATGGAATTGCTATTTACACGGTAAACCGACAAAAATCTACTAGAAAAATCGACCCGTATAAATCAACCTTTAGTGCTTGAGTTCTCCTTAATTTCCTTCTCGCGTGTAAATTTGCGAAACAGAACCCGCGTGCAAGGGAGATAGGAATAAAAACGTGATCGAACTTGACAATACTAAGGTACTTGTATCCATTATAAGTTTGTATGTATCCATTATAAGTTTTCAAAAGTTGTATGTATCCATTATAAATTTTCAAAAATTAACTTGTATGTTTCCATTATAAATTTCCAAAGATTGAGTTGTATGTATCCGTTATAAATTCCAAGAAATAATTTGAAGCCTGTATAAAGAAAACAAATAGCATTAGGACAATATTAAGTAAGTTTAATTCATCAAGAGAAAATGCTCTAATCTTAGAAGCACTTCATTAGAGTCTTACGCATATGTGGGACCGAGATCTTCCCTCTTAATGTTTCACTGGCCTCTGATGAAGTCTGCAAGGATGTATTTTTGATAACTCTTAGATACGCGAAATCCGAGTTCTACAGTGAAAGTTTAAACTACAGTTAAAGTTGGCTGACAGGGTTACACTTTGACCATTTAAACTAAGATCAGCAGTAAAATTGTATTGTAATTCTAATTCTAAAATTAAAAAGACTTTATACTTTCTAACATGATTTGAATTATAAAAAATGAAATGGCTTAAAAAATAATTATGATGTCCAATGCGATTTAGTTACAAAATTTGTCCACTAGTTTCTCTAAAAGTTCCAACTTTCTTTTCTTTCTTGCCTCTTCCCTTTCAACACGTTGTTCTTTTCGCTTCGCACGTTCCTCCTTTTGTTCTAAATAATTTAATACTCTGTCTTCAAATTCTTTGTTAGTTTTTGCGAGTTCAGCATATTTCTTCGACAGCATCGCCATTTTCCTTTTCAATGTTTTCTTGACAACTTTAGCGGCTTAAAAGATTTAAATTAAAAATTTGTTTAGTAACATAAAAAAAAAACTTATTTCAAAAACTACCTGTTATGCACCGTGAGCCACAAGTTCCTGTACACGCAGCTGCATCCTCCACATTTGTTGAAATAAAATTGTCTTTCTCCTTTGCGGTTGTTAAAATTTCTTTCTGATTCTTGATATAAGACGGGTTTACGTGATTATTGGCAGTCGGTATTGCTACATTGGATTCCTGTGAGCCTTCTTGATTAGATCGCACCGAATTATCTTTGCTTTTAGAGGTAGCATGTTGTTCTTGTAATGGTAGAAAAACTTCCTGAAAATTAGGTGGAGTGCCACCAGTGGTGCGGTCCTTAGTCGCATATGGATTCCGGCCGTTACTATGCTCAACTGCCATTTGTATGCTTTGATCTCTATGTTGTTGTCGTTGTTGTGAAGTTTTGGCGATGTAAGGGTTCTTCTCTTGAGTTATTGCCGTTTTGGATACGCTTCGTTCCAGTCTTGTTTGTTTTCTTGGTCTTTCGCCTAGCAGTTCAGCTACATCACTGCAGAACAATAAAAAAAATTATTATTTTCAGATTACAGTACACTTCTCAATGATATCTACTGAATTTGTAAACAACACCACAACACAATACATCCAAACCAAGACCCTAAGCAGAGCAAGTACTAAGGCGTAAGCGTAAGTAATTTCTGCTTTCTAAGATTCATTCCAGTTGAAAGTCTCATTGGCTCGTTCCAGCTCGGCATTTTAGCTTTTGTTGGAAGACCGCCGTGGTGTAGCGGTTAAGTGTTCGGCCTTCTACACCAAGTCGTGGCGGTTCGATGCCCGGCAAAAGTAACATCAAAAATTATTTAGAAAAAGAATTTTTCTAAAACGGGGTCGCCCCTCGGCAGTAGTCTGGCAAACTCTCCGGGTGTATTTCTGCCATGAGAAGCTTCTCAGCAAAAAATTCATTTGCTTTGCAAGTGCCGTTCGGAGTCGGCAAAAAACTGTAGGTCCCGCCAACTTGTAGGAAAAAACTCAAAAAAAGCAACGCACCACAAGTTGGAAAGAGAAGCTCGGCCAAAAATCTCGTTAGAGGTTATGATGATAACCTGTAGGTATATCGCCGCCATTAGTTTTTTTTTTTTTTTTGGAAGACCGCCAACTCGAAAAGATGCTCTGCTTACAAATTACACAGGTCATGCCCCAATTTCGGGACGGACCAGGTCCAATTATTGGTTTTTGGCTGTAACTTTTCTTTTTAACTTTCCTTAAACAAATACTTTAATTTCGCTTTCGGATTATTGAAATTGAAATTAAAACGCGTCTTTTGAGGCATCTCGGGGTTTCGGAATTTTCCTAGAGCCTTAAAGCCCTGAATTTGAATAAATATAATCATGGGATTTCGGGACGAGCAAATGGTGCGGGATGCGCCTAGGATTCGGGATCGGGATTCCCTCGGTGCCTTAGTCACAGCTCAACACCTCATCTATAGACAATATATATGTCTTTTAGAGCCCACCTATGGTTTCGTAAATATAACGGCCAAGTATTGTTATAACGAATCTCATCATACATAGTTCTTTCAGAGCTTTTTCCTAATGGCCCTCAGTGGTGAAAAAGAGCCTAACCTAGTGGTGTAAAAGTAGGTCGCCTCCCCGTTTGTGCACCCTGGGTAACGCTAAATGACCTACATGGCCTACACGGCTAGTTTCTCGTACTGCTGGTTCTACCAGAACGGTGTCAGTGCTTGTGCTGTACCCATCGTGCCGAAACGACCCGGGCCGTTTTTTGAAGTTAACTTCTTAGGCGGCGATAGGAAGTTTTGATTTAGAGTAAAATTTTGGAAAATGGCTGATGATGCAATGGAAATAGAAATTGTAGCCGACTTTCAGGCCTATGCGATTTTCACCACGATGTTTATCTGTGCAAATCAAATAGGAGGTGAAATTCTAGGATCTAGCTATCATCGCACAAATTGTAATAGTTAGGCCGAGCAGAATTCATGGGTTTTGACGGTTACACCTATCCACATTTTTTTTAAATATAGAGCTAGATATGCCAATATGGGTATCAAATGAAAGGTATTTTCGACCGTATTCCAAATAAGATAATTTCAAGCAGGGTTGCCACCTAACCGCAATTTATTTATTTTTTCGAATATTTCGAGAACTGCTTGACCGATTTGGATAAAATTTGGCATATAGACAATTTGATTCATTCTAAGATTACATACATGGGTGTTGCCAATTGGGGCGGTTTACAGGGTTGCCACCTATCCCAATTTTTTAATATAGAGCTAGGTATGCCAATATGGGTGTCAAACGAAGGGTTTTTTCGGCCGTATTCCAAATATGTCAATTTCACGCAGGGTTGCTACTTAGGGCTGCCAACCGCAATTTATAACCCCTTTTACAACTCTCCTTCCTATCTTTCTTCGCCTTCACACTATCTCCCTCCCTTTTTGTCTGCATTCCCCTCTTTCCTTCTACCACGCCCCTCTTCCTCTATTTCCCATTCGTATTGGCCCCTGATAATTTAGGCATAATTCTACCCACGTACCGAATTTGAAGGAAAACGCACTATGTATAAGATATTTTCGAATTGATCGGGTCCCTGGTCCACTTCCCGGAAGTAAGAAGTTGTGAATCTAACACCTTATTCATATTTCGTTATTTTGTATATGTGTTTGGATGCTTAGATTTAGCCATTTAGCAATAATGTACCTTTCATAAGCCCAGTAGTGGTCAAATGAATTTAAACGAATTCTCTTTCTATAGCGCCTCTCCATGCTCGCGAACTTTGTATCCACCTGCATACATGTATACATATATCCCGCTTGGCATAGCTCCTTGGATATAATGTCATAGATTTTCTTTTTTGTTTTAAGTTTAGAAGTTGTGCCCACTTGTGGTAATAGTTCCTTCATTCGTTTCAGCATAATTTCTGTAGGCGCTCTAGACCACAGACGCTTTTCTGCTCTTCCAGATTTTCCAGAGTTTTGTAATGTATCGCTATTCTGTAAGTATATAATTGTTCAGCTTAATAAGTATGGAAATTATCGTTTAATTATCGTTTAGTGGTTACATGTGAATCCTCCGATTCCTGTTCAGACCAATCCAAGGTATCATCCACTTTACAAAAAACATCCATATGCGCGGCTGATTGATGTTCTAGTTGTGTTTCTACCAGTTCAGCTGGCTCGCTAATAAGAGACAATCATTAGCATTAATAATTCTAATAATAGTCTAAGATACGACAAAGGGAAGTTCTTCCCCTGACCCATCGAGTAAGTGCATGAAATGGAATTTTTTGGGAAATTGGCGTGAAGTTCGTCCTTTTGTCGGCTCTCGTACTATGATAACATATTCAAAAAATACATACATTTCATGAGGTTGTATATACTTTTCACGTCCTTTACTCAGTCCTGGTATTTTATGATACCTCTCCAAGTAGTAGAATTTGTTTTGTACCTGCTTGCTTGTATACATGTGTCCTGCATTGCACATTATCGTTGATATAAGACTCCACATTTCCTGTTTTGTTTTAAGTCCAAAAACGGTTCCCAATTGCGGTGTAAGCTCATTCACTTGTGTCACCAAAATATTTAGGGCTTCGTCTGACCAATCACTTTTGTCTGTTCTCTCCCAAGATTGATCTTGTATTTCATCGTTCTTTTGGGCATACATGGAATATAAAATTTGGTAAAAAAATAAATAGTATTTTATTATAATCTTACTTGTGCAGCTGCTGCTGTGGTCATCAACTGTTCCAAGTAACCTGGGTCAGGTTTTACATCCTCTATCATCGACACCTCAAACATTTCGTATGTTGTATCTGGCGAATTCATTTTTTCCTTGCAATTATTTATGTTCAAGTGGCCATAAGTTATTACATTTTAGGGAGTTTTGGTTCAATGAAGAGGTTCCCAATTATAAAGTAATTAAAATAATCGCTGAAAACACTAAAAACTTTCAAATGTCAGTACAATGGCGATGTGTAAGATGTAAACAATAAAACTACGAACTATCGACGACACTATCGATATATAGGGTTTTCACATACCTACCGATTGTTTTGAATACCATGGTGGACTAATTTGGCGAATTCACGACGAACTCACCACAAAGCGCTAACCCAGCCATGGTTAGTGAAAACAAAATCAAAAATGAATGCTGTTCGAGGCATCGAGACCCAAAGGATTTGGACAATACCGGTACCTCGGGGTTTTTTAAATGACAATCGCGGGGCCCCGAGATTTTTCGGGATTATCTCCAATAGCATAGCAGTCCGCTATTTTATTTCTGTCAAGAGATATGCACATGAATACCATGGGTCACGCCCCAATTTCGGAATCGGGCCGGGTAAAATTATTGGTTTTTGTTTTACCAATAGCTTTTCACTGAAACAAAACTTTTAATTTTTGATTTTGGATTATTGAGATCAAAGGCGGATAAAACCCGGGTAATTTTTTTTCAGCGAGGCACCTTTTTTACCCATGGTGAACCCTGCCAACCAGCGCTAGCCATTTTGAAAACAAAATCAAAAATTACTGCTGTGCAATACCAAAAATGAGTGAGGGTAAAAGAAGATAACAAAATATCAACGCATAATTCGGTATAACTTGATAATTCGAAAAGTTCCACCAGTAATTAGCCGCTTGAACATGGATATAAAAGGCTCGTCGCTGAACAAAATTACCCGATTTCTTATCAGTCTTTATGGGAAACGCGACCCAATAATTTCCCAAGATTTTATCCGCTCCTGGTTAGCAGGGATTAGCGGAAAAGGCGCATCGCTTAAAAAATTACCCATCTTTTTATCCTCCTTTTTGGGAAACGTGATCTACTTATTTCCCAAGATTTTATGGGCTGCTGCCCTCCCAGCCAAAGCTAGCCATGGTGAAAACAAAGTCAGATTTTAGAGCTGTGCAGTACCAAAACTCACTGTGGGCAATGCGATATAAGATCATGTTCACACTGAAGCGAAAACACCTTGTTTTCGTGTAAAACATCTCACATAAAACAGGTGCGTTCATACCTGCTATTCTTGTTTTCATTTGACAGTAATCAGCTGTTCTAGAAATTGTGATTTGTGAGAAAAAATAATTAAAATTTTGTGAACGTACAAATGTGATTTATTGTTTAAAATATTTGTTTTTATATTATATTTCAATTGATGCCAAGGAACTGCAGCTTTAGTTTTTGCAAATTTTGTGTCGAGACTTTGCAGTTTATATTTTATGTACTTATTTTAAGTTTTACTGTCAGCGTACTTATTTCAAATTTACTTTATAGCACAAACATTTTCATTTTGATTTTCTTATAAATTCGGGCGACGAAATTCAAAATGGAAACATTTGACATATCAGATTTGTGACAGTATGTTTTTCGATTATTACCGATAAAATTTAGAGCCGACACTGATTGTGAAAGGTTTTCGGTGATGTTTTGGGATAAAACATGATGTTTTCGCAGGTTTTCGGTTAAAAATTTTGTATGGCGAAAACATCGGTTTTCAGCATGTTTTGCCTCGAAAACCAGAATGAGCTCGAAAACACGCTAGTGTGTACATAGTATTAGTCGATAATTCGAAAATTTCCAACACTAATTAGCACTTCAACATGGTTAGAAAAGGCTCCCCGCTGAGCAAAATTACCCGATTTTTTATGCTGCTTTTTGAGTAACGTGCTGCCGCTGCAGCTTTGAATCGCTGGGTTGTCCTCTCGGCTTTTCTGATTTGGTTTAGGCCGGTTTGACCGCGACCGTCTTGGCGGAGTGAGCTCCTGTTGGCTTTTTTCCCCGGAGGGCCAGACTCCTTGTTATACCTTTCATGAAAATGAGATGGTATTATAACTTTGGTCCGATGTTTGCAAATATGAGAAGAAGAAGAGATAGACCCATCAATAAGTATACCGAAATGATCAGGATGACGAGATGAGTTGATTTAGCCATGTCCGTCTGTCTGTGTGAACGCAAACTAGTCCCTCAATTTTTGAGATATTTGGCTGAAATTTGGCATGCGGCCACCATTTTCCAATATAGGAATCATTTGTCGGAACCAGCAAGATCGGACCGATATTACATATAGCTCCCATACAACCGATTATTCCGATAAACAGATTTTGTAATTAAACACGTAGGAACGTGAAATTTTGGAAGTATCGCTATTTTTATATGTGAAATATCGGTGTTGAAAATCATTGAGATGAGATAAATATTTCATATAGCTCCCATACAATCGATTGTTCCGATAAAGGGATTTTGGTAGATAACTCATGTAATTATATCGGTAGGAACGTGAAATTTCGTAACTGTTGCTATTTTAAGGGTCGAATACATAAAGCTTTGTTAACCTCGCCTGACATTTGCTACCTCAAAACTTTGCGTCCAACTTCAGAGGTATGCTACAATGAATGCTGCGACGCTTCTCTTTTATACATTTGTTTTCGTTATTTAATTCCTTGCATTCAGAGTGTTTTGGTTAATTTATTAATTTAATAGAGAAAAAATGAATTAATTATTATTTTTTCCAACTTTTTATTCTTTAATTAAAGCAAACTCATCAACATCTGATTGCCAAAGCAAGCAAAGCAAGCAAAGGCGAGTTCTGTGATAGAGGCTGAAAATAACGGTAGGAAATCAGGTTAAAAAGGGGGAGAGGGAGGTCGGCGCTCGAATTAGCCACCGTAGCGTTACCAGGTGTCACCACGAGGAGCCTCCACCCCCGCTTAGAGGAGGAGGGTGCATGCACCTACGAATCGACGGTTTGAGGAGGCGCTGGTGTGTGCAAGACGCAAACATCCCCGTGAAAGGTGTTCTGCACATGGGTTCTTTACCCTGCTAACCATCTTCGGATGATTTTCTGGGAAAATACCCTGCCAACCAGCGAAATCCAGGGTGAAAACAAAATCACAAATGAGTGCTGTGCAATACCAAAATTGACTGTGGGAAAAAGTTGGCATCGAAATACCAACGCATAATTCGATAGTTCCATTTTTTGCAACCCTAACTACCAGCTTCAACATGGATAGGAAAGGCTCCTCGCTGAACAAAGTTATCCACCTCTCCATCCAGCTTTTTGGGAAATGCGACCTGGTAATTTCCCAGGAAATTATCCGGAGATGCAAATTTGGCGTTTTTCTCCATACAAATCTCATTTTCCAAATTTGGCCTCATTCGCCGAACGATACAATCCACAGTTCCTCAAAATAGCAACCCTGCCTGTGTTCCACATTTAGAATTGCCTAGCCAAATGCAAATTTGCCGGTATAAACGGTGTCGAACTGGCTCATTTAAATTCGCCAAATTTGGTGCGGTGTAAATGTACTATTAGAATAATTACTCAACACAGACTTCAATCGAGTTCACCACAGCTATCACATACACAACCTGGCAACTCCGTCACACTATCAAGCAGCTGATTGTCATTTTTCCCAATTGGTGCTAATTTGACTTGATGGTGTTGAAATCCGTGCATGGTGTTGCGTGATTAGAGGATATTTTTTGTGAATTACTAATTTAGCTACCATAATGAATAGCTTGGGCGATGATTGTACAGAATTGAAGAAGCAATATGATGCTTGCTTCAACACTTGGTTTTCAGAACATTTTCTTAAAGGACATCATGACGATTCATTATGTGCGCCCATATTCAAGGTCTATCAAGAATGCGTCAAGGTTCGTAGTAGTTTGGTGCCAATTAAAGTAGTTATTTATGTTATAAAAATTGAAATTTTCGCAGCGTGCTATGCGTGATCAAAAAATTGAGTTTCGTGAAATCGATGCAGATATAACAACCGGCGAACATCATCAAGAACAGCAACAACATCAATCAAAGAGTTGACCTGTATTTAATGACAAAGATGTATCCAGCACAACAACGCCAGTGCCAATGCCGCCAGCAACTAAAACAGCATGCGCATCATCAACTGCCCCAGCTACTCCTCTGTGGCTAGCTGATTATGATGCGCAAAATAACAATAAACAAAGTTCAAAGAAACGTAACAATACTGCAGCTTAAACTATTCAAAAGGAGACTTTGTAGAAATATGGTTTTTGTTGCAATATGTATAATCTAACTTTAATGTACAAAAGACATTATCATTCTTTAATCGATATGCGTTTGCGTATACATAAGTATGTATTTACATATTATATAAGTAGCAGCTGCGCTCAACTTATTTCACATTTAGCACTTAAAAAGTTTTATAATATTTAGTAGTTATGTTAAGAAATTACAAGTAATTCTAAAGACCATCAATTGGATACATTTTTTTGTGAAGTATTTTTTATTTATTTATTTTTTTTTTTTTGTTTTTTTATTAAATGCAATTAGAATTAGAAATAAGCAAAAAGTAGTTATAATAACTAAAAACATTAAAAAAAATTAGAAAAATCTCTAAACTTATGTACTTCTTGTTGACCAAAATTATTATTTGAAAAACAATAAAATAAACGAAAAATCAAATATAGCAAAAAAACTAAAATAAATTACTAAGAAACAAATTTAAAAAAAAAAAATTACTAAGAAACAAAAAAAAAAAAAAATTTATAAAACAACACAAGGCAAATAAAAAGAAAAATTTAATTTAAAACCCCAAAATAAAAAACTTAAAAAAGTTTGGATTTAAAAAATATTTGAAAAAAAAATTATAAAAATTCAACTTAAAAAAAATTGAAGAAATATTATATGTAAATATATAATGAATAATTTGCCAATGTAATCAAAAACAATTGGAAAAAAATAAAATAATAATCGATATCAGTCAAAAATCTAGTTGTGAATAAAATAAATAATTTAAAAACAAAAGACAAAATTAAAAATTACAAATAAATTAACATTAAAACTTAAAAAAAAAAAAACAAAAATGGCTTAAGAATATGGAATTTATAAAAAAAAACGGTCTTTGAAAAAATTCGAACATAACAACTTTAAAAAAATGGATTAAAAATAATTTAAAAAATTCGAAACTTGGCATAAACGTTCAGAAAATAACTCTCTTTCACTCAATTTAAAAAAATTTGACCAAAAACATGGCCGGAAAATAATAATAAAAAAGCCGTGGTGGCAGCCGCGGCTATGGAACACCCGTGTTTTACATAGAAATCCAAAAATGCTTTCCTGGAAAAACGGAGTACTGTTTTGTGATGGCATAAACCCCCCATCCACCGGAAAGAGTAATTTTTTCTAGTCGCAGGGTCTTTTCATAAGTTTTCCCCAAAATTGAATAAAAATATGCATTAAAAAACAAAGACCTATATTTAAAAAAATCAAAAATAAATTACATTTTAAAAACAATTAAAATGGGAAAAAGAATTATCATAACTTAATTTTTATAAGAAAATCAAGGAAAATATCAAAAAATAAAATCAGAATCGAAATCAAAATTAGTCTGAAAATAACAAAAAAAAAAAAAAAACAGTCAACAAAAAATTATAATGAATAAAAATAATAGTTGAAAGTCAAACAAAAATTACTAAAAAATTTTCAAGTACAATTAAAAAGTCAACAAAGAAAATAATCTAAAAAAGTATTAAAAAAATAATTTAACATAAATAGTAAAAAAATTAATAAATAGTTAAAAAAAATAAATCATTAAAAGTTAATTTTTATAAAAAATAAAATAAAATATCAAAGCAACAAAAAAATATAAAATTTTACAAAAAAATTACACAAATCAAAATTAGTTAAAAATCTCCAAAATCTGTCAACAAAAATGTGCTACATTAAAAGTAAATTCGCAAAACAAGAAAACAAATTATTTAAAAAAGTATTCAAGTATAAAATCACCTATAAACTACAAAAAAAATTTGATAGAAAAATAAATAAAATAAAAATATATATAAAAAAATGCAATATGTAAGCAAATAGAAAAAGATTAAATAAAATTCATCGGGAAAAAATTTGTTTATCATTTTTTATTATTTTTTTTTTTGTTTATCATTATTGATTATTTTTAATCATTTTCACTTCTATTTACCATGAGAAAATAAAAATAATTAATCATTAAACGAATTCACCACAAAAAATGTATCCAATCTGTACCTACTCTTAAAAAAAAAAAAAAACACTAAAATTAACAGCCTGAGTAGGTACAAAAGATTCACTAATGCTTATTAAACATGTAGTTAAAGAGAAAATTAGCATTAAATGTAAAACTATGGTACACTTTAAGGCAATACTATGTAAAGCTTAAGTATTAAATAAAAGTTAGAAGAAAAAAAACACAAAATGTACATCAACCAACTTTTTGCTATTCTCTAAACTTAACTTCTGTAACGCCCAGAAATTTGAACTCATTCAAATACTTGCTACGCTGCATACAATCACGTTCATTATGTCCACGCCGACGACATAACAAACAGATGATAACTTTCTCACTTCGACCAACAAAAGGTGTATGCTTGCAATGTTTACGCCATTCGATGCAATCAAATTCTGTATGACCCTTTTGCAAACAAATCCAACAATGCTGATTTGCTTGATACATTTGACATTCATGCTCCTCCGCTTGCGTACAACGTCTACACATTTTACAATGTACATAATTTGGTTTAACACAACAACCACACAGATCGCAATGTTGATAGGTGCTACCATTTTTCGATGGACACATATCACATTTGCTACAATGACGATTCTCGAGTGCGGTATAACGTTGACATGCAGCACAATATTTATATTCCTCCTCGACGGGTAGTTTTAACAATTCCAATGGTACATTTGTAAAAACACGCACTGGCGAACCAAGTTTACGACTTTTATCACCAACATCGGTGTATGTTGTGTGATTGGTATAGTTGACTTTGTAGTCACACATGCGCATATGAGGCATTTCTTGTTGTATATAATGTTCGGAAAAGTATGGGAAGATCCAAAATATAGGCAATGGTTGATGCGGTAATTGATTGATCATATTATAGAGGCGTGTTATTTGACGTAAAGTTCCTGCTATGGGTTCAGTGCGGCAGCCAAATGGTGGATCGGTGAATATCATGAGATTGTCATTGCTGTAGGTAGAATATGAGTGAATTAAAGTGAGTACATAAAACCAGCGTTAAGCATAGTACATGTGATAGAAGTTAACTTCTTTACTAACGAAAAATACTAAGAGCAAAACGGACTATCAAGTTACTTAAGGCGGTTAGGGCTCGATATATCTGCGCATTTTCTTCCCCTTTTTTGTTTTTCCTATTCATTTTTCATAAAAATATTGCACCACCGCCTAAGAAGTTAACTTCAAAAACATCATAAAATCTTTATTACTATACTTACGGAGTACATTTTAAAAACTCTTCAAACTCCTGACGTTGTGCATCGTCGAAGAAATGATTATTACACATATTATACCATGCAAAACTATCATCGCCATAGAAATAGTACATGCGATAGTCAAAATCCAATAGAAAACTTTTGACACCACAGTAACTATTACGCAAATGTGCATGTAAACGTGGTGCGCCCATACAAATCACTTTACTGAAATTAAACAAATTAAATATCATTCCCGCAAATAGTCAACGTACCTAAATAAGTATCTACATACTTGATACCCAAATCCAAAAAGCAATTGGTAAAAAAGACCAACGCCTTGTTATCAAAAAAATATTGCGCTTGCACTTTATCATCTTCGAGCGGATGCAGAAAGCGTGTTGGATCGCTTATAAAATCTGCGCTGACAATCGTTGCTACCTCATGTTTGTTATGATTTGAATGCTCATCGGGACAGAGTGGTAAATTGCAATCGTGACAGTAGCGCAGCTCAGCGCCTTCGTATGCAGTTATTATCTTAAGTAAAAAGTATTAGTTTTAATTCAATTGTAGAGCTTCAAAATACCCACATGTCGCTGCTGCTTACATTCAGCTGTGAAATTTTTCAAATCATAACGCTTAGCTAGCTTTTTTGGAGTGACATCCTCTACTGCCATATGAAAATTGCATGAACGCTTATCGCGGTGCGCGGCACAAGCATAATAAGCGTCAGTTGCTGCAGTCGCGTCTTCTTCGGTTGGCATTTTGAACAGCAATGTTGGCCCATGTGGACAGTGTGGATGCGGCGACGTGCCTTCATCTTCATCGGGATAGATTATTTGTAGCTTGCAGTCCATTACTTTGTTGTAAGTTTTGTTGCTTAAAATTTTGCAAAATATTTTAGTCGCTCTTATTTAATTGCAAACTTAAATAGCGCGCTATTTAATTGCTCTGGTTGGCAGGGTAGTTGTTGTTGCCGGTAAATGACAGCTCACAGCTGTGAATAGAGATCTGCCTTGGAATAGAGCTGCAAAATTATCGCTGGTTTTATTTTCGGTGGAACATCGATAGTTGTTGTTGTTATCGATAGTCGACAGTGACGTTGCATTGAAAATTTGTGATCTTTAAAAACTCCTAAAAACTCTACTAGACAGATGCGGGTTATTTGACTAGTTATGTAACCGACAGTCCTAATGTGACTTTTCGTTAGTTTTCTTAGTTATATTCCTGAGGCAAATCTAACAAAATAACTATATCTTTGCTGTGCGTTTGGGTTATGTGTGAAACCAACGTGTGTAAAGGCTTATTTACACGGGTCGATTTGCTGGTCGATTTTTATCGAATCGACCCGTGTAAATAGCAATTCGATCGATCTTCACCTTGTATTTAAGGGTTGAACACAAGTGGTTCGACAAAAATCGACCCGTGTAAATCATCCTTTAGCTGTAATGGTTATGAATAACGCCAATGTAAGTCACACCTAATGGTTATGAATGACGCACTTCAGCTGTTATGGTTATGCATGACGCAACCCTGCTAACCAGCAGCGGATTGATTATAGTTGGATTCTACCCTGCTAACCAGCAACAGATAAAAACTTGAGAAATTACCAGACGTGTTTCCAAAAAAGGCGGATAAAAAAGCGGTTAATTTATTAGTAGTGCAGCTTCGAGTCCTCCGTCAAAAGACGAGTATTGACAAGTAGATTGAGAAGCCGAAAGCGAAAATTAATTTTGTTTTTCCTTTCAAAAGTTATTAAGAGTCAAAGTTCATTTGAAGCATTTTTAAAATCTAAAAGCTGGCTTTCATTAGGTCAAATTTTGACAACTTTTATCGACTTTATCGAAATAAACAACCGATTCTCGATACAGTCGA
Organism: Campiglossa producta; assembly: GCA_964058755.1. Lineage (NCBI taxonomy): Eukaryota > Metazoa > Arthropoda > Insecta > Diptera > Tephritidae > Campiglossa > Campiglossa producta. Next base: position 18,640,589 of record CAXKVI010000004.1, on the reverse strand, counting down.
TGAAATTTGACACCATTTGACATAATAAAAACCAGCCTTAAATTTCTCAAAAACCAATGAATCGATTTTCAAATTTTGTTTCCATTGTGTAGGTAATTGAATTACCTTTCATTTGATGTACTACTGCTTTAGGTGCAAAACCGTTCACAATTTTTTAAATCAGCCCAGGGTTATTTTTTTTATCCGTTCAAAAGTTATTAAGGGTCAAAGTTCATTTGAAGCATCTTTAAGATCATAATTTCTCAAAAACGAATGAATCGATTTTCAAATATTTTTTCCATTGGGTAGGTAATTGAATTACGTTTTGTTTGATGTACTACTGCTTAAGGTCAAAATCGTTAAAGTGCAAAATTTAAAGCAATTTTTAAAGTCAGCCCAGGGTTACTACTTAGCATGGCGTAGCCCAGGGTTGTTTTAAAATAAAATTTTAAATTTTGCACATACGTGGTTTTGCACCCACATCAGTGGTACCTCAAATGCAAGGAAATTCAATTACCTATCCAAGCAAATACAAATTTTGGAAATCGGGTCATTCACATTTCGATTTTAAAAAATGCTTTAAAATAACTTTGACCTTTAATAACTTTTGTTGTTGTTGTTTGCCCCCAAAAAAGGAATTTTCCGTTATCTTCACTACAAAAATACCTATCGATATCAATTTTCGGATTTTTTGTTCTGCATTTGTTCTAAAAAAAACCCAAAGTGATATTTTGCTTGTAAATTTAAAAAAAGTTTATTTCCACTTTCAGCTTCTCAATCTACTCGTAAATACGCGTCTTTTGAGGCCTGACTTGAATTTTTGCTTCAAATTTCGGAGGGGACCAGAAATTGCACTTTTACCGGTAATTTTGTTCAGCGAGGCGCCTTTCTACCCATTTTTAAGGTGCTAATTAGTGTTCGAACGTTTCGAATTATCGAGTTATATCGAATTATGCCTTGGTATTTCGATGCCTACTTTTACCCAGTCATATTTGGCATAGCACTAAATTTTGATTTTGTTTTCACCATGGCTAGCTTTGGTTGGCAGGGTATCGACTCTTTTGACAGCTAACCAATACTACTTTTCACATGCAACCTTGTGCTAATGTTAATTTTTTCTGGAACACGACAGCCCTGCCACCAGGGCAAATTCTGTATACATACAAAAGTGGCTGACAGCGATTTTAGCTATGGCCACCGACGCACTTGAGTGACTTTTTGAATTGTGCTAAAGATTTGCGTTTTGTTTATTTGTTGTTTTAAATTAATATTTTCCAATTATTCCTAATTTTTGGTGAGTTCTAAAAGCAACTAAAGTATTAAACTTTCATAATATGTTAAATAGGTGTGATAATTCGTGAAAAATTAAGTGTTAAAAACCAGTTGAAAAAGTGCAGGAAATTGGGATTCATTACCCGTTTCCCTATTTTTTCTTTGCGCTGCTGCTTCAAATGGGCGCTGCAGCGTCATACATAGGCGCAAAAGTGTGTGTTCGGTTGTGTGAGCGCGCGATGCTCAAGCGTCGTCGTTTTTTTTTTTATTTCTGTTGAGCATGTTTCTTTTTCATAATGGTTTTGTTGTTGCTCTTGTATAAAGTAAACAGGTTTTGGTTGGAAAAACATATGCACATAAATATGTAACATACTACCAACAACAAATCAAGCATAGTGGTGGAGTATACTCGTAGCAACAATAACAACAAAGCTTATTGAATGCATATAAAAACCAAGAAGCAACAAGAAATAACGCCAACAATAGCAACAACAGCTAAGACGTTTTTTTATTGACAACGTCAACGTCGCTGTCGTCGTCGACGTTGTCTACTTTGTAGGATATCAGTGGGGCTAATGTTGGAGGGGAGCAAATGGTGCGCTGTGTTGGTTTTGATGTGGACAATAAACAGTGGGGGGCTGTGTGGTGACAAACCAGAATTAAAACAACAAAAGAAAAAAACTAATTGATAAGTAAAACTCGTCACAAGTGGGGCCACAGGTGAATTGGAGTGGATTTTGGTTTAAGGCGGGACCCACACACACAACTCGTTTTATTATTCGATTACTCGTAAATCGAGATCGCTGTTGTGCTCGCTTGTTGGCTTGGATTTGGTTGTTTGACTGGCTTGCGCGCTAGTTGTGGCAGCCATTGAACACCAGCAGCAGCAGTAGCAACTATAGCCCCAAAGATCTATGTACATACATAGTATGTATAGAACAAAAATAGAAGATTTGAAAGTAGGTATGCTATTATAAAAAATATTTATAAAACAATTAAACAAGCTCCAGCAATGAGAAGACAAAAGGTCTAGCGGCAGCAAAGTTTCTTAGCTGGAGTGTTGGCGTTTGATTATAGCAGCAAGAATATTGAAAGCTTTTCAAGTAGTCCATTGATGGATTGTACTTAGTATTGAGCCCATATGTGTGTATATGGTTGCGTATAATATATTTAATATTGCTATATTGCTGTTATTACCATTTTTTCCCATTTCAAGGGTATTTGCGCCGTTTTGTCTGTCATAGCTAAATTTTGTATATTATACTTACCATAAATGTACCTACCTACCAAGTTCCAGTTTTGTCGATATGTGACGAAAGCAAACTGGTATCACGTATTAACAAGTTGCCAATTTGTGGTGATGATGGAGCATTTTGTATGACACTTGCCGTACCAAGAGCAATCACTAGAGGTGTTGACTGCGAGGCTGTTAAGTTGCTGCAAACTACATCATCCTAACAGGCAATAGCTTGAAATGGCGGAGTTGTGACTCGATAAGGATACAACTACATACGAAAGTTCTATGAGAGGCGACTAATATGCATATAGGTAATGGCGTGCTAAACGTTGCAATTACAAGCACCACCTGTTGCTTCAAAGGAATGCAAATTTCCGAGGGAGACTAATCCTTCCAATGCAGACTGAACCATGCCTAGGGGAAAAATGTCCGGCATACATCTCGTCCCCTCACGATAAACATCTATTTACCTGTTTGGCGGCACAGCCCATTCTAGCACCTATTTCATTCTGGTCCAGTAATGAGGCTGTTATCTAAATAACTAGTACCCATTGAGTAGGTTAGTCAAATAAGCTTAAGTAAACAGAAAAATTAGTCACAGAGAAGGCATAAGATGCAAGAGACTAAATGTTGCTAAGATAAAAGTATGCTGCATATCTTGTACACATATTTATCAATCACTTTATCTACTTGCTGTCATGTTCTATTTCTGCTGTAACTAAACTTACTAGGTAACAAGCACACATACCGTGTAAACATACTAGCATACAGTTGTTGATGTGATCTAATTTTTCAACTGCAGTTGTTGAGATACCTTAGCTTTTCTAATGCATAATCCAAATATATTATGTACAAATGAATGTATCTATCTTAGTAGCCTGTCTTGCTGTAACAAGTGCATGCAACTTGTTTGCTTCTTGTTTGAGAGCACTCTCTTTGTTATCATCCAGAGAGTCTTAAGTCTGACGAGTGTATATAAACTTCAACAAGACTGCCATCATTCCTTTCACTAAAAGATCTCGCACAAGAATCGGAACTACTTAGGTGGGAAGCGCTTGGAAGCAGAAGATTGTTTAGGGAAAGGAAAAGCAATTTCTTCCGAGATTGAAACTGTGAGACAAGATTGCATGGGATGTAAAAGTAGGTCGCCTCCCAGTTGGTGCACCCTGGGTAACGCTAAATGACCTACATAGCCTGCACGGCTAGTTTAGTTTCTTGTATTGCCGGATCTACGAGAACGGTACCAGTACTTGTGCTGTACCCATCGTGCCGAAATGACCCGGGCCGTTTTCTTATATCGACCCGGCCAAGAGCAATACACTCGGGGTGACCCTGTCTGACATTTAGGCAGGGCTACACCTCGTTACAACAACAACATTGCATGGGATGCCTCGAAAGTGGAACGATACCGCCAGAGCAAAGCACTAGCATAGTATACCGACGGTTTGAAATCAACCTATCGAGGTAAATAATGGGGTGAGGTGATTGCAGGCTCAAGAGTAAAAAAAAAAAAAACATTCCAAAATTGTATTTTAAAAGCACCAAAAACGGCCGCGAAATGGCACCGAAAACAATACCGAAATGATCCCGAAAAAGGAAAAACAATCTCTAAGTCCAGAAGAAAACCCCGAAATGATTCCAAAAAGATTTTGGAATTTCTCAGCGAAAGACTCCTCACAATATTTCATAAGCTCATTGCGAATTACACGACCATGCAATGGAAATGAAATTAACGAAGGAAAAATTACCATAACTTAGGTCGTTTAAACAATCTCTAAGGCAATTTCATGATTTTGCTTTATTATTTTTATTTTGGAAATATGTAATCTGCATAGGTCAGGGCTCATCAAAAGTATTACCCAGTGGGATAGGGGTTTGGAAAATGCCGATCGTAAGAGGAGACTAAAGTCCACTTCGACCTCCGACTACGGAGTGAACGAAATCGATCCCAAGACAGTGGGGCTAGTGCCACAAGGTGCTATTCATCGGAACGTACCGGATTCATATCCGACAAAGGACCGCCATCCGTACAACAATGTCTGGTCCCTCACGTTGTTGTTGTTGTAACGAAGTGTAGCCCTGCCCAACGTGTCTTATCTTTAGCCTAAATTGTCATCAATATCTTCTAACGGGAGTCCTAGAAAACTAGCAGTTTCTACAGGGTTGGACCAGAGGGAAATGGGTGTTAGAAGAGTGGGCTCCGCAAAGCAGGTGAATAGGTGGTTGTTGATGTTATGAGGAGGCGAGCTGAATGCAGGACATTCGTTCGGTACGTCGGGGTTCAGTCTGGATAAGTAGGAGTTTAACCTGCTACCATAGCGCAACTAAGCCAGAGTGACCCTTGTCTCTCGAGGAAGATGACGCTCCTCTACAGAAATGCGTGGTGTTGAGTCATGCAAAACAGGATATCATGGATGTGCTTCAGGGCCCGCACATGTACCTCTGGATCAAACGGCGTTGTTGCAAGGTGCCGGATCTCTTCAAAATGTTTACGTAGATGTGCCCTTGCGGTCCTAGGAGGCGGTGCTAGCACGAACAGTTCCTGTTAGGATGCTGCGGTTTGCAACAATCTAACAGGAATTGCTTGTTCAGCATTTTACGTAAGTTTTTATAAGTGGATGTTGTTGTTGTAACGATTTGTAGCCCTTATCAAATGTCACACAGAGTCACCCCACGGTGTATTGCTCTTGGCCGGGTCGATATAAAAAATGGCCCAGGTCGTTTCAATGCGATGCGTACAGCACAAGTACTGGTACCGTTCTCGTAGAACTGGCAATACGTAGAAACTAATCGTGTAGACCGTGCAGGTCATTTAGCGTTACGCAGGGTGCACCAACGGGAAGGCGACCTACTCTACACCTTCCGACCGTGGATCTTACGACTAGGCAGCGCGAAGTACAGTTACAACACAACAACAACAGAGAGTTGTGGTCGTACAAATAAAATGTACTGAGAAATGGCTGACTTTCTACACAACCGTCAGTTTTTTTTTATATTTTGCGCAATACTGTATATCCGTAAATTCTACCGATTAGCATTTTTATCAAATAACGGATGGGCAATATTGTTTTAGTTTAATTTATTTCAAGACCAACTCAGTTCGTTTTTGTAGCTTAAATTAAATGAATTTGGATCTTAAAATACGCAAACTCGAACAAACTTAATTTACATATTTCATTCATGGTTTTGAAAAAAAAAGTAGCGCAGAGCACAGCATCTCTGTTGACTTTTGGCTGACGATACCTTATCGGGTCAGGGTGGTGCTATAAGTGGGCGCTGGCTGCTTATTCATATTTGTATGTACTATATATAGTACGTAAACTCATTGAGACTCGCGTAAAAATTAAAACAATAATAAAAACCGCAACTTGTTTTTATCCTACATATGACGATGCGCTTTATAAACTTACTAGTACAAATATAATTATTCATAGATCAAAAAATGTTTGTACATACATATATGAAATATATTTGTTTATGTAAATACTTATGTGCATAATTTATAAGACAATTTAAACTGACAGTGGCATGTGATCATCATTTTGTATGTAGATAGACAAAACAACAACAGCATCCATTGATGTGACGTTTTTGTGTACTTTTATTATACATATACATAGTAATTATTATTGTAGAATTTTTTTGCTATTGGACAATTAAAAATATACTATAGATCGGTTGGCACTGATCATTAGTATTTTACGATCGTTTGTTTTCTGCGTTGCATCAGCTATGGGCACTAGGTACATATTTGTACAATCATTGACAATTCATCACAAACACCTGTATAGGTAGCTATTTAGTAACTTATTTGATGGATATTTAAGTTATGCATTCATCTATAAAATAACTACAATATGGGCAGTTTCATGGCAAATCATCAAATGGTTGGAATCGACCCAGGCAACCAAACCAACTTTTTTGAAGAGATGAAGACATAAGTTAAAAAATGACGTTCACCGTTGTTCGAAGTTAGCCTCAAAAACTTAGTTACGGGCTTTCGAAATTCGAAGTTGAACTCTTCGAAGATTTGGGCGTGCCCTGCTTGCCTCTCTTGTTTGATTTTTGTCCTTATTCTAACTTAAAGTGTTTGTAAGAAGTCTTATACAAGGCCAAAGTGAGATCTTGGAAGTAATTAAAAGCCGCGTATAATATTTCTTCGTACTCACACTTTCAAATAAAAAAAGTACACCAATCAAGTAAGAGAAGCAAGAAATCTTCTAAGGGTCCAAACTCAGGGAATATAATTTGTTTCACTTATGTCTTATAAGGCTGACAATAAACTCGAGTTTATTGACAACGACAATATGAATAAACTGAAAAAATTACCCTTTAACTCGAGCTATCGTTATAGTCGCCGCAAAAAAGTTGATTTTTTCCAAAACCCAGAAAAAAAAAATAAAAATTATAAAAAAAAAAAAATTAAAATTAAATAAAAAATTAAATTAAAAAAATTTAAGAAAATTAAATAAGTTAAAGAAAATTAAATGAAATGAGGTAAAATAATAAAAATATTAATATGTAATTAAAAAAAAAAAAATAATTAAAAATGAAAAACTAAAAAAAAAAAATAATTAAAAATAAAAAAAGCTAAAAAAATAAAAAAATAAGGTAAAATAAATTAAAAAAGAAAAATAAAATAAATTTAATTGAAATAAATTGAATAACAATAAAAAAATTTGAATAAAATAAATTAAAATAAACAAAAAAAAAATAATAAAAATCCATATATATAAAAAAAAAAGTAAATAGAATGAAACGAAATAAAAAAAGAAATAAAAAGTAAAAAATAAAATAAAGTGAAATAAATAAAAAAAATAACTAAAATAAAATAAAGTAAAAATACTAAAAAATAAATAAAATAAAACGAAGTAAAAAAAAAATCCAAAAAATGAGTGGAATAAGATATGGAACAGAACATAGTAAAAAAAATTAAATAAAATTAATTGAATTAAAAAAAAAAACATAAATAAAATAAAATGATCAAAATTTGGTATAGAAAAAAAAGAAAAAAAAAAAAGAAAAAAAAATTACAATAATAAATGGCTGAAGAAAATGTATTTTGCCGTTAGGCGTCTAATCATAGAGAATCCGCACGGTTTTGTGTCAGGCAGATCTACGGTGACGAGCCTGACGATTTTCTCTGAATTCTGCCTATCAGCTTTCAAATGCCGCATTCAATATTGATCCCTAAACTGGCCGGTGTGGGTTTCCACTCATTTTTTCTACCTTGGCTGTATAGTTGTGATAGAAAATGCGCACAACTGCACTTCTGGTCTACCTCAAGGTAGTATTCTTGGACAATTTTTATAAATGACATTTCGGTCTGTTTTCAAAACTCAAACTTTCTGCTGTATGCTGATAAAGGTTTTGCCTACCATCTCAAACTTGTCAGATTCAGATAATTTACAATCCTATTTGGACAATGTCGCTATCTGGTGTAAGTCAAACAATCTACCGCTAAAAGTTAGTAAATATTTTCAAAATCGCGTTATCCCATATTCATTTCTTATACGATTGCCGATTCTCTCCTCTCGACTCGTACAGAACTAAAAGATTTAGGGGTGGTTTTCGTTTTGAAATTTTCGTTCTCGACACACTTAAACTCTTCAATTGCTAAGGCTTATTCTCTTCTTGCTTTTATCCGGCGTTTTAGCTCAGACTTTACGGACCCTTATACTCTTAAGATACTGTTCACCTCACTTGTTCGTTCCAAGTTGGAATATGCCTGCTTCATTTGGTGACCTACCATGAGTGTCATATCAAGAACGTGTGCAAAAAATCATTGTTCGGTTTGCACTGCGTTCATTGAATTTTTCCGATCCGTTTCCTTTCTACGAAGCTACATGTACACTCATCAACCTTCAGTCTCTAGAATCCAGCAGAACTTTGCTGTCAATGACTTTTGTCTTCGACATTATCAACGGTTCAATCGATGCGCCAACTCTTCTTGAGGGTATTCGATTCCATGTACTAAACAGGCCGCTTAGAAATAGCAATATGTTTTACACGGGGTTTACTCGGACCCACTATGCTTCTAACGCTACCATTTCTCGAACTTCAACAGAATTTAATCTTCGCTCAAATTCTTTAGAAATCTAGTATCTAAACCAATTTTTAAAGCTGTAATTGCTCATGCATAATTATTTTTATTGTACTTAATTTTTTTTTTGTACTCGGTGCATATTTTTAGGTTATTTTTTCACCCTTTCACGGAAAGTTCATGTAGGAAAGTTATAGCGTTTTCTTTTCTCCACCAAAATGTTGCCATTTCGTAGAGGAACATTTTTATAATTTAAACTTCGCCCTGTGAAATTTCTGCACACTTAAAATTTTCAGTGTCACCCTGCATGTCTTCAGAAGAAGAAAACACAGCCGCCATATGAAATGTCAAAATTGTGTATGCCTATCGGTGCTGCTTTATCGTGGCTGATATACATGTGTTAGAAAGTGACAGATAGTATACTTTTTTTTGTTTGTTATTGTCATTTATCAGGGAAAATAACCGCAACGTCTACAACAGCGAGGGCAAGAAATGTTGCCTTTTTGGGGGAGGGTGGTTGAGAAAAGATAGTGATGCCCTCTATGAAGGTAATGCCCATTTTACAACAGAACATGGCTTTTAGTGGACATGAGGCGGGGGCGACATTTTTGTGCAGAAAAGAAAACGCTATTAGATAAAACAAAAACTATAGTCCGTGCCACTTCCTTGTTTGCCAAAAAAAAAAAAAAATGCACTACAAGGAAACTCGCCGAAAGGTTTCGATTTTAAGTATTTGGAGACTTGTTATGGAATGACCCATATATGATATATATTATTTATTTCAACCATACCAATTTCCACATATAGGCACTTAGTCAGTGATTCATATGAAATATGCGCACTGTATTGAAAGTATTTATCGGCATTCCATTAATTATGAATGCACGAGAGAGCACTCCCTTAACTACGCAAGCAACCTTAAGATACAGTAACGACACCTATCGTTAGCTTAGGAGCGATTTACGAAGGTCTTGAACCAAGTCTTTTCAGGAAAGGATATAAAAAGTGGCGTGACATTTTGTCCACCAAAGAGACTTTAAACAATAAAACGTTGAAGCTAATTCGAGATCATTTGATATCAAAACCACTAAATCTGTTCCCAAAACCCTTTCCCTGACTATTATCCTTATCATTTTTTTTAAAGCTATATATCTACTTACATAATTACTTAGCTAAATAGTCTAGACGACTCTAGACGATTAAGCGTCAATTGAAGAAGTAGAAGAAGTCATACTCCAACTGATATAATTCTTTGCACTTTGAACCCGACGCACGCGAATTATATGTATGTTTGCTTCTATTTGAATTGTAGAACTAGACATGACAAATGAGTAATCAATTAAGTTTGAAGGGGCTAATTATTGCTACAAGGGCAATGAATTATACATCATAGATACTAACTAAAAGCATATCCACTTTCTACATCAATGCTCTTGTAAATATGTATTTTAACTAGAAAAATTAAAATCGTAAGTGCAAAATTCCGCTAAAACTGAATATAAATAATATATTCGCGGAAATCATACTTTTCGCACATCCAGCAATAAATATTCAGACATATGTATGGGGCTAAATTCGTCAACCGGACCACTTAAAACTTCCATCGCTTCGATTTGAATAAAATTTGTTGAAAGTCATCTGCTATGTAAAAAAAAATCACAAATATTGGATGGTTACCGAGATATACGGGTTTGAATTCGCAATATTTTTTGTGTAAGCCTTTTCTTTAAATTAGGAGTCATGTGTTTGACGTGCCAAAAAGGAACATGAAAACCTTTTTTTAAAGTATTTTTTCGATTTTTTTTTTTCAAATAAAAACTTGAAAAAAATTTGAAAAATTTTAGTAAAAATTTTATAAAAAAGAATTTTTATACATTTTTTTCAAATTTGGACATTTTTAAATTTTTATTTTGAAATTCAAAAAAAAATAAAAAACGTCCAAGTTTAAATTTTTACTAAAATTTTTCAATAAATTTTTTTTTAAATTTATATGTATTCGAAAATAACGGAAAAAAATACTTTAGAAAACGGTTTCCATGTTCCTTCATTGGTGATTTTTAGGCAGACCGCTTGAGGAATTTTACCCCTTATATTATGTACATACATATATACATATATGCATTAGGGTGCCAAAAACAATCGAGTTTCGGCATACTTAAAGTCACATTCCTAGTCAAGAAATATTGTGAAACATCTTTTTTGTAGAGCTTGCAATTCCCTGCAAATACTGCGGTAAAAGTTGGCTGTACGCTTTTTGGCTTAGTGATTATAGTTAGGGGCGTGCTTTTCCATTAACATAAAAAACTCATATTATACTCCATTTTCGACTCGGAATTCGATTTTCTATCTGCCGTTCGAAAAAAAACGAAAAACGATTTTTATTTTTGCCCACCCTAATAGATATAGTTCCATATCGGACCGAAGAAATCGGATTACATGCACTCTCCCATTTACTATACAATAGTCTTACCTACCGTAGGTATACTCTCTAAAGCAATAGTGAACTACATATTTTAATTGAACTAGGTCGATAGTTCGTCCAGTATAGTAAACTAAAATCTTCTATAGCTATTTTTAAGGTTAAAATTTATGTAAGGTAAAGGAATTAAGTATTTAGCCCCACGCCCTCTTTTAGCCAAAACTAAGGCATCGAGTTCGGGTAATCTCGATCCCGAATCCCGGGCTCCTGCGGAATTTTTACGTTCCGAAATCCCGGAACTATACTTAATTAAATCCTTACCTCACGCAACTGCTGAAACACGTCCAAAGATGTCGGGAGAGGTATTGGAAGACGCATTGCATCTTCGATTCTAATAAGTGGAAGAAATTAAAGTTGTTGGTTCAGTGAAAACTTATTGGTAAAAAAAACTATGGCCGTCATAGTCGAATTCAAGTAGATACTACTAAGGTTAGCGTCAGCTTTTTTAACAGCTATGCCGTTGGAAATTGTGCCAAAAAGTCGACGCTAACTTTGTTACCTACTTTTTTCTACTATGACAACGGGCCTATAATTTTATCGGGTCCGATACCATAATTGGGGCGTGATCCATGGTGTTTATGTGCAGATTATGCATACCGAGGTCATTAAGCCTATTATAATACCTCTCCCTACCATTTTTGACGGTATCTGAGGCAATCCCGAAAAATCCCGAGGCCCCCGGACTGTATTTTTTAAAATCCCGAAATTTCGGGAATGTCAAAAAACTCTTCGGGAATCCATGTCTTAGCAAAAAACAAACAAAATTTTTTATTTACTTAAAATTTTTGCTAACACCTCCAGCTATACAATGCGCAATTATTTGTTTGCTTGCGAATTAGTTGGAAAAGAAAATGAAACGCAATCAATTTAGGTAAATTCGCCAAATTTGGTTTAACAACAGTGGGCGGGTGAATTAAAAATTATCTAAAAATTTTGATTTATTTTTAGTTGAGCAAAAAAAGTAACAAAAAAAACAAAACAATAGCAGAATAGAGTTACTTAACGCTGCTCTGAAATTAAATAAGCATTATCAATGTTATGCTTCGTCTCATTATTTCGCTGCTCTCAACCTCGCTATAAAACACCATTAAATACCGGTGAAAAGTTACACTAATTATTACGTTTTCTTTTTTAAGTATGTTATTTTTTGCTTCTTCTTCTTCTAGTGTGTGTTTACCCACAACTTGAAAAGCGTTAAATTATATGAGTCATGCAACATTTTGATGGTTTGTGGTGTGAGAGCATCTAACATTTCTTTATTTTGTGGTTGTTATTTCTCACTTCGGTTTACGCTGGCCGTGCCTTGTCGGGGTGGTTGGTTTTGTAATGAAAGTTTTTACTATTATTTAGTATCTACGCGTCGTATCAATGAATGATACCAACATTACTTAGTACCTAGTTGTGCATTGTGAGAGTGACACGGTAATTTATACCGTGAGAATTTAACTTTGTTTTTTTAGCATTTTTTTCAATGACACTTTTGAAAGTTGACATTGAAATCTACTATTAGTTTTAATGTGCTATATTAGCAAGTTATTAGAGTGACAAGTAATCTGTCAAAGCGGAAGTTGTGCTAAGTAGTTCGCAAAGGAAAATGAACTAAACGTTTCTGTGATAATTTTGGAAGTGAATATTTATGTTAGCTCTATTAAAACGTACGACAATTTCCTTGTTATTAAACTTGGCTATTTTTTGTACTAAAGAACTAGTGAACTAAATTTTTTCCAAGAACTAGTTCATTAGTTCGTTTTGTGGAATAAACTAAACTTGAATTTGTGGCAACTTTTCAGATAAGAATTTATGTAAATTATCTTAGAAACTCACCATGTTATCACATATCGAAACCCCAGCAACAGCAAACAATTTATTTTTTTGAAACTAAATTTCACTTTGGCTCTTATTCAAAACAAAATTAAACGCATTTAAAATAGTTCAAATTGCTTTTCTCAACCAATATTGAACAAGTTCAATTGCTCGAATTATAGTTCAATAAGGTCAGCAAACTAAGTTCCGAAAGAACTAGGAGTGAATGAACTAAGATAAAATGGGATAGGTGGCAAACCTATAAGCCGCCCGAAATGGCAAAACCCAAGTAGAAAAACCTTAGAATGAAGAATATTATCTATACGCCAAATTTCCCCCAAATCGTTTCATCAGCTTCCGAGATAGTGGTGTGGTCGACGTAAGAATTAGTATAAAAATTCGGTTAGGTGGCAACCCTGCTTGAAAATATCTTTGCAGGAATACGGCCAAAGATACATTTCCTTGTTGATGCCTACATAGCCATATCCGGCTTAATATTTAAACACAAAAATTGAGATAGGTGGCAACCCCATAAAATTAAAAAAATTAAGCATAATATTGATATGCCAAATTTCAACAAAATCAGTCACTCAGTTGTTGTTGTTGGGGTTGTTGTAGCCATACTTTGCCCTGCCTAGTCGGAAGATCCACTTATAAAAAGTTACCTGACAGACCAGACAGGGGTTGTACGGGTGTTGACAGTCCTTTGCGGTACGTTCCGGTGCTCCCTTGCGGTACTGCCCGACTGTCTTGGGAACGGTTTCGTGGATTTTAGTCGCCTCTTACGACCGGCATACCTACCTGGGGCATATTCTAAACCCCTAACAAAAATGACTGTGGGTAAAAGTATGCATCGAAATACCAATGCGTAATTCGATATAAGTCGATAACTCGCTGAACAAAATTGCCCACTTTTTTATCCTCTTTTTTGGCTAGCGTGACCCAGTAATTTCCCAAGATTTTATCCGCTGCTGCTTAGTAGGGAAACGGTTTATTTCCAACTGGTTGGTGCGACCTCTGCTGGAACGCAGTGGCAACCCAAGTTACAATTGTATTTTCTGCCCAAATTTAACACTCCACAAAAACTTTGCATCGTTACTTATAAAGTTATAACTTCACGAAATTCTGGAACAAGGCGCTCTATAGAAATATTCTGAAATAGGGGCGTTTTCGAACATCGAAAAACGAATGTTTGATTCGTATTATGAGCTGAGCATTGCTGTCGAAATTTTTTTCTCAACATTGTGGAGTTATTTTAATAGTGAATATTCGACTTATGACGCCTCTCCCGACATTTCTTGAAGTGTTTTGGTAATGGACGTCTTATGTGAAGTATAACTATTTGGGTTTTTTTCGAAAGAGAGTTATAATACGAAATTAAAATTGTTTCGATCAGTATTTTTCGACGACAGTCGAAGATCGAATTGGCTGGTCCCTGATAATGCAAGAATTTTCGACAAATTTTTTCGGTTTATTCTTGGGAAAGCCTCTTTACATAGGCTATACTTTCTTCCGCCAGATGATGTTAAAGTCGCTATATTTTCGAAATCTGTATTGATCTTATTCTGTTCGTATGCTAGGTGGCGCTGAAATCAAGTTATTAAAAAAATCGATACTTAGGGCCTGTTTATGTAAGTTGCGGGCATCTGCTAGTAATAGATAAAAACCTTCCCAGCCTGAAGTAGAATTGGAAGACCTGTCAGAAATGCGAAACTTATATTAGTATAAAAGCCGATCAGGGCAAAGCATTATCTCACCGGTCAAGGTTCATCAAGCTCTCAGGCGTCAAATGATGATGAGCTTAAGTGTGTGTTTTTTTTTTTAATTATTTAAATTTCCTTAAACTCGTCAAACTCATCTTGACAAGCAAAAACGTTTTGATTGAAATGTTTAAAAAAAAGTTGATTCCTACATCAAAAACTACTAAATCAAATACACTAAAGTTTGATATGCTCTCGTATACGTACTTATATTTTTTTGTTTAATATAAATGCCTAAAGCTAGATCACAAATAAATAAATAATAAAGCACTAGGCGAACTGGTTTTTGATATGAGAGCGGAAGAAGTTTGGAAAAAAAGAAAAGATAAACAAAAAAATATAATCGTTTTAACAAAAAACGTGTGTGTGTGGATATGTGCATTAGACTGGGCTAAATATAAATTTTTTTTTTTTTTTTTTCGAAATTTATGCCGATTGTCCGGGCGAGGAAGAAGTGATTCGGACTAAAGTTGTTTGGTTTATCTAGCACTCTCACCAGTGAACATAAAAGAGTAAGAAAAATAATCAAAAAATATGTGATTTTAAAATTTTTTTTTTTTACATCTGTCAAAAATTATCTTCTACAGTTTGTTGGAGGGCTGATTCTCCATCAAAAGTGTCTTAACAGCTTTTCTTGTCATTGCAAAAAAACCTATGGTCCGCGACACTTTCGCTTGGATAATCAATACAATTTTCCAAAAAAAAAAAAAAAAAAAAAAAAAAAAAAAAAAAAATTTGCCCCAGTCTATAATGCATTTCTGTGCATAAGTGCGTGTGTGATCTTCCGTTCAGTTAAACTATCCATATTTTCACACGCGTTTAAAATAAATAAGTTTACACCGTGTGTAAAAGTAATTGTTTTTTTTTTTCTTTCTTTCTTGAGTCAATTCACATGGCAGGCATGTAAACGTGCCTAAATTTAATTCTATATTTAACTATATCAAATTTGTGTTACAGCTACAATTATAATCATATTTTCGTGCAGGCGCATTAAAGCAGAATGCACTTGTGTGATTTAAACCGCAACTGAGCGTACAAATAACAGCGAGAGACCTTCAATTATACAAAAATGTGCTGCTCAGCACTTCAATAATTTTTTTTAATTTTTATAAGAGTCTATGAGGGCAAGAGCAGAAAAAAAATTACTGGCCTATATAAATAAAATAGGTGGCATCCCTACTTGAAAATATTTTCTTTGGCAGAAAATGCCTTTCATTTGATATCCATATTGACATTTCTTGTTCAATATTTAAAAAAAAAAAAAAGATAGGTGGCAACCCTGTAAGTGCCAACACCAAAGTAAAAAGTCTTAAAATGAGACATAGTATCTACATATATGCAAAATTTGACCCACATCGTTTCAGCCGTTCCCGAGATATTGGTCGGTAAACGGAGGAATAACTAAAATGCGGATAGGTAGCAACCCTAGGTGGCCACACTATCGGAAAATATCTTTGTTTGTACGAGCCGGAACTATCTTCAACTTGACACCCATATTGGCATGTCTGGTTAAATATGAAAAAAAAAAAAATTAAGTGGCAACGCCAAATTTGTTACAAATCGTGTTAGCCGTTCCCGAAATATTGGTCAATATACGGAGAAATTTATAAAAAAGCCGTTAGCATGTAGTGGTCACCCTGTCTAAAAATATTTTCGTTGTTATACGCCCGAAAATACATTTCCTTCTAGTTCAATAAAAAAAAAATTAAGATAGATGGCAACCCTGGAAATCGTTCTAAGTGTCAACACCAAATTAGAAAGTCATACAATGAAGCATACTATTTATATGGCAAATTAGATCCAAATCGTTTCAGCCGATATATGTATGGAGGAAATAAAATGAGGTTAAGTTGCAAATTCTAGGTGGCAACCCTGCCTGAAAATATCTTCGTTGGTTTACGGCCGAAAATAGCTTTCATTTGATACCCATATTGGCATATCTTGCTCAATCTTTTAACAAAAATGAAATTGGTGGCAACCCTGTAAACCTCCCGGAGTGGCAACACCCAAGTATATGCCATATTTGATTCAAATCGTTTAAGCAACTCTAAAGATAGTAGCGGATATACACAAGATTTAATTCTAAACGGGCGACATCTGCTGGAAGTTAGACACACCAAAAGTTTTCATTTGAAATTTCACTCTCCATAAAATTATTGCCTCACCTAAGAAGTTAACTTCAAAAAAAAAAAAAAATCCACTGTCTTCCTCGCCTGAACTAAAAAAAGATTTTTAAAATGCTTAAAGAATATTTCACTTTTTACCCAAACAATTTCGAAAATCCTCTTCTACCATTTGGCGTTCTCTTTGTAAAAACTGAAAAATGTCATTTTCTAATTCCCATGCACACACAAAAACCATTCAAATCCTAATGTAAACATGTTTTATCCCATCAATAACAATGTATGCGCACACATTGCCCTTTTCTCTGATTTTGTTGACTTTAGTAGTGTTTGTTGAGATTTCGGGTGATGCTGTTTAGAGTGCTGTCGTTGTGAACAAGCAAAAGTAAAGCCAACTAATCAGTTGCTCTATTCCGGCGTCACTATACAAATCTTTACTGTCGTCTGTCTGATGGCATATTGGGTGGTTTGCTGTATGATTTTGTTGTTATTGTTGTTGCTGCTAATTTGATAGTTCGATTCCTGTCACATTTTTGCTTAATTATCAGTAAGTCATGTGTGTGAGAAAGTAGTAACACAATCGCCATTGAACTAGATTATCTTCCGTTTTTTCATTGCTTGGATGTTCAGTTTACCTTCTTCACTTCAATATTTTTCGTCGTCGTGTATGCAGACTTTGTTTTGTCACATGTTAGTGTCCTTTGTATATCGCGTGCTTGTATGCATATTTGGGAAATTTACACACTCAGTATGACGGCATCGCTAAGGTCACGTCTTTTTGGTTTGTGGAAAAACCTTTTACTTTATCAAACTGTACGCCAGTGCTGATAATTTTATAAATACATAAAAATTTGAACACAGTCGAGATAAAAAAAATAACAGTACCACTACACTCAGAAAAAAGCATTGCCTTGAAACAACGAACCTGAAAAATATCCTTAATTTAAAGACTTTTTTCCTCAATTTAAGTTAATTTTGTCCTTAACTTTAAGAACTCAATTTTTCCTCAATACAAATAATAATTTCCTCAATACAAGTAATAGTTTCCTCAATACGAGTAATAATTTCTTCAATACAAATAATAATTTCCTCAATACAAGTAATAATTTCCATAATAGAAGTAATAATTTCGTCAATATATGAAATAATTTCCTCAATACAGGTAATAATTTCTTCAATACAAATAATAATTTCCTTAATACACGTAATAATTTCCTCAGTAGAAGTAATAATTTCATCAATACAAGTAATAATTTCATCAATACAAGTAATAATTTCTTCAATACAAGTAATAATTTCATCAATACAAGTAATAATTTCATCAATACAAGTAATAATTTCTTCAATACAAGTAATAATTTCCTCAATACAAGTAATAATTTCCTCAATAGAAGTAATAATTTCTGCAATACAAATAATAATTTCCTCAATACAAGTAATAATTTCCTCAATACAAGTAAAAATTTCCCAATACAAGTAATAATTTCCTCAATCGAGTAATAATTTCCTCAATACAAGTAATAATTTCTTCAATACAAGTAATAATTTCCTCAAAACAAGCAATAATATCCTCAATACAAGTAATAATTTCCTCAATAGAAGTAATAATTTCGTCAATATAAGTCATAAATTCTTCAATACAAATAATAAGTTCCTCAATACAAGTAATAATTTCCTCAATCGAGTAATAATTTCCTCAATATAAATAATAATTTCCTCAATGCAAGTAATAGTTTCCTCAATATAAATAATAATTTCCTCAATACAAATAATAATTTCCTCAATACAAGTAATAATTTCTTCAATACAAGTAATAATTTCCTCAAAACAAGCATTAATTTCCTCAATACAAGTAATAATTTCCTTAATACAAGTAATAATTTCCTCAATACAAGTAATGATTTCTTCAATACAAGTAATAATTTCTTCAATACAAGCATTAATTTCCTCAATACAAGTAATAATTTCCTTAATACAAGTAATAATTTCCTCAATACAAGTAATAATTTCTTCAATACAAGTAATAATTTCCTCAATACAAGTAAAAATTTCCAAATACAAGTAATCATTTCCTCAATACAAATAAGTTTCCTCAATACAAGTAATAATTTCCTCAATACAAGTAATATTTTCCTCAATACAAGTAATAATTTCCTTTATACATTTAATCCAAGAGCGAAGATACTGTCCCTACTGTCATAGAACAAAGCTGCAAATAGACGCAGACAAACATAAGTACTCGATGGCAGAATGGTTGAGATCTGCTTTTATGGAACCTCACAGTCAACTCGTTGCTACGTGACACAAGCTGGGGGGGCGGGAAGATAGTGGCATACGCAGACGATTTAGCTATTGCATTCAGAGGCAAGTTCCCACAAACTCTGTGTGACCTGATGCAAGTAGCACTGCGAGAAGTTTCGACGTGGTCCTCTCGCTGCGGACTTAGTATCAACCCAGGGAAGGTGGAACTTGTCCTCTTCACCAACCGGTACAAAATACCGCCACTAAGCCTACCAGAACTAGATGGTACGCGCCTGGGCTTGTCGGATAAGGCCAAGTTTCTAGGCATAGTTCTGGACAGGAAATTGAATTGGAAGGAGAATGTTCTTCAGCGCCAGAAGAAAGCTTGCATCGCTCTTTACACCTGCAAAAGAGCCATTGGCAAAAAATGGGGGCTCAGCCCTAGAGTATGCAGTTGGATCTACACGGCCATCATTCGCCCAATCATGCTTTATGGAGTCGTCGTATGGTGGCCTGCGCTGAGCAAGGCAACATACCTGAATCTGTTGCGGAAAGTCCATAGATCCAATATGATCTGTATAAGCGGTGCGCTAAGGACAACGCCCAACGAAGCCCTCCAGGTCATTCTGGGCATTTTGCCACTTGATCTGGAAGGGTTTCGGTCAGCGGCGGCATCAGCTCTGCGCCTAAGAGAAACCTCCAGTTGGGCTGCGGGTACTATTGGACACTCCAGTATTCTGGAAACTTACAGCTTTCTCCCTCTAAGCACAGATCGTTGTGCGACTACTACAGTCGGGGATAGCTGTTTCAAAATAAACATTCCCAGCAGAGAAGACTGGGAGAGGACGGATTGGTGTCCCGAAACAAATGGTGGCACTTCCATATACACCGACGGCTCGAAGTTGGACGGCAGAGTTGGAGGAGGCTCTCCTTCAGACTACCTGATCATTGTAGCGTCTTCCAGGCGGAAGTCTCGGCAATCCTGGACGCCGCGGCCTGGTTAAGCAAACGTGTTATCGGAGAAGATATCGCTATTTTCAGCGATAGCCAAGCGGCCATCAAATCCCTTGGCTCATACACGTTCAACTCTGAACTGACGCTCAGCTGTCGTCGATCTCTTCAGGAGATGACCCAACAGAACCGCGTAAACCTCATATGGGTCCCGGGACATAGGGACATTGAGGGAAACTGTAAGGCAGACGAGATTGCCAGGCAGGGCACGACCAAGCAGGTTCTTCAGGATAAAGAGCGCTTAGGTATGCCGTTTGCCACATGCAAACTAATGCTGAAGGAGCACACACTCCGTCAAGCCAACGAAAGATGGCTGCAATCCCCAGGGTGTCGCATATCGAAACAAACCTGGCCAAAATGGGATCTTAAAAGGTCTAGACGCATTTATGCCCTAACTAGGAGGGAAATCTGCATATTGATAGGGGTATTAACCGGTCACTGCCTCATTGGTAGGCATGCAGAAAGGCTAGGTGTGCCCTACCGACGATGCTGCAGGAGTTGCAAAGATGATGAGGAGGAGGAAACAGTGGATCACCTCATCTGCAACTGTCCGGCTTTAAGCGGCGCGAGAACGTGCTTTTTGGGAGTTCCGTTCCTGGATAGCCAAAGCCAGATCGCGGAACTGGACATAAAGGACTTGATGGGCTTCATAAAGTCATCTAAGTGGTTCGAGGAGGAGTAACGGTGTCGGTTTAGGAGTGTCAGTCCCGGGATTCTGCTATGTGGAAAATCCCAACTACTCAGGGATTTTCCATATGGCTGGGTCCCGGGACTGACTTTCCTTGTGTTGGTGGTATCACAACGGGCCTTTCAAAACTGGCCTAAGTGTGCCTCTGCGGCAGCCACTTGAACCTAACCTAACCTAATGAAAGCAGTCAAAGCTTAATTCTCAGTGAAGGCAACAAATAAAAGAATTAAAAAAACACCACAATTTCCTCAATATAAGTAAGAGATTTTCTGCTTACAGGTAAAACTTTCCTAAGAACAAAGAAATAAGTACTCAAAGTAAGGAAAAAGGGCTTCTTTAAACTGGGTAAAATATTGTACTTATGTTAAGGAAGCCATGTATTTGGAGCCAAGTAAGGGAACATTTTCCTTGAAATAAGGCATTTTTTATTTGCGGTAAGGAGACTTTTCTGAGTTTGAGATATTGGTCTATATACGAAGAAAGAATGCCTGGCAATAAATTCGTTGGTAAACGGCCGCAAATACCTTTCATTTGATACCCATATATTGCTAAATATTAAAGAAAGTTAAGGCAGTTGGCAACCCTGTAAACCGCCTGAAATTGCATCATCCAAATTGAAAGTTTCAGAATGAGGCATATTATCTATGAGACAAATCGTTTCAGCCCTTCTGAGATAGTAGTGGATATACAAAATTTTCATTTCCCAATGGCTAGTGCGACATCTACTGAAAGCTATACACACCAAAAGTTTTCATGTATGCACTACAATTTTTGTGCGCGCAACTGCTGTATCTACATATGTATATAATTATTTCGGGAAAACCCGTACGTGCTTTCCACAAAATGTTTCCAATTTTCAAGAACGTGTCAACACATGTGAGCCGATAGCTGCCAGGTATAGGTAATCAAGGACTCACTTGCTTGCGCTGCAACGAAACAAAAACAAGCATAAATTTTCCGATTAAAGGCGAGTGTGTGAATTTACGAAGGTTTTGCCTAAACGCTAACTACTTGACTGTTGCACCAAAGAAGGATCTTCCAATTGTCAGTACACGATTAGCGCGCTTAGACACGCATTTACAGGCTCATTAAGCTGGGATTTGCAAATTTAATTCCATTGAATGTGGCACGTAGCCGTATACAAAAAGTTACATGTAAAAAAAATATAAATAAAAAACGACAAAAAATGTATAAAAAAAGTTAAAAAAAAAAAAAAATATGCATAGATAAGAAAAAAACAAAAAAGAAATAAAAACAAAAAAAGTAGAAAAAGAAATAAAAACAAAAAAAGGAGAAAAAAATGGAATAAAAAATAAAACAACAAATAGAAATAAAAATAAATAATAAATAAAAAGAAAATAGAACAAAAATAATAATAAAAACAAAAAAAAAAAAATAAGATAAAAAATTGGGAGTAACAATTTAATTAATAAAGTCTGCAAAGTTCTAAATTCTTGAAGTAGAATAAAAATAGAAGAAACGAAAATTAGAAATAAAAAAAAATGATAATAATATAGTTATACTATTATCAATTATAATTAAATAAAAAAAAAAACATAAAAGGACAAAAAAAAAATAAGTGAATTTTCTAAAAAAAAAAAATTTAAATAAATAAAATTTAATTAAAAAAAAAATTAAAAAATAGAAAAAACAAAATAAGAATATACAACAAAAAAAATTTAAATAAAAATATACCACAAAAAAATTCAAATAAAATAAAACAAAAAAAAATGTTAATAAAAATTACTAAAATGAAACAAAGATATATAAAGGAAAAACAAATAAATAAAAAATTATAACAAAATTAATAAAAAATTATAAAATTAATAAAAAAAACATAAAAAATATAACAAAATTAATAAAAAAAATGAAATAATAAAAAAATTTAAAAAATAGAAATAATAAAATTAGAAAAATTTAAACTGTCATTTACATACATATGTAGTTAAATATTTAAATAAAAAAATGCATAAGAGCAAAAAAATTTTTAAAGCAAAAAAATGTATGAAAGCAAAAAAATGTATAAAAGCAAAAAAATTGTATTAAAGAAAAAAAATCTATCAAAGCAAAAAAATAAAAAATAAGAAAATATAAAAAATAAAAAAAATAAAAAATGAAAAATAAGAAAATATAAAAAATAAAAAAAAAAAAACGAAAAAATAAAAAAATGTGTTTTTTGAGAAAAATTTACCTACCGCTGCAGGAACCAGACAAGCCGACATATATTTCGATGATACTGGAATTACATCTCTTCATGGACTTTTCTTCCCGGCATTGTGAGAGTCGTAAAAAATTATAAAAAAACAAAAAATTAAAAAAAAAAAAAAATAAAAAATAATATAAAAAAAAACAAAAAAAAATAAAATAAATAAAAAACAAAAAATATAAAAAAAGCAAAAATAAAAAAAAAAAAAAAAAATAATATCGAAAAAACAAAAAAAAATTAAAAAAAAAAAACAAAAAATTAAAAAAAGATAAAACTATAAAAAAAAATAGAAAAAAAAGATAAAACTATAAAAAAAATAGAAAAAATATAAATAAATACAAAAAAGGAAAAAATAAAAAAAGGAAAAAATATAAAAAAGAAAAAAAAATGAAAAAATATATAAAAAAACGAAACAATATAAAAAACAAATAAAATATAAAAAAAAAACAAAAAAATATAAAAAAAAATATAAAAAAAATAAGAAAAAATATAAAAAAAGAAAAATAAGAAATCAAAAAATATCTAGCAAAAAAAAAAAAATAAATAAAAAAAGTTAAAAACAAAAAACAATAATAGGAACAATATTGAAATAAGTAAAAAAAATTCAATATTTAGAGAAAGATAGTTAGCTGAAAAATAAAGTTAACTAAAAAATTTTATTGATAAAAATTTTTGAAACTCATTCTGACATGCCTTGTACAACTGTCATTAACATACATACATAGTTAAATATTCTAAAACTGCTGTGCAAATACTATTGCTAATTGTGTTTTCTTTTTTTTCTTTATACAAAATTCTAATTGTTTGTAATCTTTTTTAATTCGCTAAATTTTGTTTCTTTTGTATTTTGCAGGTATTTAATTTACATTGTATTTTGGAAACCAGACACAAACGCAGCGGTGACGGTGTGTGTGTGTGCGTACGCCACTGCTTAACTCTGCATCAGACGACAGGTCTAGACTCTAGAGAGATCTGAGAGCGCAGCCATAACACGATCAAACAAGACACAAAACATTTGTACATTCGTCAGTTGCCATTTGGATTGCTTAGCTTCATGTTGTTGGTAGCGAACGTGTTTTATAATAATATTTCTTACAATATGTGTCAATTCATATGCAACAACAACAATACTTAGCTAGTTGCTGGCTTTAGCTGCTTCTGAGCACTCAATAGTAAAACGGGCAAATATTTTAACGCCCGTCAAAGTCAGACAAGACAACGCTGCCGCTGCCGCTGCTGTGGCCAAACAACGCCGCTACTGTTGCTGATACTAAACCATGAATTAAATGGAAATTTGAGCGTAACAATTAACTTAAACTACATTTAACGCGCTGTAATAGATATTTTTTGGTGTGCCAGAAATAATAACCAATTAAAACAACCGTAAAGAGACGAAAAAAAAAAAACAAAAAAAAAAATAAAATTGTGCATACAAACAAACAAACATACATACACTATAATATATAAACAAATAACAATAATTATAAATTATTGCAATGCAGAAAGTAAAACAACAACAACAACAAAAAATTCGTACAAACAAAAGCGTGTTTGCCATTAAAACGCTAATTAGCTGCGGCACGTTATATCCAATGTTGCTGCTCCAGTTGGTCGTGGTGGCTTTGCTGCCGCATGCCATGCACGCTTGGATGCCCGATGTACGCCCAGATTTGCAACCAAGTAAGTGTGTGTTTGTGCTAGCTGTTCTAGTGCAGTTGATTAACATTTCCGTTCTTTAAGCTCAATTTTTTTTTTTTTTGGTATACCCAGTAGTGCTAACTTGCAGGTGATTAATTGTGTCTATAAAGCATAATGAAATGAGAAAAACAATAAAAGGTTAAAAAGAGGAAAACAGTTAAATAATTAAAACAAAAAAATTGTTAAAAATATTTAGACAAAAAATTTAAAAAAGAAAAAAAAATTAAAAAAAAAATTTAAAAAAGAAAAAAAAATTAAAAAGGAAAAAAAATTTAAAAACAAACAAAAATTAAAAAAAAGAAAAAATAATTAAAAAAAGAAACAAATTAAAAAAGAAAAAAAGACAAAAATAAAAAAAATCCAAAGAAAAGAAAAAATATGTTTTTATCTAGAAACAATAATAACTGTCTAAAAAAATTGTTAAAAATATTAAAAAAAAAAGTTTTTAATTTTAAAAATTAAAAAAAAAATTAAAAAAAAAAAATTAAGAAAAAAAAATTAAAAAAGAAAAAAATTTAAAGGAAAAAAATGTAAAAACAAAAAATAGAAAAACACAAAAAAAAATCCAAAGTAAAGAAAAATATGTTTTTAACTAGAAACAATAATAACTGTCTAAAAAAATTGTTAAAAATATTTAAAAAAAAAATTTTAAATTTCAAAAATGAAAGAAAAATTAAAAACAAAAAAATTTAAAAATAAAAGAAAAATATGTTTTTAACTAGGAACAACAATAACAATAAAAAATTGTTGAAAATATTTAGAAAGAAAAGAAGAACAGAAAAAGTTTAAAAAGAAAAAAAATTAAAAACAAAAAAAAATTGTTTCGAAAGGAACGAAAGATTTGTTTTAACTAGGAACAATAATAACTGTCTTTAAAGCAGAATGAAATGAGAGAGTAAAGTAATAAAAGGTGAATAACGAAAAAAGTTAAATAACTAAAAAAAACTGTTAAAAATATTTAAAAACAAAAAAATTTTAAAAAGGAGAAGAAAAAATTAAGAAAATATTAGATTTTAAAAAAGAAAAAAATTAAGAAAATAAAAAATTAAAAAAAAAAAAAATTTAAAAAAGAAAAAAAAATTAAAAAAGAAAAAAAAATTTAAAACAGAAAAAAATTAAAAAGAACATTTTTTTTTTTTCAAAAGAAAAGAAAAATACATATGTTTTTAACTAGGAACAAAAAATAAAACAAAAAAAAATATATATATCAAAATTTAGACAGGTATGAAACCGATTAAAATAACGCTCCGGTTTTGTTACGGGTTTCTGTTTCGGTGTCGTTCTTCAACATTTATTTCGGTTTTGGTTACGGCTTCATTCCGGTAATAAATATTACTCGCGCTATTTACGGATGTAGTCTCGCAAAATAAATTTTAAAAACTAGTAGAAAAATATTAGAATGGCACATTAATATAACTGATGCTTTTTGAGAGTTAAGTGGCCCAATACTTTTTTCGGATCTCGTAATTTTTGTTCGACTTCTTCAATCAACTATAGTTCAATTTCTATTGGAATTTTGATACTGAGTTCAAAAAGTGGCCTTTGTAACCTTGCTAGACCATCTTCCATGAAAATTATTCAGGGTACCCTTTCGTAAAACAAAATATGTTCTAACAACTATAAGATATTAAAAAATTCAAAACCGTTTGGAACTGGTTCCGGCTTTTGAAATGGTTTCGGTTTCGTTCTTCAGATAAAAATAACGGTTTCGGTTTCGAAAAATGAATCGGCTTAAATCGGTTATGGATAGGATGTAGCAAAAAAAGGTAAATAAGTAAAACCAAAAAAATATTTTTTAACAAGAATCACAATTTTAAAAAGAAAAAACAAAAAAAATTTTTAAATAAGATGTATATTTGAACGAATTTTCGTCATCCCTTGTCAATTTTGGGGTTGTAACAAACCGGTTTCGGCGATCCGCCATCTTCAGTGTTTGATTTCGTTCTGATTTATGTCTATCTCTTGTCACGTATTTATAGTCTGGATGCTGGTTCGTGTGTTACGAATGTTTCCGAATACCTGTAAAAAGAACGAAACCTGAACCTTCCTAACCGAAACCTGGAACGTTTCATCGGTTTGATACCTTGCTTACCACTAAACATTCACTACTGGGTATATAGTGTATGCTTACATCCGAGCTTAGAATTTATTGTTTCTATTTTAAATTTATTCATTATGCATATCATGAACTACATATCTCATTTTTTTTTAATTCTAATTCAACGCAGAGCAAGATAAAATCATTGCCAAGTTCCTGGGTAATAGCACGGATTATTTTAAAATTTTGTCCTATGACGATGCCACCATATTAGTGGGAGCTAAGTAAGTTTCACACAAGTCACTAACCTCATTTCCACAACAATTACTTATACCTCACTTTTTTCTTCCTCTCTCTCTCTCCCTTACATACAGAGATATTATGTACAACATCACTTTGGATGGTTTACGTGAAATAAGTCGCTTGGAATGGTTCTCATCAGATGCTGATCGTGAATTGTGCGCACTGAAGGGTAAACGTGAAACTGATTGCCACAATTACATACGCGTTTTTGCACGCCTCGACAATTCGCAGTTACTGCTATGTGGTACAAATTCATATAAGCCACGCTGTCGTCATTATGCTCCAGCTACAAGTGAGTTGAGCGCAGCTGCCGGCTCTGGACAACTTTATGAGATTGTACGCGATGTAGAAGCACAAGGCCTGTGTCCATATAGTCCAGCGCATAACAGCACTTACTCATTTGCGGAGGGACAACTTTATAGTGCCACAGTTGCAGACTTTTCGGGCAGTGATCCATTGATTTATCGTGAAAATTTACGTACCGAACAATATGATTTGAAACAATTGAATCAACCAGATTTTGTAGGAGCTGTGGAGCGTGATCGTTATGTAATGTTTTTCTTTCGTGAAATATCAATGGAGTATATGAATTTTGGCAAAGTAAGTGTATAATGTGTGTGGGTTGTTTGCTTTTTTGGAGTTGATAAAGCTTCACATTTGCTAGGCTTGCCATTCATATTTTTGCTTCTGAGAAGACAGTGGCTGGAGTCGACCCCGCCTATTTAAAAATATTTTTTGAAAAACGCTCTAGCTCAGAATTTTTTCAAGAATGTTTTTTTTTTTTTTTTGTAATTTGGTTGAAAATCGATGCTAACCTTTAAATCATTTGTTAGGCTTCCGATTCGTATTTTTGTTGCTAAGAAGAACAGTAGCTTGAGTCGGCCCCCCATATCGACGACTGAGTGGAAGGTCACACTATTTTAAAGTATTTTTCGAAAAACACTCTACCTCAGAATTTTTTTAAAAAAGTTGTATTTGGGTTGATGATTACTTTCTCTCATAATATTTTTCAGCAACGCCCCATCTAACCATTACATTCAAAAAACACCTTATCTCAGCCGAAATTGTATTAAATTTTCGTTGAAATAGAGATTTTTTCGAAATTCGTTCCGAGACAGGTTTCCTGACCACTTTTCTTACATTTAACTCTTATCCGAGAACACGGATAAACCAAGCAAACCAATATATAATTCATAAATCCTCTATACCTTCACTAATATCGTATTAACTGATTTGCAAACATCCGGATAAACATTTTATGCTATCTTTCCCCCAAAGCAATGCGTTTATACGAACCCCGCATAACCATTTAATGGCTTTCTTGTCCACTTTTCTTACTTCAGCTCGAACTTTTATCCGAATACCCGGATAACCACTCAATCAACAACTAGATTGAAAATTCCTTTTAACTAGTAAAGTGTGTATCGTTATAACTAGTTATCAGGCATTCGGATAACCATTTTTTCCTATAAATTTGTCAAAAGAATGCTAAAATATTTGATTGTAAGGCTGAAAATCGAAGATCACTTTATCCAAGCATTCCGCGAATTATTGTAGCCATTTCGTTTATATAATTTAGTTTAAAACCGTGATTATTGATTATTGACCACCCGGATAATCATTTTATCCTTTTAATCTGTCAAAACCATGCATATATATTTGAAATAAAGGCTAATAATCACATTTTATTTTATCTCAGACCCCGGATAACCATTTAAATAAAAAAATACTATAAAATATGCAAATGGGACAGTAATAATCACTTATCCGTGTGCCTAATAATAGAGAAAAAGTAGTTTGTGAACCATAATACGTTACTTGTCCCGAGTAGAAGAAAATAATTGCTTATCCGAGATTTCGAAAATTTTTCAAAATCATATTTATTGCTAACCATTTTTTTACAAATTCGTTTCTCAATATTTCGTATACCATTTTTTAAGTAGTTTATACAAAAAAATTGTATAAGTTCGTTTTTCCAAATTTTGCTAAGAATTTTTTTTTTTGCCAAAAACAAGTTTCAAACTATTTTATACAAAAAAAAAAATCAAATGCTTTGAAATTTTTTTTTCGAAATTACGTTTTTGTTTTGTTTGAAGTAAATTTTAAATTTTTTTGGGATTGCAATGTGCTTATTTGAAGACATTTTTTTTAATTCGTTTTTTCGATACTTATTTTTTAAATATTGTGTTTAAAAAAAAAAAAGGTTTTAAATTTTCAAAAATTTGATTGGGATTTTTTTTTCTAAAAATAAGTTTCAACCTTATTTTTTACAAAATATTAAAATCATTTCATTATTTTTTTTTTTCAAATTTTTAATCATTAAATTTTTTTTTCAAAATTTGGTTTTTTTTAATTGTATTTTTTTTATTCGAACTAATTTTTTCTTTCATTTTTTTTGAGACATTAATTGCGAAACGCTGTCGGAGGTACAGTCCTTAACCAAACACGAATCATAATTGTTTTTTATATCAGAGGCCTTACTGTAAATATTATACTGTTAGTTTTTCTCTCGCTCCTCCCTCTCTCTCAATAGAGCATCAACCTAACTGTATTATTTTTCTCCGGTTTTTAATGCCATCTCTTCTCTTTCTAGACGATTTACTCGCGCGTTGCTCGCGTTTGCAAAAATGATCGTGGTGGTCCCTATACACTCTCCAAAAGTTGGACTTCATTTTTGAAAGCTCGTCTTAACTGCTCAGTACCTGGCGAATTTCCATTTTATTTCGATGAAATTCGTAAGTATAAATGTTTTTATAATAAACACTGCTACTCACATTATTAAAATGTATATCTCTCTCTACTCCCGCATACCTACAGAGTCTATATCGCCTGTTGTCGAAAGCGGTTCAAGCTCACTAATCTATGCTGTCTTTACAACATCTGTAAATGCCATACCCGGCTCCGCAGTATGCGCCTTCAATGTCGATGACATTATGGATGCCTTTGAGGGTAGCTTTAAATCACAAAAGGATAGTCAATCACAATGGTTACCCATACAAGATGAACAAGTGCCTGAACCACGCCCAGGAAAATGTGTTGAAGATTCACGTATGCTCTCGAGTATAGCGGTAAATTTCGCTAAAACACATCCACTAATGGAAACAGCTGTATCTTCGGTATATGGGCGACCATTACTTACCAAAGTCAATCTACATCATCGTCTCACCACTATCGCGATTGATGCACAAATTATGGCGTTGAATGGTGAAACATATGATGTTGTTTATGCGGGCACAGACGATGGGCGTATAACGAAATTTATTAATATACCCACACCAAGTCAGCAGACAGAGTCGAGCGGCGGCTCTAATACGGGTGGTGGTGGTGGTGGTGATAAATTAAAAACAATTTTAATATCAGAAATGCAAGTACTACCAGTGGGCGTCGCAATACGTGAATTGGTTGTTTTCTCCAAATCCAATCGTTTGTTAGTTGTAAGCGATGGTAGTCTACTTACAGTGCCTTTGCATCATTGCGCACACATTGTTGATTGTTTGGGTTGTTT
The DNA here is from genome assembly GCA_964058755.1 of Campiglossa producta. Classification (NCBI taxonomy): domain Eukaryota; kingdom Metazoa; phylum Arthropoda; class Insecta; order Diptera; family Tephritidae; genus Campiglossa; species Campiglossa producta. Next base: position 18,610,203 of record CAXKVI010000004.1, on the reverse strand, counting down.
GAGTTTGCAGGATCCCAATTGCGCATGGGATCAACAAAATCATGAATGTAAAAGTCTTGTAGCTAAAAATATTAAATTTGGCACAAAAGCTTTCATACAAAGTTTGAATACAACCAAAAAAGCAGCTGCAGCACTCTGTCCAAAATACACACGTGGCACGCTAATGGCTGATGGACCGCATATCAGTGCTGGTGGTGTGGTTACTTCAAGTGTTGGCATTGATTTGGTCACCGTACAACAAACACAAGCAGTTGAAGATTTAGCCAAGAAATTTCATTATACAAAAATAGGCGCGCAAGCGGATGCTGCTGCTGGTGGTAGTGCGTTGCTTCCTGAGAGCAACATAGCTACAGTTGAAGTACCAACTGATAATGCTGGCGGCGATTTGGATGCAAGCACTGGTGTAGGCAATGATTATTTGCTGAATAGTTTTAGTGACGAAAATAAAATTACGCTGCACTCAGTTGATCCCGATGAGTTGATGCATTCGTTTAATGGTGAGTGGAAAATATAACTACAGATTTGTAAATGTTTTGATTTTAACTATTATTCTATGTTTGCTTTCAGATCCCTTGCTCTCTCAAGCGACAATAAATGAGAAAAAGTTAAAAGTAGCTGGCAAAAATTTGTATTGGGCACTCGCTCTCATCACATTTGTTGTGGGTCTCATAGTCGGACATTATACTTCGAGACGCATGTGTAAGGCTACATCCTTGCATGCAAGTCATCGCAATCATTTCACTTCAAATTCGTAAGTTTTTTTAAGAAAATTAAACAAAATTAACCAAATTATTAATTTAATTATAAATTAGTTAAAAATAATAATCGAGATAGGTGGCAACACTGTAAAAAGCCCTAAGTGGCAACACCCATGTTTATCATCTTAGAATGAATCAAATTGTCTATATGCCAATTTTTATCCAAATCGGTCAAGCCGTTCCCGAAATATACGAAAAAATAAATTAATTGCGGTTAGGTGGCAACCCTAAGTGGCAACGCTGCTTGAAATAATCTTATTTGGAATACGGTCGAAAATACCTGTCATTTGATACATATCTAGCTCAATATTTAAAAAAAATCGGGATAGGTGGCAACCCTGTAAACCGCCATAAGTGGCAACACCCATGAATTCTGCTCGCCCTAACTATTACAATTTGTTCAATATTAGCTAGATCCTAGAATTTCACCTTCTATTTGATTTGCACAGCTAAACATCGTGGTGAAAATATCCTACGCCTGAAAGTCTGCAACAATTTCTATTTCCGTTGCATGATCATCGATTTTCTCAAATCTTACTCTCAATCAAAACTACATATCGCCGCCTAAGAAGATTTGGGGAATATTTTGGGGTCATATTGGTATCATTTTGGAATAATTTCGGCAATTTTTTGGTTCACTTTTATAGTCATATTGGTATCATTTTGGGATTATTTTGGGGTCCAGTTGGGATTTTTTGGGGTCAAGTTGGGATCATTTTCGGGCCATATTGGGATCATTTTCGGGTCATTTTGAACATCAGAGATTTTAATAAATCATTTTATTGTTTATAATTATAGTTGTCGGGATCACTTTGGTACCATTTTACGGATTATTTCGGGACTGTTTCACGACTATTTTGGCATCGTTTCGGGATAGTTTGGGGATCAATTTGGGTTCATAATGGTATCATTTTGGGATAATTTCGGCATGTTTTGGGGTAATTTTTCTGTTCATGATCCCATTCAATATTGGGGTCATTTTGGGCATCGTATTGGGATCATTTTAATTAATAATGTGACAATTTGGGATCATTTCGGGGTCATTTTAGTATAATTTTGGGGACATCTTGGAATTATTTTGGGGTCAAATAGGGATGATTTTGGGTTAATTTCGCTGTCATTTTCGCATACGTTTGGGGACATCTTGGAATCATTTTGGGGCCAAATAGGGATCATTTGGGTTAATAATAATAATCATTTGGGTTAATTTTGTTACACATAAAAAATCCGCCAGTTTTTTATTAAGAAAAAATTAATCTCATTACTCTCTTTCTTCACTTGCAGACAATTTGGCGTCAAACATCACAATACCGGCAAAGATATTAATCTTCTCATGAATCCGAATCATTACAGTAATCAGAAAAAACCGAATCTCGATTTAGAAAAAGATCGCAGTCATGAATGTAAAAATTCAACAGAGAATCTTGAAAAGGAAATACCCTGCAAGACGTCCACGTTAACAAAGGTTAAACGTACATATATATAATTAATGGCTTATTTGCAATGCATTGCAAAGCATTGTATTGCATTTAAAAAAAAAAAACTAGTGGAATTTTTTTTTAAATAGCTTAGTTTGTAATTAATATTAATTTTCTGTTTGTCTGTTTGTCTCTTCCATATTAAGCGAATATTTGTTGTGCGCATGCGTTTGAGATTGTACTGAGTGAAAGTAGAAGTTTTGTGACTGATTGTTTTAGTTTAGGTGAAATTACAAATATTACAAAAGAGGTTTTTTGCATTACAGGTATACATACACATGCATAGATTAAAAGTGTATTCTAACGTAAACCGTCTTAAAAAAGCATTATGTAGTGTAAAAGTTGGCTGTGCTGAAGTGGGTGAATGTAGAATTTGTTTCATGAGTTTTTCTAGATTACATCTTTCAAAAAGGCTTAAGGATTAGATACATAGCTCATTGATAACTTAACTTTGTGCCGGAGTCAAGAATACGCTAGTTTGTTATTCTAATTTTTAGTTGAGCAATTGCTCCGACTCGATTTAACCCAGCTTTTACTCAAAAATTCAAGCTTTTAGCAAATGCTCTTATGCCTTAAGTGCTTTGTCCTAAAAAAACCCCGTTTGTAAGTAATCGCAAATTTGGAAAAAACTTCATTTACCCGCTGCACATGGCTTGCTAATGCCTGCTTTTGCCAGTCTTAATTTTTATATTTTTTTTTTAGTCGATTGGTTTATATGTATGCTTATTAGGGTAGAGCAAAATCGTTAGCTTTTTTTTTGCTAGTTTTGGGAGTGGTAATCATGCGCAATCATCTTTGAGGACATTAAAAAAATTGAATTGAAACAGTGGAGGGGAATCGCTATAGTTAATTTTAGAAATTTGCCCATTTCAAAATTCTTTTAAAAACGCTCGATTTCAGCTGAAAACTTATTAAACTGAGAAAGAGCGGGCATTTTTCAATATTCAGTTGATCTTCCACTCAACCGTCTATATAATAATAGAGTTTGTAACACACTCAGTATAAGAAATGATACTCTTAAACCCAAAGATTGTAGCTTATAAATTATTTTCAAAGTGTCTAGCAAAAATTTTCAAATTATTTTTTGTTATTTGGGATTTTTTGTTTAATTCTTTCCAAATTCAATTTTCTAAATTTTTTCAAAAACTTCAAATGGGTTTTTCACACACATTTTCTCTTTTCTATAAGTTTCAAACTAATTTAATACAAAATGTTCAAACCCTTTCTCAAATTAATTTTTGGTATTTTTCAGAAATTTTCCTTCTTCTAAAATAAGTTTCAAACTTATTTTATACAAAATATTCAAACTGTTTTTTCCATATTCGGTTTTTTTCAGAAATTATATTTTTTTAAACAAAAACAAAAAATTATTGAAGTCTTTTTCATATTCGTTTTTGAGAAATTTCTCTTCCGAATTGTTTTTCAAATTTTTTAAATTTCTTTTAAAATCATTTAAAAAACTAAATAAAAAATTTCAAAATTGTTTTTTAATTTTTTTTTTTCAAAAATTTTCTTCTCCAAAATAAATATAAAACTACATATTTTTATCCAAACTATTAAACACTTTTTCCAAATTCGCTTCTTAATATTTTTTTAGAAATTTTTTCCAAAGTTCGTTTTTCAAATTAAGTTTCAAACTTATTTTATACAAAATATTCAAACTGTTTTTTCCATATTCGGTTTTTTTCAGAAATTTTATTTTTTTAAACAAAAACAAAAAAATATTGAAGTCTTTTTCATATTCGTTTTTGAGAAATTTCTTTTCCGAATTGTTTTTCAAATTTTTTAAATTTCTTTTCAAATCATTTAAAAAAAAACTACATACAACATTTCAAAATTGTTTTTTAATTTTTTTTTTTCAAAAATTTTCTTCTCCAAAATAAATATAAAACTACATATTTTTATCCAAACTATTAAACACTTTTTCCAAATTCGCTTCCTAATATTTTTTTTAAGAAATTTTTCCCAAGTTCCTTTTTTTCAAATTTTCCAAATTTTTATCAAATTATTTTTTCATATTCGTTTTTTAGAAATTTCTTTTTCAAATTGTTTTTAAAATTTTTTAAATTTCTTTTCAAATTATTAAAAAAAAACTACTTACAAAATTTCAAAAATGTTTTTGAATTTTTTTTTTTCAAATTTTTTTTCTCCAAACCAAATTTCAAACTACATATTTTTATCCAAACTATTAAACACTTTTTCCACATTCGCTTCTTAACATTTTTTTTTTTTTAATTTTTCTTCTCCCAAATTCGTTTTACAAATTTTCCAAACTTTTTTCAAATTATAATTTCTTTTTTTAATTAGTTTAAAACAAATTCAATACGAAATCTCAAAACTTGTTCCCAGCTCTTTTTCGATATTTTTTTCAAGTCTTGTGTATTTAACGTTTCACTTCAACTTCTTTTATACAAACTAACTACTCCAAACTTAAATGTTAAGAGCTTCAAACTTAATTTTCACAAAATATTTTTAGCTTTTTTTTTTCAAATAAACTTCAATATTTTTTGAGAATTTTTTTTTTTTATAAAATATTTTTCAAACTTATTTCATGAAAAATATCGAATACTTTTCCCAAAATTTATTTTTCAATATTTTTTTTCAGAAATTGTCTTTAAAATAATTTCTGTGCAAACTTTTCTAATCTTTTATTGTTTTTGTTTCATTTTCCTTGAAAGAAATTTTACTTGTTTTTAAGTAGTTTCAAACTAACTTAATATTAAAAATTGTATTTCTCTTTTAAACAATTTCCATCCTCAAACTATGAAAAAAAAGTTTTGAATTTGGTTCCACCCTAATATGCATTAAGTTTAGTTAAAATAAAAATATTTTTAAGTTTATTTTTAGTAAAAGGGTAGCGGTAGTTTTTTTTTTGTATACATTAAAAAGTTATGAATTAAGTACAAATATAAAAGTATACTTAGAGGGGCTGAGAGTGGAAGAGAAAGATAATCTCTGCTCTCTATCTCTCTCTCCCTCTCTGAGAGCATGCGGACATATCGCAAATATAAAAGTATACAGAGGTGGCGAGAGTGAAAGAGAAAGTTAAATCTCTGCTCTCAATCTCCCTCTCTGAGAGCATGCGGACATATCGAATATTTACAATTGTATATTTGTATTACTGACCACAATTTCAACGATCAATACTTATTGATTAATTAAATCCAAAATGCATTATTACTGGTCGAATAAAGTGCTTTTAATATGGCAACTTGATATATATAAAATTACGATACGCACAAAAGTTCAATAATAATAATAATGAATAAACAAAGAAACTTAATTAAAGTTTGCAAAAGCAAGCAAGTATTAATGCAATTAGACTGAAAAGTTTACAAACGAACAAACAATTTTAAAAGTAGCAATCTGATCAAGTGAAGTATTTTTCTGGACGTTAATTGCTTGCAAATTTTTAAGGAGTGTAAGAGAACGAATGTGTGTGGTGGAACAAATCGACGTGCCATACGAAAACTAACACTTTTAAAATTTTTTACGAAAACTAACACTTTTCAAATTCTGTAAGAAGACTAACACTTTTATTTTGTGTCTGACGAAAACTAACACTTTTATTTTCTGTCTGACGAAAACTAACACTTTTGGCTAGTACATTTTCTTCAGAGAAAACCTGAAAGTGTTACTTTTCGTCAGACACAAAATGAAAGTGTTAGTTTTCGTCAGACACAAAATAAAAGTGTTAGTTTTCTTCAGACACAAAATTTTTGGTGTTAGTTTTCGTATGGCACGGCGAAATATGAAACAATTTTGAAAATTGTGTCGCGTTTTTGAGTGATTTGAGTAAATTTTATTGTCAAAGCATTCGACGATTTGATATATATATTTTTTTTAATTGTTTAAAACTACTCTTAAGAAAAAATGTCAACAATAGTGTCTTAATATGAATATTGTGTTTAATTATCATGTCAGCAGCTTGTATGCGTGCTCTTACACACACACATCCACACACTCTCTTACACACATTTGTAAACATACATACTTCACTCTTTCTGACTTGCACTTGACATTCATGCATGTGAAAAAAGCGAACGATTTTCTTCATCAGATTCATCATATTTATTGTTTCCTCAAGTATCTCATCATTGTGTACTATGCCACTTTCACTTAATCACCCATTATTTTGTATCTCGTTTTTTGGCTCGCTATTTACGCACCATAACACATTCCTTGTTGCTATCATCTTTCTATTTGTCTGGCATGCGTAAAAGTTCATTCGTCGTCAAAGTAGATGTAAACAACAATCTTGAGACAATTTTGCTATATTCATCAAAGTGCTGAAGCTCGTTACACTGTAAAAAAGGTAAATAGGAGTTTATCAGAATTCGTAGCTTAGTGGACAGACCTCTGGGATGGTTGTAGTCGACCCCTTGCGAATTGAATGGATTTTGGTAGGGAATCTTTTAATACAATAAAGCGAAGTTTGGGCTACAGAAAAAATATTTTCTTTTTTTCGGAATTATTTTAGGATCTTTTCGAGACTATTTTCGGATTGAAGTCCCGAAATGATCAAAACAATCCTGAAAAATTTCGAAAATGATCCCGAAATTTTTTGAAAACAATCCTGAAAAAGTCTCGAAAGTAATCCCGAAATTTTTAGGAAACAATCCTGAAAAAGTCCCCAAATGATCAGAAACAATTCTCAAAAAAGTCCCGAAACTATCCCGAAATGACCCCGAAAAAGTTGCAAAATGATCCCGAAAAGGTTCCAAACGCTGAAGAAAAATTTCCGAAAATGATCCTAAATCGTTCCGAAAAGATCACGAAAGCAATTCCAAAAATATCCGAAAACTCAACAGAAAAAAAATGTTCACAAATTAAAAATTTCCAAAATGGACCTCAAAAACGTCCCGAAAACAATACCGAAATAGTCCCAAAAATGAAAACACTTGAAATGATCCCTAAAAATGTTCTGAAAAGTCCCGAAAGCAATCACAAAATGATCTCGCTTAAGTCTCAAATGAGCTCGAATAAATTATAAAGAAGGTCCCGAAAACCATCCCAAAATGTTCCGAAAAAATCTCAAAATAATCAAAAAACAATTCTGAAAAACTTCCCAAAAGGATCGCAAAAACAATCCGAAAAAGCCCCAAATGATCTCCAGAATGATTCGAAAACAATCCCGAAATACCCCCGAAAAAACCACGAAAGCAATTCCAAAATTTTCCGAAAGCTCAAAAAAATCTCAAAATGTTCCCAAATCAAAAGGGTCCGGAAAACCATACCGAACAAGTTTCCAAAAGAAAAAGTCTTGAAATAATCCCGAAAATCTTTCTGGGAAAAGTCCCGTAAAAATACCTAACACAATCACAAAATGATCACGCTTAAGTCCCAAATGAGCTCGAAAAAACTCTGAAATAGTTCCCAAAAAGGTCCGGAAAACAGCCCCAAAATGTACACGAAAAAATCTCAAAATGATCCAAAAAAATAATTCTGAAAAAGTTCCAAAAAGAATCCCAAAAACAATCCGAAAACGGTCCCAAATCATCTCCACAAAGGTTTCGAAAACAATCCCAAAATGCCCCCGAAAAAATCCCAAAATGATCCGAAAACAATACTCAAAAAATGCCGAAATCCATCCGAAAAAGTCCCAAATGATTTCGAAAAATACCCGCAATGGTTTCCAAAAAGGTCCTTCATGTTCTCAATTAAGCCAAGAAGTCTCGACAAAAGCTTTTTTTGATTCATATATCGATATAACCACCGTTTTTCAAATTTTCCACTCCAACCTTTTGCGAATATTCGATTCGTTTTCGAAGGTCAGAGCCAAAAAGATTGAAACTGATTCGCGTGTTACGCTTATAAAGATGAACTGCAAAAAGAACATTCCTACATTAATTCGAGAAATATTCGGATATTCGTTCGCGAACGTGAACGATGTGAATTTTTTGTATGAATTTTTATTCGCGAACGACCATTTTGTTTAATGTTCACGTTCGCGAATAAGAACGAACTAGAGAATTCTCCAAAAAAAAATCATTCAACTTGTAAGGACTCGATGCCAACCATTTACTTTGACGTAGAATACCTCCTATGAATTTTTCTTCCAACTTTGATTAAAAAAAAAAATAAAAAACCAGTCGCTCATTCCTTAATACTCCTTCGTTTGCTTTTCGAACTCGAAATATTTTTTTTTAAAATAACTCATACATACAACATATTGACTAAAAACAAATAACATATCGCCGCTCGGATAAATGATTGTTGTATGTTATATGAAAACCCAAATTACATACGAAAATCATTTATCCAGGCGACGATTTATGAATGACTAAACTAAAAAACAACAAATAATAATAAACAAAAATGTACAAGAAGCTCAACTAGTTAGGAATTGAATTGATATTCATAATAGGATAAAGAAATATAATAAAAAAAAAAAAAAATAATAACTAAAATCGAAAACACAGGGTGTGCAAGAGAGAAAAAAAATTCTAGAGTGAACATTTTATAGTTTTACAAATAAGAAATTGTTAGAGAAAAATTGTTGCCTTTGAAAAGTTCAATTTTAAATTGAAAGCGCGTTTGGATATAAAAAAATAATAATTTAAAAATAAAAAAAATTAAAAAAAAAATATGTAAAAAAAAATGTTTAGAAAAATTAAAAAGCTTCTTTCCAAAATATTTAAGAAAACTTTTAAAGTTAATAAAAACATAAATAATACTAAAAAAAAATTGCTTTAAATTTTGAAAAAAAAAAAACTCGTTGCATCACCCTGTATAAAAAAATAAATTGCATACAAATTGAACACACTGTCTAATTAAACAATCGATAGCCTTATAAATCGAATTATGCATACAATTTTAAACAAAAAAAGTTATATATTTTTCTTGCTAACAAATAAATTAATATTAATTTAAGTTAGTCCGTCCGTTTAAGGAATTTTTTAATTTAATTTAAATGTAGCAATAAAAACGCGTATGTATAACACTTAGCTATATACAATTTATATAATACAAATATATATAAATATATTTTATACATATATACAATACATACAAATAGCAATTAAAATAGTTTTTAAGCTAGTCGATAAAAACAAAAAGAAATTAAGTAAAATACATACACAAACAATATTATGGCGTTTTTTTGTAAAATACATACATACAAACTTTTTTATAGCATAATTATTTTTTAATTTAAAATTATAACTGTGTCTGCGTGTAATTAAGTTTTAAACAAAGAGTTGCGCATGCGCAGCATTTTTGGCGCAACAATGCAAAGTTTTTTATTACAACCTCATGTTTAGATTATCACTTTTATACAAACAAACAAAACAAAACAAAAAATGTTGTGATAAATTTCTTTTTTTTTTTTTATTTCGAATTTTCAACAAGCGAATTGTTTGCTGCGCTCCGTTGTTGAGCAACTTGCAGTTGGAGTCTTCCAGCGCATTTTTATTTTTGATTCAAATACAAACAACAGTTCGCTCGTTGTTGAAGGCGCATTATTTTTTTTTTCTTGAAATTTGAATAAATAAAGTGCTTTTTTAAATAAGAAAAAAATGATTCGTTTTTATTTCCGAAAGAACATTTTGAGTAGTGTCGATCTAACTTCATGGTGTGAGCTATGTAACATCATTTAGCTCCGATATAGCCTTCAACGATTTTGCGATCAAATAAAACTGACATAATTTTTTTTGAGTTTTTTAAAATAATTTTTTTTTTTTGGTTAAGTTTTTTAAAATAATTTTTTTTTTTTTTAACAAACCTAAAATTGTTCATAGCTTATATTATTCATATAAATAAATCACATGGATATAACGTAGTAACGTTCACATAGAATCCGAGTATTTTGATATATTGAAATGACATTTCATTGTGTTTTTAATACATATTTGGCTTTTATATTAAAACTAAAAATAAATGCAGTTTTTAATTCACAAAAAAAAGTTAATTCATGGACAATACAAAAAACTAATAATTTAATAAAAAAAAATTTAAAATTTTGTACCTTCAAGCGGGTTTCAGCGTCAAACTTGAGCCATATTTGAAATGTAAAGAAAAATTCTAATATATTTTTTATCCATATTAAAAAAGGAAATCTTAGCAGAAAATAAAATACAAAGTTTTCATAAACTCTTAAACTGTCAACCTTCATTCATGTTTAATATTTGAATTTTTGTCTTTAATAAAATGTCGAACAAAAAAATTTTGAAATCTTTTAATTTAAAAAAATAATTCTGTCAAGAAAACTAATTACATACAAGGCTTTCAAAATTGATCTTAATTTTTTTCAATTTTAAAAACTGTCGAATATTGAAAAAAATAAGTTGTGAAACTTTTAACCTTCTTTCGGTTGTTGGGTCAAACCTGAGCCATATTTAATATTTGAATTTTTTTTATTTCAAAAAATTTGAAAATTTTTTTAATGAAAAAAAAACTAGTTTCTTGGAAAACTAATTGCAAAGCTTTTCATAAATTTTTAAACTTTTAACCTTCATTCGATTTTGGGAGCAAAATTCAGCCAAGTTAAATATTTTGATTTTTTTTTTCAATTTTAAAAACTTTCGTTTATGGGAATGTTGAAAAAAAAATTAATTTATAAATTTTTAACCTTTATTCGGTTTTGAGTCAAATTGGAGCATAATATTTAAATTTTTTTATTTTATTTATTGAAAAGACAAAAATACAAACTTCTGAAAAATTCTTAAATTGTCAACCTCCATTCATATTAAATATTTAATTTTTTTTTAAATTTGGAATAAAAAAATTTTGAAATTTTTTATATTAAAAAGTAAACTCTGTCAAGAAAACTAATTACAAGGCTTTTATAAATTAATAAATTTCTAACCTTCCTTCGGTTGTGGGGCCCAATTTAATATTTAAGTTTTTTTATTTCAAAAAATTTCAATCAAAAAAATTTTGAAGTTTTTTAATTGAAAAAAAAGGCTTCTTGGAAAACTAATTGCAAAGCTTTTCATAAATTCTTAAATAATTCGATTTTGGGGGCAAAATTGAGCCTATCGAATATTTGATATTTTTCAATTCCAAAAACTTTCAATTATGGAAGTATTGAAAAAAAATGCATACATTTCTAACCTTCATTCGGTTGTTGTGTCAAATCTGAGCCATATATTTATATTTCAATTTTTTTATTTCAAAAACTTTCGATTAAAATAAGTTTTGAAATTTTTCATATTGGAAAAAAAATTCTGTCATGAAAACTAATTACAAAGGCTTTTATAAATTAATAAATTTCTAACCTTCATTCAGTTTTGGGGCAAAATTGAGCCATGTTGAATATCTGAATATTTTTTTTCAATTGCAAAAACTTTCAATTATGAAAATGTTGAAAAAAAAATGTATTCATAAATTTTTAACCTTCATTCGGTTATGGGGTCAAATTTAATAGTTGAATATTTTGATTTTTTTTTTCACTATTTTAAAAACTTTCAATTATGGCAATATTGAAAACAAAATTCATACATTTTTAACCTTCTTTCGGTTGTTGGGTCAAACCTGAGCCATATTTAATATTTAAATTTTTTTATTTCAAAAACGTTCGATTAAAAAAATCTTGAAATTTTTTTATATTAAAAAAAAAAAACAAAAACAAAAAAAATCTTCCAAGAAACTAATTGCAAAGCTTTCATAAATTCATAAACTTTCGGTTCGGTTGCTGGGTCAAACTTGAGCCCTATTTGAACATATGTATTTTTGAAACATTTTCCAGTTTTTAGAAAATTTGAATTTAAAAAATATTTTAAATTTTTTTTTATGTTAGAAAAAAGTAAAAATTCCTGCGAGAACACTAATACCAATGTTTTAAAAAATTCTTAACCCAGATTCGGTTGTTGGGTCAAACTTGAGCCCTGTTTGAACACATATATTTCAAACTTTTAGAAAGTTGGAATAAAAAATGTTTTTAACTTTTTTATGTTAAAAAAAAAGGTTTTTTAACTTTGTTTTTTTTTTTCATTTTTTAGAAAGTTTTTATTGAAAAATTTTTTCAATTTTTTTAAAAATTACAAAGTTTCTTGAAACCATAAGTATTAAAATATTAGAAATTTTTTATTTTTTTTTTTTGAAACTTTCGATTAAAAGTGTGCAAATTGGAAACCCTTTTTAAACTTTGATAAATCCTCAAGTCAACACTACAAATGATAAACTAAATTAACGAAATTTTGTAGAAGGTGCAAAAAAAAATTAAACATGACACAAGCTTCTTGCCGTACTTAATATAAGAACATAAATTAAATTAAATATTTAATTACATATTAATACCAAAGGGTATTAGAGATCATCAAAAAACAAACACTTTTTACTCAAAATCCATATTGTCAAACATTTCTTTAGCGATTTCTTCCCTAACAGCATTCGCTTTCAACTCAGCTTCATTTTCCTCAGCCTCTTCCCAACACGCACACTTGCAGTCATCTTCAGGTGGGTAAGATACAGGTAATTCATCATTGACGGCCATATTATAAATTACACAGCATGCTTGTATGAAAAATGAAATCTTTTTATAATTTTCTAATCGGCAATATTGTAGCTTGCCAAAACGTTGCTTTAGCAAAGAAAAAGTTTCTTTAATGAGTAGATGGCCCTCTTTCAAATACCGATTAAAAGTTCCTTTCATGCTTTCGTATGCGTGGTTGTTACGATATGGTACGAGTATATTTTCATTACCCAAATAATCTGAATTGCCCAGTAAATAATAGTCTATAAAAAGGAAATTAAAAAAATATATGTACATATATAATATTATTATTATAAAGGTGACTTTTCGAGCAGGCCTTAACCTCGGGACATGACTCTTAGGCCCAGTTTTTCAGTGCTAGTTAAAATCACAGACAAAGACTGGTGTTTATCCCATACAAATTGGCTTTTCAAACTAAGTTTAAACTTGCACTAAAACCGGGCCTTAGGGTGATCCCCACTCAGGATTAGGGAACTTAAACCATGCAGCTGTATGTTATACATATCGCAAGGAAAGTAGGCCAGGCACCGACCCTTTTAAAATATCTTATATATGGTGCGATTTGCTTCAAGCCTACATTAGTCTACATTCGCATATTTTTGTCAAGAGAAGTAGGATAGGGAAAGGGATGGGAATATAAAAAGGAATAGGGAGATAGATAAGGACAGAGAAAAGGATACTGATAGGAATAGGGATAGCGATAAGAATAAGGATTGGGAAATTTATAGGGATAGGGGAAATTTGGTGAGCTCATTTAAAACACATGTACATATGTGGATGTGTTTGCTAGTACACCGACGAGAAAAGGCGGTTGTAGTGTGAGTGTAACCTAAGTCACCTGCTGTAGTAGTACTAGACTTATCATTACCTCCGCATAGTTCTTTAAGCTCACGGCAAACACGAGTATGCTTATAAATCCAACTGGCATGCGAAGAGCCTACATGGGACAGATACAAATCGATGAATTGCCTGTGTTCATTACAGACACCTTGTATACATAAACTAAAATTGCCATGTTTATCGATGTAATCAGTTCCGTTATTAACAGGTCCAGGTGTGCTTATATACGTACAGCCAATGCAACCTTTGTTAAATAAAAAAATAAAAATACTTGCATCATTTTATCTATAGAAAAATATAGATGTCAAATTTACCTATTGCTTTATTGAATCCAAGATCATGGAGTGCTTTGGACGACTGCAATTTTTGCTCATTATCAGGCCATTTAATTGTTTCTACAGCTAACGAGCACAAGTACATTGTAGTATTTTCGATTATGTTGCGTACTGTAGTTTGATCCAAATCAAAACGTTGAGCAACTGAATCATAGCTTGTTTCTACTTTACTGGCAAAAAATAAGAATACAGCAATTTGCTTCTCAGCTGAGATGCGCTCAATAATTGGTTGTTCTTTGTAAGAAGCGCTTTCGGCATAGCTCTTACAAAGTTTTTCATACAAACTTCGTCCAATGCGAAAACAAGTTACAAATTGTGTTTCTGTATATTTAGATACGATATCTTTTAGAAAGTCCTTTTTGACTTCTGCTTGATAAGGTGCATTATCGTCGTCATCATCATCATCATCATCATAGCTATCCTCACTCTCCGCCTCCATTTCTTTTTCGAGCGTTAGTAAACCTTTTAAAAGCCGATATTTGCGCGTCCTCTTCCTTTTGAGCATCGCCAATAGCGCAAAAGTTTCGATGGCATCTTTGTCGGTTTCTAACAACACCGCTGCAATGCATAAAATAGAATCATTACAAATCAAGCAAACTTTATTGATATATGAAGATCAATAATCACCCAGTGCCTTCAAAATCACAGATCTCTTGGATTCGCCATCAGACTCATCATCGAGACGCATTTTCTTTGCGACCGTTTGCTCTTCCTGTGTTAAAGATATTTTAGTAAATTTGCATATTAATTGAATTCGAAAATATTTACTTTTGCCATTGTCAAAGAATTCCTCAAATAAACTTCACAAATTGCGGGAACTTTCAAATATTTGCAGTTGAAAATTTCGTACAGCTAGATTTGCAAAACTATCGATAGTTTATCCTTTGGGAGCCTATCGAATACTATCGACTGCCAGCAGCTGATAAAATCTTGAGAAAATACTGGATCGCCTTTCTACAAAAGGAGGATAAAAAAGAGGGTAATTTTGTTCAGCGACTCTGCCAACCATCTTCGGTAATAATTTCTTGGGTAATTACTGGTTCGCGCTTCCCAAAAGAGAAGATAAAATGTGGATAATTTTGTTCAGCGGTATTTCGATGTCTACTTTTACTCAAGGTGATGACCCAATACAGGCCAATTTAACGATTTTTATGTAACGAACTTCGTTAAAAAGTTACAGAAACGACATGTTGATTTGCTTGCCCTTGTTGTTGTTGTAGCGAGGTGTAGCCCTGCCTAAATGTCAGACAGGGTCACCCCGAGTGTATTGCTCTTGGCCGGGTCGATATAAGAAAACGGCCCGGGTCGTTTCGGCACGATGGGTACAGCACAAGTACTGGTACCGTTCTCGTAGAACCGGCAATACAAGAAACTAGCCGTGTAGGCTATGTAGGTCATTCAGCGTTACCCAGGGTGCACCAACTGGGAGGCGACCTACTTTTACACCCTTGCTTACCTAGGCTTACCTTGCTTTGCTTTGAAAGCTTCTATGGCCAAATAGAAGCTTCAAAAGCTGTCAGAAATACAGGATGAGACAAACAAGACAACAACAAGACAAATAGTGAAGCGTGTAAAGCGCTGTCAAATAGAGATTTGGGCTATTCGACGCTTTGAATCGCTTCAAGTAAGCAAAGCAAGGCTGTCACTGGGCTAACTTTCATACATTTCAGTAGAGTTCAAAAGAATTTTGACATTTCTCGAGGCAAAGCCAGCAAGGCAAGCGCGCATTGGGCCATCACCTTCACTTTAATTTTTGGTATTGCACAGCACTAATTTGTGATTTTGTTTTCACCATGGCTAGCGCTGGTTGGCAAGAGAGGCACCTGGGGGTGAATTCTGGTTCTATGAAATGATAAAATGAAAAGAATTTTCATACAAAATTTGTGAAAGGAAACTTCAAATTCATACAAATTTTTTTTCACGTTATCATATCATAGAACCAGAATTCACCCTCTGATCTACCCAAATACTATGGGTGTTTTCTATTCGTGTCTACACTTGTCAATTTTTCTTGAAAGTAATTGTGACAGAAAATACGGGCGTACAAGGTGGAGTGAAAGAGATAGCAAGAAAAACTTGAAACGAGTTGACGGTACGTTTTCAAGTGCACTCTTCCCTTCTCTTCTCATCTTCTTCACCTAGGTTAGGTTAGGTTAGGTTAAAAGGGCAGGACAGAGTACACCGACCCCGTCCAACACTTAGGCCAGAAAAAATAGGCCCATTGTGATACCCCACACGGTCACTACACCACCCCCATGTCCGAAAAACCCAAGCTCACACTCCAGGCAGAGGAACAAACCAGTTCGTGGAATCAATAAATTTGGCTAACGCCTTAATTTCCATTCTTGATACCTCGGCGAGGTCGTCGAGGAACGGTTGGCCAAGTATAGCCAAACGTCTTCTACTAAGTGCGGGGCATTGACACAGCAGATGCTGAACGCTCTCTTCCTCCTCAATACATCTGCAGCTGCGACAGTAGTCGTGAGATGTGACGCCCATCCTAGCACCATGCGTGCCTATTAGACAGTGTCCTGTTAAGACCCTTACCAAAGAGGAAATGCCCGATTTATTAAGGGTCAGCAGGCAATTAGTACGCCCTTTATTATAAGAAGGCCAAGTTGACCTGGATATCTCGCACGTCGGGAGACCTGACCAGAGCGTATTTGCTCTTTGTATGGTATTTGTGCTCGCACGAAGTTTGAAAGAGGCCATGGGAATTCCTACCAAATCATTTCCTGGGAGGAGATGAGTGGTGGTACCCTTCCTGGCCAGCTCATCCGCTTTGCAGTTGCCTTCAATATCCCTGTGACCAGGTACCCAAATAAGGCAGATACCGAAGTGCTGAGCCATCTCGTTAAGAGATCTGCGGCATTCAGTTAGCGACTTTGTGTTGTCGACACATGAGTTCAGTGCCTTTAGCGCGGCCTGACTGTCAGAGAAAATATATATTCTTTTGCCGTTTCGGGGCGTAGACACCAGACTTTTAACTGCACCGTGTATAGCCAGCATTTCTGCTTGGTACACGCTGCAGTGATCGGGAAGACGAAAAGAGATCTCTAGTCCCAGATCCGGTGAAAAGATACCTCCACCCACCTTCCCATCAAGCCTAGAGCCATCAGTGAATATGTTAATGGCGTTCCGGACAGTATGTGGTCTGTTATCCCATTCTTGTCTTGTTGGTATTTTCACCTCATAATTCCTGACAAACACGTTATTTGGCGTGCAATAGTCAGTGTGTGATGGTATGTTAACAGGAGCGTGAGAGCCTAAGATTGTGGCGTGTCCACTTGTTCCGTGCATCCAAACGCCTGTTTCCCTTATTCGCAGAGCCGTGATCACAGCTACCTCCTTTGCCACCAGATCGAGTGGTGGCAGGTGCAGCATGGCATTTAGTGCTTCTGTTGGGGTGGACCCGAGGGCCCCGGTTATGCAAAGCTCCGAACTCCTTTGAACTTTTTGTAGTTGCTTAAGGTACGTGTTCTTAGTTAGTGCCGGCCACCAAACCAGCACTCCGTACAGTAGAATTGGGCGAACAATGGCTGTATATATCCAGTATATTACTTTGGGAGAAAACCCCCACGATATACCAATTGCTCTCTTACAGGTAAACAACGCGCACGTAGCTTTTTTGACTCGTTCCGCTATGTTGTCGCTCCACAGAAGTTTTCTGTCCAGAATAACTCCTAAGTATTTGACTTTGTCACTAAGTGTCAAAGTCGTGTTCCCAATTGTTGGAGGTGAAAGGTTCGGTATTTTGTACCTTCTAGTGAAGAGGACCAGTTCGGTTTTCTCGGGATTAACTTCTAAGCCCGAAGAATTCGCCCAGTCGCATACTTTCGACAGAGCTGTCTCCATTAAATTGCAAAGAGTTTGAGGGAATTTTCCTCGCATGATAACGCAGATATCATCAGCGTACGCAATTACTTGGTAGCCTTCGGCTTCCATAAGACGTAGGAGTTGATTTACAGTAACCAACCAAAGTAGCGGAGAGAGAACACCTCCTTGTGGGGTACCCCTGTTAACAGGTCTGCGAATCGAAGTTCCACCTAACTCTGTTGTAATCCTTCTGCTAACAAGCAGTTTGCGGATAAATTCAACGAGGCAGGTGTCGACCCGCAGCTCCGTCAACGCCGAGGTAATAGCTTCCGGTAGAACGTTATTGAAGGCACCTGCTATATCAAGGAAAGCCACCAGTGTGTATTCCCTAATGTCAAGTGACTTTTCAATAGTGGATACCAGGGAGTGCAGGGCAGTATCGGTAGATCTGCCCTTGCTATAGGCGTGTTGGGCCCGCGAAAGATGAGTTGCGTCTATCGATCTTCTAACATAGTCCTCCAAGAGACTTTCCAGAGTCTTAAGAAGAAAAGAAGATAGGCTTATGGGCCTAAAATCGTTAGGCTTAGAATGGGAGGGTTTCCCGGATTTAGGTATAAAAACGACCTTAACCTCTCTCCATGATGCAGGTACGTAGTTGAGCCTGAGGCAGCTTACAAACATAGTTATCAGCCAAGGCTTAATAATCTCGGATGTTTGTTGTAGCTGGGCCGGGAATATTCCATCCGGACCAGGCGACTTAAACGGCTTGAGCCTGCATAAGGCCCAGTCCAGCTTTTTCTCATCGGTAATTTCCTGTATTAGCTGATCAGAGAGAGTTTCTCCACAAATCGATGTAGTAGACATGTCTATGCATGTCGGAAAGTGCGTATCCAGAAGCAGGTTCATGGTATCCGTACTTGTATCGGTCCAATTCCCATCCGGCTTTTGCACGTAGCTCAGCGTTGCTGGCGATTTAGAGAGCACCCTCCTAAGGCGCGACGCTGCGGATGTTGATTCGATATCACTGCAGAAGTTCATCCAAGAGACCCGTTTGGCCTTGCGGATTTCCCTTTTGTAGTTACTTAGCTTAGTTTTGTGAAGTGCCCAGGATGCTTCGCAGCCATCCCGTTTGGCTTTGTTAAAAGCTGCCCTACATGTCCTTCTGAGATTATCTAGAGCGGACGACCACCACGGTGGTTTATGTGTTTCAGCTATCTTTCTAGGCGGGCACGCTTTATCTAAAGCGAGCTTGCATTGTTCATTGAAGGAGCTGACGAGATCGTCTAACTCTTTATCGTTTCTAGGTGTTACCAGCTTATTTGACAAGTTTTTGCGAATAAGCTTTTGGTAGTAACCCCAATTTGCTTTCCTAATATTCTGTATGTATTTCGGACTTGTGTGTGAATCTGCTAAGGAGAAACTAATGTACTTATGGTCTGAGAAGGAGTGCTCTTTAGAGACCCTCCATGATTCAACGAGGTCACTGTAGGATTCGGTGACCAACGTAATGTCGAGGACTTCCTCGCGGTTTTTTGTTACGAAAGTAGGGTCGTTTCCCCTGTTGCATATACTTAGATTAGAGCCTAGTAAGTAATTAAAAAGTGACTCACCTCGCTCATTTGTGTCAGTGCTGCCCCACTGATTGTGATGGGCATTTGCGTCGCCGCCTAGCACGATAATGTCGTCACGCGGTTTGGTGGAACTCACGAGCTCTTGAAAGATCCTTGATGGTAATGGACCTTGGTGATCGTGGGCCAGATAGAAGGACGCAAACCTGCACCCCCTACCCAACCCCTCGACGCTAATCGCTGTCAAGTCTCCGTCACTGTATTGGGGTAAAAGAAGAGCGTTAATATTTGCTTTGGCTAGAATACACGTTCGAGGCTTACCTTTTTCTGTGGCGCTGTAAAGCTTGTATGTAGGGGTCCTCAAGCCACAGATCCTATCACCAGTGATCCATGGCTCTTGGACCAGAACAATGTCTACTGCACCTTTTGAGAGCTGCAGCAGAAGTGCAGCCGAAGCTGCTTTGCTATGATGAAGGTTAATTTGGAGGACCCTCATCATGCTTTTTGCCGCTCTCCTCCGTGAGCGTCGCGTCCGCATCGTCCTCGCTCAGAAGCTGACTCTCGGAGTAAAGCCTCCTGAGAGTCACGCTACCGTCCGAGCCAGACGAGGCGTAGCCGCTCCGTTTTTCTGACGCAACTGACCCATTGTCGTCCACGTCCATTTCATTGTCGCTGGGGGAGGGGTCCACCTCAGCAAGAGATGCAGAACTGGCAACAGCTTCAGCATCGGCCTTATAGACCTTGAGTACAGCCTTTCTGTACCCATACCGTACTGTGTAATTGCACCGGGCCAGAGCCTCGATACTTGCCTCATCGAGTAGCAGTACTATCTGCATCGTTGCCTTGTCGGTCTTGTCAACATTGACCACCCTCCAGTTCTGTGTGGGTAGCTCCGGGTTGTATTCTTGCAGAACGTCAAGAATTTCGGCTGGTTCCGAGGGAGTCGCTGGAACCCAGGCTCTAGCCCTTGGGCGTTGCGGGATATCGACCGCGTCCACTACCCTCAGGCGCGCGCCAGGATAGACCTCTCCTATGCGCTCAATTCCGATCCTGTATAGGTCCACGGATCTACTGTCATCGCAGGCAATGAGTTTTACATTGCCTTGATACCACCCGGCGTCGGTGTAGTTGGGTGGCGGTCCAGGGTTATCCCTTTTCACCTGGACTGAAACCTTGGCGAGCGCGGCCTCGATCCACTTCCACTGTTGTTTGGGGATCCTGCCGTCAACGTTGCTCTCATCGATGATACCAATGATCTTGCGATCCTTGGCTATGTCAGCGAAAGACCTTGTCCAGCCTCCTTGTGTTTTGGCCCTTTTCGGTGCCGTAGGGGTAGTCTCCTCTACTGAGCGATTGCGCTTAGAGGACTCCCCCTTGTTTGCGCCATACAGCTCCACCCTGAAATCAGGGACTATACGCCAAGCCCACGCAAGGTCTCGCTGTATCTTCGCCCAGGCCTCCGCAGAAACATCTTCCTCCCTTGACGGTGAGGTCGCATTCCTGTAAAGGATCCTGGCCGCAGACCGCTTGTCTTGGTGGCTGGCCTTTATGGGTTGCCTGTCCTTGGCCCCAGCGCTAGTGCCTCCATCACTCTTGGAGCCCCCAGCCAAGGACTCACCAGACGCTGAACGCTGACTGGCAAACCCGCAGGTAGAGGCTACAGGGTTGGAGACACCTGCATTGCTGGCCTCCCGAGCGCCACCTCTAGAAGAGGCGCCGCTCACTGGACTGCACGGACCGGTTTTGCACTCGGCCCTATTTTGTCTTGGGACGTCCTTGACCCCAACGCAAGTACCTCCAGCACCCTTGGAGCCCCCAGCCAAGGACTCACCAGATGCTGTACGCTGTCTGGCAAGACCGCTGGTAGAGGCTACAGGGTTGGAGATACCTGCTATGCTGGCCTCCCGATCGACACCTCTAGAAGAGGCGCCGCTCACCGGACTACTCGGACCGGTTTTGCACTCGGCCCTATTTTGTCTAGCTGCCGCAGCAGCATTGAATCGCTGGGGTGTCCTATCAGCTTTTTTATTTTGGATCGGGCCCGGTTTGACCGTGACCGTCTTAGCGGAGCGAGCTCCTGTTGGCTTCTTTACCGGAGAGCCAGACTCCTTGTTTTTGTTTTTTGTAATTTGCTCCATATTTCGTACCCACGAGTGGCGGAGAGGGGGATGGTCCACTCGGGCAGAGATCCGCATTACCCGGGTAAGGCTAAATAGAATCGGAGGTCGCCCGGTATCCGAAGCACTCCGTTCGCGACTGGGCTATTTGAGGGCCCCCAGCCAGGTTGATCATCGGCACGGGTCGTATGACACCTTGATCCAGCCCTTACAGAGAAAGGAAGTGAGGGAGGGGATTGGGGGGGGGGGGGCTGTGATAGAGGCTGAAGAAGAAACAGCGGTAGGAGATCAGGTTAAAATAGGGGGGGGGAGAGGTCGCCGCTCGAATTAGCCGCCGAAGCGTTACCAGGTGTCACCACGAGGAGGCTCCACCCCCGCTTGGAGGAGGAGGGTGCATGCACCTACGAGTCGACGATTTGAGGTGGCGCTGGTATGTGCAAGGCGCAAACACCCCCATCAAAGACACCCAACCCTTTATACCTTCTTCACCTATGTCGCCACAGACTTGAATTTGTATAAATGCAAAATAGCTCCAACTCCCAAATTAAAAAAAAAAAATGATAGGGATCGATAGATATCATTTAGGTGATATATATATATATATATATATATTTGGAGCAAACAACAACAAGAGAATAAAAAAAATCAAAATTTCTCAAAAAGCACCCTGCTAACTATCTTCGGATAAAATCTTGGGAAATAACCGGGTCACGTTTCCCAAAAAGCAGGGTAAAAAATCGGGTAATTTTGTTGAGCGAGAAGCCTTTTTTATCCATGTTCACGTGCTAATTAGATTTGGAAATTTTCGAATTATCGACTGATATCGAATTACTCGTTGGTATTTCGATGCATACTTTTGCCCACAGTGATGTTTGTTATTGCACAACTCTGCAAAATTTAAAGCAATTTTTATAATTATAGTCCAGGGTTATTTTTTTGAAGCGCAGTCGAAGGCCGCCTACGCAGAAAGGGGTACTCCGCAAAAGGACTTGGCATGGCGTAGCCCAGTGACTCACAGAGTAGTACATCAACCGAAAAAATATTTCGAAAATCGGTTCTATAGTATTTTCGATTTTATAAAATGCTTTAAATGAACTTTGACCCTTAATAACTTTTGCTGTTGTTGTTTGCCCCAAAAAAGAAATATACCGTTATGTTGACTAGAAAAATACCTATCGGTCCTAATTTTTGATTTTTTTTTATCAGAGAGTTGGAGCTGTTCTGCATTTGTTCCCTTTAATTCAGGAAGTGCCTAATAGTACATTTACACCTCACCAAAATTGGTGAATTCAAATAAGGCAGTTCAACACCGTTTACACTGGCAAATTTGCATTTGGCTGCACCTTCCCTGCAAGAATCTTTTATCTGGACAAAAACCCACCGAAAGAAAATGCATTACCGTGATGTGCAAAACACTTGTAGGGTAATAATAAATGAAGAGTCAATAAGACTTCTGTCCTTTCCTGGTATAATTGATCCATTTTCTTAAAAAAAAACTAGTTGAAATTGTTATTTACAGCTGCTCATAATGCAAAAGTTATCACCATTGTGTATCAATGCCAAGTGTAAACTCTTCTGCATAGACGTCAAAATTCCAAAATGAGTTTAACACCTGTTTGAGATTGTGGTTAATAACAAGTGTGATATCATAGACATAGTCGTGAAAACTTCAAAGTGAGTTTAGTCACCTGTTTTTAATGTCCTTTTTTGTCTCACTTCTTTCCATCTTCCCATCTCTTTCTACCATTAGGTAAAAGATAGGAGACCGCCATGTTGATGTGTGCAGGATGTTAAACAACGCCATTGCTTTTCTGTTATTCGGTGCTGGCGACATTTTAATATGTGCAGGATGTAAACAAACCGACATTTTAATGTGTGTTGTCAAAAGAAGAGTTCACACTTGGTATTGATACACAATGGTTATCACACGGCAATTAGCCATTAAGGTTCTTGCTGGGCAATCCTTAATGTGGAGCACCCGCAAGGTTGCTATTTTGAGGAACTGTGGATTGTATTTTTCGGCAATTGAGGTCAAATGTGATGGAGTTCCAAATTTGGTAAATAACCCTGCAAACCACTGCTAACCGCATTGCAAACACACACACATTTTTTAGTTGACAAATTTCCCAAAATTATGTTAACCTTAAGCAACCAAAAAAAAAGTTGTTCTGAATTAAATTAAAATGTGGGCCTATAAATACTAAAAGACCGTTTTAGGGTTAATGTGCAAACGTTCTGCCAAAAAGAGAAAACATTGGTATTTTTGTACCATGCCTATTATTATGAGTGCGAAAGAAACAGCATGAGGTATTGAAAAATATCCCAAATATTGACAACTTGTCATAAAATAAAATTTATTTGTCACTTTTTTTCATAAAACAATCCAAATTTTTTTTCCAAAAAAATTAAGTAGAAGAACTTTTTTAAATTTAAATGTTTGGTAATAATGTATTTCTATTTAGTCAGGAGACCCATGCCAGCACGGTACTCCCTTGCCATGTGGTGTGGCCGTAAAAACTAAGAGGAAACATCCTTGCAGGCTTATCAATTCCAAGGTGCGCCGCCCCCATGGCAATCAAGAAAACATCAACTCCCGAGCGGTGAACGCGTTGATAGCAACGAAAGCACCGCTTGTAGCTGCAGAAAAACATAAAATAAACGTAAGTAAGTGCTTATTTGACGATTATAATACTAAGGTTATAGCTTTCTGTTCTTACAGAACTTCACCTGCCCAATCTTCACGCCCATCATCTACCAAAATCGGTGTACAAATCTTTGCTGTAAGAACAGTCAGTGAGAAGGCAACTAGAAAAGTCTGTTCCGCTCGAAAATCGTGTTCTTCTGCAGCTTCAGGTGGGGATTTCGAATTACTGTATTGCATGGCTGTGGTTGACAAAACAGTTCACCGGCTGAGGTTGCTGTTGAGTGCCGGCATATGTATGTGCAATCTTTGCGTCAAATGGTCCCTTATTTCATAGCAGTGCTTGAAAAGAAGTTTCCTTTTTTGCCGTGGAGGCAGGTCATCCTTAAGTTGTAGTTAATTGTTGTATGCCCACATATATGTACATATAGTATATAATGCCTAAATATAAAATAAAACTAATCCATTTACGTGAATTTTATTTGGAAAATTCTGTTAGCTTTGTCATTTAAGCGATAACCGTTTTGGTAACTGGTTTGGTAACCTATTCAATTATAAACGTTAACCATATGCTAGCTGGTTCGGTAACCGATTCAACTACATATGTTAACCATATGCTAGCTTGTTTGTTGACTTATTCAAATAATAATTTTAACAGCATGTTAACCAAAACATTTACTGTTTCATAACATAATGTTAGCCACATGTTAGCAGTTTCCATAACCATGTCAACAAATACTATTAACAACATGTTAGCCAAAACATTGACGACTTCAACAAATGGCTGTTAACTACATTTTAACCAAAACATTAGCCAG
Source organism: Campiglossa producta (assembly GCA_964058755.1). Lineage (NCBI taxonomy): Eukaryota > Metazoa > Arthropoda > Insecta > Diptera > Tephritidae > Campiglossa > Campiglossa producta. The sequence goes on along the minus strand of CAXKVI010000004.1, from coordinate 18,585,397 downwards.
AGTTTGAAAGGGAATTTTTTTATTTTGAAGAGTGCAGGTATACTTTATAGCAAATGGAAAATTCAATGAGTGCAAGGGAGAGGCAAAGTATACATATGGTTAAAATTTTCACACGCCCTGAACAAAATTAGCTACTTCGGTAACCGTATGAAAAATGAATGAAACCAACTATTTAACTTGGTTGCTAGCCGGTATCTGGTTTTCAGGGAAGATTTGTATGGCAAAAAAGGGCCAAATTGCCAAATTTGGTGCGGTGTAAATGTACTATAAAAGGCAATACTGAAATAACTTTTGGATAATTCTCGACTACGAGTTGCTCTGTTTGAACATTGCCTTATTTGTCTCCTAACCAAAAGTTGCTTTATCGCGACTCATCTCTAAACAGCTGATCAAAGTACAAACACACAAACACATTTGATAAAAATTTAGCAATGGAGATCACTTACTTGGCGGGGAAATAATTTTAAAACAAAGAAATTTTAAAAAATACGTGAGTATGAATGATACAGAATTCATAAAGGCTTTTTTCTTCTGTCCTGTTGACGGTATCATTTCAAACTTGATCGAAAACGCCGCGAACAACAGTGGAACCGTCGATATTGCATGGCTCAAGGCAGAGAAAAAGCATCCCGCGAAAAAGATACAAAAAAAGGAAAAATGGCAAGAAGTTGTGCCAGAATATACAGATGATTTATTCAAAGAGCACTTTCGAATGTCTCGCAGCACATGTAGTGTAAGTAAATGTATAAACAAAAAACTGGCAGTAGTTGCAACTATGTAGTAATTTACTAATATGTATGTATATTTGCACAGGAATTGGTGCGCATCATAGAAGGCAAGATGCCCGGCAGAAACGATCATTTTGCGGAATTGCCAAAAAAAGTAATTTTCACAATTTGGTATCTGGCTAATCAAGAAGGCTTTCTAGCATCAGGCAAACGTTTTGGTTTCGCTAAAAGTACGGCTTACAAAGTTTTTAGGGAAATCTTATCTACACTGGCTATTATACGTAAAAAATATGTACGATTCCCCGATCAAAATGGATGCAACAAAGAGGCTTTGCTATTTCAAAGACGTTCGCGTGGCTTTCCCGGCGTTGTTGGCGCAATCGATATATGCCGAATATCCATTAAAGCGCCTACCAAATATCGTATGGATTACACTAGCGATAATATACGTTTCTACTTGATACTACAAGGTTTGGAATTTATTTATAATTACAATTTTAAGGAATTTTATATACCTAATCAACAATATTTTTCTTTTTCGTATTAAGGTATTAGCGATCATAAAGGGCGTTTTATCGATGCATTTATTGGAAAACCATGTCAAATGAATGATGCCAAAGGTTTTGAGCAATCCAAAATTTTTAAAAAGTTAACCGACGAAACATGGCCACTACTGCCACCCAATTTACATATAGTAGGTGATACAGCGTATCCTTTGTTGGAGCATGTCATGACGCCGTATCGCGATAATGGCCACTTAACTACCCAACAACAAAACTATAATGTCAAATTAATGGCTTGCCATACAGTTAATGCACAAGCGTTTGCTTTGTTAAAAGCCACATTTAAAAGACTTAACTATTTAGAGATAAGTAATGCAGAAATTGGGTTGGATATAATTTTAGCTGCGTGCACATTGCAAAATTTTCTAATAGATCATAAGGAGATTGATTTGCATTGTATAAAGAAGAATGCAAAAGCTGTGCAAGTAAGCAATGAAATTGTAAATGAAATGTATGTCGATGAAATTGCTGCGGCTAAAAGAAATGCCATAACAGACGTATTATTGTAGTGTATAAGCGTGGTGAAATTATTTTTATAAGGCGAGCTGTAAATATAAAACGAATTTTTAGAATAAGCAAAGAAAGCGTTTTTTTAGACGGAATTTAATTAATAAAAACATGATTCTATACAAAAGTCTAGATTTTTTGAAGTCTTTAATAATTTCCCTAATTTAAAAAAGTCTTTTGGGTTCTGTTGGTATACAAAAAAATGCTAGAGGACATTTTTGAGAACACAAAAAGACGTGCATGTAGAGGTCACCTGCCCAAACAGTAGGGGATATACAAAAGATTTGTCTCCACATAGCTGCTGCGTCATTTGCTGGAAGAAATATCCCAAAACTGGAAATTTTTCAATGCAGATTTATGTAGAAGTTATTTTTTTGTTTTGGAAACCAGTAAAAAAGCCAACAGTTGGTTAGGTTGTTTTTAATTTTTTAATAAATCATCATCTTATAAAAGATCAAATATGAAGTCAAACTGCAAGAAATGTATATAATATACTACCTATACAATTATTACATTTTGATTTCATATTCTAAATTAGACGAAAAATTTACAATATTTATGTGGTGGACAAATGTTATATGACTTACACAATTTACATGTAGAGGTCAACACCAAAATGTAACATTTGATTATTTTCAAATGCAATTCACTTTTATATGCAAATTTCTATTGAAATATCAAATCGGTAAGCCTCCATAAATTAAGGCTAGAAAATTCTTCCACAGTTTAAGTACATCTTCCTGGATATCACGTATTCTAATTTTTTATAATCATTAAAACAAAATTCCTTTTTTTTCATAATTTTAATGTAGACTTTTATCAAAACATATATGTATAAAATTTCCTCATCAATATCACCAAAACGAAAAATTTCGTTTTTTTTTTCTCTACTAGCTTCTAACGGCGAAAAGAGCCAACTTATTCGAAATACAGCCACAAGGGTTTGCGTTTTGTTTAGGAACATTTTTGCAAAATCTAAAAGTACATATACATACATATGTATGTAACTAATTTAATTTTTAAAACTAAAAGGCAAATTAAATTTTGGTCAATTTAGGTAACATCATACACAATATAAAAATGTTACGTTTTGGTGTACAGCTCTACATTTACATATACAATTATAATCATATGTTATTTAAACACATTACATATTCAACTTATATTTCTAATCAACGTGAGTCCAAAAATCGTCGCAATAAATCGTTGCGTTCTTGCATTATCTGATTGGTTTTTTTGAGTATGCGATTTAAATCTACACTTGCTGCCGCTTTAATTTCTTCTACTTTCAACATTTTGGCACGTATGTATTCCAAAGAATGCACTTTTCTCTCCTCACTCGTAGCTTTGGTTTGTTCGCGCTTGTCCTTTTTTGCCACTGCCTTACGCCGTGGCTCTGGCGAAGATGCTGGTGAAGTAAAACAAGATTCTGCGCCAGATTCATAATTGGAAGCTGTAGATGCGGCTGATAATGGATCGGAACTTATTGCAAGATCATCACCAAACATTTCTTCAAATGTGTCGTAATGCTCCCATCTTACACGTTTGCCACCTACAGTTCAGAGAGCAATTACAAAAGTTTAGTATAAATAGTAGATTTATATTTGGTACCATTTTAGAAGACGGCTCAATGGTTAAGGGTGGTCCAAATTTATCGATGTTGGTATCAAAAGACGCGTCTTGACTCCAGGATCAATAATCCGAAAGCGGAAATTAAAAATATTATATCTGTGAAAAGTTATTGGCAAAAAACCAAAAAATTACCAAAAATCGGTCCAAAACCGGGGGTGTAATCCATACTTTTTATGTGCAGAACACCTTTCCGAGTTGGCGGCCTTCGGACGCGCTTATAAAATATAACCCTGGGCTACGCCATCCCAAGTCCGGGTGGTTGCCTGAACCGTGGCAACGTGCCACGGTACGCATTCTATGGCATAATTTTAGGGGCATTACAACAACCACATGAAAACTTGCAACTTTGAAGGCAAATATCTCTTCACAGAAATAAAATTTTTATTTTCCGCTTTGGGATTATTGATCCTGGAGTCAAGACGCGTCTTTTGATACCAACATCGATAATTTTGGACCACCCCTAACCATTGAACCGTCTTCTAAAATGGTACCTTATATTTCGTTTAAATGTTTTGTTTTCCGCTAACCTGATTTCTTCATATTTATCTTGATCGTTCTAAATGTTTTTTTCATGTTGCGCATTTTACGATCAAGCGTATCCTCATCTACATTATAACCAGATTGGAACATGTTTCGCGATATTTCGGTCCACAAAGTTTTTTTTCTTGTTTTTTTATCACGAAATAGCTCGTATCTCTCCTTGTACAATCGTATAAATAGCTGTGTGGGATTGGCTTCCCATTTAAATAATGCCACAGCTTCTGCTTCGTCTATAAATAGAAATTCCACATTTTTTTATGGGCAAAATTACATTTGCAGACATGTTATACATACCTTCTTTATTCTGAGCCTCGGCATCAATCATTCTCAACTCCGTATTGGCCGTCGATTGTGTTACATAGGAACGTAAAAATTCTTCATCTGTAAAAAAAGTTAAATCAAATTAGTATTGCAATTTATTTTTTTATATAAATAGCTTTAACCAGCACTTAATTTGGTATGTAAATCGGTTTTCTCAACTATACTGTATATACAATCTCCGACGCGATAATCAGCAGACCATACTTGATCCATTTTTTCACTTCAAATGAACCCGAAACACATCAAATACTATATTTAAATAATGCATAGACAATTTTTTTCTTCCAGACGTAGTTATGTTTCCTGGTTTTTCCCAGGATGGGTTTTGCATTTTGACATCTGTACAACAGGCTTTCTACTACAGCTGGAACACAATCGATGACATTATCGATATTTTTAGTTGATGTTTTTTAAGATGGTGATCGATCACATATTTGCAAAATTCCTACCTACTAAAATAAAATTAAATAAATTGTCATAAAATAATAATAGAGTTAAATAAAAAAGTAACAAAAAAAAAATAAATAATTGAAAATAAAAATAAAATAAATAAAAAAAATTAATTAAATAAAAAAAAAAACAATAAAATGGCCCGTAGTAATAGACAAAATGAAATATTATTTTAAGTTAATTAACGCTTTTTGACACAACATTATATGCTTCAACTAACTAAAAATCAGACTTAAGTTTGGCTATGACAGGTCAATGAAAAAAAAACGAGTTGAAAAAAAATGTAATTAAATCAAATAAAAAAATTTGATAAAAACATTCAAATAAATGAATATAAAACAGATAAAAAAATATATATAATATATAAAAAAAAAAAACAAAATAAAAAACTAAAATAAATTAAAATAAAATAAAATAAAATAAAACAAAATAAGTTAAAATACAAGTAAAATAACAAAAAAAAAAAAAAAATATAATAAAAAATTAAAATAAAATATATAAAAATTAAACAAAATGAAAACAAAAAATTAATAAAAAATAATAAATAAATAATTATTTAGTTTTGCCGGCTTAAGGTCATAAAAATAAGTGAAAACACCACTTTTAGTTTTTTTCCTCCGATATATTTCGATTACTCTACGGTAACCGTCTTCAAGGAACTACAAACAAAAACAAATTTTTAATTATTTTTAGCATATTTACATTATCCCTAAATATAAACATTTTATTATTTAATCACGATTTACATACATTTAATTCACGTCCGTTTTCTGTGACGAGGAGTTTAAAACTGTCTTTTTGTTCGCTAGTAAATTTCGGTAGATATGCGCGCATTGGTCGGTATCTGTTTTGTAGTTCAGTCTAATGTCACCAGGAATGGAAATAATGTGGAGCATTTCCAGTGTTAGTCGTTTGTTATAGTGTTGCTCCTGTTGAATAATTGTCGCTTCTTCCAAATTAGCTGTGTGTCCGCTCTCTGCACAGTGTGCCATAAGTGCAGTTTTTTGAAACGTAGAACTTTTACAATATTTGGCATCCGATTTATGTTGTGCCAATCTAGTTTTTAGCTTCGATTTCGTTGTTCCTACGTAAATTTTATTACAAGGCTGGTCTGCTTTACCCTGACACGGTATTTTATAAACAACATTACTTTTTTCCAATGTAGATACTTTTGATTTAGTTTGGTTAAATAAAGATTTCAATGTATTAGTAGGCTTATGAGCTATTTTTATTTTTTCCGCGTTGTAGCAATCCGATTTTGCTAGGCGCTCTGATAGATTTGGTACATAAGTCACCGACTTAAATACTGTGAGTTTTTTTGGCATTTCTTGATTCTCTTGACTTTTCGATTTCTTAATTAAATTTTTTATGATCTTCTCTGGAAAATCATTATTTTTCAATAAGCACGATGCTTCTTTTATTATTTCCTTGTGGAACACTTTGTCGGATACCTGTAACATACGTCTAATACAGCCCGTTGCTGTATTC
>CAXKVI010000004.1:18530854-18578968 GCA_964058755.1 Campiglossa producta | reverse complement strand
CCAAAACTTTCGCTCTTGCGCTAAACTTGCAGCCACTTCGCTAAAGCGATTTAAACCAAAATTCACTTGCCATTTCTTATGCACTCTCAGCGTGAGCGCTTTATAAAGCCCACTACCTTTATATGCAACGGTTACTCACTCATTTTTGTTTTGGTTTTCTGCTCTTCCGACGCCTTCCTTCGTTGCTACCAATTCTTGTACGACCACTTTAGAGCACAGCCAAGCCCATATCACCAGTGTTTGTGTGTGTGTCTCTTGTGTTGCTCTGTACCAACTTGACTACCTTGAGTTTGGCCAAACACGTAAGCTGAGATTAGTTCAACTCGGTACGCGTTTAAGAACGGTTTAACGGCTGGTGCGCTTCTGTGAAAGTCCAATCGTGTGATTGAATTAAAAAAAAATAATAAAAGCGATTAATATATTAGTAATTAACAATAATAAAATCTCATATGTGGTGTACTCTACGACGTGTGCAAGTGTTGGTATGCATCAAAAGTTTGTTGCTTAAGTCTTTCGATTTTAGTGCAATTCAATTTGAAATATGTTTGGCTTTAGTGTAACATTATTGCTATTGTTTTTGTGATTTGCAATCACAGCCAATTGAACACAGAAAACAAAAATGAAAAAAAAACGGCTAAAATATTTATAAAAAATAAATAAAAAAAACAACTTGTTAAAAACTAAAGAGAAAGAAATAAGTGGACTGTTGACAAAAAAATATTCATATGCATTTATATATTCCACTATCCAGTTTATCATTGACCACCTCATTTTGCAATTGTGGTTGTTTATGATTATGTGTTGTTGTTGTTTTTGTCGGCTTCCACAATGTCTCGAATTTCATTTGGTTGGTTGCGAATTAATTTGTATGCCAGCGACAGCAGTGACAATTTCGTATTTCAACATTGCTGCATGGCGAGTGTATGCGTTGCTGTGTGTGTCTATGTATTGTACCATTTGCAGGGCAATGCGATTGTGATTTGTTTCACAGTGGAAAATAAATAAAAAATGAGTACAAAATATAAAAGTGGATAATAAAAAAAAATAAAAAAAAAACCAAAAAAATGCAATTTACAATAAAAAACTAACAAGGATAATAAACAAAAAAAAAAAAAAAAAAAAACAAACAAAAAATTTGCAATTAGAGGAGGTGGGCGGAGTTGCAAACAAAAAGCGAAATTAAAAAGAAAAATAAAAAAAAATTAAAAAAATAGTTCTCAAGAAACAAACATCAAAGAATTACCAAAAAACCAACAATTATTAAGAGATGTATATAAAAAAAATGTTTAAATATAAATTTCCAAAAATAATTTTTCATAATAATTTAGTTTCAAAACCATATTTTTTATATTTTTGAATTTTTGTTTGTTCCGAAAATAATTTTTATTTTATTTCAAAATTTTTTTTTTTTATTTTATTCCAATTTTTATTTTATTTTCTTTTTCCAATTTTTTTTTTTATTTATTACAGTTTTTTTGTTTGAATGTATAAAAAAACTTTCCCCTAACCCGTATCGGCCACCTTACTGTACAGTCGGAATGTCATAATATTTTTATAACAATTTTTTTTTCCTCAAAATTTCAAGAGCACTTTTTTTTATAAAAAAAGTTATTGGACAAACATTTTTAAAAACATTTTTTTTTTTATAATTTTATAAAATACTCGTCCAGCCAGCAGACGTTAATTTGTTCGAAATTGGCTAGCCGTCATGTACCTTTTCTCTCTCCTTCGTTTTTCACACCTTCTTCCTTTTCCTGTTTTATTTTGTGCTCCCTTTTATCTTTTCCTTCTCCTTTTTTATTTTTCCTTTTTTCCTTTCCGTTTCCTTTTTCTTTAAAATCTCTTTATCTTTTCCTTTTGCTTTCCCATTTCCTTTCCTATACATTTTTTTCATTTTCGTTTTATTTTTACTTTTACTTTTCTTTCTCCCTTTCCCTTTCCTTCTTCTATTCCTTTTTTCGTAATTTTCCTTTTCCCTTTCCTGTACCTTTATCTTTTCCTTGTCCGTTTTATTTTCTTTTTCCTTGTCCTTGTCCTTTTCCTTTTCATATTTCTATCCTTTTCCTATTCCTGTTTCTATTTCTATTCTCCTTTTCATTTCAGTTTTCAACTTCCATTTCCATTTCTTGTCCCCTTTTTCCTCTTTCTTTTTCTTATCCCCTTTTATTTTCTTTCTTCTTTTTCTATTTGGGTTCCGTTTCCTTTTCCTTTTCCTATTTCTATTTTCCTTTTCATTTTAGTTTTCGACTTCCCTTTTCTTTTCCTTTTCCCTTTTCCTTTTCCTTTTCCTTTTCCTTTTCCTTTTCCTTTTCCTTTTCCTTTTCCTTTTCCTTTTCCTTTTCCTTTTCCTTTTCCTTTTCCTTTTCCTTTTCCTTTTCCTTTTCCTTTTCCTTTTCCTTTTCCTTTTCCTTTTCCTTTTCCTTTTTACTTTTCCTTTTCCTTTTCCTTTTCCTTTTCCTTTTCCTTTTCCTTTTCCTTTTCCTTTTCCTTTTCCTTTCCTTTTCCTTTTCCTTTTCCTTTTCCTTTTCCTTTTCCTTTTCCTTTTCCTTTTCCTTTTCCTTTTCCTTTTCCTTTTCCTTTTCCTTTTCCTTTTCCTTTTCCTTTTCCTTTTCCTTTTCCTTTTCCTTTTCCTTTTCCTTTTCCTTTTCCTTTTCCTCTTCCTTTTCCTGTTCCTTTTCCTTTTCCTTTTCCCCTTCTCGTTCCTTTCTCTTTTCTTTATATTTTTATTTTCCTTTTTCGATTTCTAGTTTCCTTTTCATTTTAAATTTCAACTTCCTTTTCCTATCCCTTTTTCTTTTTTCCCTTTTTATTTTATTTTTTCATTTCTTTTCCTTTCAATTTTTCTATTTATATTCCCTTTCTTTTTCGACCTGCTTTTACCTTTCCTCTTCATTTTGCTTTTCCTTTAAAAGAGGGAGTGTTAGAGAGAAAGGGAGGTCTCTGACTCTCCGTCACCCTTTCCGTTTTGCACTCCATTTGTTCCCCTCTTCCTCTTCCCATCTCTTTGCATCTTCCTTTCCCATCAACTAAAAATAAAATCAGGTTAATTTTTTTGCCAGCACTGTATACAGTTCAAACAAACTATTTCCTGCAACAAGAGAGGTTCTTAACATTGGCTAGACATCTAGAAATTCATCGCTGAAAATTGGATTCAATTCTATGCACTAGTTTTCGAGTGATGCGCGAACAAACATACTAGCAGACAGCTAAGCTAGCACCAAAAAATTAATTTCAAAAACCCACTAAAACATTTGAAAAGACATGTCGCTTAAATATATTGTCATCATCCACAAGTTCCGTTTAAATTATTTCATTTCGTTCACGCAAATCATAAACAAAGCAAGCGCATGACAAAATATAAAAAAGCAACAAAAAAAAAGTAAAATTAATTAAAATAAATTTAAGAAAAATAAGTCACCAAACTAGTCTGCTTTAAATGTGCATAACTATGTGCAAAGTGTTACCAATCGCTCCACCTCTTCTCAGCTGTTGATTACGCTGTGCCTGCTATTTTGTATGCAAGTTTGTTTCATAAGTCTTTCGATTTGCTAAGCAATATTGTTTATTATCTACAATATTGAACGATTTTAATCAAGAGCAGGGTTTTTTTTTTTTAAACTTATTTTTTTTTTAGCTCAAGTGCATACATATGAATGTGTGTATATGTCGTGCTATTTAAAAACATCAGTAATGCTATATTAAAAATTTTGAGCTTTTTAGCTGCAAGTAAGGAAATGTGATAAATTAAACAAAGTTGCTCGAACGAATTTGGTACTAATTTATTATTTAAAAAAAAAAAAATATATATATATAAAAGACAATAAAAAAATTAAAAAAAATACAAAAAATATATAAAAAAAAATAAAAAAAAGTAAAAAAATAACAATAAAAAAATTTAAAATATATATATATAAAAAAATAAAATGAACAAAAAAAAATATAAAAAAATTACAAAAAATATATATTAAAAAAAAAAAAATATAAAAAACAAAAAAAAAAAAAATTAAAAATAAGACAGAAAAAATAGAAGAAAAAATTGAAATATAACACAATAAAATAAAATAACATAAAATTAATTAAAATAAAATGAAGGAAAACATTTTTAATAAAAAAATCAAATCATATAAAAAAAAAAAAAAAAAAAAATAAAAAAAAAAAATAAAAAAAAAAAAATAAAATAAAAAAATAATATAATAAAATAAAATTAAGTAAAATAAAATTGAAGAAAAAAAAATGATAAGATAATAAAGTGAAATAAAAAAATTGAATAAAAAATAAAATCCAATAAAATTAAAAAAAAAAAAAATAAAAACAAAATCAAATAGATCAAAACAAAATAAAATTAAATAACAAAAAGTAAAGAAAAACACAGTGAAAAAAAATTTATTAAATAAAAAAGTAAAGTAAAATACAATGAAATAAAAAAGATACACCAAAAAAATTAAAAAATAAAATAGAAAAAAAAAAATTAAATCAAATAGAAAAAAAGAAAAAAAAAAAATTAAATCAAATAGAAAAAAAAGAAAAAAAATGTAAAAAAAAAATTAAATTAAATAAACAAGTAAAGTAAAATACAATGAAATAAAAAAGATACAACAAAAAAATTTAAAAATAAAATAGAAAAAAAAAAAAATTAAATCAAATAGAAAAAAAAAAGAAAAAAAAAAAAATTAAATCAAATAGAAAAAAAAGAAAAAAAAAATGTAAAAAAAATTAAATTAAATAAACAAGTAAAGTAAAATACAATGAAATAAAAAAGATACAACCAAAAAAAATGAAAAAATTAAAAAGAAAAAAAAAGAAATAAATCAATGAAAAAAATTAAATTAAATAAACAGTAAAGTAAAATACATTGAAATAAAAAAGATACAACAAAAAAAATTACAAAATATAAATAAATTAATGAAACTAAGTAAAAAAAAAATAAACTAAAAAATACCATAAATTAAAATAATAATAAAAAAAAATGAAAAAAAATATGAAAGAATAATAAAAGATATAGCTGCATGGCGGAATACAAAAAAAACAAATAAATACAAAAACAAATCAAAAATTAATATGAAAGCAAAATCGTTAGTTTAAAAAAAAAACAAAAAAAACAACAAAAAAAAAAAAAATGAAAAATAAAAAAAATAAATAAATAAAACAAAAAAAAAGACATGAAAAAAAATTAAATTAAATAAACAAGTGAAGTAAAATACATTAAAATAAAAAAAGATACAACAAAAAAAATGACAAAATATAAATAAATTAATGAAACTAAGTAAAAAAAAATAAACTAAAAAATACCATAAATTAAAATAAATAAAAAAAAAATAAAATAAAAAAAATATGAAATAAAAGATATAGCTGCATGGCGGAATGCAAAAAAAAATAAATACAAAAACAAATCAAAAATTAATATGAAAGCAAAATCGTTAGTTAAAAAAAAAAACATTCATTGAAATACCAATCAAGTCACAGTAAATCAATAAATTTCGATCGAGTTTTCATTGGACAAAAGTAAAATTGACCTTCATTCAGTGTGACTAAGGTTTTTTATGTTTGGTTATTCATTCTCGTATCGGAAATGTCAGTGTGTTGAACATGAGCACATGTAGCTGGTTTAGTTATTGATTTCTAATTGTTTCTTATTATTACGGTCATTTTTTCTAAATCCCTTTTGTTGACGGCATAAATCAATTAAAACAAATTAGTAATTTTTAAATAAATTGCAGATAATTGCAAAAAGCCTTAAGCGTGTTTATTAGTAAATACAGGTAACGAACAAATTCTTTTGGTAAATATTAAAGAATAAAATTACACGCAGGCTTACTTTACCTTTACTTTACATTAGACTAGGAAAACTAATTTTTTTTTAAAATTATTTTTATCTGATTTTTTTCAGAACGAAAAACACGATTACGGTTACGTTTACGGCTGTGGTTATCGATACGGTTATGTTCACGGTTACCGTTGTGGTTTTGGTTGAGGTTATGGTTGAGGTTATGGTTACGGTTATGGTTACGGTTATGGTTACGGTTATGGTTACGGTTATGGTTACGGTTATGGTTACGGTTATGGTTATGGTTACGGTTACGGTTATGGTTACGGTTATGGTTATGATAATATTTTTTGTATAAGAATGTTTTAATACATTTTATTACAAAGAATACTATTACTTTAAAACTAGTTTAGCGCAGTCTAATGTAGCTACTTCCAAAGAATTTAACTTCAGCGGATTTATAAAATTATATTAATTGCTGTTCAACGGTCAGCAAAATGTTCTTCAGTCGCTGATTAGTCTTCATTTGATATACTTAATTTGCATGAATTTAAAAATTTTATAACGGAAATAGTTCTTAAATATCTTTTAATTGTAATTGTTAATAAACTTAAAAAAAGTTTAAAAATCGCTTTAGTTTGTTCTAGGCAAAGACCAATATTGACACTTGAGCCCTTTACGAAAACACCCCGCAGACATAGTGGCTAAGAACATTCATTGGACAAATATTTGTTTATAAACACGTCTTGAGCTCATAAAATGTACTAACTAAATCAATAAAGGTAAAAATTACGAACGCAGCCAATAAAAAAAAAACAACGCAAACCTGAAATATTAAAAATTCAATCTCATCAAATAAATATTATAAACCAATAAATAATCTAAAATCTTATATGGCAATCAATTAATGATGAAGAAGTTATTTACATAACTAATTTCTTAGGTCTCTTAATGATGCGCAGAAAACAAGCAACTTCAACAATTGATTGTAGCTTAAAATTTGTAATAAATTAACTAAGAAAACGAAAAAAAACCGACTTGTTGGCTGCAGATTGCAACTTAAACCATACGCGTACTCACCATCAAATCACGGATGCACCACAACATTCTTCTATATAAAAAAAATTACTCACTAGCTGGTTTAGTAGGGTGGATCGAAGTAGATTAACTTATATTTGATTTAACTATAATTGAGAAAAATTGCCTTAATGTTAACAAAACCACAACCATAACCGTAACCATAACCGTAACCATAACCGTAACCATAACCGTAACCATAACCATAACCATAACCGAAACTAAACCCAAAACCATAACCGTAAACATTACCATGACCGAAAACATTACCAGAACCATAACCACAGCCGAAACATTACCACAACTATAACCGTAACCTAAACCATAACCACAACCAAAACCGTATCCATAACCATAGCCATAACCGTAACCACAACCATAACCGAAAACATCATAACCGTAACCACATTCATAACTGAAAACATTACCATAACCGTAACCACAACCGTAATCGTAACCAAAAACCATAACTATAGCCGTAACCACAACCATAACCGAAAACATTATTATTGTTAGTTTTTTGGTTAACTAAATAACAACTTATTGATAATTTTTTGGTTAACTATGCAACTTACAAACTAATTTATATCGACCCACCCTAATACATCCGATTGCATGTTTTTGACTTGCATGCGGATAACCTTGATCATGCTGTCATACGATTACGCAGCGCTCCATAGTCTGCGTGCCATTTACGAATAAAGTTGACTTGCATCATTGGGCTCCTCAACTTACATGCACTCGCAAAGTTGTTGTTTTTAACACTTAAAAGAATTAATTTTCACCTTACGCTGTTTATTGTCGTGAATGATGCCATCGTCGCCGTCCATAGTCTGATCTTATAAACTAAAAAGTGCTAAAAGGTGTTTTAAATCCTTGTTCTTGGGAATAATTAAAAAGAAATGGATAAAGAATATTTTTCTTAAAACAAAAAAAAAATAAAGGTGTTTTAAATGGTCTCTTTTAATTTAAAGCGATTTTTTTTAAACTTGAAAAAATAACCGCCAAAAATAAATATCATTTGAGACTGGTTTCCAATTAAAATTGCAATAACGCTGTGTCAGACAAAAATAATTAATATTCTGATTTAAAAAAAAAAAAAAAAAAAAAAAATTAAAAATTATTCTCATCTTTTCAGCTGAACAAAATGCAATGAATTTAGCTTAAAACCGTAATAAATTAAAATAAGTGATATTTTATTTTCAAAAGAAATGATAATTAATTTATGTTCATATTGACAACAAAGAAATATAAAATTTATCATACGAAACAAAAAAAAAAAAACTAAAAATTCTAAAACAAAAAAGTTCTAGCGCTGCAATAAAAAATAATAAATACTTCAAAATACTTCATCGAACAACATGGGAATACCCAAATTTAGCGGCAGGCAACGGCTGCTGCTGCTATCAAAGACGCTGTTGCTGGCGCTGTTGACGTTCTCTTCGCTGCTCGCTGTTGCAGAGTCACAAGGTAAGTTCTTGCTTCATTAAATGACCTGTTGGGCTAACAGCCAATTATTTCTTTCTCTATGTTTACACATTCATTAAAAAAAAAGTTACGTATACGCCATGCCTCTTATGAAAATTTTTAGTGACTTTTAGTCATTAAAACAAGAGGGGCAAATATGGGGAAATTTTTTTTTTGTAGAATCGAAAGAAAATATTCAAAACCTTCAATTTATTATTGTTAGAAGGTGTAGCACGCTGTAGCACACAAACTTTTTGTCAAGCAAGAGTTATATTTTTCTTTTTTGAAAATTCTGGATTTTTTTTGGGACATATTTTTTTTTTTTGAATAACGTCAAATTGTAAATAACTCGAAAACGTTACCATGGAAACAAAAATAACATTGATTTTCGAAATCAGCGGTCGATCTTACACGCGAAATTCATAGCGGGGTCTCTGCCGCATTTTGGCTATAAACAAGTGTTATTTGTTTTTCTATGTCTACACATTCATAAACAAAAAAATGTTGCGTATACGCTATGTCACTTTTATGGAAATTTGAAGTGACTTTTCTTCATTAAAGCAAGAGGGACAAATATGGCCAACATTTTTTTTTTGGAATCTAAAGAAAATATTCCGAACTCTCGTATTATTATAGTTAGAAAGTGTAGCACGCTGTAGCTAACAAACTTTTTGTCAAGGAAGAGTTATATTTTTGTTTTTTTTTTTGGAAATTACTTGATTTTATCGTGCGAATTTCATAGCGGGGTTTCTCTTTGTCTACACATTCATAAAAAAAAAATTTTACGTATACGCCATGTAGCCTTTATAGAAATTTGAAGTGACTTTTCGTTATTAAAGCAAGAGGGGCAAATGTGGTCAAACATTTGTTTCTGGAATCGATAGAAAATATCCCAAACTTGCATCTTATTATAGTTAGAAAGTGTAGCACGCTGTAACACACAAACTTTTCATCTATCGAAAGTATCAAATGTAGCATTTATGTAGTAAAATTTTTGCTCACTTATATTTGTTTTAATATTTGGTCCATTGTACTGATTTTTCTTCTTGTTTATCCAAGGAAGTATTATATTTTCGTACAAAATCACAACTATGACCACACACTGAAATAAAAAGGTTGAAAGTGCACATTGAAAGTAACATATCAAAACCACTTTCAAATCGATTATGGAAATACTGTAAATATTACAGTATTTACTGTAAAATTGGCAGTAAAAACATGTGATTTTTGACAAATATCAATTAATGATATGAGTCCACTTTCAAATTTACAGTAATTCATGTTAATATGATAGTCTCCACTTTCAAATTTAAAGTAATTCATGTCAATATGATAGTATATTCAAAGAATGATAGGGGGTCACTTTCAAAATTGATATTACCCACTGTTGGACGAAAAATGACAGGGTTTACTGTTAATTTAACGGCCGTTTCTTGTAGATTTTTTTTTCAGTGCACCTTTAAAAGTTATATGCAAAATATGTAGCTAAAGTTTGTGAAAATTCTAAGCAGTTTTGTTTGAATAAAAAAATTTCTGACTTTTGATATTCTGACGGCAAAATATTCTTCGCATCTAACAAAACTTGTCACCAAAAGTGAAGTCGCAACCTCGGCTAGTAATGTTGCGATACGAGTAAATACGGGTATATACTCGAGTACTTTGCTTAAGTACCGGGTTTTTTGTACTCAATTACTGCATACCAGTATAAGTACAGGCATCAACTGCGTGGGCCCATTATCGAATTCTCGGGCTAGTTATTGCATAACCCCTTTTTTGGCTTGTTAATTCCACAATCTTTTTGTTCGATTTGCCCAAATTTTGCCATTTTGTGTTCCATTACAAAAATATAAACAAAAAATTGCCACAATAAGTGTTAAAACTAATATTTTATTTTATTTTTGTTTAAGTTTTAAGTTTGTCTTTAGGTTTCTAAACTAATCTAAATAAATCCCTTATTTTGCAAATATATCCCTTTAAGTCGAAAAAACCCCTAAGAAAAGGGTAAATCCTTGAAAATGGCAACACTGGAAATAATAAAGAGTAATTAGAGATAACAAATGGTATCGCTTTACATAACCAAGCTAAGTCACCCAAAAAGAAGGTACCATAACCTTTTTTTAGGCACATTTTTATCTCAATTTTCACACATACAAATTTCTGATTGCCAAGTTGACAGCTAAACAAATTAAAAATTTGTCTGACATTGAAAATGACGCTCAAATTAAATTAAGTAGGAAATGTAATTTAGTAATTTATACTACCGCTTTAGAGCCGTGGAAAAGAAAAAGACACGTTCAGTTAAACAAATAAGTGCGTTTGCATTTTAGGTTAGGTTAGGTTCAAGTGGCTGCCGCAGAGGCACACTTAGGCCAGTTTTGAAAGGCCCGTTGTGATACCACCAACACAAGGAAAGTCAGTCCCGGGACCCAGCCATATGGAAAATCCCTGAGTTGTTGGGATTTTCCACATAGCAGAATCCCGGGACTGACACTCCTAAACCGACACCGTTACTCCTCCTCGAACCACTTAGATGACTTTATGAAGCCCATCAAGTCCTTTATGTCCAGTTCCGCGATCTGGCTTAGGCTATCCAGGAACGGAACTCCCAAAAAGCGCGTTCTCGCGCCGCTTAAAGCCGGACAGTTGCAGATGAGGTGATCCACTGTTTCCTCCTCCTCATCATCTTTGCAACTCCTGCAGCATCGTCGGTAGGGCACACCTAGCCTTTCTGCATGCCTACCAATGAGGCAGTGACCGGTTAATACCCCTATCAATATGCAGATTTCCCTCCTAGTTAGGGCATAAATGCGTCTAGACCTTTTAAGATCCCATTTTGGCCAGGTTTGTTTCGATATGCGACACCCCGGGGATTGCAGCCATCTTTCGTTGGCTTGACGGAGTGTGTGCTCCTTCAGCATTAGTTTGCATGTGGCAAACGGCATACCTAAGCGCTCTTTATCCTGAAGAACCTGCTTGGTCGTGCCCTGCCTGGCAAGCTCGTCTGCCTTACAGTTTCCCTCAATGTCCCTATGTCCCGGGACCCATATGAGGTTTACGCGGTTCTGTTGGGCCATCTCCTGAAGAGATCGACGACAGCTGAGCGTCAGTTCAGAGTTGAACGTGTATGAGCCAAGGGATTTGATGGCCGCTTGGCTATCGCTGAAAATAGCGATATCTTCTCCGATAACACGTTTGCTTAACCAGGCCGCGGCGTCCAGGATTGCCGAGACTTCCGCCTGGAAGACGCTACAATGATCAGGTAGTCTGAAGGAGAGCTCAAGGTCCAAATCCCTTGAATAAACGCCTCCTCCAACTCTGCCGTCCAACTTCGAGCCGTCGGTGTATATGGAAGTGCCACCATTTGTTTCGGGACACCAATCCGTCCTCTCCCAGTCTTCTCTGCTGGGAATGTTTATTTTGAAACAGCTATCCCCGACTGTAGTAGTCGCACAACGATCTGTGCTTAGAGGGAGAAAGCTGCAAGATTCCAGAATACTGGAGTGTCCAATAGTACCCGCAGCCCAACTGGAGGTTTCTCTTAGGCGCAGAGCTGATGCCGCCGCTGACCGAAACCCTTCCAGATCAAGTGGCAAAATGCCCAGAATGACCTGGAGGGCTTCGTTAGGCGTTGTCCTTAGCGCACCGCTTATACAGATCATATTGGATCTATGGACTTTCCGCAACAGATTCAGGTATGTTGCCTTGCTCAGCGCAGGCCACCATACGACGACTCCATAAAGCATGATTGGGCGAATGATGGCCGTGTAGATCCAACTGCATACTCTAGGGCTGAGCCCCCATTTTTTGCCAATGGCTCTTTTGCAGGTGTAAAGAGCGATGCAAGCTTTCTTCTGGCGCTGAAGAACATTCTCCTTCCAATTCAATTTCCTGTCCAGAACTATGCCTAGAAACTTGGCCTTATCCGACAAGCCCAGGCGCGTGCCATCTAGTTCTGGTAGGCTTAGTGGCGGTATTTTGTACCGGTTGGTGAAGAGGACAAGTTCCACCTTCCCTGGGTTGATACTAAGTCCGCAGCGAGAGGACCACGTCGAAACTTCTCGCAGTGCTACTTGCATCAGGTCACACAGAGTTTGTGGGAACTTGCCTCTGAATGCAATAGCTAAATCGTCTGCGTATGCCACTATCTTCCCGCCCCCCCAGCTTGTGTCACGTAGCAACGAGTTGACTGTGAGGTTCCATAAAAGCGGGGAAAGAACACCACCCTGGGGTGTTCCCCTTGTGACATAGCGTGATAACTCAACCGTACCAAGTGAAGAAGCTATTTTCCTTCCCATTAAAAGTTGGTCAATTAAACCAGTTAGAGGTCTATCTACTCCCAGATTAGTTAGAGCGGAGTTAATAGCCTCCGGGCTTATATTGTTGAAAGCCCCCTCAATGTCTAGGAGGGCCACGAGACAGTAGTCCTTTTCACACAGCGATTTCTCAATGACAGACACTAGGCTGTGCAGAGCGGTTTCTGTTGATTTACCCTTGGTGTATGCATGCTGATAGCTAGAGATAAGGTTGCTATCAATAGTCGTTAAGAGGTAGTCGCTTAATATCCTCTCAAAGGTTTTTAGTACAAAGGACGAGAGACTGATCGGTCTGTAGTCTTTTGGCTCGTAATGGGATGCCTTCCCAGCCTTAGGGATAAACACTACCGTGGCGCTTCTCCAGGAGCCCGGAATGTGGTTGAGAGCCAGGCAGGCTGTGAAGAGAAATACCAGCCATTTAGCTGATGTCTCCAACGTGTTTATAAGCTGCGCGGGGATAATCCCGTCCGGCCCGGCAGCCTTATACGGTTCAAAGCTCTTAACTGCCCACCTTACTCTTTCCTCAGTGATGGGTATATTTACTGCCAGGTTTGTTGCAGGTGCTAGTGGTGCATCATGCAGATTCCCCGGAAAATGTGTATTCAAGAGCAGCTCAAGGGTTTCCTCTTCCGTGCTGGTCCAGGATCCGTCAGGCTTTCGCAAATAGCTGATGGTTGTTTGACTTTTCGAGAGGACTCGTCTAAGTCTCGCTGTGTCGTCGACCTTTTCGACGCCAGTGCAGAAATTTCTCCACGAGGTTCTCTTCGCCTGTCTCAGAGCTTTTTTGTAGGCCCTTAGTTTAGCTTTATATTCGTGCCAATGAGGCTCAGAGCCGAAGCTCTTGGCCTTGTTAAATTGTTTCCGGCATGATATTCGGAGCGAGTCCAAATCGTAGGACCACCAATGTGGCCTGTGTTTACCGCGTGGTTTTGGCACTGGACAAGCCTGTCCTAGAGCATTTGAGAGCGCCGATGTAAATGTAGTAACAAGATCCTCCAGCTCCTCTACTGATGAGGGGGCTTGTGAGGGCAGTACTGGGAGGTCTCTGTCTAATATTTCATTGTGTAACTGCCAATCAGTGTTACGTGGATTGCGTTTCATGATTGGTTGTTCTACAATAAAGTCTAAAGCCATTTCTATGTAACGGTGGTCGGAGAAAGAATGTTCTTCCAGAACCCGCCATTTTCTGACCCACTCATAAGCACCTTCACTACAGAGAGTGAGGTCTATGACCTCCCTGCGGGTCTTAGTGATAAAAGTAGGCTCATTACCCACGTTGCAAATCACCAGGTTGGTTGTTAAGAGGTAATCAAACAGAGACTCGCCCCTGGCATTGATGTCGGAGCTCCCCCATTGGACATGGTGAGCATTAGCGTCCGCTCCAATAATAAGATTACCCGTGCAGAAATTTGACACCAGGCCTTTCACCTCCATTTGTGGTGGGGGTTCTTCGGCGTCGTAGGGCATATAGACCGACGCCACCGTCAGGCGGGTGCTGTCGACCGTTAGACTGATAGCGGTAATATCACCATTGGTGTAGTTAGGTAGGAGAAAGGAGTTCAACTCAGACTTGACCAAAATACACGTTCTGACTTTGCTCTCCTCGCTGGCTCGAATGAGCTTGAAGCCCTTAGTCCCCAATCCGCAGATTCTCGAGCTATTGACCCAGGGTTCTTGGATGAGGACCACATCCACGTCGCCTTTAGAAAGACGACTACTTAAAGCAGCCGAAGCTACTTTAGATTTGTGCAGATTAATCTGAAGCACCACCAACATGAGAGCGCACAGACTTCCCTGCCGTCCCCATATCGTCGAGGTTTGCCCCATCCCGGAGGTTGCCTATCAACGACGAGTTGTTCCGATTAACTGCCCGATATGGCGTTGCAGGAGTCTTGCTGTCTGCAGCGTTAGATGTTAATCGCTCAGCGTTGGCTGCTACCACCGTGACGTCGAGGGCTTCCTCGTCCTGTAGGCTGTCCTCCATCTCCGAGTTGTTCACAGCACTATCGCCAAGGGACGTGGCGGATAACATGCTTTCCGCATCGGAATCCTCCGCTTCCTCTTCTGGTAATTCGTTTTCCGGTTCCCCCGGAGCAGCCGAGAAGGCAGCGCGCTGAGCATCACCACGATATACGTGGATAACGATCTGGCCTACGCTGTAGTGTACTAGGCCATTGCACCTTTTGAGGGGCTCGATTGACTCTTTATTCATGGTGAACACCACCTGTCTGTCGGGCCCTACCGCATCCCCGACCAGATTGACACTCCAGTCATGCGTTGGCAGGGACGGATTCATTAGCCGTAGCATCCCGAGAATTCTCTCGGGTTCGTCAGGGATGGCCGGAATCCACGCCCTTGCCCTTGGACGAGCTGGAATGTCCTTCCAGTCGACGACCTCTATCTTTGCGCCCTTGTAGACTTCACCCAGTTTAGCAGCTGCTGCCTTGTACAGTGCTACGGTTTTTGCATCCTCGCAGGCGAGTAATTTAATCTGACCCTGGTGCCAACCCGCATCCGTTACTCGCGCCGAACTACCCGGAAACTCTGGAGCAACATTGAGAAGAATGTTGCCGAGTTCATTTCGCACGTAGCGCCACCGGTCCTTAGGGATGGCCAGGCGGTCATTGCCTCGGTCCAGGACGCCTATAAGGATCCTGTCCTTGGTTACCTCAGCAAAGCTTAGTTTGCCCGCTCCAGGGGTATTCTGATGCCGCTTGGGAGGGGGATTCAACTCCAGGTCCGATCTCTGGCGCTTGAAAGGGTTAACTTTTAACCTCTTTGGCATGTAAGAATTTTGGAAATCCGGTATCACAGCTTTCGCTAGCTCTACCGATTTACTGGAATTCGGCGACAGCGATTCCTGCGGTACCCCTTCATACCTCTTCAGGATCTTTGCAGCCAATCTTTTCTCGTGGTATGTGAAGCGGCGGGGAGATGTCTCCTGGGAGTGCGGACCCGTAGTTGCCATCGCGGTCGCTCTCCTTGCCGAAATCTCAGTTGCAGCTTCCTTCTCCTTCGAAACTCCGAGGCCAGGTCGTGAGACCGCTGCCACAGACGTAAAGATACTGGTTTTCATATCAGCGGTTGATGGGAGTTTAGCATCTGCCGTTGTCCGCTTAGTTGCGTTGGCAACCGCACTGGTGCTAGCTCCCATCAAGTCAATCTTAGTCGATAGAGGGTTGGTTGACCGACTCGTAGTTGCCATCGCTGTCGATCCCCCCCTTGATTGTGGAACGGAGGTTGTCCTCCGGCGTTGTTGTTGCTTTCTCGCCTGTTCCTCCATAGCTCTCCTTTGCTGAGGAGTGAAATTTGGCGTTGTTTGTTTTTTAGGTTTATCGTTTTTATTTGGATAATTTGAGTTCATCTTGTTCGTACGACCCATCGCCGGACACGGCCAGCTTAGGGTCAATTTTGAATTAAAACAAAAAATATCAGTTTCATTTTCTTGACATAATTTTAATTCTCATTTTTCCCACGTTTTTTTTTTTACAATTTGACTTAATTTTTTTTCTTTGGTGGCTTTAATATTTTGTTGCACGCGTTTCTTTTAGGCAGTGTTGTATCAGGAACTACAGTGTATAGTTCGAAGCGAGAAATATACACGTAGTACATACGCACGTATACTATACATTAGGGCGGATACATTTTTTTTTGCATAGGTTCCGGGTATTTGGGCAATTTTAAGCATTTTTGCTCTAAGTCTAAAAGCAATTTCGAGTTTTTAAGTGACTTTAAGAGGTGAGGCAGCTCTCTCTGACCAAAATGTGATAAAATTTTTTAAATAAATTTTTTTTGAGAGCCGCCAGAGGGCGCTTCCGTAGTTTTTTTGGATTTAATAGCATTTTTTCCCCAAATCCCCAAAATTGGACAACACTCTACATTTTACGCAATTTAAAAATTAAAAATGTACCTATTGTATGAAATCCAAATTTGGTGGATTTTCGGAAAAAATGTGTTAAAATCGCAAAAAAAGTACGGAAATGCCAACTGATGGCCCAAAAAAGTTGAAAAAAAGTACCAGAAATGGACTCGATGACCCCAAAACCTTTATATTCATATGTCAGCTAGTTTCCAATGCCGCTATTCCAACAGGTGAGCCATTTTTTGAAAAAAGTAGGTAGAAAGTTCGCTGGTTCGAAATTCACTTTAGAGCTTTGGTTTCTTGTGAAAAAATGTTTAATATGTATTACCCAAGTTATCATAATAACGATGTGCTTTTAGGCTATTTATAAACTAAAATAATACTGTAAGAAATCCAAATTTGGTGGATTTTCGGAAAAAAGCCGATTAAGTCCAAAAAAAAGTACGAAACTGTCTAACGGCCGTCAAGAGATAAAAATGGTGCCAGAAATGAATTCGAAAATTTCGAAAACAAATATTAGTTTTTATATTCTTAAAAATTTCGATATCGAAAACGGGAGAAAGGCACGGGGTTGACATCCGATTTCATAAATTTTCCAATTCCACCCTATTCAGCTCTGCCTATAAAAAATCGTAGCTTTTTTTGCAACTCGCTAACAAAAGATTACTTTTATACACTTAAAGAAATACGTCACATTAACGCATATAAAATTGTAATTATAGTATTTCCGGTTGTGCTCTTGCACAAAGGTCACATATCAAATATTCGCATAAAAACAACAACAACAATAACAACTACCGCCTATATTTGTTTTTATATATTTCACGGCATTTATGCTCGAGTTTATAGAGCTAAGCGTTTTGTTGTGGGAAGTAGCGGATATGAGCACAAAAAACCAAAACAAAACAATTGCAAACAATAAATGAGTAAAGTTTTATGAGAGGACAAAATATTTTTAAAAATAATAAATTTTTCTTGTTTTTTACTGCACATTTTTTATATTTATTTTTTATTGGTATAAAACATATACAATTTTTTATTGTTACATTTTTAAATTTTAGGTCTTTGCTAATATTTTTAAGACGATTTAATGACTTTTAGCAAGAAACATAAAAATGAGTGGGTGCAGCGCAGCTTCTTTTGAGCTTCTTAAGGTCATATTGTTTTCTAAATATTTTGTGTATCATAGATTATCATCATTATATGACTAAGCGCTTGACGTATTTTTTAAACAAACATTTAAATGTGCGAAAATTTTCAAAAAATCCGAAAATCAACTATTTTGATACCCCTCCCCCCAACATTTTTGGACGTGTTTAAGCAAATACAAATAATTGAACTAAATGAACTACATGAAATAGTTCATTTTGGTTAATTGTTCCATAATTTCCAACTCTAATTAAGTAGCAGCTTCAACGTGGATTGAAAAGGAACCCGGCTAAACAAAATTACCCACTTTTTTATCCTCTTTTTTGGGAAGCGCGATCCAGTAATTTCCCAAGAAATTAACCAACACTTTTTGAGTATTTTTTTTATGATAGTAAAATGCATAGCCGAAAAACTGCATATTCGAAAAAATCTAGTTGGCCGCGCTCATCGTCTACCATACTGTGCAGTACCGCACGCTTAAACTTTAGTTATTTGAAAGTAATTTTATTTTCCTTTGTAATAACAACTAAAGTAAAATTTTTGAGTCAAAAATTAAAATTTTTGCTGCTACCGCATTTTCGATATATGATACACGGCTAAAAATTTGAGACTAAATTTTAAACTTTTTTGGGCTACATATGTATATGACCAAACCAAATTTGGTTTCATAACGAAGCAAGATCAGTTTTCAAATAAGAGTTTAAATTAAAAAAAAATAAATGTCTTAACATTTAAAAAAAAAATATTTTTTTGTTTGCTGGCAAGGATTCGAACCAAGACTCTCCGCATCATACCCGACTGCTCGGGTCGACTGATCTAAATCGTACACATAAATGTTGTGGACAAAATTCATTCACTGGAAAAAGCTTTCAAAAATAAATAGTAATGACCCAACAATTCGAAACCGATAAGTTTTAATTTGAAACCGAAAAGTTTTAATTTTAAGTCAAAAAGTATGAAAAATTAAATAAAAAATTCGGTCAGTTGGCTGGACTGGAGCCGAGGCGCCCTGAATGGGAGCCGACTACGCTACCGTTGAGCTATGCCTTACACAAACATTTTGTGGGCAAAGTTTAATGACTTAAAAAATCTTTCAAAATAAAAAAAAAACAGAAAAGAAACTGAGTTAATTTGGCTATGTGTTTTTCCTACAGGGTGGAAACTAGATATATATTGGAACGATTTTTCGTCATCCCTTGCCAATTTTGGTTTTGTAACAAATCGGTTTCGGCAATCCGCCATCTTCAGTGTTTGATTTCGTTCTCAAGAAAATAAACCAAATTTTTAGACTGTTTCTGCATTTAGATCTTAAATCGAAATTAAAAAAATTGAAATTCTTTGTAGGTAATTGAAAGGTTTGAAATAACGTACAAAAAAGTATTAAAAGTTTGAAAAATTGCTTATCTAAATTTTAGGCGGGTTTAAAATTTAGGTTCATTTTTTAGCCGTGTAATGTGGCGAGTTTCTGAGATAACATCCATTTTCATCTGAAAAGTGGCCGCAGGAAAATTCGCTGAACGAACTACATAGTTCAGTTAATCGATTTAGTTCACTCGTTCTTAAGTTCAAAAATTACCATACACTAGTTCAATTGGAAAACTAGCTCTATTCTAACTGCTAATTTTAGTGACCAACGGCTAAAGTAAATATTTAAGACTTAAAAAATCAACAACCTCGACATCAGCCACGCCTTCTACGCCATTATACACTCTTGAAGAGCGCATCTAACACATACTTTTAGTTAAGCGCTCACATTGCCTGAAGGTAAATTATGTTTTAGAATCAATCTTTGTACCAGAAATATTTAAAAACAAATTCGTTACGCAAAAATTAAAATGTAAACAAATTATTGAATTCGTTTCGTATGCAATTATGTACAAATTATTGCAATTGCAAAGACAAACTACAAACTTATATAACTAACAATTATATAATCAATCATAATTCGACCATAAACGCGATTTCCAAGAACAAACTAAATTTTTAGATTAAACATGACTTCACTTTGAAAATATGCTACATTAAAACAAAACAAATTAATTAATTATGTTGATTTTCTTTAATAATTCATACCAACATAATAATTTTGCTAAATCAAGGGCGTAACATTTGTGGTACATAACTTTAGAATAAAAAATTGCATTCAAGGTTGCTGCAAAGAAAATTTATAAAAATGCAAATACAGTTTGAACACTGCAAGCAATCATCAAAATTTGTAAATAATTAGCTAATTAATATAAATAAAAATAATTTTTAATAACACTGGTCAACAAAATTGAAGTTTTTGAAAATCCCACCGGGTTTCTCAACAGTTTCTGAAGCTGAATACGAATCTGGAGTCAGATTTTTCGGGTCACCCTAGGTTTTCTCTCCTGAGGGAGGTTTGTAAAGAGATCAGCTTATCACTAAAATCGATGCCATATTTATTATTACTTCGGAACTTTTTCGGAACCATATCGGTACTTTATTGGGACAACAGTACTCTTTTTAGACCCTTTCCGGAACTTTTTGCGATAATTTCGGTATTTTTTTTTAGATATTTTAGGTCTTATTTATATAGGGGTTAATATTTAGTTTCAGGAGTTTTTCGAGATCATTTTGTGACTTTTTTGGGAACATTTTTGGGATAATTTTATGACTTTTTGGTAATTTCAAGACTTTGGTTAAATTATTTCGAGAGCTTTTTCGGTATTATATTAAGACTTCGTTGGGATCATTACGGGACTTTTTCGGGATATTTTCGAGATCATTTTGGTATTTCTGAGTTCATATTAGGACCTTTGTGCTATTTTTCGGACCATTTCAGGATTTTTTTGGGACTATTTCGGAAACATTTTCGGCCTGTTTCAAGATAATTTCACGAAGTTTTTGCGATAATTTTATGACTTCTTTATCATTAAAATTGATCCCATAAAATCAGGCTGCCTTACTTCGGGACTTTTTCGGAACCATATCGGTACTTTTTTGGCACAATTTTAGTACTATTATTTTACCATTTCCGCTCCTTTTTGGAATATTTTCTTGATTTTTACTTTTTGGGACAACTTTAGTACTCTTTTTGGACCATTTCTGGACCTTTTTGGTATAATTTGGGCGATTTTTTTGACCTTTTTGAAATAATTTTGGGATGGTTTTTAAGATATTTTAGGAGCTCTTTCGGCACTTGTTTATATAGTTTCAGGGCTTTCCAGAATCATATAAGGATTTCGTTCAGGACTTTTTCGAGATATTTTCGAGATTATTTTTGGACTTTTCGGAACATTTCGAGACCTTTTTTTGGATAATTTCAGGACTTTTTGGCCATTTCCAGACATTGCTTGGATTCGGGAGATTTTTTCTATATTTTCGGAATTATTTCGGGCCTATTTTATAGCTACATAGTTTCTGGACCTTTCGGGATCATATTAGGACTTGGTTAGGATAATTTGGGAACTTTTTTGGGATATTTTCGAGATTATTTTAATATTTTTTGAAACCATTTCAAGACCATTTTGGTATTTTATCGGAACTGTTTTTGGACCATTTCAGGACTTTTTCGGGACTGTTCCGGAATCATTTTCGGCGGCCTCTTTTTAGATAATTTCACGAATTTTTCGGGATAACTTATGTCTTCTTTGGGAAAATTTCGGTATTTTTTAGGATCGTTCCGGGACCTTTTTGGACTTTTTTCGTGATCGAGATTTTTTAGATAATTTCTGAATCATTTCTGGACTTTTAAGATCATTTCGGGGTTTTTTGATATAATTTCAGGAATATTTTTCGGAGGATATTTTTAGAACTCTTTATGTACTTTTTTTGCGATGTTTTCGGAAAATTGGGGGACTTTTTTTAGATAATTTTCGGAATCATATAAGCACTTCTGTGGGATAATTCGATATTTGTTTAGTATTTTTTTTGAGATCTTGTTGCGACTTTTTTGCTATATTTTTAAAATCATTTGAGGACTTTTTTGAGATCAATTCGGAATCTTTTTGGGACTATTTCGGAACTTTCTTTTGCGATGTTTGAAATCATTTCGCGACATTTTTAAGATAATTTCTGTAGTTTTATTTTACATTTTTGGACTTCTAAGGGAAATTTAAAGATTTTTCTTTGTTCAGATCATTTCGGGACTTTTTTGCGATATATTTTCGAAATCATTTCGGGACTTTTTTGGAATCATTTCGGCAGTTTTTAAAGATAGTTTAGATAACTTTTTGGTATCATACTGAAATTTATTTCGAACCATTTCGGGATCATTTGGCAATTTTTTAAGATCATTTCGGGAATTTCTTTAAATTATTTCTGATCGTTTTTGGGACCCGTTCGTGACTATTAAGGGATAATTTTGGATTTTTTAGGGATGATTTTGGGACTATTACTGAGTGTTCCAAAAACTTCCAAAAAGATCTCAAAAAGATACCAAAAACCATATTTGACTAGAAATTGGTAATGAAAAAACCTGAAACAGTTTCGAATCGTTTTGGAACAATTTCAGCAGTTTTTCGGGATCATCTCTGGACGATTTCAATATGGTTTTTGGGCCTTTGGGTCACGCTAATTTTTTTTGTTGTTTTACCTAAATTTAAAAAAATATTGCATTTCAGTGATAAAAGCAGCATTCAAAATATGCAAGCACGCGTTGAAGCATTTGAAAAGCAAAAAAGTTGCGAAAAACGCTTGATAGGTAGCAAACGATAGAAAACAAAATAAATTGACAAAATACCCATCATTTTAGGTACGGCTTTATGCATATTACTTTTTCAGTATTTTTAGCTTGCGAAAATGTTAGATGGTGATGACTTCTTTGGTGTCAGTCATTTTTGTCTTTTTTTCTCTTCCATTTGACGGTGATAAGTGCCTACTGCCAAAAGCATTGCGTGGTTATGCTTTGAACGCGCACAGATAAATATATGTAAATAACTCTGTATGGAAATGTTCGAAGTCATAAAAATTTGAATAGGCAGTGAAGTGAAACGCAAATATTAACAAATAGTAGCAACTAAATTTTCACGCTTACAAAGCTATTGATACAACAAAGGTAAAAAGCATTTGTCGTGTGCAAATATTATTTAGGGCTTAGTTATGTAAAACACTGTATTAACAGTCTACTATATTAATTTTGGGCATTTTCTAAAGGAAAATATTTTAATAGCATTTTTAAGCTACTTTTAGCCGATTGGCGTTTTACATAATAAGGACCTTAAAAACTATATATAATTACCTGAGGAAAAGACAGTTGAACTGTAGCTGATTTTGTTAGTCCAGTCTTAAGATTCTTCTATCTTTGAAGAGTGTTTAAATGATTACTTAGGGCCCGGTTATGTAAAGCGTCGTTGCATTTCAAATAATGATTTAACGTAGTAAATGTAAGCTACTTCCAGCAGATTCGCGTTTTACATAATAAGGACCTTGAAAATTTTTTTTTATCAAATTTATAAAAAAAAACACACACAGGCTCAGGCCGTGTTTTATTTATTCTGCCCTAAAATGCACTTGCTTGTATTCAAAAAATTATACTCACAATGTTTCTCATAACTCGCTGCCTTTTCGTTTGCCACTAAACCCCCTTTTTCTTATATTCCTTCGAAAAGAAAATCAAATCTTCAAAAATCGATAAATATCTATTGATGCCGAAGTAAATCGATAAAAACGTATACCCCAAATAAGGTGCCGATTAATAAAAATCCATGTAAATTTAAATAGGCAAGAGATAAAGTTCGATAAAGTTCGATATTTGCCGATAATAAAAATCAATAATATTTGAAAACCGATATTAATCGAACTAAAGAGTTGAAATCGATAGCACCGTGCAAATAACCACACAAATAACCAAAATAGTTCCGGAACCAACGATACAAGCCTAAGAATGTTATACACAAATGATGCGGCTTCCAAACACACAGCTGAAGGACAAAACTAAATAATCGACAATAGATAAAAAATCGATTGTTTTCGATTACAATAACAAAATATGCATATAAACCAAGAAGCGATTGATTTTTTTTCAAATCGATAAATATCTACTGCATTCTAAGAAATTCTAAAATCGAAGCATGGCATGTGCAAACGAAAAAAAAAATTCAAAAGCACAAATATATATCGATAGTCGCCACAAAAATATAATGGGACGAAATTGGAATTAATCGAATAAACATCAAATCGTTTACCATCTAAAAACGTTTATTAAAATTGGAAACTATCCGTATGAACCAGAGAATCTTTTAGATCACAACACGATGCAAATGGCGACAAAAAATAATCGATAGTTATCGAATAAAACTGATAACTTTCCATTGAGCGCTATAAGTTTCGATTAAAACCACAAAAGATGGAAAACTCATGGTAAAAAGAGGGAAAAGTTGATAAAAATTTTAAAATTAAATATCACAAATAAATATCGATAACAATTGCGATTAAAACCGATAACATCAGATTGAGCTCGATAGCTTACGATAAAAAAAAACAAGAACAACTAAAAAATCATGGTTCAAACAAGGCCAAATCGATAAATGTTGTAAAGTTAAAGATCACAAATAAAGATCGATAAAACACTAAAATAATCGGCATGATAAAATAATCGAAAAAATGATTTATATCGAATAAACAAAAAATCGATTACAATTTTTAATTAAAACTTGCAACTACCAAAAGCGAGGAACTCACCAGAAAACGATAGAAAATGAAAAAAATATCCAAGTTATCGATAAAATATTTGGAAATCGATATCTGTTAAAACACTGTAAAAAATAGCAAAAAAAAAATACCAGAGGGCTTGTCATCGGTTTCTAAAGCTTTTGTGTGTACTAAATTGGAATCTGAAGTAAAATTTTTCGGGACAACTTAGGTTTTCTCTGCAAGCAATAAAATTTTTTTTTATTTTTCAAAAATTTTTAAAATTTTTAAAAAATTTTTAAAAATTTTTAAAAAATTTTCAAATTTTTTTTAAATTTTTCAAAATTTTTTAAAAAAATTTTATTTTTAATAACTTACTAATATCCCAATTTTTTGCACTATGCAATACATTTTTTCGAAACATCCCATCCCGATTCAATAAACATTTCAACTTCATTAACGCCATTCCCTTTACAATCGCTTCAATCTGCACAATTTATTTGCATTTATTTTACGCTGATTTGCATAAAATGCGATAATCCCATAGTACAAATGAAGCTTCTGCCGACATAAACAAATCCAGCGCCTCCATATTGTGCCTACTGCTTTTGAAATGAAAATTAAAAAAAAAAAGAGGCAAAGGGAGATCTATAAAAAATCCACAACAAAACTTAAATGCTTTCATGTACAATACAAACTAGTTTAACAACGTCACGACGAACATCTTCACTTGGAACTGTCAAGTTGGCAGCTGTTGTCTGTTGCGCTTAACTATGCATAGCGCTGTGAGCCTTTAAACATTCACTTAACGTTGCTTTGCTTCTTTGTTTAGTTTTGTGACTTTTACATTCCAACATCGGCACTCTTAGTAGTTCAGCAACTCAATGACTCTAGCATCCCTTTGTGATCATTTCATTTCATTATAAACATTTTATTTTCAGTGATATTCTGTTACTGATTACATGTTTGCCATTTTGAGTATTTTGTTATTTTTTAACAAAAGTATTGAATTTCTATGCAGATTGGATTTTTTTTTAAATAAAATTCATATAAGGAAGGAAGGAAGGCTGTTTTTTTTCAAAAAAAGTTTCTTTGTTTCGTAAAGAGAAAGAGAGAAAAACTCAACAGAAATAAAAACTACTATAAAAATTCTGTACAAATCGCAGATCTCAATATATCCCAGTCAGCAATTAAAAAGTTGAAAAATTTGTATGTTATCGATTATTTATTGTCATCGATTATAGTTATTGAAACTTCAAGGGAATATAGCAAAAACAATAATATTAAAAGAGTAGAGCAAAAACAAACAAAAATCGATCGAAAAGTCTGTTAGTCGACTTAATTTAAAAAATCGAAACAAATCGATATTTGTCGAGTATACCGAATTATAGAAATTTCAAGGGAAGGAATCAAAAAATTAGTTCTTACCAAATTGCTCTTAAAAGAGTAGAGAAAATAACAAACAAAAATCGATCGAAAACGTCTCATAGTCGACTTAATTTAAAAAATCAAAACAAATCGATATTTGTCGAATATACAAAAAACATCAACTGCAAAACACAAATAGGTGAAAAATTATTTTTTAATTGTAAAATGGGAGTCAAAGAAACGATAATGACAACGAAACAACGAAATTGAAGAAAAACTGAACAATCGATTAATAAATAAAAATCGATAAAAACTAGAAACCAAAAAAAGAGACTTCAAAGTTAGATCTGTATTAAAAAACCGCGAAAGACAAATAAAAATCGATCGCAAGCGGCTAAAAGATTATATAAGAAAAGGCTAAAAGTGGCTTAAACTAATAATCGGCTTAAATTAATTATCGAAAGAAATCGAATATTTTGAATTAACGAGTAAAATTCGATTGCAATCCACGAATGCCTGAGAAATATTTTTTCAGTTGTAAAATGGGAGTCAAAGAAACGATAATGACAACGAAACAACGAAATTGAAGAAAAACTGAACAATCGATTAATAAATAAAAATCGATAAAAACTAGAAACCAAAAAAAAAAGAGATTTCAAAATTCGATCTATAATAAAAAGCCAAGAAAGACAAATAAAAATCGCTCGCAAGCGGCTAAAAGATTATATAAGAAAAGGCTAAAAGTGGCTTAAACTAATAATCGGCTTATATTAATAATCGAGAGAAATCGATGTTATTTGAATTAATGAGTAAAATTCGATTGCAATCCACGAATGCTTGAAAAATAATTTTTTAGCTGTAAATAGAAGCCAAAGAAACGATAATAACAAAAAAAAACAACGTAATAAAGGAAAAATAAATAAACGATAAATGTATAAAAATCGATAAGCTTCAGAAACCAAAAGAAAGCAGTAGACTTTAAAACTCGCTAAATATTGAAAAGTTAAGAAAAAAATCGATCGCGATTGCCTAATAATCGACTTAAATTTGTAATCACAAAAAATCACTGTTAATCCAACAGGAATAATCGAAAAATCGATATTAATCGAATAAACAAATAATATCAATTGCCATTCATAAATACATAAAAATGGAGTTTTGATTAGCAAAGTAGGAGCCAAAGCAACAAATAATCGATAAATATTTAAAAATCGATAATTTTTTTAAAATCGATATCTATTAACAACCAAACAGGATCACAGATCAATATAAATCGATGCGAATTGAGAAGGTCGGGAGAATACATACAAATCAAGAGTACCCGATAAATATTACCAGAAACGAGCAATCGTTTAAATTCGATATGAATCGAACTAAACCGATAAGATCGATAACAGTCTGTTAATAGCAATACAAATACAAGCAATCGAGTGAAACTTTTGATTATTATCGCAAAAAAAAATCGGAAAACAAAATTCGATAATAGAAAATTAAAAAAAATTATAAAAAGGTTTAAGCTATCAAAAATAAAAAAAATTAAGCAAACCGATACTTCATTTAAATTTTTTTTTAAATCGATAACTATCCATTGAAATGTAATAAATTTATCGAAATTGAGAAAAGCCTAGATCCCAAACGGGGCAGAAATTTATATTTAATGTTGTAATTTCGAAAAGTTGTGAGAAAAAATAAAACTCGCTACAAAGCGATAATAATTCACATTAAAAAATGATATTCTATAACCGATATTAATAGAACTAAACAGATAAAATCGATTACAAAATGTAAGTAGTCATACGATTATATTTATTTTGAAAATTATCGATATATACGTGCCAATGAACGGCACAGACCAGACCGCAACATGATGAAACTCTACAAATGAAAAATCGATAAAATATTTATAAATCGATAAGTTTTTATCGAAATAATAAAAATTTTCATGGAAAATGTTAAAATTGCTTTATTTCGACATAAGTATACATTGAAGTCGAATTAAGTAGGATAACCCTTGCAAAAAGGAATAAAAATCAATGGAAATTTAATATAATCGATACATATATGTAAGTTATCTCTACATATAATAAAATTGTAACAGGTCGATATCTGTACATGGCCGATATCAACAAAAAATTGATTGGGGGGAGTATTATTAAGCGAATAGAATCCAAATCAACCATTTTAAAAATTTTTGTGTGTCTGTCTGTCTCTCCGTCCGTATGTTTGTGGCCGTATCACTCTGAAAGTAATGAATGGAATTGAATGAAACTTTTTTCGTTGGATTGCTCGACGCTCAACTTAAAATTTAAGATATTACTTTTTTCGATATCTCAACCGGTTTTGGAGTTATCGCCCAATATGTGGACCATGTCTGTTTGTATGTTTGTGGTCGTAACACTCTAAAAGTACTGAATGGAATTGAATCGTTGGATTGCTAGACGCTCAACTTAAAGTTTAAGATATTATTTTTTTTGCGATATCTCAACGGGTGTTGGGGTTATCGCCGAATATGTGGACCAGGGGTGACCAAAATTGTCTTAGTACAATATGGGTGTCAAACGAAAGGTGTCAATGAGTGCTATAATATGCGTTGCGATTCATTGAAATATCTGAAATACTTTGGGAGATATCTTGAAATTTCGATAGCTCGACCGGTTTTGGAGGTATCGACGAATATTTCCACAAAAATGTGTTAGTACATTATGGTACCCTTAAGTGCTGAACTTCAGTCTTTTTGTTGGATTTTATTCTTTGATAACCCAGCTGCAAAAAAAAAATATATTTTAAAATAAAAAAAACGATTAATATCGATAAACTTGTAAACGATTAGTAGCTCGATTAATCTTACACTACTATCTCGTAAATCGATTGTACATAGTACATATCAGTAACAAAACTAACAAAGTGGGTCGCAGCGACTGACTTTCTTTGCCCATTTCATGCGCCACCCAGCTGTGCTTTGTTTGCTTAGTTAAAACGCTTGCGCACCATGCTGCCTTTCATTGTACGGCTTCATTTCGCCAACAATGTCATCATCTTTTCATTAGTTTTAATGATTTGCATATTTATTTGATTTTTGGCATATGTGATTGGATATATTTTATTGTTTTCTTGTATTGAATTTAATTTATTTTTGCATATTATTTTACGTCTTAATATAAATTTACGGTTTGAATTCGATACACTCGTAATAGCTAATAGCCGGTTTATCAGCGAGCTATTGATGTTCAAATTAGCTAATAACTATTAAAAAGTGACTGGGTGTGTGAGAAAGATGGCGAAAAAATAAATACTAAGTTGAGAAGCAAAAAAGAAACATTAATTCTGTTTAGCATAAACTTTACTGTTAATGCTTTGTTAATTTAAAATTTAAAATTGTTTTTTTTTTTGTAAATTTTATTTTAGTGAATATTTGTGGATATTACGAAATTTCTATAAAAGAAACAATAATTTAAAGGAATGATGTAACTTATAGATTGTGCTTCTTTTTAAGCCACTATCACTTTGGAGATAATGATTTAATGCATTGATATGCAAATTATAAGTTTATAAAAAACATTTTTTATTTGCTCAAAATTTACGAACATTTCTGAAAACAAAAACCTAAAATGATTAATAAAAAGTTCGCCACGTTTGTGTTATCAAAAAACATACCTTGTTATAAAACATTTATTTCAATTTCAACGGCCTTCTTTCATTTCATCTTAACTGCTCATTAATTTCTTTCTTTAATCACATTTTTTTTCTCTTTTGAACTTTCTAAATTTATTTGCGTTTTAGCCTTGGAAAGTTCATTGAACCGCAAATTTTGTCAACTTTTCTAAATTTTTATATGACACAGAACATGCAAATGTACAAATAAATGCGAAAACTGGTTGCTAAACTCACTTTGTTAGACTGTTTTATTATGCGGAGAGATTCTTGTTGAGCAAGTTCGTTTCTTAAGTCTTTCGTATACTGAGGAAAATGTTGACGAATTGTAATGAAGCAATTTTTGTAATATATTTATTTTGAAAAAAAGAAAAGAAATAAAATAAATGCTATTGGGCAAGTTCGTTTCTTAAGCCTTTTGTATAATGAGGAAAATTTTGACGAATTGTAATAAAAACATTTTTTAATATATTTATTTTGAAAAAAAGAAAAGAAATCAAAGAAATGCTATTGGGCAAGTTCGTTTCTTAAGTCTTTCGTATACTGAGGAAAATGTTGACGAATTGTAATGAAACAATTTTTGTAATATATTTATTTTGAAAAAAAGAAAAGAAATCAAAGAAATGCTATTGGGCAAGTTCGTTTCTTAAGTCTTTTGTATAATGAGGAAAATGTGAATGGCGAATTCGAGTGAAAATATTTTTTTTTCAATATATTTCGTTTGAAAAAAGAAAATAAATCAAGGAAATGTTTTTGGACATAGGAAAGGGGCTCAGTGTTTCAAGAACTAAAGAATCAGAGCTTGCCAGTTTACTCCGCTATTGCGGCTTTGATGCGTACTTTGTAGACTTTCGTTTTTTATTTATAACTTTTTTATTTGAAAGCTTTGTTAGATCTTATCATTGATATTTTTTATCGTAAACTTCACTATTTTACAATAAAAAATCATTTTGTCACACTTGTGCAAATATAGTTCATGGCTTTGCTTTGATTACATATGTACATCTGTATATACCTTTAAAAGTTTGCTCATACATATCCACACACTTGACAATTGCATTAGTACTCACATTTACGCTTAGCAATGACAATTGAAAAGCAGTGACATTAAACGAAGACATTTCACTTTCTTTATACATTTACATATATGGGTCGTTCCATGTCCACTGGCTCACTTTTTTAATCTAACTCTTTCGATTTTAATTAATTTTTGTTGGCAAGCTTCTTTTTATCACAAAACTAAGAAAATTAATAATAAATCTAAACACAATCGGAATATGGAACGTAAAATATGAAATCTGAAACTTGAACTATATAATATGAAATCTGAAACATGAAATCTGAAACATGGAATATGAAACATGGAATATGAAACAAAATATTAAACATAAAATATAAAATCTGGAACAAGAAGTGTGACACATGAAATAAAGCCATGAAAAAGGAAACATAAATGATAAAATTAAAAAAAAGGGATATGAAACGTGGAAAATGAAACATAATGGAAAATGAAACAAGAAATTTTAAATATGTGTGCTGCATAATTCAATTAACTTTCTCTTTCAATATCGTCGCTCGCTCCGCATTTGAAATTTTATTTTTGACATATATATATTTTTGCTAGTTATATTCTCATTATGCTCTTTCCTTTGATATAATTTCATGTTTTTTGAACAACGAAAATTGCATATTCGTTTTTCTTTAATATTCCTCCAATTTCTAGAGATTCGGCACATTCACTCTTTAAAAATTTTAAAAATTAATTTTTTTTAAATTTTTTTAAAATTTTCGTTTTGCCAGAAACATGCATGTGTAGCAGATTCATGTTTCTGGCGCAACGAAAACGTTTAAAACAGAATTTTAAAATTTTCTTTTTGAATGAAACATGAATGTGTTGCACTCAACAACATTCGCCATGGCGTATACGTAACAATTATATTATATTCGAGGAATTGAAGGAATATTAACGAAAAACGATTGTGCTACACATTCACGTTTTTGGCACAACGAAAATTTTTAAAGGTTAAGATATCAAATTTTTAAAAAATTTCGTTTTGTCAGAAACATGAATGTGTTAGTTTAGGTTAGGTGAATGTGTTGCACTCAACAACATATTCCATGGCGTATACGTAACAATTTTGCTACACATTCATGTTTTTTTGAACAACGAAAATTTTTAAAAGTTAAGATATCCAATTTTTAAACATTTTCGTAGCGCCAGAAACATGAATGTGTAGCACATTCGTTTTTCGTTAATATTACTTCAATTCCTCGAGACTCGGCACATTTATTTTTTAAGAATTTCCAAAGTAAATTTTTCAAAATTTTCGTTGTGCCTTAAACATGAATGTGTTGCACTCAAAAACAGACACCATAGCGTATACGTAACAATTTTGCCACACATTCATGTTTTTTGAACAAAGGAAATTTTGAAAAGTTAAGATATCCATTTTTTAGACACTTTCGTTGCGCCAGGAACATGAATGTCTAGCACATTAGTTTTTCTGGCACAATTTTCAGAGATGAAACTAAAATGGCCATGCAAATTTCTGGGGGTTCATTGTACTTTAGAAATACAGTATTTTCGTGAATCGTAGAGAAACGAAAGGTTATTAACTCAAATCTGAAAAATTGGCACATTCATGCCTCTGGCAAGCGAGCAACGATATGTTGTTTGAAAATCCCTATCATCTGATTTAAAATAGCAACAAGTTTTGTTCCAGTTTAGCTGCATCATTGTGTATATAGTTTTTTCGATAGCGAAAATAGGAGTCTGCTTATCACACGATTTAATATAAATTTTTGTCATTTTAGCGGTTTTGAAGATTTCACATGGAATTACCCATATACATTAAACTGTCCCAAAAGTGTCAAAGAAGTCCATTAAGCCTTCGAAAATTAGATAATTTTAATATTTGACTCATACTTAAAAGTCTATGTAACAAATCTCCACTTTGAAATTTTTTAAAAGGATAACAGGATTCTTTGCAAAGATATTGAAAAAACGTATTCACGAGAAAAGGGCATTGGAATTTCAAAATTATTTTAGCATATTGCGTAACAGCATGGTTTCTAGCAACACAAAATTGAGTACACTTTGAAACTTTGCAATAATAGGACACTTTTTATAGGTCCTACACGGCGTATGAGTAACATCATTGTATTGAATTTTTTGGTCGATAACTCAGACTTCACTTTTATGTCCTCCATTTCTCTGCAATTTTATTTAATGTTATACAAATGTATGTTTGAGATAACAGTGCGTTCAAACTAACTAAAAAAATAGTAAAAGTAAATTACGCTTGAAATAAACTTTGAGTGTGAATTGAAAAAAAAAAATGCAAGAAAAAGAAAGCCAACGACAAAAACAAACTATCAAACTACAAAAACGTCAACGCACGCTTGAATTGAAAGTGAAATTATTGAATTGTGCGTTAACTTGGCTACATAACTGCTAACGTTTGTATGTATGTATGTATGCAGGTTAGCATATTTGTATTACTCAATTTATATGGATTATTTGCATAGAAAAAGCCACCCGAAATAGCAGATGAACTAACAACAAGTGCGATGGCATACACTAATACATGGCTGGATTTGTGTTGCATTTGCTAAACCGCCGCCACCTCAAGAGGCGTGATCAAGTACTCAGCCGCAAATAAAAGCGACAGCAATTGGTTTGGTGTTGACAGGTTGTCGGATTGCAAATCCAAATTGGTTGTTTTTTTTGCAGTTTTTTAGTTTGGTTTTTGTTCCTCCAATGTAATACCGCAACCTTGTGCAATCATGAATAGATATTGGTGGTTTTCTCAAATTTAATTACAACTTTCATGTTGTGGCAGTTTGCGGATAATTGAGTTTCGTAAGACTCAAAAGCTGGGTGTTTTTTTTGTGTCACAGAATAGGAACTTGAATGCAAATGCGTTAATAACACTATACCGCAAAATCAACTTTTTTCTGGGTATAGGATCTAACCTACTTTTTTGAAGAGAATAAGACATAAGTAAAAAAATGGCGTCCACCATTTTTCGAAGTTAACCTCCAAAGTCCGTATTTCGAAGTTCGAAGCTGGACTTTTCGAAGACTTGGGCTTCTAATAGTTTTGTTAAAAAAATTGAAAAAGGTTAAATGTGGGCGTGGCCTTCTTCCTCCTGTTTTTTTTATTGGTAAACTTTCTTTTTTTGAAAGTGTATGCATGAAAAAATATTATATAATTAAAAATATGCATTTTTTAATTTTTTCGAAGATCTCAATTTGCCGCTGTATAGCACTTCTTACATACATTTTTGATTAGAAAAAGGACATAAAACAAGAGAGGCAAGCAGACCACGCCCTCATTTTTCCTTTTTCAATTTTTCAAACAAAGCAATTAAAAAACCACTTTCGAACATGGAACTTCGAAAGCTAGTAACTAAGTTTTGGGGGCTAATTTAGAATAAAACGGGGAACGTCTTTTTTTACTCATCTCTTACTCTCTTAAAAAAGTTGGTATGATCCCATACCCAGCCGGCTGCTGTACAGTGGTGATATGAAATGTGAATTATTAAAATTGAAACATAAAGCATAAAACAAGTGAAAACCTTATGGGACCTGACGCATGAACTACCTATAGGTGTAGGCGGTGCCACGCCCAGTATCATAATGATATGACCAACTGAATACGCTACCAAATTTGAACATTATGCAGCTTAATTCATAAAATTATCTCATTTTATATGATTTTCGAAATTCGATATCGAAAAGAGAGGCGTGGTTGTTATTCGATTTAATAAAGCTACAAAAATTTTACCATTTTAGCTGCATAATTAGATGATATATCTCACTTTATATGATTTTCGAAATTTTCGATATTGAAAAACGGGAATTTTCGATATTGAAAAAATGGATGATAACCATATCCAATATAATATGGCGTTCCCAGTTTTTCGAAATTAGCCTCCAAAATTTAGTTACGCGCTTTCGAAGTTCCATGTTCGAAAGTGGGGTTTCTAATTGTTTTGTTTAAAAAATTGAAAAATTCAAAATGTGGGCGTGGTCTGCTTGCCTCTCTTATTTGAATGATGTCCTTTTTCTATTCAAATATGTATGTAAGAAGTGCTATACAGCGCCAAAGTGAGATCTTCGAAAAAAAATAAAAGCTGCATATTTTTAATTATATAAAATTTTTTCATACATCAACTTTCAAATAAAGAAAGTACACCAATCAAGTAAGAGTAGGAAGAAGGCCACGCCCACATTTAACCTTTTTCAAAAATTTTTTTTAACAAAACTGTTAGAAACCCGAATCTTCGAAAAGTGCAGCTTCGAGCTTCAAAAGCCCATAACTAAAGTGTAGAGGCTAACTTCGAAAAAACTGGGTACGCAGTTTTTTATGTATGTCTCAATCGCTTCAAAAAAGTTGGCAGAGAGTGTGTTTCTGCTAAAACAACAACAAAAAAAGAAACTCGTTGTCAGGAGCTTGAACTCATTTTTTTTCGAAGTTCCTATGATGTATTAGCTAAAATTTTTCTTATATTTACTAGCCACATATGGCCATATATGGCCTCGACAAGATATCAAAACCATTTTTAGCTTGAGTTAAAAAAACTGAAGAGGCGAATAAGCCTACCATAACGAAAAGCTTGCAGAGTGATGTTCAAAAAAAAAGCGCTGGTGTTGCATGATCCCGGATTTGATAACAAAATCTCTGGCATGTGACCTGAGCTAGCTAGAGATATTTCTACAGAAAAGATGACTTTAACAAAGACCAAAAAAGGTTAAAAATCATGACATGAAACAGCATGAGTTTCCTTATATATACAGTGTATATACAAGTGTTTGTACAAGTAGGAGCATATCTATGTAAACACAGCATGCTAAGAAAATATTAAAATCACGCTTGAAAATCATGCACATTTCACCTGACACATTTAAGATGAATTTCAAAAATTCATGTTGCATGCCACAACTTCCCTAAGATGAAAAACGGAAGATATAAATTTTCTGTACGATAAATTTTTACAACAAAACAATAAAACAAAAGCAAAACAAGGCGCTCATCTGCAACAGTCACACGCTAATAATTTCTTTAACTATAAATTGAATTATAAATTTTTTAAATTGAAATTGCACCTTCTTTCAACCATGTTTGTGTGTGTGTGTGTGTGTGTGTGTGTGCGAATATCGGTATGTATGGTGAAACTACGGAAATTTACGCGAAAATCTGTGAAATGGTAAAATGTATGAAATTAGAGTATCTGCACTAATAGCTGCATGAGGCGTGCGTGCGCAAGTGTCTGCCACTTGTAGCAATAAACAGTGTAAGCAGCAAGCCAAAAGCCGTATATGGTAGACAAGATAGTAGCGAAAAACAATGGATACCAGTAATCATATGTTTAGTCGTATACCGGATTGAGTAGTTGGCTGCCTTGCGGTCAACGGAGCGTATGAGTTACTTTTTCAAACTAGAGCACGGAGACTTTGCATTGGGAGAGAGAGCGTGAAAAGCGAAATATAAATGCAAAGTAAAATAGCTAGCGGGAAAGCAAAAAAATAGTTACCTATGAAAATTTTATACAGAAAAATTTAACAAAAACAACTATGTTAATGCTTTATGTCGGCAAGCAAAATATGTGAATGATAAGGGCAGCTCTAGTTTCAACGATGCAGAATTGAAATATGTTTAGCTTAAGGTGCTATAGTGTTTTTAATGCGAAAGTAGTAATACAGCTTAACTTACAATGGTAAATATAGCCCAAAAATCGAATATAGGCTCACATAACATAGCACAATATCGCATAACTTAACACAATATAGCATAACATAACACAACATAGCATAACATAACACAAAATAATAAAAATGAAGAACACATAACTCAAATTAACATAACTTAACATAGCATAGAATAACTTGACATAACTCAACATAACATAACATAGGATAACTTAACATAACTTAACATAACTCAACACAACATAACATAGAATAACTTAAAATAACTCAAAATAACATAACATAGAATAACTTGACATAACATAACATAGAATAACTGAACATAAATCAACATAACAGAGCATAATGTAGCATAGTTCAACATAAAAGAACAGAACATATGTAGTTTAACATAACTTAACATAACATAACATATCATAGATTAATATAACGCAGCATATAAAAAAGTTTAGCATAATTCAGAGTAATAAATATAACATAACATAGCATAAATTTACATAAACCTGCATAAAATAGTACAATGTAGCACATAACAAAAGTTTAGCATAATTCAGAGTAACATCACATAACATAACATAACCCTGCATAAAATAGTATAACGTAGCACATAACACCCTAAAATAATAAAACTTGGCCTAAAACATAAAATAGCAAAACATAACATAAGCCAACATAGCATAACATAACAATAAAAAACATAACTCAACAAAACATTACATAGCACAACATAATTTGGTATACGACTTTAAATAGCATAACACAACATAACTCCCCAGAGAATAACATAACTATACATAACATATAATAGCATAACTTACATAGCTCCACATAAAATAGCATAACATAATTACTTTTAAGCACGATCATCATCATAATAATATCGTAATACAATAATAATAGTGTAAAAATGTTCAACATAGTATAACATTACGCAAAACAATATAACTCAACAAAACATATCTAAACAAAAAACATAACATAGAATAACTTAACATAACTTAACATAACATAGCATAACTCAACATAACATAGCATGCCTCAACATAAAATAACATTTATTATTTATTATTATTATTATAACGCAGCATAAAATACAAACATAACATAGCATAACTTTACATAATTTTTACATACACAAAATAGTATAATGTAGCACATAATACCATGAAATAACAAAACTTGGTATAAAACATAAAATAGCAAAACACAACATAAC
Source organism: Campiglossa producta (assembly GCA_964058755.1). Lineage (NCBI taxonomy): Eukaryota > Metazoa > Arthropoda > Insecta > Diptera > Tephritidae > Campiglossa > Campiglossa producta. Next base: position 18,541,793 of record CAXKVI010000004.1, on the reverse strand, counting down.
CCAACATAGCATAAGATAACTCAACATAGCAAAACATAACAATAAATAACATATGTAACTCAACAAAACTATAGATAGCACAATATCATTTGGTATAAAACTTAAAATAACATAATATAACATATCTAACCAGAACATAACTCATCAGAAAATAACATAACTGAACATAACATATAAAAGCATAACTTACATAGCTCAGCATAAAATAGCATAACGTACTTACTTTTAAGCACGATTCGAAACTATTCAATCTCGTTCATTCGCATTCGTGAACATTAAAAAACAGTTGGCACTCGAATAAGAAGACATAAAAGAATTCACATCGTTCATGGTGGTGAATGCATTCGCGTATCATTCTCGAATACAGCTACACCGACCAAATTGTGAACCAAACAAATTTTTGTCGAGACTTCGTGATTTTTTTAATATCATTTTAGATTTTTTTTGGAAGCTCATCGGACCCAAAGGCCCAAAATGGGCCCGAAAACATCTCGAAATGGCCCCCCGAAAAAGTTTCAAAATAATTCCGATGCATTTTTGTCAGGACTTCCTCAGGAACCTGCATTTACCTTTTTGGAACCATTTCACAAATTTTCCGAGATCATTTTTAGAACATTTCAGTATAATTGCAGGATTTCTTCGGAACCATTTCGGGAATTGTTTTCAACATTATTTCGGGTTTTCTCGGGATTTTTTTAGTATCATTTTAGATTTTTTTTGGAAGCTCCTCGAAAAAAATTCCGAAAAGACCCAAAATGCACCCGAAAAATCTCGAAATGGTCCCTCCAATAAATCTCAAAATAATCCCGAAACAATCTCAAAATTATCCAAAAAATAATCTCGAAATTATTCGAAAAAATGTAAACCAAACAAATTTTTGTCGGGACTTCCCCAGGAACCTGCACTTACCTTTTTGGAACCGTTTCACAAATTTTCCAAGATCATTTTAGAATATTTCAGTATAATTTCAGTATCTTTTAGGAACCGTCAAAACATGTCAAAATAGTCCCGAAGCAATCATAAAACTATCCCGAAAACAATCTCGAGATTATTCGAAAAAAGTCTTAAAAAGTCCCGAAAATAGTCTCGAAAAAGTCTCGAACATAGTCCCAAAATGGTCCCGAAAAGTCCCAAAACGAAAAAAACATACCGAAATTCCGGAAGCTGTCCCAAAAAAGGTTCAGACATGTCCCGACATTTATAAATTCAATACTCCACTCTTCTGCGAGTATTCCGCCCATTTCTGTAGATAAGCGACAAAAAGAAGGATCCTACATTGATTCGGGAACGAATTCCCGAACTATAATTTCTTGAAGATTTTTTCTGTTTGATTTGCTTCCTTTAGATATCGATTTTTTGATGCTGAAATTTTCAATTAACTTATTGGCTATATCCCTCTCCTTTAAACCATGCGTGAAATTTCGGCACTGACCTTATAATTATGAACCAAACTGTATTTTCACGCACATAAAGTCCACCTTTAACTAACTTCGTGGCTATAACGAGTTTTCTTTGCTTGTTTTATTTCATTTTATTTTGTCGCTCCACCAGCTACCTGTTGCACAGCAAATTTGCTACACTTTAGGCATGCGCCAGGCCATTCGCACACACTCACTTGGGTTGTCTTACATAAGTGCCATATAACAAGTGGGGTACATAGCACCTGCTGTTACTGTTAGTTATGGCTGCAAGCTTACGTGCAACAACAACAATAACAATGACAACAAAAGCAACAGTTTTCAAAACAAAGTGTGTGTGTGTGCCTCGAGTATTGAAAATTGTTTTTTTTTATACCCAGCGCACTAGTACTAGTACTAGTACAAGGGTATATTAACTTTGTTCACCTAACGGTTGTATGTAACGGCACAAAATAATCGAGATAGATATAGAGTTCCATATATGAAAGTTCTTAGGATTAAAAGAGGAATTGATTAAGGCATGTCCGTCCGTCTGTCCGTCTGTCCGTCCGTGTACACGATAACTTGAGTAAAAATTGAGATATTTGCATGAAATTTTGTACACAGGTTACTTTCTGGTCAAGGTAGGTTGCTATTGAAAATGGGCGAAATCGGATGATAACCACGCCCCCTTTTTCGATATCGAAAATTTCGAAAATCACAAAAATTGATTTATCTCGAAATGGCTAAAATGATATAATTTTATAGGTGAACCCCCTGGTCATTCTCTTATGATTTTTCCATAAATTTTTTATAGTGGGCGTGGCACCGCCCACTTTTAAGGGAGGCATTTTTGAAAATTTGAATGGTCGTAACTCCTAAACTGATTACGATAGAATGATTGAATTCGGCACAAAGCATACTAGTGTCGTTGGGAGTATACCTGATGAAACTGGATAAAATCGCCTTTCAACCACGCCCACTTTCGATATCGAAAATTTCGAAAATCACACAAATTGACATATCTCGGCAGCTGAAATGGCTAAAATGATATAATTTTATAGGTGAATCCCCCTGGTCATTCTCTTATGATTTTTTCATAAATTTTTTATAGTGGGCGTGGCACCGCCCACTTTTAAGGGAGGCATTTTTGAAAATTTGACTGGTCGTAACTTTTAAACTGATTACGATAGAACGATGGAATTTGGCACAAAGCATACTAGCATCGATGGGAGTATACCAGATGAAATTGGATAAAATCGCCCTCCAACCACGCCCACTTTCGATATCGAAAATTTCTAAAATCACCTAAATTGATATAATTCGATAACGGAAATCGGTAAAATGATATAATTTTATAGGTGAACCCTTCAGACCATTACATAATGATTTTTTGATAAATTTTCTAAAGTGGGCGTGGTCCCGCCCACCTTTAAGGGAGGCATTTTTGAAAATTCAACTAGTCGTAACTTTTAAACTGATTAGGGTAGAAGGATGAAATTTGGCACAAAGCATACTAGTATCGTTAGGGGTATACCTGATGAAATTGGAAAAATCGCTCTCCAACCACGCCCACTTTCGATTTCGAAAATCACATAAATTAACATAATTCGGTGACGGAAATGGCTAAAATGATATATTTTGGTAGGATGAACCCCCTAGTCTCTCCATTACGATTTTTATTCCCAGCGCACCAGTGCTAGTACGAGTGTATATTAATTTTGTTCACATAACGGTAGCACGTAACGGCACAAAATAATCGAGATAGATATAGAGTTCCATATATGAAAGTTCTTAGTTTGAAAAGAGGATTTCATTCAGGCGTGTCCGTCCGTCTGTCCGTCTGTGTATACGATAACTTGAGTAAAAATTTTGAGAAAATGGGCGAAATCGGATGATAACCACGCCCCTTTGCCGATATCGACAATTTCGAAAATCACACGAAGAGACATATCTCGGTAGCTGAAATGAATAAAATGATATAATTTCATAGGTGAATCTCTCTTATCATTCTACTAGTAATACCCGGCGTGCGTTGCTACGCCAAAGAAAATCACCTGAATAAGATTTTACCATTTTTACCATTTCTCGGAAGATACATTATCTCATATTTTATCAAGGTGAAACGCCAGCTACACGCTAAATATCAAGCTCATCGAGTCATAAATATGATTGTTTAGAATATATCGGGCCCTGATAAACTTCCTGGAAGAAAACTTTTCCCACACTTTAACCTAAGCTTAACGCTACCTACATATCAAATTTAAAGTTAATCTAACCATCTATACGATACTTTAGAATAAGTCAGTCCTGGGTCCACTTCCCGGAAGAAAATTTATCCTATATATTAATCTAAGCATATAGCTACCTACATACCAAGTTTCAAGCAATTCGAGTCATAAATACGATTGTTTACAGATCGGTCCCTGGTCCACTTCCCGGAAGAAAAATCATCCTATACTTTAATCTAAGCATAATGCTATCTACATACCAAATATCAAGTAAATCCAGCCATTTATACGATATTTTCGAATAGGGCGGTCCCGGGTCCACTTCCCATAAAAAAAAATTTACAGAAACACTCTCCAGGCTCCTGCTAATCTATCCCCAAAATTTCAACAAAATCGGCCGAGTAGTTTTGGAGTCCATAAGCCACATACATACATACATCCAATTTTATAAACGTCAGAAACGCAGGGTCTGCCCCATAGTTTAACTTTAAAAACGACTGCCAAGTACATGATCACTGTAAATATCAACACAGGTGATGGTTTGGTAAATGGTGCAACGGGAAATCTAATGGAGGTTAGTTTAGAATCCTCTATCCCTTCCACTTTATGGATGAAGTTTTTAGAACCCTCTGTTGGTTTGTTGGCTAGATCAAGAAAACCACATCCTCATGAATCTTCTTGGACTCCTATTGAAAAAGCGGTTAGAGCTTTCCAGTACAAAAGGAATGAACAGATCTCCATTGAGAGAAACCAATTTCCAATGGTTCCTGCAGAAGGCATAACAATTCATAAAAGTCAGGGTGCAACATATAACCAAATAGCTGTTCATACTCGGCCTAGAATGCCTAGAGCATCTCTTTACGTTGCTTGCAGTCGGGCAACAAGTGCGGACAGCCTATTTATTTTGGGAAGTTTTCAGTCACCAAATCCCTTGTCTGATTCGGATCCAGTTTTCAGGGAACTGGCTGCATTGAATACTACCAAAGCGTTATCTCCAACATTCAATTTTATGCTCTCTCGCCCTTCAGATGTTCAGATAATATTTCAAAACATCCAGAGCCTTCATGCTCATCTAAGTGATGTGAGAAACGACTACTTAATGCTATCTTCGGACATTCTATGTTTTGCTGAGACTTGGAGCTACCCCTCAGAACACTTTGAAATTCCTGGTTTTACTGCATTAAATGACCTCAGAATAGATAGCACCGAAACTCGTAATAGAAATAAGAGAGGATTGCTAGTGTATGCAAAAACCTCTTCAAGGATTGAGTTATGTAAGTTAAAGAAAATCTATTCTGGTCGCAAAGTTTTAGAAATCCTTTTATTCAAATACGAGGATCTCCATGTTTTGATGCTATATAGAAATTCTTTATTTCCCTTGAGAGAACTGGGCTCGGAGCTTCGAGAAATTTTAAATTCGGACCTATGTAATGAAAAGGTGTTAATTATAGGAGATTTCAATTTATGTTTAAAGACTTCCCATAGCCTTATAGAGAATCTTCTAAGGGAAAAAGGTTTTAGTTCACTGCTTGGATCAGAATGTTCCACCACACCCGTAGGTACACAAATCGATTGGGCATTTTCCAATATGGGCCCAGCCAACGTTACGGGGATCACTTATGAGACCCTTCATAGCTATCATGACAGTATTTGTATTTCTATTTTCAACTAAGTGCATAAGAATAATAATAGCATAGTAATATCATATATTTTTTTAATTTCGTATACTTAGGTATGTATCGGCCAATTTATTAACAAAGATTTAAAATTACGACACACCTCAACGGTAAGGAATTAAGCGTTAGAGCGAAATTAAGGTTTATTTTAGATTGCGAATCTGTTCATTTGTTTTTTGTTTTTGTTAAACCATCAGAAACTACTCCAGTTTCGTGATAATTCAATATTTAGCAAGGCTAGACCGAGTCGTAAATTTAAAATTTTGTCAACAAATTAGGCCTAAGTATATTAGAAGTAAGAAATGAATTCACTAGAAATAAGATTTTGAGGGCAGTCGAACAATGTACATATACAGTAGCATAAATATAAATTTTATAAACTAACTAATAAATTTATTGAGTTCGTTTTTCCCAAGCTATAATATACATATATAAAAAATATAAACATTTTAGGTACTACAGTTGACAAAATATTGTCACATGGAAACTACGTTTAATGAGATTTGTAAATAAGCAACTCAAAATTAATTGTATTGCATTGAACTGAATACATCTCAAGTAAAACACTTCCTTAATAGCAATTTCCAAGCCGCGCTATAATATATTATGGAGACACATGAATAATGTAATGTCAGTTTTCGCGAAATTTATCGCTTATTAAAATATAATTGAAAATTTCCTCAATTGATTCTTTCCTTACGCTGGGTATTTAATGTTCGGTTTACCCGAACTTAGACTTCCTTACTTGTTTTATTTCGTTTTTCTCGCCAAACTCTTTTCTGCTTATAATTACTACTGATTGGAAAATATTTGCACTTTGTTGTTGCTGTATGCCACTTTCATTTTTGTATTTTGTCTGTAAAATTTCCGACATTTATTTGAAATAATTATCAGCGTGTGTATGTATTTTGCTTGTGTTTTCGGTGTGCAGTCACTGATGAATGCAAATTTTAAAGAAAATTTTGAAGTAAGCGAGAAATTAAAAATGAAAAGGTGAACTAAAAAAATCTCAAATAACGGTTAAAAAGGACAAAACTAAAAAGGAAAGAGAAAAATATCTACAAAATAAAAATATTAAAAAAAGTTGGAAATAAAAGTAGGAAAAGGGAAAAATTTTGAAAATAAATTTAAAAAAATAAACGAAAAATTGTCTTTAAACTTAAATAAAAATAAAGTTGGAAAATTTACAAAAAAGAAAAGATGAGAAAACCTAAAAATCAAAAATACAAACGATAATAACAAAAAGTTGAGTTAAAATTAAAAAAAAAAAAATTTAAAAAAGAATATTCGAAACAAACGAAAAAATACAAGAAAAGATAACTTGAAAAGTAAAAATAAAATAAAAAAATTTTAAGTAAAAAATATAAAGAACATATATTTATAAAAACATGTGAGTAAAGAAAAACAGAGAGAAAAAGGATAACTAGAAAGAAAAAAAAAAAATAAGAAAAAAAAATAAAAAAAGAAAAAAAAAAAATAATAAATAAGAAAATAAAAAAAAAATAAAATTTGAAAAACAAAATATTTTTAAAAAATGTAAATTAACAAAAAAGCAAGAAACTATAACTTAAAAAAATTAAACAAAAATTAAAAAAAACATATGTACAATAAAAAAAATAAAAAATTCTAATACATGGTACCATATGGTATTATTCGAAATAAACTTTCTAAATAGAAAATAAAAAAACTAAAAATTAATTTTTTGTTTAAATTATAAAGTAGAACGAAAAAAGATAACTAAAAATGGAAAAAACATAAAAATAAAAAAAATTTTAAATTTATAAAAAAGAAAATAAAAAAAAACTTAAGAAAAACTAGAAAAAAATAAAAACCAAATATTTACAAACAATGGATGGAGATTAACAAAAAAGGAAAAAAAAAGATAATTAAAAAAATTAAAATAAAAAAAAAATAAATTAGGAAAACAAAAAAAATTAATATTTTGTTCAAATTATAAAATAGATCGAAAAAGGATAACGAAAAAATAGAAAAAAAAATTTAAATAAAAAAATAAAAAAAAATTCAAATAGTATTATTCGAAAAAGCCATTAGAAAAACAAGAAAAAATAAAAACAAACAAATAAAAATTAATTTTTTTCCAAATTATAAAAAAAAAAAACGAAAAGGGATAACTAAAAAAATAGAAAAAAAATAAAAATAAAAATAGTATTATTCGAAAAAAACCATTAGAAAAAAAAATAATAAAAAAACAAAAAATAAAAATAATTTTTTTGCTCCAATTATAAAATAGAACGAAAGAGGATAACTAAAAAAGAGAAGAAAAAAATTAAAATAAAAAATAACTAAAAAAATTGAAATAGTATTATTCGAAAAAAAACCAATAGAAAAACAAAACAAAAAAAAAATAAAAAACAAAAAAATAAAAATCAATTTTTTGTTCAAATTATAAAATAGAACGAAAAAGTATAAATAATAGAAAAATAAAAGGAAGTAAAAAAAAAAAATAAAAAAATTATATAAAAAAATTAAACAAATTAAACAAATTAAAAAAGTAAAACATTAAAAAAAATTTCAATTAACAAAAAATGCAAAGTGATATGCCGGCCTTTATATGCAACATTATACTTTTGGCCATTTGTTTTAACCGCTGAGTCTTTGTTGCTCACCCAAAACTGGCTGCTATCATCACTGTCTTGTCTGTGCTTTGCCGTCCGTTGGAGAAGACATTTTTTTTTTATTTCTGTAGCACATTCGCCTTAAACATTTACAAGCTTTGTATATTCCAAGTCAATGGGGTTGGCTTGGAAGCCGATTACATTGCATATCAATATTCAATTTATTAAATAATCAAAAAGTTCGTTTCTTAAGTCTTTCGTTAACTTTGCATTAAACTGGTATTTCTTTCTCGAAAGTCGCAATTGTTGCGAGTTAAGCTTCTTTTGCATTATAAAATAAGAATCAAATTGTATGCTTTGTTGTTCTACTGTAGTGACGATTGGGTTTCAGGCATATCAATATTAATTTTTCAAATATGTAATCGAAAAGTTCGTTTCTTAAGTCTTTCGTTAACTCCGCATTAAAATATGTAATTTTTTTCGAATTGAGCAACAGTTTTTTCTTTTCTCTTACAAAATAAGAAACTGAGTTGTGTCCTTTTCTTACTTCAAACTATCCAAATGACCTTACGAACACCCATCCTCTTCCTGGGCTGTGTGAGATGTAACCTTTGCTTCTATTTGCATGTTTGTGGGGTGTTCATTGACATTTGTATTGTAAGAATCCTAATACTCACATCTATTGGTAAATTTATAGCTGCGGACCTTGTTAGGTGAAGAGGTGAACAAAATATTGTTTTAAAGTTTCGAACGGTCTTTATTGCTTCTCATGAAATGCAATTCTATCTCGTCTATTGATTTGAGCACATCAAGTCATTTAGTTAAAACCTATGCTACCCTAATCATAATAATAATTTTCATTGCTGCTATTAAATACTTAAACTCACCAACGATAAACCTGCTGACCAAGTTACACACATTGAACAAACAATTTAGCAGTTAAGTATGGAAGTAAAACTAGCCATACAACAGCTATCAAAAAAAAAAAAAAAAAAATAAGCAATCAAATTTGAACAAAAAGCAAAAAGGTCTTTTATTATTTATAAAGTCTGTAGATAAAAGTATTTGTATGTGCTACTTGCCTGCTTATGGAAGGCATTAGGAAGTACGTATGAGCCAACAAGCTAATTCATCCTGACACATTACACTGGTCGACGGCCAAAATTTACCAGAGACGCCGTTATGAAATTCGTATGTAAAACCACCCCCTGATTTCGAAAATCGAGTTCATTTTTGATTCTATGGTACCGTTTTTGAGATATTTGCATTTTACCGTTATTCGAAAAAACCAAAAAGATGGCTCCCTATAATTACATATATCTCACGAACGGGTCAAGCGATTGCAAAAAGGTTGACAGAATCAAAAAGACGATAAAATTTGCTATAAATGCATCATACATTGTTTTTTGCTCAACCAGATAGTTTTCGAGATATTAGCTTATCATTTCATATTTTTGTTTTCTTTTATGAAAAAATATGAAAAAAATTACTCTTTGCGTGGACAGCATTTCAAAACCAAACCTTTTTTTCTAGATATTTTTTCTTTACGTAGAGATCTGTTTTATTAGAAAAAAGATAAGCTATCATCGAAAAAAATCGATGTAAAACTACGTAAGTTATAAGCGATCAAATAAAAATACCCAGGTTGCGCAATTTCAACGTATAGCTCAAAACATAGGTATGGTATAAGAAAGAGAGAAATATCAAGCTATGCTCTGTTTCTATTGAGTTCAAAGTTTAATTCATGAATGAAATTACCCATATTTTTTACTTTTTTTAAATTTATTTATGTTTATACTATATTCTAACAATCTTTATCTTAATTTGATTTTACTATGTAGTCGAAATAATTATGTGTTCTACTTTGACGCTTATTCAGTTTAGGATCGGTTTCTCTTATGAGAAACCAGCAGTAATCACCCATCATTGCGACGTCCCAGAATCCTTGATATCGATTCTCAATTAATTTCATTTGCTGATGAAACCTTTCGCCATGTTCGTCACTTTCGTCGCCAAGATTTGCCGGAAAAAAGTTCAAATGTGAGTGCAGAAAGTGAATTTTTAAAGACATATTTACGCCTGGAAAGAAAATATTAGTTAGGTAAATAAAATTTTGGGAAATTAATTTTAATAAGCCTTTTATATTTACCCATTTTCGCATAATTATTGATTAAGTCGTTCACTATCTGTTCGTAGTTAGGGCTTTTGTATCTACCGAGAAAAGAAGCAACGACCTTTTCAAAGGATTCCCACGCTGCTGCCTCAACTGATGAGAGTAGTCCTTTGAATTGAGTATTGTTGATCAACTTTTTTATTTGTGGTCCAACAAACGACTTTGAGATCAGAACATATTTTCCAATCATGCTCTTCATATTTGATAAATTTGAGAATTTTTTGCATTTCCTCGTAGGTTTCCTTTGTATTTACTGCATGTGCGATCGGGATAGAAGGCTTTTTGTTACCAATATGCAATAATACAGCTTTCAAACTCAGTTTATTGCTGTCTATGAACAATCGCCACTCTTTTGAATCATATGTTTGACCAAACTCTTTGAATAAACCAGGAATGTCGTTGCAGTAGCATATACTGTCTTTCTTGGTATAGTGTTTGGAAAATGGTTCGTGACGAGTTCTACAATATGTCACCTTAACATCGGATGACTCAAATCTAAATTGTTGCATACGGGAAGTGTGGATCTCTGCCTTTTCCTTGGATAGTTCCAAATCTCTTATTCAATCATTAAGTTGTGCTTGTGAGAGAACGTTTCTCTCGTTTCCCACGCGAAATTCAGTACAACTTGATTCCCCGCACTCAGATATTACTGTTGACAATGGAACTGGATCCGCAACTGTCGTTGAATGTAGTACTGGTAATGTCACTGATGGTACGCTGGCACAAGTTACTCTTCTTGATCTTCCAACGCCAAGCACTTTCGTTTGACAAATATAACACTCCTTTGAATGGCAAGTAGGTTCTCTCCATATCATTGGTGTAGCAAATTTTATTTGTTGTCCTGATTTCGACTGAATCAATTCTACTCGACACGATGTACACAAAG
>CAXKVI010000004.1:18378354-18525854 GCA_964058755.1 Campiglossa producta | reverse complement strand
AATGATGGTCAAATTGTGTGAATTTAGGTCAAACAAATGCATACAAAACACGCAAACGTAAAAAAGCGGAAAACAGAAAAATTACACTTTACAAACAAAAAAAGACAAATTATATGTTTGTAGGTAGCAATAATAAAATTTATGTTAGTTTTACTACAGCTCAAACACTTGCTGATGCAAAATGTGGAGCATCAAAAGAAAAGCAGAAAACAAAGAAAAATTGTATGACAAATTATGTATCTACAAAGTAAGATGAAAAAAGTAAACATCAAAGAAGAAAAAAAACTAGGAAATATTAAAAACAAAAGCAGGTAGTTTAACAGTTGAATAGAAAAACCAGAAATTAAAAAGCTATAATCAAAGCGTTTTGACTGAGTTTTAGACGCAGACATGACATACCTAGATATGAAGCATATGCCTAGAAAATTATGTGAATACATGTATGTATGCTCATAACTAATATCTACACATTTTGTTGCAATTCTACCAGTTAGTGTCTCTCTAGCCACTATTTAACTAAACTTGCTATGAAAATACAAAAACAAAACAATCCAAAGAAACATGTTAAAGGCGTTACCGGCTTGGCCATTGAAGGCAAACATAAGCAGCTAGTTGTTGTTGCTGTTGAAAAAAAGTGAAAACCTGTTGTTGTTGTTCATTTGCTGCGACTACCGCTTTTTCCTCTTTAGCCGATCTCGTTTTTGTGTTGTTAGTAAAAGCTTAAGAAATCAAGCTTGAAGCATATATAGTAAAAGTAAGAGTGGAAATTTTAGTGCACTTATGTTTGTATGTATGTGAAAATTTATATTAGACTGGTCCAAAAAAATTTTAATTTCTTTTTTTTCTTATATTATAACTTTAAACGAGCTAAACTTGTATATTTATACATCCGGACTATCTCGGCTATACCGGCTTGACCGATTTGGATAAAATTTTGAATATAGATAGTATGATTGATTCTAAGACTATCCACTTGCGGGTTGCCACCTATCTCAATTTTTTTTTAATTTTGTAGAAAAATATACTAATATGGGCATCAAATTGTTAAGGTATTTTCAGCGACATGCACCCTAAAATACTTTGAAGTAGGGTTGCCACCTAGGGTTCCCACCTTACCGGAATATATTTGTATATCCGGACTATCTCGGGAACCGCTTGACCGATTTGGATAAAATTTTGAATATAGATAGTATGATTGATTCTAAGACTATTCACTTGGGGGTTTTCCACTTGAGGGTTTACAGGGTTGCCACCTATATCAATTTTTTAAAATTATGGGGCAAGATAGATATGCTAATTTGGGTATCAAATGAAAGATATTTTCGCCGACATACCAACTAAAATATTTTCAAGTAGGGTAGCCGCCCAGGGTTGCCACTTAACCGTATTGTATTTGTATTGTATATTTTTGGGATCATTTAGGGATCACTTTGGAATATATAAATTTTTATGGGAAATGCCACGCCTCTTTTTTTTTAAAACTCCCTCTGTTTTATATCAGAATATTACTGATATCGTTTGTCGCCTTACTACTTTTCAGGGTGCTACCATGAAACATTTTAGAGATATTTAGCCTTAAATATTAAGGTTGTATGGGAGGTGCCACGCCCCTTTTCCCATAACTCCATTTCTTTGGTGAGTATGGTATTAGGAACGTATATCTTCAAACCAATTTTCATGTCCCTGCCACGCCCCTTTCTCAAAACTTCCAGCTTTATTCTGTGAGAATGGTATTGATCGTATTGATTTCATGTTCCATAGGTACTTATTTCCAGTAATTCTCTGAAACATTTTAGAGATATTTATAAAAATCAAGTATAGTATTTTGAAGGTGCCACGCCCACTTTTCCTATAACTTCCTACGAATACGGTATTGATATCGTACATCTCCTTTCTAATTTTCAGCTCTCTAACTGGAAACCCTTTTGAGATATTCAGCTTGAAAAATTAACATTTTATGGGAGGTGCCACGCCCCTTTTCCCCATAACTCCCCTTTTTCCGTAAATATGGTCGTTTTAAAGCTATAGCGGGACGTAAAAACCACGTTTCAGTTTTTATTTATATAGATTTTTTGTGTGCCAGTCTAATGTACATATGTATAGATGTTAACAAAGAAAAACGAGAGTTTAATGCTTCAGTTAGTAATGAAAGTAACAATAATTTTAGTTCTTCTAATTTGTAAGTCGAACTATTCCTTAAACCAGTCCATTTCTAGTGTTGTTTTCTTTAGAAGACGTTGACGGTTAAATGGCTAATTATACTTTCATTTAATGAGGCAACTCACCATATGAGCCGTTTAAAGCACAATTGGCATAAGTCCATTTTTTTTTTTGGTTTTAGGCATGACACTTTGTAGAGAGAAATGTGGGACTATTTCGGGACCATTTCTGGACTTTCTTAGGATCATTTCAGTACTTTTTCGGTATATGTTTCTGACTTTTTTGGGATCATTTCGGGACTGTTTTGGGACCATTTCGGGACTTTTTTTTTGATAATTTCAGCACTTTTTCGGGATATGTTTGGGACTTTTTTGGGATAATTTCAGTACTTTTTCGGTATACGTTTCGGGCTTTTTTCGGATCATTTCGGGATGGGTTTCAGGACTTTTTTGAGCCCATTTCGGGACTGTTTTGGGATAACTTAAGCACTTTTTTGGGATACGTTTCGGAATTTTCGGGATAATTTCAGTACTTTTTCGGGATATGTTTCGAATTTTTTGCGATCATTTCGGGACTTTCGGGATAATATCGGGATTTTTCGTTTAAAGCACAAGTGGTATAAGTCCATTTTTTTTTTGGTTTTAGGCATGACACTTTGTAGAGGGAAATGTGGGACTATTTCAGGACCATTTCTGGACTTTCTTAGGATCATTTCAGTACTTTTTCGGTATATGTTTCTGACTTTTTTGGGATAATTTCGGCATGGGTTTCAGGACTTTTTTGAGACCATTCCGGGGCTATTTTGGGTTAATTTCTGGACTTTGTTGGGATCATTTCGGGACTGTTTTGGGACCATTTCGGGACTTTTTTGGGATAATTTCAGCACTTTTTCGGGATATGTTTCGGACTTTTTTGGGATCATTTCAGTAGTTTTTTGGTATACTTTTCGGGCTTTTTTCGGATCATTTCGGGATGGGTTTCAGGATTTTTTTGGGGACTGTGTTGGGATCATTTCTGGACTTTGTTGGGACCATTTCAGGACTTGTTTTGGATAATTTCAGTACTTTTTCGGGATGTGTTTCTTATTTTTTTGGGATCATTTCGGGACTCTTTTGGGATCATTTCGGGATTTTCGGGACCATTACGGAAGTCCCGAAAACCATCCGAAATGGAGCCGAAAAAGTACAAAAATAATCCAAGAAAAAAAAAGAATCGTCCCGAAAATTTTCGATACATATCCCGAAATGCTACCGAAAAAGTTCAAAAATTATCTAAAACAATTCCAGAAATTAGAAAAATTGTATTCAAACACGGCATATCTCAGCTGAAAATTTTAAAATAATATTTCAAAATATTTTTTGCTATAGCATTCTTCAAACAAAATCTGCTTTTGATCGTTTTTGAAAAATTTCGAAATATTGTGATCTTCCACTCCTGACACTCCTCTCATTCATCCTGACTAAGTGCCTATCTTTACTCTTATTTCAATAATTTTACTCGCTTCACTAGCTGTTTTTATTTGTTAAGCTCGCTTCTGTGATTTGGTTTAATTTTTTAGCCCCATAATTTTACCTCATACGCTCATTCAGTTCCCTTTCAAGCTATTCAAGTGTGACCAAAGCACTAATTGTTAACTAAGTGCAGCTTACAAATTAACTGCCCACTGAGACAGTTTTTACCTTCTTTCTTCACAAAATATATGTAGTGATAAAGTACAAAATTAAGTGCTCCACAAGCAGACAAAAGGGCCCATAAAAACTAACAAAATGTACACATTTTTTATATCAAAAATAAATTTTGTAAAATTAGTTCAAGTACCTACTGTGTTGCAAAAAAAAGTAAGAAAAAGATTGTCAAAAGTGCCGTTTATTTGGCGCTATTAAAAACTTAATGGGTACTAAAAACTTGAGACACATATCGCCATCAACATACATATGCACAAGTCCTTAAGTGCAGCTGACTAATTTCGCAAGTGTTAGCTCTAATAAAATCAGTGATTGCTCTCAATGGGAGCTGCATTTTGATTGCTATAGCCTTCTAGAAAATCAGTTTTAAAAGAGCGCATAAATATTCTCAGCACCTCTATCGGTATCAATAAACACTGCCTTCAAAATTGTTTCGTCTCTCAAATTAGAGGGTAGATTTTTTCTATCAAGAAAAATATTTTTAACCTAATTTTATTGCGTTCACTGTATATAGCCAGAATAAATGATTCCGGAAAATGGTCCCGAAGTGATCCCAAAACAGTCCTGAAATTATCCCGAAAAAGTAACGAAATTATCCCGAAAATGGTACTTTGACTTTTTTGGTATTTTCAACTTGTTTTCGCCAAAGACTCAAAGGAATAATTGATAAAATTTATTGGGGTGATCAAAAGTCCAAAGTTACAAATTCCTACATAGAGTATTTTAAAATCAGAAAAAATCAAATTATTTTTCAAAAACTTTTGAATCTTTTAAAGTACTTCTAGTCCGTTGAAAATACACATTTGAAACAACGAAAACTTACACCGAATCAAATTTTTGCATGCAGTTTAGGTTCACCTTCAGAAAGAAAACTTCAAACGTCCCTATCGATCCCATGTATGCTAAAAGTTATTCAGGATCAAAGATCAAAATTTTAAGTACTTTTCCGACGGTAAGTTTTTTCGAAAAATAACCTAAGACCAAGTTGTAGACATGGAAATTCTCTACAAATGTGGTCAAGCATATTTTCTCTAAGAGTAACCTGTTCTGAGATATCTAATCCAGGGATAGCCAGCGCTTTTAACGTACTAAGCGCTACAACAACAACCGTATACTTTCTACAAGAACATCTTTCCTGGAATAACAGAAAAAAATACTCGAAAGAATTATTATTAAACTAACCCAAGAAAACAGTCGCCGAAAGTAGTATGCAGCGCAATTAAAAAATAAAAACAAATACAACCGTACGTATGTAAGCGCGTTCATATGTAGCTACATTTATGCGTATGTACCCATGAACGCGTGTGTGTGCCGTTATACTTTTACAGCGAAGCGCCACCAGCCAGCATGAAATGAACGGTATTCCAAGAATAATATTGCAATGATTTTTTGCATTTTTTTGCGAATCTGGTTTGTTGTTGTGAGTCACAAAGAGCAAGATGTTGTTGTTGTAGAGCGGCAGTGAGCAGACTGAGACACTACGTGGCGATGGCTGATCTAATCTAATCTTGGCTTGCGTCATTTATTGACGCTTAACCGCCTAGGCGATTTTGGCCGTTTCGTATCAAAGCCATTACTTTTTGGCGATAACTGACGCCAATTGGAAACCCCAATTCTGAGATCCCACAGAGCCAATTTTTGTCAGGAGCTTATGCTCGCCCCCAGGAAGACAACTGCAAAAGTTCCCATCGATCCGATTTGTGCGAAAAAAGTTATTCGGGGCAAAAGTCTAAAAAATCCAAATTTGAGGGTTTTTCGATTTTTTTCGACTTTTGAGCCCGATTAACTTTTTTACACGGTAATCTTGTTTATTCAAAACATGGGTATTTTTGTTTAGGGATTTTTATTTTGAGGATTTTGGATTTGGGGATTTTTATTTTAGGGATTTCGAATTTGAGGATTTTGATTTTGGGGATTTTGATTTTGGGGGATAATTTTTTGGAGGATTTTTCAAAGGCTGGGTATTTTGTGTTTGGGGATTTTGCTTTGAGAATTTAGTGGCACTCCCCGAACTCACACCAGTTGCATGGCAAACGTAGACTTGGCTACTGCTGCATATTAGTTTCAATGGCAAAATAGCTAACTCATTAACTGCAGACCCAATAGTTCAATACTCATTTTATGTGTTATACAAAATCGCCGCGATTTGAAACCTAATTTGAATTTATTTCACAAATAAACTGGGGATTTTACGTTGGGGATTTCGAATTTAGGGATTTTGTTTTTGGGGATAATGTGGTACACCCTTTTTTAAATTTTTGGTACTTTTACTCCTTTTTGGTGTTAAACTAACACTTTTTTTTAGTTTATATATATATACAGCTGTTTTGACAACAAAATTTTTTAAAAACAATTTTGAGATAGGATTTTTTTGAAAAATATTTTGAAATGTGGTGATCTCCCACTCACCAGACGATATAGGGACGATTTCTCTGCTACCCATTATATGTTCATGAATCTAATAAGTTTCACATTTTTCTATTTTCAGGTAATTATTGCTATATTTCTCAACTCTGAAAGCTTTTTAAACTAAGTTGTGGACGTAGGCTGGAATAACTGAAAATAAATTCAAAATCAATTTTTGAGAAAAAAATGTAGTAAGTACATATGTATGCGACCACTAGGGATGCCAGTTTTCGGAATTTTTTGCCTCTCGGGAATTTCGGGATTTGAAAGTTGAATCCTGGGATCCCGGGGCGGTCCCGAACTTTAGCCTGCTCAAGTTATTCAATTGTTTTTGCTAAAAATGGTACTCGCGGGGTGCTGGGATCCCGGGATTGGCATCCCTTGCGACCACTAGCTTTATTATCCATATCTAAAGAATTATATTTACAGATTTTCTTTAACCAATTGATTAACTTAAAAACAAACAAAAAACAGTAAAAAGTCATTGCCAGTGTGAAACGTAGGCCGTAGGTGCTACAAAAAAACAAAAAACAAGAAAAAAACACAAAATTTTTTTTTTTAAACAATAAACATCTAATTGTTCAAGGTTAGAAGTGTTCTAGCTTTAGAACATCTACAAAAGTCGGCGCATGGCGCCCAACTTCAATCATAAACAAAAAAAAAAAAAAAAAAAAAATTCAGTGGCAAAAAAATTAAAAAATTTTGTTTAAATAAGAATTTGCTATGTAAGCGAATACCGTTCTAGTTGTTGCTTATAAAATACGATACATGAAGTACGAGGGTCTATTCGTGCCTAAAACCATAGGTACATACATACATAAAAACCAACAACATAAATAATTTGTTCTTGTACTTGTTTAGAACGGAAATAGTTGTTTAAGGTTAGCGATTTCAATGTTTATGCGATTCTAACTTACATAGTTCAATGTACATACATTTGTATGCATGTAACCACGTATGTAGGTCTCGGGCGCCCTACGGGGGACTATGGGCTGTTTTAAAGAAATTTGGTCTAAAATTTTAGTAAAAGTTTCAAAAGAAGCTTTTGAAAAAATATGAAACATTGTGTGAGATTTACAAAAATGTACGTTTTCAAGAGCTTAAAGAATTTCAAAACTTTTTTCAAAAACTTAAGAAAATTTTTGAGTATTTAGAATTGAAAAAATTTTTTTCAAAAACTTTTACTGTTTAAAAAATCGGGGAAGAAGCTCAAACACTTATGAACGTTCTTGAGTTTTTTTAAATCGGAAAAGAGTTAAAACTAAAATGTATAGTTAATAAATAGCTTAAAAAATTAAATTTTCGAAAACTTAACTTTTTTATATACAAAATTGAAAATTAATCAACATTTTTTTTTAAAACTTAAGAAACTTATACAGTTCGTAAAAAAAATTGCACACTTTCATCGTATTTCTAGATCGAGAGAAAATCTTAGATTTTTTCGAAAGCAAAATCCCAATTTTGTACTTTTTCAAAATTGCGAAAAAAAATCAGAGCTTATTACCAAAACTAATGAACCTTTTAGAGTATTTCAAGAATTTGAAAAAAAAAATTAATTAATGAAAATTAATTTTTGAAAAAAGTTTTGAAATTTTTTTGTGTAATTTTCAAAGTTCTTAAAAAAACTTTTAAAAATTTCAAAGTATTTCAAAATCTAGAAAAAAAATCGTTACTTTTTAAAAAACAAAAATCAAACTTCAGATTTTTTAAAAGTCGCGAACTATCCTGAGACTCTATTTTCAACCACTTCTGAACCTTAAGGAAAATTTCTGCAATAAAAAAAAAAAAAAAAATTAATACTTTTTCAAAAACTTAAAAAATTTGGAAATTTCATTATTCAAAATGTTTGAAATTTTCGTAAAAATCTTTCGAAACTTTCAGAGTATTTCAAAATCGAGAAAAAAGTTTTTCAAAAACAATAATCAAGCTTTAGATTTTTTAAAAGTCAGACTCAGAACTATTTTTCACAACTCTTGAACCTTAAGCAGAATTTCTAATCAGAAAAAAACTTCAATACTTTTTCAAAAACTTAAAAAATCAGAAGAGTTTCAAAACTGGAAAATATTATGGTTTCAAAAGATGGTTGATGATTTTTATGGGAATTTTTGGTAAATAAAAAAAAATCTCCAATTGTGCTGAGGTTTGAAAAATAACTATTGTGCATTTTTGAAAACTTTGCATAAAATTTGAAAATAAATTTTAAAATTATTCGAACTTTGTTATAGTTTCGGTTTGGTTCTAGTCAGTTTAAATTTCTTTCTGGGCCCCAGATTTTATTCTCTTTTTAGTTTTAGTGTAAATCCAATTTTTTTCAGACTCAGAACTATTTTCAACAACTTTTAAACTTTAAGGAAAATTGCTAAAATCAAAAAAGTTTTTTCGAAAACTTAAAAAAATTAAGACTACTTAATTGGGAAAAAGTTAATGTTTCAAAAAAGGTTTGAAATTTTTTTTCGTGAATTTTCATAACGTGTATATATATATGTGCAAAAAAGTTTAGAACCATTTTTTAGAATTTCTGAAAAGCTTAAAAAATACTAAAAAAAAGTTGAATTATTTTTCAGAGAATTTTTGTTAAATTAAAAACAAAAATCCCCAATTTTGAAAAAAATCGCATTTTTGCAAAAATATTGAACATTTTTGAAACCTTTGCATAAAATTTAAAAATTAATTTTAAAATTATACGAAATTTCCTATTCTATAGTTTCGCTTTGGTTCTAGTTTCAGTTTAAATTTTTTTCGGGTCCCAGTATTTATTCACTTTTTAGGGTTAGTTTGAATCAAATTTTTTTCAGACTCAGAACTATTTTCAACAACTTTTGAACCTTAAGCAAAATTTCTAAAATAAAAAAAGTTCAATACCTTTTCAAAAACTTAAAAAATTGAGAGCATTTCAAAACTGGAAAAAATGCATGTTTTTAAAAAGTTTTGAAATTTTTTTCGTGAATTTTTGTTTAAAAATTATGGGAATGTGTGCAGAAAAGTTTAGAAACATTTTCAATGATTGCTGAAAAGTTTCAAAAATATTAAAAACAGAGTTTATTTATTTCTAAGGGATTTTTTGATAAATTATAAAAAAATTTCAAGTTTTGAAAACAAAAAAATCACATTTTTGCTGAGGTTTGTACATTTTAAACCTTTGCATCAAATTTAAAAATTAATTTTAAAATTATTCGAAATTTGTTATTTTATAATTTTGGTTTCATTTTTAAATTTTTTTCTCGGTCCCAGTTTTTGCTGTCGTTTCGGTTTAAGTGTAAATCTCAGTTTCGATTTCGATTTGGTTCTCGCTTATTTCTCGATTCCAGTACTTGTTTCTGTTTCGGTTGCATTCCGGTTTCGGTTTTAGGGTCGACTTGAAATTTCTGTTTCGATTTCTGTTTCATTCTCGAGTTCCGTTTCCGTTTCGGCTTCGATTTTTTCTTGTTTATTTTTCGATTTCAATTTAGATTTGACTGTCGATTCCAATATTTTCATCTGTTTCAATTTCATTTCCGTTTCGATTTGGTTCCAGTTTTTGTTATGTCTCGATTTTATTCCCGATACCAGCATTTGTTTCTATTTTATTCTCGTTTCGGTTTCAGTATCAACTAAAAATTTCTATTTCGATTACTGTTTCATTCTCGATTTCCGTTTCCGTTTCGGTTTCGATTTGGTTCTGGTTCATGATTCTAACACAAATTTTTGTAAAAACATTCCACAGTGCGGCGCTGCAGTCCGCCACCTACACATGCTTCTTCTTCAATTTATAAGTAGCCATAGTATAAACAATTTATTCTTTAGCGTGCTTTTCAATAATTTTTTTTCCAAGTTTTTATGTTTTTGAATTTTCATTTTCATTTAGAATTCTTCAAGTTTCACCTCAGCATTGTTGATTTTTTTTTTTTTTTTTTTTTTTTTAACACAAAAGTTCTGAATGCCTATTCTTGTTTAGTATTATTTTGATCTTCTTTAAATTTTTGTTTATGTTTCTTGATTTTCTCTAAAGTTTTTTTTTTTGTTCTTTTCAAGTGCTACTGTGGCACTGGGTCAGGTTTAATGCCCACTATTGGCAATGGCACCGGTGTTTTGGCATACTTGAACCTTTGTTTGGTTTTGAGTTTCTATATTTAGCGTGCATTTTTGTTGCTATTTTTTTGGAAATTTATTTCAATTGACAGTGAAATCTTCATTCATAGCTCCATATAGTGGCATATGTATGTGTGTGTGCCATGTGTATGAAGATCAATGGTTTTGAATGAGTTAATGAACATTGAAACTTTTTTGAGGTTTTGCGGTTAGTAAGCGCCGAGGTTAAAGCTTACATATTCATTGATAAATTGCATCGGATGAACTTCAGAAAAATTTCTTAGCTGATTTAGAGATATTTCGGATGATATCGTCTCTATCATTTCTTTTTTTTTGTGAGTTGTTGTTGTTACAAATGCATCTAACGTTGCCCAGCCGAAACATTCAGCACTGAAACAGAATCGAAATTTGAAAAAGTTAGAAAGAAATGGAATGGATAAGATTTCACCATGATTTTCGTTGAATCAACTCATATTTGGTTTGAATCAACAGATATTTTGGTTGATATGACCAAATCACTGTCCATTCTTATCCATCACTAGCTCAATTTTCTCTGTGTTTGAAATCGGACTGACCGGAACCAAAACTAGAAACGAGAACGAAACAGAAATCGGCACCAAAATTTGAATTCGATACAAAATTCGAAATTGGAATCGGAAATGAAAATACTGAAATCGAAACTAAAATCGGAACATAACGTAGACTCAAATCGAAACCAAAACGGAAATCGAGAATGAAACAGAAATTGAAACCGAAATTTAAGTTGATGCTGAAATCGAATCTGGAATGAAAAAGAAACAGATACGAAACCGAGAACTAAATCAGGACATAAACTAGAACCAAATCAAAATCGAAACGGAAATTCATACTGAAATCGGAAGGGGGAAAAACTGAGAACGGGAAAGTTATTGGAAATGAACCAAAACAAAACTAGAACCAGACAGGGATTGGAATCGAAACTAGAATCGATAACGAAGTCGATTCGCTTCCGAAACTAGAGCCAAATAGAAACTTAAGCTGAAATAGAAAATCAAACCGAAATCGGCAACGAAATTGAAACTGAAATTTGAACTAAGTCCAAGTTAGAACCATGGACGGATTCAGGGGTGGGGCACGCGAAACGGACGGGGAAACAAGAACCAAGTCGAAACCGAAATAGAAATAAATACTGGAGTTGAAAATGAAAACGAAACTGAATTCGGATTATAAAATAGAACCAAATCGGAACCGAAACGGAAGTCGAGAATGAAAAACAGAAATTGAAACCGAAATTTGGAAACAATACTGAAAAAATGAAATCGAAAAGGAAATGAAACAGAAACATATACTGAAACTGAGCATGAAATCGGGACATAAACTAGAACCAAATCAAAATCGAAACGGAAATTAATAATAAAATCGGAAGGGGAAAAAACTGGGATTGGGAAAGTTATTGAAAATGAACCAAAACAAAACTAGAACCGGACAGGGATTGAAATCGAAACTGGAATCAATAACGAAGTCGATTCGCTTCCGAATAGAAAACGGGGGAACAAAACTGAAAACTGAAATCGGAACCTAAAATAGAACGAAATCGGAACGCAAATGGAAATCGAGAGAATACTGAAAAAATTAAATAGAAACGGGAATGAAACTAACATAGAAACAAATATTGAAGCCTTTAATGTAATCGGGACTTAAAAAGGTTCTAAGTAAAATCGAAACTGGAAAGAACACCAAATCCGAAAAAGGACCCAATCAAAACTAGAACCAAAAGCAGACCGAAAACGGAATTGACAATCAGAGATTGTAACCGAAACTCAAATCGAAAATAAAACCGAATCGCAAGCGGAACCGAAATACTGATCGAAACAGAAATCGGAACAGAAACTGAAATTTGAATCGAGTTCGAGTTAAATGGTACCTACGCGAATCTATGCCGATGGCAAAACCGAAACCGGAATCAAAGTAAAACTCACTGCACTGGCACAATCCCAAGACTGTGGAGAACTTATGATTCCAAACTGAATATTTGGTTGCTTAGTAGATACTTCAGCTTAAAAGGTAGCTCTTTTTTGCGAACTGCATACCGACCTTTAACCTTTAAGATCCCTAACCTCCATATCATTACCGGATACCACGCTGAAGGTGACTGAAACATAAGTCTTTTAACATTTAAACAAAAAATTTGTATTTCAAATAAATTGATGACAAAATTAAATTATTTGACAGCCATGTTAATTCTGTGTGGGTACAGCAGTACGAAAATTCTGCATGACTTTAAATCTGCTGCGTAAGAATAACTTAACGTGGGTGGCGCACGTAGCAACAATTGCTCTCGCATGCAATTAAATTAAATGTGAATGTGTCAAAGTAAAATAAAAAAAAATTTAATTTTGAATTAAAGTTATGACAGTAATGCGCCCACAAAAGTATGAAATATTATAATGTCATATTGGTTAAAATATTAAAAACTATTGAAAAAATATTCCCCAAAATTTAAGATGATAAATGACAGTAAAAAGCATTTGAATTTTTACAATGAAAAAAAAAAAAAAAAAAAAAAAAATTTGAAAAAAATTACCAAAAAAAAAAATGATGTAAGAAGAATATTTTAAAATTTGAAGGTATGATATTTTTTTCAACAAAATAAAGGAACTCAAAAGTCAGAACCTCAGCCTGCAGGTTTATTATTGTTCAATAACCTTTATGCAAGACGCACCTTAAAATTCAAATTTTTATATGACTGCAATTATGTCAAGTAATGCTTATTCTTCTTATGCATAACGGCATATTAATACAGTTGAAGTGTGGTGATCTTTAAATAAATTTGAAAGAAGTAAAAAAACAGCGAAATAAGGTAAGGAGGTCTGAGTTTGGGTAAAGCTGAAATTTTTATACCCAGTTGCAAGATATTGCTGGTATTTTATGCTTGTTTTTCAAAGAAATATATACCCACACCGGTTTTTTGTGTTATTTTTACTGTATTTTTTGTGTAAATTTTACTGTCTTTTTTTTTGTAATTTTTACTATATTTCTTGCGAAATTTTTAAAATGCTTTTGGTAAGTTTTTACTTTATTTTTGGCTAATTTTTACTATAATTTTAATGTTATTTTTACCATATTTTTGCGTATTTTTAACTATATTTTTTGTGAAAATTTTACTATCTTTTGTAATTTTTACTATATTTTTTGTGTAGTTGTTACTTTATTTTTGTGTTATTTTTGTTATATTTTTTGTAGATTTTTAGTTTTTTATGCTTGTTTTTCCAAAAAATATATACCTAAAATTTTTACTATATTTTTTTGAATAATTTTTACCTTAATTTTTGTGTAAATTTGACTGTCTTTTTTGTAATTTTCAATATATTTTTGAGAAATTTTTTACTATTTTTGGCTAATTTTTATGTAATTTTTAGTATATTTTTCGCGCAATTTTTACTATATTTTTTTTTGTGTAATTTTTACTGTATTTTTTGTGTAAATTTACTTTGTGTAATTTTTACCATGATTTTTGGATAATTTTTTACTATATTTTTGTCCAATTTTTTCCATAACTTTTACTATATTTTTTAATTATCTATACTTTTTATGTAGTTTTTACTATATTTTTGTGTAGATTTAATTAAATTTTTTGTATAATTTTTAGTTTTTTTTTGCGTAAATTTTACTTTTTTGTAATTTTTACTATATGTTTCGCTTAATTTTTCAAATTTTTCTGCTCTGAACTACTGTGAAAATGTGACTTTTTGGATCCCGAAGAAGGGGGAGGGGGGTGGAAATTGAAAACTACCCCTGCGGATCCGCCCTTGGGTGCCATGCCCCTAGGTGATCAGACGGTGATGTCGGGCGAGCCATGACAGTTTCCTACCACTCAGGTGGTCTGCTGCTGTCTTCTTCCATCAATCGATAAGTTGGATTCGAAGTCTCCTCAGATTACCCCTAAGTACTGTTTTATCAAATCTGGTGAGGTTACCTGAAATAGGGACTCCAAACATATCAAACATCTGAAATGAGTCTAGCAACAACTCTGTTTGGTTGTAACATACCTACCCACCTATAAACTGCTATAATACTGGGTCGATAATCTCTCGGACATCTGGTGGTCAGGGGTTAATTATATTATACTCGGCATTCTCTGACCGGACCAAAACTCTTTGACACTCTAATCTGTTGTCCTTGTGGTTGATATCGAAGTGTAATCGAGAAAACTGCCGAGTGTGGTGAGGCAGATCTGGGAGTATTCGTGCGAAAGGTTCTTCGAAAGATTTATGGACTCCTACGCGTTGGTGGCGGCGAGTACAGAAGACGTTTTAACGATGAGCTGTCCATATTTGGTTTTATTTGGGCCCGTCATCATTTCGTTTTCGGGACTGTTTGTAGCATCATTTCCGGAATTTTTCGGGATAGTTTTCAAATTGTTTTGGCACCATTTTGGGATCATCTCAAGAAAACCAA
Source organism: Campiglossa producta (assembly GCA_964058755.1). Taxonomy (NCBI): domain Eukaryota; kingdom Metazoa; phylum Arthropoda; class Insecta; order Diptera; family Tephritidae; genus Campiglossa; species Campiglossa producta. The sequence continues at coordinate 18,511,098 of CAXKVI010000004.1, read as the reverse complement.
AGACCCGAAAGCACTTCCCGTAATAACCCGAACACAATTCCGAAATTACGCTAAAAAGGCTAATGTGCTGTTCATGCTGAGCCTGCATTTTGCATTTTAGCAAAAAGCAGTAATGCTACTTTATTTCTGCATTAGCATTAGCATCTTCGAAGTACAGTACGAACCAAAATTTCCTTGTATGAAGAAAAAGTGAAAAAAATTGTGCACACTTTTGTGCGAACCGCTGTTTATATTAGGATATCTTCTCACTAAGCAAATCAACGTACTTATACAATAATTTTTTCTGTTAAAAGTTGCAATTTTCGAAGTGAGGAGTTTTCAAGTTTGTTTAGAAAGTCGGTTTTTTTTACCCACGAACTCACTTTTATAAAAGAAATGGAGTTTATGTGAAAAGGCAAGCATACTTCCACTTGCGATGTAGGAATGCACCTTAAGCATTCGAAAATTAGCTAAATGCGCATTTTCATAATGCGGCAGCATGAACGCATCTTCGAAATGTACGGCCGAAAAGGGAAAATGCTGCTTTTAAAACTCTGCAACTAGGTATATATAAATCATGCAAAGAACTCAAACATCTTAAGCTTTTCAGCTTGAAAGGCTCAATATACTAAGTGCGCTTTTACTTAATCATCGTGCAAACAATATTTAAACTCATACTCATACAAAAAAATCAGTATTAACCAAAAAAAAAAATCGTCAAGTGCTTTCAACGACTTGTTTGCCAAATGAAGATTTGGGTTGAAATACCGTTGAATGGGTGCTGCATTTAGCTTTCGGGGTTTTTGTCTGTTGCTTTGCAATTCCTATTAATGGTATTCATTTAACGTCGCATGTATGCAATAATTGCGAAGTTACAAAGTTGCAAATACCTTTAAATGGGTGCCCAATGCCAAAGCATACTAGGCCAGCTTGTCATTTCATTTGTGGACCCTTTTGGGGTAGTTTCGGGACTTTTTTAGATAATTTCGGGATATGTTCCGAAAATTTTCGGCACTATTCTGGACTTTTCTGGGATTATTTTGGAACTTATTCGGGGTAATTTCTGGACATTTTTTTAGATAATTTTTGGACTTTTTCGGTACCATTTCGGGATATGTTCCGTAAATTTTCGGCACCATTCTGGACTTTTCTGGGATTATTTTGGAACTTTTTCGGCGCCATTTCGGGATGGTTTTTCGGTAGTTTTTGGCATCATTTCGGGATGTTTTTCGGAACTATTTTTGGTCCATTTCGGGATGGGTTTCGGAAATATTTTAGGGCCATTTCGCAACTTTTTTGGGATGATTGCAGTACTTTTTCGGTATCAACTTTTTTAGATCATTTATGGAAGTTTTGTTTTTGTCAGAAACATATCCCGAAAAAGGACTGAAATTATCCCAAAAAAGTTCAGAAATGGTCCCAAAACAGATCCGAAAGTCATACCGAAACGATCCCAATAAAGTCCGGAAACTATCCCAAAATAGTCCCGAAATGGTCTCAAAACAGTCCCCAAATGTTCGCAAAAAAATCCGAAACATATCCCGAAAAAGTAATGAAATTATACCAAAAAAGTCCAGAAATGATCCCGAAAACCATACCGAAATAATCACAAAAAAGTTCAGAACTTATCGCTAAAAGTACCGAAATTGTCCCAAAACAGTCCCGAAAGTCATCCCGTGGTACAGAAATGATTCCGAAATGGTCTCAAAATAGTCCCCAAATGATTCCAAAAAAATCTGAAACATATCCCGAAAAACGACTGAAATTATCCCAAAAAAGTCCAGAAATGGTCCCAAAACAGTTCCGAAAGTCATACCGAAACGATCCCAATAAAGTCCAGAAACTATCCCAAAATAGTCCCGAAATGGTCTCAAAATAGTCCCCAAATGATTCCAAAAAAATCCCGAAAAAGTACTGAAATTATCTCAAAAAACTTCAGAAATGGTCCCAAAATCGTTCCGAAACACATACCGTAAGAACAAAGTCCAGAAATTATGCCGAAAAGATCACAAACAAGTTTAGAAATTATCGCTAAAAGTACCGAAATGAACTCAAAAAAATTCCCAATACGGTAAACTGACAATTCTACAAAATGCCACTCAAAATAGTCTCGCATAGTTGCCATCATGTCGCAAACCAAATTTCATACAAAAATTGACAGCTCAGTTGCGACTTTGACATTTCGCGACGTTTACAACAAAATGCAATAAGTTTGTAACATTAAATGAATACCCTTATTGTTTTCTTCGTTTGCAGTTGTTGTTGTTTTTATGTTATTTTTTTTTATTTTTTTTTTACTTCACCCATATAATATTTTGTTTTTGGTTTTAAAAAGAACCATGTCATTCAACCTTCCTTTTTGTTATTCAATAACTTTTTTGAGTTATTTAGGTTAACGGCATAAAAGCCAGCTGATAAGCTGCGGAAGAATGCTAAAAAGGCACAAAGGTAGTAAAATGATCGTGGATTTGCATACCTATTGCACAATACATTTTGAAGTGTCAGTCAAACAGAAAAGAATATTTTACTTAAACCATCACTTGATCTCTTTACACTTTGTGCTGCTGAGTGCTCACCTGGGTGGATTATGACTGATCTCTGCGCTTTTGGGAGTGTGTTTGCAAAGCTTAGTCACTTTGAGTGCATTCAAAAAATGGGTCGAGCGACTTAAGAAAATAATTATTGACACGTACTAAGGTACAATTTTTTTGAAAGGTGAGAATGCTCTATAAGACTCTTATTGGAGCATTCGAAAAAAATTGTCAGAAAATCTGCTGTATTCACTTTGATACCATTTCCAAACCCAAAAAAACATACAAAAATAGAAATCAACCCAAAATAGGTATAAACAATATTATTAATACTAAATTTGGACATAAATATACTACTTAGTAAAGCTACTACATAATTATACCAACTTAAATGAGCTCAGCCGAACGAAGTCTTGGAAAAGCAACAAAAAACTAAAAAAGTAATAACAAATCATTAAACGATCATACAAATTTTGAAAAAAAAAAAAAAAATTTAAAAAAATTAGTAAAAGTTCCTACATATCAATGCGTAAGCGCGTTTGGCCTTGTTTCAACGCTGATTTGACCTCCAATGCATTCACCAACAAAACTACAAATTTACGAATAACTACCGAACCCATTTCTATGCCGATGGGTTTTTATTGTTGCAATTTGTGCTACATATAAAATTATGTATGAAATGCAATAAACAAGACTTTTAAGGTAATACGTCTGGTGGAGGAAAAAAAACGTGTAATTAAGAAAATATAAAATATCGTTGAAAAATGCTTGGTATAAAATCTAATAACACGGTACAACAAAATTAAAGTTTTTGAAAATCCCACCGGCTTTCTCAACGCTTTCTGAAGCTTTTGGGTGTACTGAATCCGAATCTAAAGTCAAATTTTTCGTGTCACCCTACACACAGAATAATTTTTGTCAACATAAACCATGTTAAACTAACAAGAAAGGTCCTGTTAAATTTTCATGAGATAGTGAGGCAGATAGTGCTGTTTCAACAGGAATTAATGTTAATTTAACAGGTATCATGTTAATTTAACAGGAATTAATGTTAATTTAAAAGGTATTCATATTAATTTAACAGGTATTCGTGTTAATTTAAAAGGTATTCATATTAATTTAACAGGTATTCGTGTTAATTTAACAGGTATCATTTTAATTTAACAGGAATTAATGTTAATTTAACAGGGATCATTTTAATTTAACAGGAATTCATGTTAATTTAAAAGGTATTCATGTTAATTTAACACGAAATCAAGTTTTTCAATATTAGCTTCATGTTAATTTAACAGGAAGTCATGTTAATTCAACAAGAAATGAAGTTATTCAACATGAGCTTCATGTTAAAATAACATGATCGATAGGGTTGAAAAATAATAACCTGAAAGAGGGTTGATTTTACATGAATTTTTTTCTGTGTGTAGGTTTTCTCTCCAGAGGGTGGTTTGTAAAGAGATCGGTAGTTATAGAAAAAAAAAACTTTTTCTGGTGCCAAGGAACAATAATTTAATTTTGGTTTTGATATTTGGCGGCATACAGATGTTCCATTGGGGTAGGTATAGTAAATTAATAAGAAATAAAATTAAGAAAAAAAAATGTTACTATTACCGATCTCTGAACAAACTACTCCCTGGAGAGAAAACGCCTAGGGTGACCCGAAAAACTTGACTTGAGATTGGGATTCAGCGCACCCAAAAGCTTTAGAAACCGATGAGAAACCCTATGGAATTTTTTGGCTGTTACACAGTGTAATTAAAGAGAGCACGAAAAATATGCTGTAAAAAGGGGGAAAAACAAAGCAAAATGCGCATTAATAGGTATTAAAGAGCAAAAATATTAAAAGAAGAAATTCCCACATTAACTTTTAAGAACTAGAGATATCTTTTTTAAGCATAAAAACTGTGTGAGAAAAAAACAAATTCTAATTAAGAAGATTTTGGTGCTTAGGCATTTTTAATCATCCAAAAAATTATAATAATAAAAGAAAAATACAATGACAGGTTCACGGCCAAGTGCATAAGTAGCTTCCAAGATAATATAATAGGGGGATTCATCAAACCTTATAAACACCTTATAAAGCGTGTAAACAAATAAATTTCATTAAGTGTGTAAATGAGATGTCAAAATTTGTATGAAACGAAGTTTGCACAAATTTGATAAAATTCCGCGTCGATTTTGGTGTATAAAAAGTTCGTAAATGTATCCAATTCAATGACGCTGTTCGACTTGTAATTCTTTTAATGCATTCAATACCCTTTACCCTCGTTAAGGGTGGATACCTTGCCACGGTACGAGGGCTTAAGTCAATAGCCACAGGGCTACGCTGCCCTTGTGATCATAGGTCCGAACGGAACTTCATCACGACAAAGATCTTCCCCCTCCGAATCCAAGACCATTGGACGTTTGCAGCCGGGAGGCAAATCGTGGCTGTATTTGAACGGAGCCTCTCTGATACCGGGTCGCCTCAGAGAGTACGCATGGCCTTACCGCGGTACGGGGCTCTGCCGCGGCGGACGACACATTTTCCCCAACTCTTTCCTTGACCCTAAGCTGGCCTTGTCCGGCGATGGGACGTACGAACAAGATGAATTCAAATAACGTAAGTAAAAACGAAAAACCTAAAAAACAAACAACGCCAAATTTCACTCCTCAACAGTGGACAGCTATGGAGGAGCAAGGGAGAAAACAACAACAACGTCGGAGGACAACCTCCGCTCCACAATCAAGGGGGGGATCGACAGCGATGGCAACTACGAGTCGGTCAACCAAACCTCTATCGAGTAAGATGGACTTGATGGGAGCTAGCACCAGTGCGGCTGCCAACGCAGCTATGCAAACGCTGATATGAAAACCAGTCTCTTTACGTCTGTGGCAGCAGTCTCACGACCTGGCCTCGGAGTTCCGAAGGAAAAGGAAGTTGCAACCCACGCGCCACCACGCGTGGGAAAAATCTCCTAGGTGGTCGGTTGTCGTGCCACGTAAGAAGGGTGATGTACTGTCACAACAAAAACAACAACAACAACCACGCCTGTTGAGTGATGAACTATCATCAAAAATCATCAAAGGATGAAAAACTTGTAAAGAAAATCTCCGTAAAATTTCGAAAACATCAGCATTGCTTCACAACCAAAGGGTGTAAACCCTGGGAGAGAAATAAAAATCTGACTAATGCAAATTGGTAATTTGCCTGTAATTGCGATGCTTGTAATTAAAAAGAGAATAAATGAAGAAAGGCAAGATAAGGTTGTAAAACTGTTATAAGCGCCATTATTTTACCAAAAAAAAGCAATAACAGCAAATGGGCTTGCGATTGGGTCTCATATCCGTTGCAGCGTCGAAGAGAAGTCAAAATAAAAATAAAAATTAAAAATCACAACTAAGTACGTGAAGGGACTTTAAGCAATACAACAACAAAAAAAAAACAACAAACAAATAAAAAAATTCAAATTGCAACAAAAGCAAAACAAATTTTTAGAAGAAGAAGCAAAAGTGCTTTGCAAAATTAAATGCCAAAAACATATTCTGCATGGCTTGCCAACTTTAGCATTATTAAAATTATTTATATGCGCTACCGACAATCGACAAGCGAGTAGCGGTTAACAGTTAACAAAACTTAAAACAAAAAAAAAAAAAAGCTATAAAACAAACGTCACATTGCATATCATTTGTAGATACAAAACACTTTGCAAATATTTTTTCTTTGCCAATTCAATTTGCGTTTTTTTTTTTTTTTTTTTTTTTTGTTTTGCCATTTTTAAGGCCATTTAAGCGTTCGTTGTGGACGGATGCGCCAAATGATGAGTCGTCACAAGCCGCCACCGCTACGATTGGGGTGTTGAGGTGCAGTTCAAACGGAATTTTGTTGGTTGTAGGTATGTTGCGGCTTGCAAATGAACTAACGACTTTTTACACGGGAAAAAACTTGAAACTAAATTTAAACATTTTTTAAGCGACCTCTTGCTTGTTTTTTTTTTTTGTAACATGTAGGGACTTTTTGGGGACCATTTCGAGATTTTTGGTCTATTTCAGGTTTTGTTTCGAATAATTTCAAGATTGGATTTGAGATTGTCTCGAAATGATCCTGAAAACAATCACAAAATGGTTCCGGGCTGCTTTTGGGATCATTTCGGGAGTAATTTCGGGATAATTTTCGGAACTTTTTCGGGATTGTTGCATTCGTTGAAATGATTAACAATACTAGATCAACGACACATGAAAACAATCAAAAATTGGTCCCAAAAGGAACCCGAAATTATTTCGAAAAACTCTCAAAATATCTCGAAATGATCCGAAAACAATACCGAAAATGTTCCGAAATAACCCAGAAAACGACTATCAAAATTTGTTTCGAATAATTTCAGGATTATGTTTGGGATCATTTCAGGACTTTTTCGGGATTATTTTGGAACTTTTTCGGGATTGTTGAAATTTATTGAAATGATTAACACTACTAGACAAACGACAGATGAGATGGTCCCGAAATGATCCTGAAAACAATATCAAAATAATCCCGAAAAGAACTCGAAATTATTTCGAAAAAGTCCCCACATTATCTCGAAATAACCCGAAAACAATATCGAAAAAGTACCGAAATGATCCCGAAAACAACTATCAAAAAGTCCCGAAAACAATACCGAAATAATCCGATAACAAAAAGGGCCCGAAAAAGTCTCAAATCCTTAGGGAACTCGCCGACCCAGTGATAAATTCAAACATTTTTTGATGAGACTTCTTTTTTTCAGTAAGATGTAGGCACCTTTTTGGGGACCATTTTGCAATTTTTTTTACAATTTTTTCACCATTTCAGGATTTGTTTCTAATTATTTCAGGATTGGTACCGAAAAGATCCCAAAATGTTTTCCAAAAAGATTAAAAAATTATCTCGAAATTATCCGAAAACAATAACGAAAAAGTTTCGAAATGTTCCCAAAAACAACTATCAAAAAGTCCCGAAAACAATACCGAAATAATGCGATAACAATTCCGAAAATACCCCAAAATGAACCCGAAAAAGTCCCAAATCCTCAGGGATCTCGCTGGACCTTTATGGGGACCATTTTGTATTTCGGGATTGTGTTTGGTATAATTTCGGGACTCATTTCGGGATTACTTTGGAACTTTTTCGGGATTGCTGAAATTCGTTGAAATGATTAACAATACTCGATCAACGATAATCGAAACATGACATAATCCCGAAATGATCCTAAAAACAATAACAAAATTGCCCCGAAAAGAACCCGAAATTATTTTGAAAAAGTTGCAAAATGGTCTCGAAATGTTACAAAAACCAGTCCCACACAGCAATAAAAAAGTTCCGAAAAGCATTTCGAAATAATACGACAACAATTTCGAAAAAGTCCCAAAATGAGCCCAAAAAAGTGCCAAAAAGATCAGTAAGTCAATCCCGAAATGGTCCCGATAGTTTGAGACCACCTGTAAATGGATTGGCCTTGGTCTCTAGACTGGCGAAGGGGAAATGAAATGAGGTAGGGGATGAAATAGGCTAAAGTGAGGTAGTGAAAGAGAATGAAGGGACAGAGATGAGAACATATATCGCAAACTTTTCGGGCTGACAACGTCTTCTATCGAAGGAAAAACATGACTAATCCAACATATGGCGCTCAAATAAAGGTGTTGCACATAAAAATAACTGTTTAATTGATTGCGCCCAATCTCACAAGAATACCTATGCACAGACAGACATATGTATTTCAGTAAAAAGTTATGATTCATAAGAGTATAAAAATGCTGCAAATACACTAAATAAATACTACAAAAACAACAAACAAAAATAAGTAACCAAAAAATTTGCCATTCATTTATGCAACCAAAAGTTTTACGCCAAAAAGTTTAAAAAACTCAAAAATTTATAGCCATTTAAGGTTGTTGATAGAATGGCATTTGTGATTGAATGTTTATGTTGAAAATGTGGTGGCGTCGAAAACATAGAACAATGCATGTGGGTAGGTTTTAGATATTACAAATAAAAAAAATAAAAAAATTAAAATCGATTGTGAATTATTTTATACTTACATACCCAGTTCAATGTTTACTATACGATTTATACTAAAAAAAAAACTATAGCCATTTAGTTGGTGTTTGGAAGTTTATAGCATTTTGATTTCTTTATATTTTATAGCTTTTTGGGTTTTTGTTTCTATGTCACAGAGGTCGTTTGGGGCACGATATTGCATTTGGCGGGCCAAGACGCTATAGGCGCAGTCATGAGCGCGTGCGCTAGTTCACCCACAATCTATGGCACAAATACTTATACACTACCTATTAAGTGTGCATGAATATATAGAAATGTAGTACTCACAAGCCCTTGTTACCATTACCATACCATTACCATACCATTAACATACCATTACCATACCATTACCATACCATTACCATACCATTACCATACCATTACCATACCATTACCATACCATTACCATACCATTACCATACCATTACCATACCATTACCATACCATTACCATACCATTACCATACCATTACCATACCATTACCATACCATTACCATACCATTACCATACCATTACCATACCATTACCATACCATTACCATACCATTACCATACCATTACCATACCATTACCATACCATTACCATACCATTACCATACCATTACCATACCATTACCATACCATTACCATACCATTACCATACCATTACCATACCATTACCATACCATTACCATACCATTACCATACCATTACCATACCATTACCATACCATTACCATACCATTACCATACCATTACCATACCATTACCATACCATTACCATACCATTACCATACCATTACCATACCATTACCATACCATTACCATACCATTACCATACCATTACCATACCATTACCATACCATTACCATACCATTACCATACCATTACCATACCATTACCATACCATTACCATACCATTACCATACCATTACCATACCATTACCATACCATTACCATACCATTACCATACCATTACCATACCATTACCATACCATTACCATACCATTACCATACCATTACCATACCATTACCATACCATTACCATACCATTACCATACCATTACCATACCATTACCATACCATTACCATACCATTACCATACCATTACCATACCATTACCATACCATTACCATACCATTACCATACCATTACCATACCATTACCATACCATTACCATACCATTACCATACCATTACCATACCATTACCATACCATTACCATACCATTACCATACCATTACCATACCATTACCATACCATTACCATACCATTACCATACCATTACCATACCATTACCATACCATTACCATACCATTACCATACCATTACCATACCATTACCATACCATTACCATACCATTACCATACCATTACCATACCATTACCATACCATTACCATACCATTACCATACCATTACCATACCATTACCATACCATTACCATACCATTACCATACCATTACCATACCATTACCATACCATTACCATACCATTACCATACCATTACCATACCATTACCATACCATTACCATACCATTACCATACCATTACCATACCATTACCATACCATTACCATACCATTACCATACCATTACCATACCATTACCATACCATTACCATACCATTACCATACCATTACCATACCATTACCATACCATTACCATACCATTACCATACCATTACCATACCATTACCATACCATTACCATACCATTACCATACCATTACCATACCACCGTTGGCCCAGCTATTGGATTGTGTTCCAAATTTCTTGCAAGGGCTTCATAGTACTATCCTCAATGTGACACGCGTGGTAAAGTTATTGCAGACAATGCATTCAGCTCAGCGCTGTGTGACTCCAAAACCAAAACCAACTCCATTACTTTGGCCAATTGACTTATATTTGCACTCAAAATAAAATACAAAAAATAAAGCTGAAATGACAAAGCAGCAGAAGCAGTATCACTACCGTTAGACTGCTACGTATTGCATGCGCCATCGCCGTTCATGCCACTCCCATCACACAATTCTGCAAGCAAAAACTGTTTGACATAAATTTTGCGCTGTAAACAAAAGTAGATTTGTATGTATGTACATATTTTTATTTTGAGTTTTCTATATTGCTGCAATTTAGTAAACAAATATTTAAAAGTATGATACATAAAAGATGCTGGTAAATTTATATGGATAATTTTTTGTTTCGAAATGCATCTGCGTCGCTATAATTTTGAGTGCAGCACGATTTCGTAATTTTTGTTTTTTTTGTTCATCGGTTTGTTTGTTGGATGATAAAATTTTTAGAGGTTTGGTACATGACTGGATCAAAACTGGATGATAGCAAGATGGAAGTTATTGATTCAACTGCATTGAAACTGTTAACCTTTAAGGTGTTCTTAATTCGATTCTCGGTGAAGTCAATATAATTTTTATATGTTTTTTATATAACTTAAAAAGTTTAATTTTAACACCATAAAGAGTCAAAGTAAAAAAATATTTTTTTAGAGTTCTTATATTGACCTCACCGAGAATCGAACTCAGGTGTCTTCAACGCTCAACCCAGGTGTCTACCACTATGCCATCACGTACTTATGCTTGTCGGCGTATAATTGCGGGCTTCTTCTATGACAGTAATGACAGTACCTTCGCTGTTGGATTAACAGTTTAATTTAAGTTTTCGCATTTACTCTCCCTCCCATTTAGTTCTTATTCTTCTCTATATCTATCTCTACTTAGTACATGTGTCTATCTCTCTCTACATCTATTTTTATATCTGTACCTATATTTTTGCACGGCGTCCACCGTGGTGTAGCGGTTAAGTGTTCGGCCTTCTACACCAAGTCGTGGCGGTTCGATGCCCGGCAAAAGTAACATCAAAAATTATTTTGGAAAAACAATTTTTTTAAACGGGGTCACCCCTCGGCAGTAGTTTGGCAAACTCTCCGGGTGTATTTCTGCCATGAGAAGCTTCTCAGCAAAAAATTCATTTGCTTTGCAAGTGCCGTTCGGAGTCGGCAAAAAACTGTAGGTCCCGCCAACTTGTAGGAAAAACTCAAAAGCAACACACCACAATTTGGAAAGAGAAGCTCGGCTAAAAATCTCTTTAGAGGTTATGATAACCTCTTGGTATATCGCCGCCATTAGTTTTTTTTTTGTTTGTTATATTTGTACCTACATATATCTCTCATCCCTATCCCTATTAAAGGAGGCAATTTTAGTTCATTAAAGTGATCGGAGATTTCGAGCTAGTTCACCAAAATGAACTAGTTCATGTAGTTTGTTTTTAGTTCATTTGGTTCAATTATTTATATTCCTTTCCCTTAGGGAAGGGGTATCAAAAGATGCCTTTGGCCTCAATAATCCAGTGGCGCGTCTCTTGAAGCCTCCTCCTATATTTTCAACGTGTTTTTGCAGTTGACTCTTAAAGGAAACAAATACCACCTTATGTACGGTAGTACAAACCTTGCTAACGGGTAGCGGAAAAAATATTGGGTAATTACTGCGTGGCGCTTACCAAAAAAAGAGGATAAAATAGTGGGCACTTTTGTTCAGCGAGTTGCCTTTTCTACCCATGTTGAAGTTGCTAATTCGTGTCGAAAGTTATGGAAGTATGTCGAATTATGCGTTTTTATTTCGATGCCTACTCTTACCCACAGTCATTTTTGGTATTGCAGAGCACTAATTTGTGATTTTGTTTTCACCATGGCTAGCGCTGGTTGACAGGGACTTTACTTTAGCACGTGTTTTGGTTTCTCGCTATTTTCTCATTCTCAATAAATTCTATAAATTTGAAAAAAAATTTACATAGTTCATTTGAAATTTTGAACTAGTTCGCGCGATCATTTACATGATCTAGTTCAATGAACTAATTAGTTCATTAAATACCCAAATCTAACCTCTATCCCTTATGGAAATATCAGATGGCTGGTAAAATTTGTCTATATTGTCTATGTATAAAAACTGCAATTATCCGGGGGCGTGACGCTGCCCACTTTTTCAAACCTGAATGTAGCCTATGCCGCATATATCCCGTCATCACATGAACTTACTGTACAAATTTCAGTTTCAGTTTTTGATTTTTTTTTATTAATATTTCCTACCCAATCAAAGCTCATTAAAACGAGACAAAGAAGAGTTCAAAAAACTTATAATGTAATAAATTTCAAATAAACATATTTTCAATGTAAAAACTCGCGTGCTGCGGCCGAAATTCGCATCCATTATTGGCAATTAAAGAGTCAGAACCAAAATAAAAAAAAAAACCATAATGTAAAATATGTTAACAAAGTTTTCATGCAGACGCCTTCATCAGCAGGCCAATGAACCCAATGAAGATTACACGCAAATCAGCTTACCAAAAGAAGAAAGATCTAAAAAATTAAACGCAAAATTCCAAAAAAAATATATATATTCAGAAACAAACACAAAATTAATTGGTTAAGAAATTGCGGGTGTTTCAAACGCGAGCGCAAAATATGCGCAGGCGTAAGATAATGAAGCGCGTCGCAGAGAGAAGTAGAAATTTAAAATTTTGATTTGCATAAAATGGACAGTTGAATTCAACATGGAAGAGGTACAAGCAAGTTGAACGCTTTAGCTTGTTCTTCCATATTGCACAAAGTAATAAATTACTTTGAAAAGCATGAAAAATAAAAAAAATATTATATAATAAAATTTACAACTTTGAACTCACGTAGCCGCAATGCCCCAATTTACTACCACAGATGGTTTATTGGCCTTACATAAGCGTCAACACGCCTTTCAAACTACTTTTTTCTCCACTCACTTGCATGGTGACTTTTTCCTTTGCTAAAAATAAAATGTCACAAACTTCTTCCATCAAAAGCCTATAGCCGTCATTTGCTCATTTTTGTGTGTAGGCAGCCTAGTTGTCAACACCTTAACAGCTGCAAAGGTATATTTTACTTGCTAATTTTAAGTTTAAGGCTCACAAAAAATGAACTAGTTCATGTAAGTATTTCAGTTCTATTCAGAGGCGGGTCTTTTGATATCTTCTCCTACACTTTTCAATGTGTTTTTGCAGTTGACACTTACAGGAAACAAATACCTCCTTATATCCGGAAGTACAAACTCTGCTAACTAGCAGCGGATAAAATCTTGGGTAGTTACTGGGTACTGCTTACCAGAAAAGAGGATAAAAAAGTGGGCATTTTGTTCAGCGAGGTTCTTTTTCTACCCATGTTGGAGTTGCTAACTCATGTCGAAAAGTATCGAATTATGCGTTGTTATTTCGATGACAACTCTAAACCATAGCCATTTTTGGTATTGCACAGCACTAATTTGTGTTTTTGTTTTCACCATGGCTAGCGCTGGTTGGCTGTGACTTTACTTTAGCACGTGTTTTGGTTTCTCGATATTTCTCTTCTCAATAAATCCTATAAGTTTGACGAAAATGTTACATAGTTCAAGTAGTTCATTTGAAATTTGGAACTAGTTCCCGCGATTACTTCCATTAAATAGTTCAATGAACTTACTAGGTCATGAACTACACAAGTCTAACTTCTATATTAAATACAGCAGATTTTCGCGACTTTGTCTACGAAACTTACAAAAACGAACCATAAATACGAGTAGAATACAGCGCGACCTAGCGGGAATATCTTTTGTAATAGAACCAGCACCATCTAGGAGGCAAAAATATAGCCTATGTCTAGAGAACTTATCCAAAGAATGAAAGTTTCCGAACCAAATCGTCACACAAAAATCCCCTACAGTTTTATATATGCATACATATATGAAAGTTAAAAAGTTTATGAATTGGAAGACTAGGTTCATTCCTGTAGGGGGCGTGGCAAAGACTATTTTCCAATTCAAACTTTTCTATTTATTGCTAAGAGAAGATCGTAGATCATCACTGCCTATTTTGGTTGATGAGAGATAGTATTAACAGCTTGGTTGCCTCTGTACTAGACAGTCAGTACAGTGCCATTTAAACTGTTAAGATTTCCTCTTACCCTTACCAAAACCTTGATTTTTTCCCAGTTTGCTTTGGATAAATTTCTTCGCTTCAAGTAGGAGACGAGTCGAAACTTGATATTTCTTACCCAGAAGAATTCGTAGTCCTCTTTGCCGAGCTTGGCTGATGACAGTTTTAATTGTATTAAAAGTTTTGTTGCCTTGGTACTAAACAGTTAACACAGTATCTCCTAAACGGACAATAGTTTGGCTGCCTGTGTACTACACATTTAATACAGTGTTTCTAAATTACCTAACAGTTTTGTTGCCCCTATACTGGGCAGCCAATACAGTCACCGAATCGTTGGTTTTGTCCCAGTTTGCTATGTATTCAAATGCATCATTCAAGGAGCTGCTATCTAGTTGGATGAATCTCTTCGCTTCAAGTAGGAGGCGAATTGAAACTTTAAATTTCTAGCCCAGAAGAATTTGTAGCTCCTCTTTACCGAAATTGGCTGTTGGGAGTTTTAATTGTATCAACAGTTTGGTTGCCTTTGTATTTACTAGACAGCTTGGTTGCCTTTGTCCTAGGCATTCATTCCAGTGTTGCCCAAACTACCAAACAGTTTTGCTGCCTGTGTGCTAAGCATTCAGTCCAGCGTTTCTCAAACTGTTTAGTTTTCCTTTCACACCTGATACACAAGCTCTGAACACTATCATACCAATATGATATCCTCTTTAGCAAGGTGGTCTGCCTTTCAGTATATAGAACTATTTCTTTTTCCAGAGCTATGAAAGCTTAGGCGATATTTAGCTTCCAAACCGTAATCCACGAGCCCTAGAAATTTTGATTACTCTAAAAAAATAATTCGAGGTGGGTAATATATGTACAATATTAATATAAAGATCCACTTTTTCGCTTCAGAAATTATTAGTATCATTAACAATTTTGGTGTTTTTTCTGTTTCCTTTTGAATGGGAGTTTAATTTCTGTTAATTACTTTTACTCAATTAACTTTCTTGCATCAATCAGTTCTACCGCATTTAATGACTGCTGATTGTCTTTACTTCAAAGTTGCTCCAAAAATGGTTTGTGTTTATTATTTTGTTGTATTTTTTGGTCGGTCACAAAAAAAAAATTATTCTGTTCTTTTCCTTTCCATCGGCGTTTCTTTAATAACTAGCACAACTTTGCGGTTTTTATTCCTTAGCAGAATATTAATGTGTGTTTATTAGGGTGGGGCGAAAAAGCGGCTTTTACTTGGGTTGATTCTTTAACGTTATCCAAGTGCTTTTGCAGACATCTCCCGAAATTTGGTCTCTAGTAACCCTATGCGTGCCTGAATACTTGTAACTTTACACCCTAATGCCTTCGCGCACGCGCATACCCCACATTCAAGTTGTGCTTTCAGTTCTTACCAAGTACTTAGTTGTTTGTGATTTCCCGCTGATAAGCGCTTGCTGATTCTTGAATGTAAAATAAACTGAAAGGTTTCAAAAAAAAAAAAAAATTAAATACAAATATTAAAAGCGTTTAAAAAAAACAATAAAAATCAGATACAAATAAAAAATGGAGATATGAAACAACAAAAAAAAATAAAATTTATTAAAAGGAAGTACCTTCACCAGAAACTTTAAATTGAATTCACTTATCTTTCATCAACTCATTTGCGAATTCTGAAAAGTTTGTATGAGTAATCTTTTAAGTACTAGCTGGTGGAAGGGATACAAGCTGGCCATTTATAGTTGTATCATTGCGTATCTTTATTTCAGGTTTATATTCACAAGAACAATTAGTACCAGCTAAACGAGTGTAGCTAAATAATCAAAATTACAGGTTTAATAAATGAAAAAAAAAAAAAATAAAAAAAAAAAAATAAAACTAAATAAAATAAAAAAAAAAAAAAAAAAATGAAACAAAATAAAGTAAAATAAAATACCAAAAGTAAAAAAAATGAAAAAAAAAATAAATTAAAAGAATATTGAATTAAACAAAGAATTAAAATTAAATAAACAAATAAAAAACAAAATAGATTAATCAAATCAAATGAAGTACAAAAAAAATAAAAAAAAAATTAATAAAAAATAAATAAATAAAATTTTTTTAAATAAAATAAAGCGAAATGAAAGAGAAGAAAATTTAATGAAATTAAAAAAAATTAATTAAAATTAAATCAAACAATTTAAAAAAAATAAAAACCAAAAATTAAAAAATAGTAGGGAACTAAAATAAAATAAAGTAAAATAAAAAAATAAAAAAAAGATATACAAAATAAAGTAACAAAAAAAAGTAATATATTTTTTGTTTGCTTTTTTTTATAAATGTAAAATTAATAAAGTAAATAAAGCAAAATGAAATTTAAAAAAAATATAGTAAAGTAAAATAGAATAAAAAAAAAAAATTAAATAAAATAAAATAAAATAAAATAAAATAAAATAAAATAAAATAAAATAAAATAAAATAAAATAAAATAAAATAAAATAAAATAAAATAAAATAAAATAAAATAAAATAAAATAAAATAAAATAAAATAAAATAAAATAAAATAAAATAAAATAAAATAAAATAAAATAAAATTAAAAAAATAAAATAAAACGAAATAAAAAAAAAATAAAATAAAATAAATTAAAAAAAAAAAAAATAAAATAAAAAAAAAAATTAAAAAAAAAAAAATAATAAAAAAATAAAATAAAATAAAATAAAAAGAAAATTTAAAAAAACTACATAAAAAAAAACTACATAGAACAATGTAAAAAAAGTTTAAGTAAATAAAAAAAAAATACATCAAAATTAAAAAAAAAAAACGAGAAAAATTAAAAATTAAGAATAATAAAACAATGTAAAATAAAGTAAATTGAAGTAATAGAAATAAAAGTAAAATAAAAAATAAATTCCATTATTTGAAACAATAATAAAAAAATGAGAAAAATTTGAAATATTTAAAATAAAACAAGTAAGGAAGTCTAAGTTCGGGTGAAACCGAACATTACATACCCAGCTGTGCACATAAAATGCTGTTATTCTTTGTTTTGTATAGTTAATGGTGTTAAAATTAATACAAATTGCTTGACTCATAAGTGGGCGGTGCCACGCCCACTTTCCAAAATTTTGAAAAAATTATGTAAAGAATATGAAAGTTGATGTATGTACCAAATTATATTATTATAGCGAAATCAGTTAATTAGATATGGACTTTTCAATATTTCCACCTCCTGTCAATATAACTTTTATGAAAAAGTAGGCGTGGTCGGGAAGCGATTTCGTTTATTTTCTATAGCTGAATTTACCACAACAATAGTATGTCCTCTACGAAATTTCGTTATACTAGCATAAACTGTTCTGAAGTTATTAAGAGTCAAAATTTTAAAATTTCTTCAAATATACGTGGGCGGTACCACGCCCCCTTTTCAAAAATTTTTATAAAATCGGCCTAAGAACATCTAAATCAATACATATTGCAAATTTTATCATTGTAGCTGCTTCTAATATTGAATTAACCCATTTTATACGTTTTCGAAATTTTCGATATCGAAAAAGGGGCGTGGTTATGGTCCGATTTTACCCATTTTCAATAGCAATCTATTCTGAAGCCAAATTTGGTGAAGATATCTCATTATTTGCTCAAGTTATCGTGTTAACGGACAGACGGACGGACGGACAGACGGACGGACATGGCTCAATCAAATTTTTTTTCGATCCTGATCATATTGATATATGGAAGTCTATATCTATCTCGATTCCTTTATACCTGTACAACCAACCGTTATCCTAACAAAGTTATAATACCCTGTGTACAAGTACAGCTGGGTATAATGAAATAAACAATATAGCTAAACAAAATAAAATAAATTAAATTAAAAAAAATTAAATAAAATTAAATAAATAAAATAAAAAAATTAAAAAGAAATTAAAAAATTAAAAAAAAATTGAAATATTAAAAAAAAATTAAATTAAAAAATTGAAATTAATAAAATAAAATTAAAAAAATAAAAAATATTATAAAATAAAAAAATTAATTAATTATTAAATTATTTAATAATAATAGAATAAACCAAAGTAAAAATTTTTTTTACAATAAAATAAAAAAAAAAACAAAAAAAAAAATTAAATTAATATTAAATTTAAAAAAATTCAATAAAATAAAAATTAAGTAAAATAGAACAGTGAAAAATAAAATAAAATATGTAAAATAAAATAAAACATACTAAACTATAAGAAACAAAAAAATAAAAAAATAAAGTAAAATAAAATTAAATTAAAAAAGTTTATGGAGGTAAATTATGCAAAAATTATTATTTGCTATTCAAAAACTCACCGAATTTTCAAACTGCCCTCAGTTAAAAAAAAAAAAAAAAAAAAAAAATCCATTTACACCCAACAATCAATAGCCAACATAAAAAAATACTCCCTTCAAATAATGCCAAGTGCACAAGGCCGCACTACCCACAATTACCAATTAACCAAATTCAAGTGTATTTGGCAATATTGCAAAAAAAAGCGAGCACAATAATTTTGCAAAATCAGGCAGTTAATCAAAAATAAGTACCTAAACAATGGTCAAAACAAATCTGTACCCTCTCAAACAACCACAAAATAGTTAGCAATAAAACGTGTACATACGCTCGTTCGAACAACTCGTTTTGTAATATGAATTTATTTTATTCTAACGCTTGAAGGGATTTTTTGTGGCAGCTTTTGATTTATGAGTGTTGATTTTATTTATATTTTTTGTTGCTATTGATACAATTATTATTTTTGTTATTATACTTTGCCGCAAGAGCATTTGTAATTTATCTAAATTGTGACTGTGCTATATGCACGAGTTCAGTTTAATTGGTGTTGTAGGTGTTTGGTAAATTTGCCTAACAAATAAATTTTTTATCCTTTCGCTTTTTTATGATATACATTTTTTTTATTTATACAAACATTCATGCCGGATATTAAGCTCCTAGGTCGATTTCACTAATTTTAATTTGATAGTAATATTTTTTTTCTTTTTCGTTATATAGAGAGCTCACTGTACTTCAAGCTTTTCGATTGTTCTAAATGCCGTGAGTTGATCTATTTTAGGAAAAAAAAAATTGGAATTTCGTTTTCTTTTATTATCCACCAAAGCTTTTTATTCCTTATCCCAATTACCAAAAGTCATTATTTAATTACCAATGTAAACATAATTAATCATTATCTGACAAATCATTAGTTGCTTATGACATGCGAGTCCAAAACGACAGTTTGATATTTACTTAGCCTCGCTTATAACAGGAATTGGAGCATTTTTTTGCGCTGGGGGTCATACAAGAAAGGGGTATATTGTAGTTGTAGGCAGTGTGGGCAGGGTATAATATATTTGGAGTCATAAATGACTGGTGGAAGAGTCATAAATAATGCGTGGAAGAATCATAAATGACTCATTGATACTCATTGATGAGTCAAAATAAATAATTGATGAGTCAAAAATAATTCATTGATGAGTCAAAAATGATTCATTGATGAATCAAAAATGATTCATTGATGAATCAAAAATGATTCATTGATGAGTCAAAATTGATTCATTGATGAGACAAAATTACTCATTGATGAGTCAAAAATGATTCATTGATAAGACAAAAATTACTCATTGATGAGTCAAAAATGACTCATTGATAAGTCATAAATGACTCATTGATGAGTCAAATATGACTCATAGGCGAGTCATTTATGAAATGAAGTTTCAAGCAGAATACACATGTTTACACATCAAACCTCACGAGTACTTGGTACTACCCCCTTTTTTTTTTAATTTTTTTTTTATCATTTCATTACAAAGTTATTTGACCAGCTTTAGCAATTTCAATTAAATTGATTATTCATGTCAGCCGTTTCATTAAGTAGATCATTAAAGTGCAAAAGTAATTAGAACTTTATAAAACTGGTTCAGTGAAATTCATTATTATTGTCAGTCTTTCAAATGCTCACGCAATAAAATTTGATTGATGCGAACAGTTACATGTGAATTGTTAACAAAAGTGTTATTTGTGAAAGGAAAAAAATTTGGATCGTATATAAGTTGAAGCAATGAATTTTTGAACGCTAAATACTGGTAAGGCACGCATTGTGGGCGTACGAAAGTCAAAATGAACTGATATTGTGACAAAAGAAATTGTCATGATTACCTCATAGGAGCGAAGCTATTCACACATTTGACGCACATTTTTACTTGAGGAAAAGATTTTTAAATCTGCTTGATTGTAGAAGTATCTATGCAAAATCAAGCTTATGCTACTTTCCTTCCCCATTATTTGCGTTTTTTTATTTGATTTTATTTTGGTTTAATTTTTTATTTATATTTTTTATTTAATTTTATTTTATTAATAATTTTATTTTTTTATTTTAATTCATTTTATTTTTTTATTAATTCAATTTTGTTTTATTTTTATTAAATTTTTTTTTGTTTTTATTTTATTCACTTTATTAAATTTTCTTTTTTTTCTTTTTTTTTAATTTAATTTTTTGTTATTTTTTTTTTTTCATTTTATTTTGTTTTATTTTTTTATTTCAGTTTATTTTATTATTTATTCATTTAATTTAAATGAATTAATTTAATTTTTTTCTATTTTTTTAATTTTATTTTTATATGTTTTATTTTTATATATTTTATTTTACTTATTTTTATTTTATTTATTTGAGTTTATTTTATTTTTTTTCTAAATTTTTTAAGATATATTTTCTTATTTAGTTTTATTTTTTTATATATAACTTTTTTATTTAATTTTTTTTTTTCATTTTGTTTTGTTTTATTTTATTTATTTTGTTTTAATTTCGTTTATTTTATTTTTTTTGTACTTTTTTTTATTTTTATTTTATTTTATTTTATTTTAATTTTTTTTAACTTATTTTATTTTATTTTATTTTATTTTATTTTTTTTAATTTTATTTTATTTTATTTTATTTTATTTTATTTTTTTTAATTTAATTTAATTTTATTTTGTTTTGTTTTGTTTTATTTTATTTTATTTTATTTTATTTTATTTTATTTTATTTTATTTTATTTTATTTTATTTTATTTTATTTTATTTTATTTTATTTTATTTTATTTTATTTTATTTTATTTTATTTTATTTTATTTTATTTTATTTTATTTTATTTTATTTTATTTTATTTTATTTTATTTTATTTTATTTTATTTTATTTTATTTTATTTTATTTTATTTTATTTTATTTTATTTTATTTTATTTTATTTTATTTTATTTTATTTTATTTTATTTTATTTTATTTTATTTTATTTTATTTTATATTATTTTATTTTATTTTATTTTATTTTATTTTATTTTATTTTATTTTATTTTATTTTATTTTATTTTTTTTTATTTTATTTTATTTTATTTTATTTTATTTTATTTTATTTTATTTTATTTTATTTTATTTTATTTTATTTTATTTTATTTTATTTTATTTTATTTTATTTTATTTTATTTTATTTTATTTTATTTTATTTTATTTTATTTTATTTTATTTTATTTTATTTTATTTTATTTTATTTTATTTTATTTTATTTTATTTTATTTTATTTTATTTTATTTTATTTTATTTTATTTTATTTTATTTTATTTTATTTTATTTTATTTTATTTTATTTTATTTTATTTTATTTTATTTTATTTTATTTTATTTTATTTTATTTTATTTTATTTTATTTTATTTTATTTTATTTTATTTTATTTTATTTTATTTTATTTTATTTTATTTTATTTTATTTTATTTTATTTTATTTTATTTTATTTTATTTTATTTTATTTTATTTTATTTTATTTTATTTTATTTTATTTTATTTTATTTTATTTTATTTTATTTTATTTTATTTTATTTTATTTTATTTTATTTTATTTTATTTCATTTTATTTTATTTTATTTTAAAGGTAAATTTAATTTAGGTAAATTTTTCTCAAAAAACACATTTTTATTTATTTTATTTTATTTTATTTTATTTTACTTTATTTTATTTCACTTTATTTTATTTTATTTTGCTTTTTTAGATTGTTTGTTTTTTTATCTTGCATAGACAAAAAGTCGACACAGCATTAATTGCGCGCAATAAAATGCTAAAGTGCAATAAAATTACTAACACAGCTAACGCGCACCTCGTTTTAGAAGAACAGCCTCGCATCGCTACTAATTTGGCATTTAATGCCACACAATCAATAGCTCGTTTTTCACCACCTTACATTTGTTACCAATCGAAGTACCTCTTTTTTTTGTATTTTTTTGTTTATGCGAGCGCATTAATTGCGGGAAGAAATCAATTTGTTCTGCATTGCATAGCATTTATTTTACCACATCTAATTGTCGTAGAATGCCGGCACATTTAACGTGCTAATTGTACTCATTTAAATGCTAAGCAGCGTAGTAATTTTTCGTTAATGTTTGGATTGTGAAATGATGTTACGTCTTTTAGTTTATTTCAACATACCTATGTGTGTACGTCATTATTGAAGGTGTGGAAGTGAAAAGTATTGAACAAGTTCGTTGCTTAAGTCTTTTGTTCTATGGCTTTTATGGTAATTATTGCATAGGTTGGTTTGCATAAATTTTGATTTAGTGGGTTGGCTATTTAACAGCATAAATTACAGCTTAATTATTCTATTTTATATTATTTTATTTTGTTTTATTATATTTTATTTTATTATATTTTATTTATTTTATTTGATTCTATTTTATTTTGTTTTACTTTTTTATTTCATATTGAAAGGTCCTTTTTTTCTTTTTGCCATCTCTTTGGGCTGTGATTTATATTCTACCTTTGTATATAGTATGAGACTTTAATGCCCTCCTTCATGACCTCTATAATCGCTGCCGAGTTAAGAATAACTAACGTCATGAGTGCCTCACATCAACCGCCTGACTTAAAAATCGTGCACATTGCCACTATTTTGCAAGACAAACTATTTTACCCTCTGTGCTCTGCTATTTACATTGTTGCTATTCTAATTTGTTGGCAGCGCTTACATAAACGGTGGCTATCAACGTACATATATAGAGTACTTTGTGTGCTACCCACGCAGCATTGGCTGTGCCCATAAAATTGAAATGCAAAGCGAAATAAAAAAGAAATTAAAACAGAATTTCAAATGACATTAAAGCGAAAAAAATAAAGCAAAATGTACTCTTAGCATTTCAAGTCAACCCGTTTTTTCGCTTATTTGGTTTATCTCCCACTTCTATCTAACGCTCCTTTTTCTTGGCATACGTTTTTTCTGGTATGCGTTTTTTATTCTATTTTTCTTGAATTTTTGTTGTTGTTATTTGCTTTGTGGCGTTGATTTCCTTATTTGCATTGTTGGATTGGTGCTGACAGCAAATGCTTTTAAATTCATTTTTCTTGCAGACATTTTATCCAATGCTGTTGCCATATATTTTTTCTTCGTCGGCCTCTAAGATTTCGTTGGCTGTGTCATGCACATAGTAAAGAGTACAAAATGAAGATATTTATATAATTTCATTTATTTCTTTCATTTATTTTTTTTTTCTTTATTTTATTTTTTTCTTTTCTTTTTTATTTTATTTTATTTTATTTTATTTTATTTTATTTTATTTTATTTTATTTTATTTTATTTTAATTTATATTAGTTTATTTTATTTTATTTTATTTTATTTTTATTTTTTTTTATTTTATTCTATTTTTTTTTTACTTTATTTTATTTTATTTTTTTATTTTATTTTATTTTATTTTAATTTATTTTATTTTATTTCATTTTATTTTATTTTATTTTATTTTATTTTATTTTATTTAATTTTTATCTTTTTATTTTATTTTATTTTATTCTATTTTTTTTACTTTATTTTATTTTATTTTTTTATTTTATTTTATTTAATTTTTATTTTTTTAATTTATTTTATTTTATTTTATTTAATTCTATTTTTTTTACTTTATTTTATTTTATTTCATTTTATTTTATTTTATTTCATTTTATTTTATTTTATTTTATTTTATTTTATTTTATTTTATTTTATTTTATTTTATTTTATTTTATTTTATTTTATTTTATTTTATTTTATTTTATTTTATTTTATTTTATTTTATTTTATTTTATTTTATTTTATTTTATTTTATTTTATTTTATTTTATTTTATTTTATTTTATTTTATTTTATTTTATTTTATTTTATTTTATTTTATTTTATTTTATTTTATTTTATTTTATTTTATTTTATTTTATTTTATTTTATTTTATTTTATTTTATTTTATTTTATTTTATATTTTTTATTTTAGTTTTTTTTTAGTTTATTTTTTTTTAATTTAATTTTATTTTATTTTATTTTCTTTTAACTTATTTCATTTTATTTTATTTTTATTTTATTTTTTTTATTAATTAATTTTTTATATTTTTTATTTAACGTCCGGTTGCGCTTCCCTCCTAAAAACACCCTTTACCCTCACAGCATCATTAGGGTGAACGCGCGCTCTTGCTCACGCTCCCATCTCGTATTATTAAGTAATTGATCGCTCGCTTTTTTCCACCCATAAATTTGGTTTTTATTTGCATTGTTGTTGTTGCTGTTGCTCCCGCTATAGACTTTGTTCTTATTGTGCTACCACTTATGTCAGTATTTGTTTGCATACAACATATTTGCTATGCTTGTTGTTGTTAGTGTTGCCCAAGCCACAGCAGATTGCTCAAGTCCCTAACTACTCTAAGATACATAGTCTATGTGGCAAAAGCCGCGTTTCGCTGAAAAATTGTATTTCGATATTCTTGTGGAAATTGGAGCTGTTTGCATGCGAAATGCCAAACAATGTCTGCTGCGGCACGACTTATCTTACAAATATACATACACCGATGCATACATGTTGTTGCTTTAGCTATTGTTGTTATTTTATATTTTATGCTCTTTCCATGTTATTATAATACTTTAGCTGTTACAAATTTCGTATTTATCTCTATTCACTTTTTTGTGCATGTTTGTAAGCAAATTTTGAAGTTTGAAAGAGTTTGTGCCTTATTTGGCTGCTTTTGGGTGTTGGTTTTCTTTCTTGCATGTTTTGCGGAAAAGTGCAAGTATAAATTACAATTTAAATGAAATAAACGACATTAGAATGCGTATAAAGAGCAAGAAAGGCATATACCCATGTAATTGTTGGAGTAATAAAATTTAAATGGAGTCAACACCATATTTGTCTGCACTTTTTTAGCACTAATTTGGTGTGTATTTTTTTGGGTGTGCGATCAAGTTTGTGTCTTAAGTCTTTTGATGTGAAAAATTAATAGCTTTGCGGTATGAAATATTCAGTGAATGAAATCCTTTGCAAGCATTAGATTATGCTGTATATTAAGACATTATACATATGATGGTAATTATTGGATACCTAGTAGTTGAATACACACAGTTAAATTTAAAGTTAAATTTTGTCGGCTTCTTTTAAAAAGCTTTTTTTTTTTTAATTCAGTCAGATGTGAAACTTTGTTGTATTTCTCACATGTGTACGTTAGATATGACTTTAGAGATAATACAAAGCAAACTGATACCGTGGTAATAACTACAGTTTGACTCTAACAACTTGTTGAAGAAGTAAATAAAATAATTTAACTAGACAAATTAATAATAATTTTTCTTTTCATTTCTTTCGTTTCAGGTATGTTCATATATAAATGTCAAAGCAACTATTTAGTCAAAAGACCCACGGGCGATGGCATACTAACGATTATGATGCTATTAAAAAAACGCTAGAGGTGTGGAAATCAACTCAAATTATTTATTTACATTTTTATACCTACAATATTGGCATTCATGTAAAACCGTTCACAGTTTTCAATTTAAATTTTAACAGTTAAGATGTCACTGATTTATTTTTAACAGTTTAGATATCGCTGGATTTGAAGGAGAGAGTGAGTTTTTGCGCCTGTTATATTATTACTCATATCAGTATTCAATAACGATTAAACGTCCAAAGGTGCGATCCAGTGATATCCAAACTGTTAAATATTTCAGTAATGTATCAGTGGAAGACTACTGTACACTAAGAATTAACACGAAGAAAATAGTTTGCCGTGTGATAGTTTGAAATAAATTTTCAACAGCTTAGATATCAAAAGATAGAAATATTTGTCAGTTTGAATATCACTGTATCGAAATTCAGATAGTTTGAGTATATTCGGCGCCGTCCTAAATACTATTTTACGTTTTACTCGCTTGTAAGCAATTATTAATTTAAAAAGTTTAGGTATCACTGGGATATTTTTAGCAGTTCTGATAGCTCTGGATTTTAAATATGTATTATATTTTTTCTCTTGCTCAATTTTTTTTAGCTATACCAGTATTCAAGAAGGTTTGTTCCTTCAAAGCTTGGATCCAGTGATATCAAAACTGTTAAAACTGCATACGAATGACTAGCTTAGATATCACCGAAAACATTCGCCGTGTCTTCCTAAAGCCCCATATAGCTTTTTATCGCTCGTGATTTTCTTTATAATATTCGGAAAAGCAAGAATATTCCATCTAGTGATATTGAAACTGTTGAATATTTAGATATAACTGGAATACTGCGCAAAATTAATATATCATATGCTACTATGGCAAAAACTTTAAATTTTTAACAGTTAGAATGGCACCGATAATTATTCAACAGTTTGAATGCCACTGTGTGAATCTCTGTGTGTTTAGGTATATTTTTGGATTTTTTAATTCTCGTTCTAGCTCCTGCTCGTTTGTTCTCATTTCAGTTGTCAAAGAAAACTTAAACCTTTGAAAGTTCAGCCCAGTGATATCAGAACTGCCAAATATTTTAACAGCTTAGATATCACTGTGTTTACATAAAGTTTGAGGAATCAAAACGTATGGTTTGCCAGAAAGATCCGTAGTCTTTTCAAATGACTAAACTTGGTTGATGGAAAATATATGCATGTAGGCCTCGAATCACCCAAAACGCTAGATTTTCTATGAAAATAAACTTTTTAATGACCATGCTATTTTAGCCCCATGTAATTGAAGGTGGAACCACATTAGTACAGACAAAAAAGTCATTTAAAGCCAATTAGTAATTTTAACGCATTTGCTCGCGTTTTCAGTATTTGTTTTGTCTTTAATTATAGTACATAAACAGCAAAGAATTTTTACATTTAATTAAAAGTATTTTAACTCGAACGTACTCGTAGTATTGCTCTACATATGAATGTGTGTATGTGTCTAAGTGTTAGTACAAAGAATGCGCCTTGGTGTAATTAAAAAGCAAAAAATGTCAAGCTAATTTGAAAATAAAATAAACAAAGCAAAAGACAGTAGCCAAACAAGTTGCCAGTTATGTAAATAAAAAAAAAATAAATAAAGTGCACAATGGAGCGTCCAAGTCCAAGTCAAATGAACTTTGTTTGTTTTTGTTTTAGCATATTCAAAGTTGTTTTCAATTCAGGGTTGCATTGCACTTTAATTTGACTTAGATATATTGCTAATGGAAAAACGAAGTAGAGTAACTAAGTTTATGCGCTCGTAGCTTTGAATATTTATTATAAATCAATGATTGCATCATGGTGCAGTCCATGGTGACGGGTGTGACGTTTAAACTTGCATTTTAAGGTTGAATTAATTACTAAAAAATTGCGAAGTTCTTCCCTTCTTTATTATACTTTCCTTTATTTTATTTCATTTTATTTTTTAATTTTTTTTTTAATATTTTTTATTAAAATACTTTATTTCATTTCATTTCCTTTCTTTTATTTTATTTGATTTTTTTAATTTTTTTTATTTTATTGCATTTTAATTTAGATTATTTTTTTTTTGTTTTATTTTATTCAAATCTTATTACCTTGTTTTATTTTATTTTTTGATTTTAATTTAATTTAAAATTTTATTTTATTTTATTTTATTTTATTTTATTTTATTTTATTTTATTTTATTTTATTTTATTTTATTTTATTTTATTTTATTTTATTTTATTTTATTTTATTTTATTTTATTTTATTTTATTTTATTTTATTTTATTTTATTTTATTTTATTTTATTTTATTTTATTTTATTTTATTTTATTTTATTTTATTTTATTTTATTTTATTTTATTTTATTTTATTTTATTTTATTTTATTTTATTTTATTTTATTTTATTTTATTTTATTTTATTTTATTTTATTTTATTTTATTTTATTTTATTTTATTTTATTTTATTTTATTTTATTTTATTTTATTTTATTTTATTTTATTTTATTTTATTTTATTTTATTTTATTTATTTTATTTTATTTTATTTTATTTTATTTTATTTTATTTTATTTTATTTTATTTTATTTTATTTTATTTTATTTTATTTTATTTTATTTTATTTTATTTTATTTTATTTTATTTTATTTTATTTAATTTTATTTTATTTTATTTTATCTTATTTTATTTTATTTTATTTTATTTTATTTTTGTTTATTTTATTTTATTTTATTTTATTTTATTTTATTTTATTTTATTTTATTTTATTTTATTTTATTTTATTTTATTTTATTTTATTTTATTTTATTTTATTTTATTTTATTTTATTTTATTTTATTTTATTTTATTTTATTTTATTTTATTTTATTTTATTTTATTTTATTTTATTTTATTTTATTTTATTTTATTTTATTTTATTTTATTTTATTTTATTTTATTTTATTTTATTTTATTTTATTTTATTTTATTTTATTTTATTTTATTTTATTTTATTTTATTTTATTTTATTTTATTTTATTTTATTTTAATTATTTTATTTTATTTTTTTATATTTTATTTAATTTTTATTTGTTTTTATTTGTATTATTTTAGTAAGTTTTATTTTTTTTTGTTTTCTAATATTTTATTTGGTGTTATTTTATCTTATTTTATTTTTTTATTATATTTTATTTTTGTACTTTACTTTGTTTTAGTTATTTTTTTATTTTATTTTTTAAATTAATTTTATTTTTTTTATTTTTTTATGGTTTATTTCTCTCTTATTTAATTTTTTAAATAGATTTTGTTTTATTATTTTTATTAACTTTTATTTTTTTATTTTATTTCATTTATTTTATTTTATTTTTTTTTTTTGTTTTTTTTTTTATTGTATTTTATTTTATTTTATTTTTTTTGTTTTATTTTATTTTATTTTATTTTATTTTATTTTATTTTATTTTATTTTATTTTATTTTATTTTATTTTATTTTATTTTATTTTATTTTATTTTATTTTATTTTATTTTATTTTATTTTATTTTATTTTATTTTATTTTATTTTATTTTATTTTATTTTATTTTATTTTATTTTATTTTATTTTATTTTATTTTATTTTATTTTATTTTATTTTATTTTATTTTATTTTATTTTATTTTATTTTATTTTATTTTATTTTATTTTATTTTATTTTATTTTATTTTATTTTTGTTTATTTTATTTTATTTTTTTATATATTTTTTTATTTTATTTTATTATATTTTATTTCATTTTATTTTATAACAACCACAGAGGAATAACCCACACACGCACACACACAAACAAATATCCTCTAAAATGCTTATTTTACGCTGCGCCAAAATGCAAGCCGCGCATGCGCTGCTGGTCTTTCATGATTTTGTAAATTCATTCTCCATTTTTCATGGGTCAGTTTTGACAGCGGGATACTCTTCTCTACAATACTTATACAACAGCTTGCCTCAAATTGCAGCTGAAATTAATGCATACAAAAGTTACACACATGCAGCTAGCTTACATACTGAATTTGCGTCTGATCACTGATCATTCAAGGCCTTCTGCTTCACCTTGCTGTATTCGCGCCAGATACTTTAATCTTGTTTTTTTATTGTTGTTACGATCATTTCGCTTTTAAAGCAGTCATCAAAAGTCAATGGAAAATTGTTTAACTATAAAAGAAATATGCGCCACTGGCCGTCATTGAATTGCAGTAGCAGCAGCAGCATGCATGACTCGTCGAACTTTTTTCGAAATGAGCTCTCATATGTTGAACGATAAATATTGAATGCTCACCGCAGCGTGCGAAGGTCCGTCTTTGGCCGGCATCAATTTTGAATCAATTTTATTGTTGTCCACTGCATTCTTGTGTATAATTATTATATTTCAATGTAAATATGTAATGTTTGCACGAGTATATTGGTATGTGGCTGAAACCGGCTTAAGCAGTAATGGCAAATTATGAGAGTGAGCTGCTAAAGAGGATTTTGGACGATTCGCCTTAAATTCACATATTTAATATTTCAACCAGTTTTCATGCATCTTTTAGGAGCTTCGAGTTTTTTAAAATACTTTTTTTTTTTAATTTACTTCAGTTCTGCTTTGTTTTCGTTGAAATTCAGATGCATTTTGGCAAGCAATGTCATTACATTTTGCCTTGCACTGCGCCGTTTCAAGGACACTTCAATGGCGGTGTCGTGTCAATACATAAGGGCTCATAAAACGGAACCATCTATGAAGACATGCTAGTGAAAATAGTTTGCCAGCCACTTTACTATACTAGGTCAAACTATTTTATTCAATATTTGAACAGTTTAGTTGTCACAGGAAATTATGTGAGTGTTCTTTTTTATCACTGGATTGAATATCCCATCTATTTTTTGCTACTTTGTAATATCCAAACTATTATATAGTTCAACAGTTTGAATATCTCTGGGTTGGACCTAATAGTTTGAATATCACTGTAAGTCTACTCAACATTGAGTAGAAGTTTCCTTGCAAAAACAAATACTTTGCTACGTAAATTTCACAAAAATAGTTAATTTTAAATATTTTAACATTTAAGATATCACTGCGAAATATTTAACAGCTTGTGTATCACTTGGTCGAATATCTGAAGACTTAAGTATAAGTTTACCTCTAAACCTCCTCCTGTTTTGACCACTTTTCCTTCATTGCAGTATTGAAGAAGCAGAAAATGTTCAGATGTTCCTCCCACTGATATCTGAAATGGTAAATAGCTCAACAGTTTGGGTATCACTAGATCAAATCTCCTAGTTTGGATATCAATGGCAAAGCCTTGAAGATTATTTAATAGTTTTTTGAAAAAAAAAACATTTTGTCGGTTAGGATACCATTGGGAAATATTTAACAGTTTGCATATCACTTGGCCAAACATTTGAAGATTTGAGTACATGGTTGTCTTTAAAGCTAAAATTCTTTTAATACTTTTCAAACCCATTTAAGTATTCAGAAAGCCAAAAACTTCAGTAGGTCGCCCCTCTGACGCTTAAAATGGCAAATAGTCTATCAGTTTGGATATCACTAGATCAAACATCCTAGTTTTGATATCAATGGATAACCACCGCAGATTATTCAAAAGTTTCTTGGAAAAAAACATTTTTCGGTTAAGATATTATATATTAAAATATGTAACAGTTTGAATATCACTTGATGAAAAATCTATGTTTGCCTTATTAGCTTTTGTAGCTTTTACTAGCTTTTTTATTCTTTTCATTATTCAGGAAGCCTATAACCTTCATATGTTCGATGCAGTGATATTTTAAATATTAAATAGTTCAACAGTTTTGGTATCACTAGATTAAACCTCTTAGTTTGGTTATCATGGGAAAATTACTGAAAGTTATTTAATAGTTCCGTTAAAAAACATTTTGTCAGAGGCTAATATGACAAAAAATTCACTTTAAGCACTAAACAGTTCAGATATCACTGGGAAATAGTTAACAGTTTATACATCACTTGATGAAACCTCTAAATGTTTAACTCATTTTTTCCTGTGAATTCCAGCTCTAAATTGTTTACGTTGGCTTTCCTCATTTCAATATTCATTAGGAAGACAAACACTTGGGGATATTTGACTCAGTGATATCTAAACTGGAAACATAGTTTGAGCACCACTGGATGAAATACATCCGTTTGAA
The DNA here is from genome assembly GCA_964058755.1 of Campiglossa producta. Taxonomy (NCBI): domain Eukaryota; kingdom Metazoa; phylum Arthropoda; class Insecta; order Diptera; family Tephritidae; genus Campiglossa; species Campiglossa producta. Next base: position 18,478,855 of record CAXKVI010000004.1, on the reverse strand, counting down.
TACCACTGGAAGATTATTTCTACATTTTTGAAATATCACCTTTTAGCATATTCATGAAGAACTGTCAATTTTCAAGGACAACATTTGCAAATTTTCTTTGTCTTATTAGCATAATAATAAGTGAATCATTGCGCAGAGCTATTTTTGCAAAAGTATTAAATACTAAAACGACAGTGATGCCAAAGTTGAATGCGTGGGTGTGGCCAATTAACATAAAGTTAGGTGCAGCCACTAGCAAGCGGGAAATACTAGACTAAGAACCGGCTATTCGTTTCAGTTGTAGTTGCTCGACTAGAGACAACAGCAAAAACAAGTTGCAGCAGCGCGAGCTCACAAATATTTTTTGTTTGCCGTTTGCTCTTGAATGGGTACTTGAAAGTGACCAAGCAGCGAACAAAAGACAATGTGTAGTGCAGGCAAAAAAAAATTGTTATTAACAACAATAACAAACACTAGAGGCGTCAGTAGTCACGCCCGCGCACTTGCAAATTCCAATAAATGCTGCAAAACATAAATCTTTAATGATCGGTTACTTTGTATTGACGCCGTTGGTTTTGTAGTGCTTTTGGGTTGCTCGACTTTTGTTGTAATTACATTTTTTTTTTCATTTTCTACTTCTTTGCTATATTTAACGATCGTTTACAACCAGTTTTACTGGTCCAGTTTGCAAGCGTTCAAAATATACGTAATAATAACAGTCCAAGAAATAAATTTTACGCTTTAAATAAATAAAAATGCGAGTAAGGAAATTTAAGTGCGGTTGTACATAAAGATTATATACTTAGTTGTGAATGTATTTTTTTGCTTGCCACAGTTGACTTGCGATACAGTTGACTAAAATCACATAAAACCGGAAGAAAAACTGTTTGTAGTAACCGTGTGACTAGAATGGGAGTTTATCGAAAAAGTGATATACTCAATCCTTCAGAGGTTCAACCCAGTTATAACAAAACTGTTCTTATTTTTTATTGATAACTAAACTTTTCGAATATTTTTTTAAAATGAAAAACGTTTGTAGTGACATCCAAACTTTAAGGGTTGGTACAGTGATATCCAAACTGTGGATCATGAACAGTTTGGCACTCACTGGTTCGAACAGATAAATGTATTTGGATGGTGAGCACAGAAATGAGAAAGACGAAGGTATAAAAGGTTGCCAAACCTTCAGATTTTTCATCAAGTGACATAGAAACTGTTCATGTTCCAGGGATATATAAAATGTTCAAATAATAAATGTTTGTCTTATTAAATGTTAGTTTCAAGGAAACTATTAAATATTCTTCAGTGGTCTTCCATTTATACCCAAACTAGGCGGTTTCATCAAGTGATATCCAAACTTTTTAACAGTTCAGATATCACTGAAACGAACAATTGAAAATTGTTGGCTTCCTGAATACTTAAGTGAAGAAAAAACTAAAACTAGTAAACATGGAACGAAAATTAAGAAGGAAAACACGTACCTAAACCTTCAGATAATCCACCAAGTGATATACAAACTGTTCAACATTTCCCGGTATATCTAAACTGTTAAAATGTTTAAAGTTCTATAGTAAACAGCAAATATTATCAATTTGGCTCCCGTTTTTACAAAATCATAAAATTTTTAACTTTTATACCAATATTTGGAAATATTAGGCGTGGTTTTCATCAAATTTAGCAAATTTCAATATTAATTTATTCCAAAATTTATTAATTTTTGTTGAGGTTATATACATGTCTCTATAACCTACCGCATTACCTCATTTGATAAGCGCAACTAGGTATAAAAATTACCAACAACAATCAAAGGTTGAGGCAATGTTGCTGACTAAGCGTTGCGGTCGACAGCTCCAGTGAAGGGGTGCTATGAGTTTGTAGGGTGTTGTATCTGAGTTAATATCAATTTATATGACGCTCTATATGTACTCTAACGATTATTTGATCATATGTGGCACATTTGTTGTACCTACCAACCAGAAATAATATACACCACATATTTTTTTCCAAAACAAATTTCAAATAATTTACTTGTTGTTTGCCGCTGTCTTGTTTCATTTCAAATTCCGTAAACTAATAAATTATGCACTTATGCCGCCACTGGCGAATTGGTGCACTAAGTCAAGTCAGCTGTACAGAGTTCGATATTGGCTGCGGGTTGGTAGTTAGGTACCTGTTTTAGCCACACGCTGGCGGCCACTTTATTGAGCCATTTTTAACCTGATTGGTTCTTGTGCCCCTGTGTGTCAACATACATAAATTTTATTTTAATTGCTATGCTGATTAATGGCGGTACGATAAATACAACAAAAATTTCAAATATTTATGCGGAAATAAAAGTGTTGAGAAGCTAAGCCGACAGGCTGAAAAGTGTATTGGGAAAAAAATCTGCGATATAATAGATACACAATCAAGGATATCAAGTTAACATAGAGACGTCGAATAAACAAACAAAGATTATTGCAAAGATTTTGGACTGGCAGTGATATTCAAAGTAAGAACTTTAACCCAGTGATATATAAACTGATGGTTTTTGTCTGCCTAAATACTAAGTGTTGAAAAACAAACTATATGAACACTAGAACGGAAATTAAGATGATTGCTATCTTATAATATATAATATCTGGATTTTAGATCCAGTGACTTTCAAACTATTATTTTTATTTATTTATTATTAAATATTCCCCAGTGACATCTAAACTGTTTAAATATTAAAAATTTGCCATTTATATCATATTAACGCCCATAATCTTTAGTATTCCTCCGTTTATTTAAAAGTAGAGTTTTAGATCCAGTGATACTCAAAGCTTTGGAATATTTGACAGTTTGGATGGCACTGAGTCGAACATCTGAAATACTATGTCTGAGAGACAGTAGACTTTTAATGGCTTTTTCATAAGATGACATTCATATAATCTTCAGATTTTCGATCTAGTGGCATGCAAACTGTTAAATATTCAGCAGTGACATCTAAACTATTTAAATATTAAAAATGCGCCATTTATATCATATTAACTCCCATAATCTTTAGTATTCATCCATTGATATAAAAACTAGAACTTAGATCCAGTGATACTCAAACCTTGAAAATATTTGACAGTTTGCATGCCACTGAGTCGAACATTTGAAATACTTGTTCTAAACGACACTGGACTTTTAATAATTTTTTTATCGTTTCAATTTTAATTACTAAAATTCCTTCAGTTTCTTGCATTTTCTCAAAAAAATTTCTGCATCACTTGCATTTATTGCATCGTAATTATGTTCGTATACCTACATATATGGGCATTTGCTTATGAGGCGTTAAAGATTTTTAGAAAGTCTACTCGGTGTTCAGTAAAAAAACAATGATTACATAGTTTGGTTTTTGTACAACCTTCTAATAAATGCATAAATTAACATCTTTGTAATGCTATTGAAGCATGAACTATTTACTGTGGAAATTATTATTGCATTTATGCCCAACTAAGGCGAGTGCAACGGTAGGCGGCTAATAGTGTGCACATGCAGTACACAAAAAACTTGACATACAGCGAAACTAGTCTTGACTACTGACGGATATCAATCGAACTAGTTCGAGTAGTGCCAAGCACAAAACCAAAGTAGAGACCACTAGTTAAATATGTAGTTCTGGAATATTTTTTGTGACGTTTGTGTGATAAATGCTTATGTTTATACTCACTTTTATTTACTTCATTTCGAGACACCCTTTATAATACAAAAAAAGTTTAAGCTCGTGCGGTCATACCAGCCAGCTGACGCACAGCACAAAAATGCCACTCTACCACCTGTTTTTCTGGAATCTATTTCTATTTTTGCTTATTTAATTATACAAACCATTGGATACAATGTTTTTCTTGTTTAGCGTTTTTTTTTATTTTTTTTTTTAAATCATTTGGCTTTTTACAAATATTTTCTACACAAATCATGGCAAATTACTGTACGCTCGACCATTAGCCAAAAAATGGAAGTAAACATCATTCAAATTATTTACATCATCATCGATGAGTCCCTCACAACGCCAACTAGCTGACAGTTGACAGTTCATTAAGAAATTGAGCAGCATGAAAAATTGGCAGACATTAGTAGATTTCAGATAGAAGGCGAAAAATTAGTTTGAAATCTGACATCATCGTCGTTATAAGATTAGTGACTAGTAGAAAAAAAGAACGATTCGAAACTAAAAAAAAATAAAACAAAATAAAGTAGAATAAAATAAAATAAAATAAAATAAAATAAAATAAAATAAAATAAAATAAAATAAAATAAAATAAAATAAAATAAAATAAAATAAAATAAAATAAAATAAAATAAAATAAAATAAAATAAAATAAAATAAAATAAAATAAAATAAAATAAAATAAAATAAAATAAAATAAAATAAAATAAAATAAAATAAAATAAAATAAAATAAAATAAAATAAAATAAAATAAAATAAAATAAAATAAAATAAAATAAAATAAAATAAAATAAAATAAAATAAAATAAAATAAAATAAAATAAAATAAAATAAAATAAAATAAAATAAAATAAAATAATATAAAATAAAATAAAATAAAATAAAATAAAATAAAATAAAATAAAATAAAATAAAATAAAATAAAATAAAATAAAATAAAATAAAATAAAATAAAATAAAATAAAATAAAACAAAATAAAATAAAATAAAATAAAATAAAATAAAATAAAATAAAATAAAATAAAATAAAATAAAATAAAATAAAATAAAATAAAATAATATAAAATAAAATAAAATAAAATAAAATAAAATAAAATAAAATAAAATAAAATAAAATAAAATAAAATAAAATAAAACAAAATAAAATAAAATAAAATAAAATAAAATAAAATAAAATAAAATAAAATAAAATAAAATAAAATAAAATAAAATAAAATAAAATAAAATAAAATAAAATAATATAAAATAAAATAAAATAAAATAAAATAAAATAAAATAAAATAAAATAAAATAATATAAAATAAAATAAAATAAAATAAAATAAAATAAAATGATATTAATAAAAAAAATACGAAGGAAAAAATAATACTAATAAAAATAACAGAAATTAAACAAACTAAACTAAAATAAACACAAAAATAAAATACAATAAAATTAAATAAAATTAAATAAAAAGACTAAAAAAATAAAAAAAAAATAATCTGAAATAAAACAACAAAAACAAGAAAAAATTAAAAAAAAAATTAAAATAAAATAAAACAAAAAAAAAGAAAAAAGAAAAGAATAAAATAACATAAAAAATGCAAAATGAAATTAAAGAAATATAAAAAGTAAAAAATTAAATGAAGTAAAATAAAATAATATATAAATAAAATAAAATAAAAGAATAAAATAAAATAAATCAAAGAAAATAAAATAAAATAAAATAAAATAATACTAAAAAAATAACAGAAATTAAACAAACTAAACTAAAATAAAAATAAAAATAAAATACAATAAATTTAAATAAAGAAACTAAAAAAATAAAAAATAAAAAATAAAATACTCTGAAATAAAACAACAAAAACCAGATAAAATAAAACGAAAAAAGAGAAGAATAAAATAACAAAACAAAAAAATAAAAAAAAAAAATAAAAAAAGTAAAAAATTAAATGAAAAAAAATAAAAAATATAACAAAAAAAAAAAAATAAAAAAGTATAAAATAAAAAAAAATTAAGAAAATTACCAAATAAATTGTATGCTTGTAACATGGTATAAGATAAAATAAAAAAATTGAATAAAATATATATGTAAAAAATAAAATTAAATTAAAAAATAAATTAAATAAATTATTATAAAATAAAATATAAAAAAATATAAAAAAATAAAAACTTATATAAAAATTAAATTCAAAAATAAAAGAAAATTTAAAAATTTAAAAATTCAATTAAATTAAATTAAATTAAATGAAAGAAAATAAAAAATAAAAGAAAATAAAAAATAAAAATAAATCGAATAAAATAAAAAATATAATAAAATAAAATAAAAATTAAATTGAATTAAAAAAAGTTTAAAATAAAAAAAAAAAATTTAATTAAAAAGAAATTTCAAAAAATATAACGAAAATAAATTAAATTAAATAAAATAAACGGAACTTAAATCAAATTAAATTAAAATAAAAAATAAAATGAAGTAGATTTAATCGGAAGCCGTTAAGCCTTTTTGTCGAAAAAATATTTTTTAAAGTGCTCTCCATTTGGTTAAACTAAATATAAATTTATTATCGATTTCGATCCATTTTTCAAACACGGTTTGACAAAATTACTACGCCAAAGCCATGTAAAATTCTAGCTCAAAAAAATAAAAATATTGAGACATGTCAGCATCTAGCGGCAGTTTATTTGCGTTAGTTGAACTGTAAAAATATTAGCTCATAATGACTTTATAAAATTTGTTATGAGTATCTTTTTTTTCATACATCACTTTTTTATGTTCTTCATGTTTTATTTATTTTTAATGGGTTTTTAAGTTTTTTTCTTAGTTTTCAAGCAGCACTACAGGTCACTAACACACTTTTTGTGTATTTGCGGTACACAAGTGGAATTTTGATTTGCTTAAAAAAATTATAACTAAAATTAGAACAATATTTTTGGACATACTTAAATACAAAAAACAAACAAACAAGAGCAAAAAAAAAAATATAAACATATCTCGTTTCAACTTAACATCATACATCAATATGCTAGGTGTTAGGAAGTTAATAATTGCTCTACGGGAGCTCGTTTTAACACAATTTTGATTTATTTTGCTTTGTTGTTATTATTCTTTGGAAAATGTTTGCTATAAAGATTAAAGTTTGTACTTCAGCTGTTTTAATTGCAAAATAATAATATCAACAATGCATGAAGGTCATGGCTCTATAAGAGACAAATAGCCAGCTAAAGTTTTGCAAACACAACAACAACTGGCATGTGTGTATTAAAAACATTGTAAAATAATCAAGAATACTAAGACGTTTAAAATGATATTTTTTTAATAAGGCGCAATTTTTTTTTTACTTCCTTCTGTGACGCTGACGAGCAAAATCTAATAAAGAAATTTTCTACTTTTATAATAAAGATTTAGTCCAGCGTTTTCAGACTCTCGAAATAGGCATTTGTTTCAAAAATGACCTCCGCATATGATCCGATCCGAATCTATCTAAAGGCTCTGAATATTATTTTATGGTCTTGAAATAATTACAAAGCAAATTTTTCTAGAGTAAATTTCAAAACTCTAGATTACATTTTCATTATCTACAAAATTGTAGTTTAGTTCTGTGACCTTAACAAATAAATTAACGCTTGCATACAAATCTGCTTCTCAGGCATTCTTGTACAAGTAAAAAAGTATTGCCAAACTGTTACTGATAATTTAAACAAATGCAATTATTGAGCACACTAACATACATACATGCAATAACAACAACAAAAAAGTCAAAGCAGAAGAATCTACTCAATTTGGTTATGAGAAATGTCGAAAAAATCGAAAACAATGCAAATATGTATGGCAAGTTCGTGTCTTCAGTCTACTGTTTTTTTTTTTTTTTTTTTTTTTGTTTCAGAAAATGTAGATACCTAACTCATATTACGCAATTGACTAATGTTTAACGCTAACTGCAAAACTAATTAAATGTACTCAGAGCAAAATGCAATATTTTTACATGCACAACTGTTTGTAAATGCATATCAAGTAGTTGTTGTAGTAGGTACATAGTCTAAATGCATGATTAATTAAAATAAAATCGCGTGCAAAATTCGTTTCAAATCACTGCACTCTAAAATTTTTTAAACAATTTTCGTTGCCAGCCAAATTTTGTTGTTTTAGTTTTTGGTGTAAAAATTGCGAAAAATGGTTTGTTAGAAAAAAAAGGAACACAAATTTTATGATGCAAATTTAACTTAAAAAGTAAGAAAAATGCCTCAAAATGTAACAAAAAAAACAACCAAATATCTTAACTTTTACATATACAATTGCTTTTCAGCAATAGCAAAATAAAACAACAACAATATGTAAATTAGTAATGCCAGACACGTCTGACCCGATTCTTAAAAACTACTACGCTTTAAAAGCTCTAAACGTGAACTTTCCCATGAGTAAGAACAAAAACAATCAACAACAATTAAAAAAGCAATAGAAATCGATAAGCAATAAATAGTAGGGCAAGTGAAAGAAACTAACAAAAAAAAAGTTTTAAAAACAGAAGACAAGTAGCCACAAGCAGTTGGAAAGCTTTCAGTATTAGAAATATATATAAAAAAAAAACAAAAAAAAAACCGCGTGTAGCCAGTACACGTGAAAGAAGTTAACTTCTTAAATTCACAAATAACGAAATATGAATGAGATGCATTTGAGGTTGCTTTAGATTTACAATTTCTTACTTCCGGGAAGTGTACCAGGGAATCGATCAATTCGAAAATATCCTATACATGGTGCGTTTTCCTTCGAATTCGGTACGTGGGTAGAATTATGCCTAAATTAACAGGGGCCAATATGAATGGAATATAGAGGAAGAGAGGCCTGGTAGAAGGAAAGAGGAGAATGAAGACAAAAAGGGAGGGAGATAGTGCGAAGGCGAGAAAGATAGAAAGAAGAGTTGTAAAAGGCGTTATAAATTGCAGTTGGCAACCCTAAGTGGCAACCCTGCCTGCATGAAATTGTCATATTTGGAATACGGACGAAAATACCTTTCATTTGATACCCATATTAGAATATCTAGCTCTATATTTAAAAAAATTGAGATAGGTGGCAACCCTGTAAACCGCCCTAAGTGGCAACGACCAAGTATATAATCTTAGAATGAATCAAATTGTCTAAATTTTATCCAAAGCGGTCAAGCAGATCCCGAGATATACGAAAAAAAAAATAAAATTGCGGTTAGTTGGCAACCCTGCTTGAAATTATCTTATTTGGAATACGGTCGAAAATACCTTTCATTTGATACCCATATTGGCATATCTAGCTCTATGTTTAGAAAAAATTGGGATAGGTAGCAACCCTGTAAACCGCCCTAAGTGGCAACACCCATGAAATCTGCTCTGCCTAACTATTACAATTTGTGCAATGTTAGCTAGATCCTAGAATTTCACCATCTATTTGATTTGCACAGCTAAACATGGTGGTGAAAATCGCCTACGCCTGAAAGTCTGCAACGTACGCCTGGAAGAATTTCTATTTCCGTTGCATAATTTCCGTTGCATCATCAGCAATTTTCTCAAATTTTACTCTCAATCAAAACTTCATATCGCCGCCTAAGAAGTTAACTTCAAAAATTATACAGTTACATCAGCGAAGACGCTCCTCAATGACATACACATTTGATGTGTCAGGAATTTCAATGATGTCAACAGCAAAGATATTTGATACAATAAATCAGCGCTAATGTAGTTAGTTTGTGGGTGAGTTTATTTACATAAAATAGTTGGTTACCGAACAAAAATATGTTTTCGGTGTGTGTTTAACGTTAAAAGTAATTTCTGGGAGTGGGGAACGCTGAAAAAGCATATAACTTGTCGCCAAGAATTGGAACTAATGTTTCGAAGTGATAGTTTCATATTCCCACAAGACCAAAATCCAAACCAGAAACCAAATCTAGAACCGAACCCAGGCTGCAAACCTGCAACAAACCTAGACTCAAACCCGAAACCATCATGGGAATCGAAACCATCATCGGAATCGAGACCAGCACTGAAATGGGGCTCGGGAACTGGAGCCAAAACCTTATGAAAACCGAAGGTGTACTTAGAATCGAATTTCGAAACTGTGACCAAATCAGTCCTGCAACCGGAATCGAACCAAAAATAAAACTTTTCAAAACGGGACCGAATCCAAAAACGTAACAGTATCCAGAATCAAAATCAAATCCAAAACAAAAAATTAGACAAGGGTGAAACCGTAACTATATAGACACCGGAACTAAGACCAAATCCAATACAAAAACCGAAGCAGGATCTAAGCCCGAAACCAGAATCAAACACGTAGCTGATCTCAAAACAGGATTAAAAACATAAAAAGAACTGGCCCTGAGTCGAAACGAAAAGCGAAACAGGAACAAAACCAGAAACCAAAATGAAAATCCGAAGCCGAAACCCAAAACCCTGCTAACCAGAATCAAAACCGAAACCGAGTCCAAAGCAAACAACCTAAGAGGGATCTTGTGCCGAAACTGGAATCAAAACCGGGAATCGCTGAAAAATGGAATCAAAACTGAATCCAAACAAAAACCGAAGAAGGAGCTGAAACTGAAACTAGAATAAAAAACTAAACTGGGACGAAAGTAGGACTTAAACTGAATACAGAAAATTATTTATCGACACCGAATCAAAAACAAAAACCGAAACATGCTCTTAGACCAACCGGAACCGAATTCGAAACAAGAAGCGCAGCAGGAGCCGTGACCGGAGTTGAAAGCGAAATCTGAAAATAAGCAAAACTAAAAATGGACGCCAAGCCAAGGCCAAAATCACCAGCCGACTCAAAAACTGCATTGGGGGGGTTAGGAACCGAATAGGTTAGGAACCGAAATGAAAGTGTTAATGATTTACCAGCAGGGAGCTAAAAACTTAATCGAAATTAAAAGCGCAACCTTAACCGAAGCTTGAAAAAGAAAGATAAACAGAAAATGGAACCTAACTCCCCAATTGTATCTGTATTTGCTGATGCTAGCTTTGAGACTTTCGCATTCGCTCAAAATTCAACATTCGGAACATCCCTAATACTCCCTACACTACTAAGTCAAGTTATTTGACTTTTTGTTTAAGCTTTTCAAAGATCATTCAGCTCCCAGGTGTGTCAGTTTGTGCAGATATTTGCAATGATACTGATGGCTGATGCACAGTGGATCATTTCTTTAAGAACCTGAAAAAATTCAAAAAGTGTAATTGGGGAATTTCGACCTTAAATATATCATTCCAGTCCATTTTGCTAGTCCAAAAATTATTATTTTCTTTAAAATATATAAATGTGCAGAAAAGTATAATTTATAATTATTGGACAAGGGTTGCCACCTGTTTAAAAATTTAGTTTTCCTGAATAGTTTGTTTGATTTTTAAAGTCGAGGTGTCAAATGAAAGGGCTCGGCATGTACATAGTCTGAAGTAAGGTAAACATCTTTTTGCAAAGGATTGTCACCTGTTTAAAAATTAATTTTTTCTGCATAGAAAAGGACGGTAAGATTTTTGTAAAGGATTGCCACCTGTTTTAAAAATATTTTTTCCGTGAATCATATGTTTTAATTTTAAAGTCAAAATGTCAATTGAAGGGCTCGGAATGTAAATCTGAAGGAATGAAAATTTTTTGTAAAAGGGTTGCCACCTGTTTTAAAAATATTTTTTTCCAAGTAGTTTTTTGGATTTATAAAGTCGAGGTGTCAAACCAAAGCATTTTTCTTAATAGGTTGTTGAATTTTTTAAATTCAAGATGTCAAAAAAGGGTGCCACCTGTTTTAAAACTATTTTTTCAAATGAAAGGGCTCGGCATGTACATAGATCTGAAATAAGGCAAACTTTTTTTTGCAAAGGGTTGCCACCTGTTTAAAAATTTATTTTTTTCTGAATAGAAAAGGAGAGTAAGATTTTTGTAAAGGGTTGCCACCTGTTTTAAAACTATTTTATTCGAGAATAGTTTGTTATATTTTCAAAGTTGAGGTGTCAAATGCAAGGTCTCGGCATGTAAATATGAGGGAAGGACAAATTTTTTGGCAAAAGGGATGCCACCTGATTGAAAAAAAAATGTTTCTTGAATCAATTGTTAAATTTTTTAAGTTGAGATGTCAAATAAAGAACATATTTTTTTTAAATGCGTTGCCGCCTGTTAAAAATTGATTTTTGTTCGTTTTAAAAATAGTTGATAGTTTGTTCATTTAAAAAAATTCAGGGTTGTTTAAGCGACATAACATGGTTTCGTTTATTTCATCTGCATTACATATTATTGTAATGCGCAGATAATTTATGGAATATTCGGAATACATAGCTTATAGTCGCAGTCACAAAAAGTGGTTTTTCACAAGCAAAATGAGGTAAGCCAATAGTCGCCAATGCCTCAGAGCCCAAGTGCTCACCACCAAAAAATAACAGGTGGTTTTTGACAAGTAAAATGAGGTAAGCCAATGTCGCCAATGCCTCAGAGCCCAAGTGCTCACCACCAACAATTTTGAGGGGTTTTCTAAGGAAATGAGAATAGCCAACGATGCATTCTCAGAGCCAAAGTGCTCGCCCCAATTAATACATACAGAGTGTCAAAATACAAGTGGTTTTTCATAAGTAAAATGAGGTAAGCCAATGTCGCCAATGCCTCAGAGCCCAAGTGCTCACCACCAACAATTTTAAGGTGGTTTTTCACAAGCAAAATGGGGTAAGCCAATAGCCGCCAATGCCTCAGAGCCCAAGTGCTCACCACCAAATAATAAATATAAGGTGTAACAAAACACACGTGGTTTTTCACAAGCAAAATGGGGTAAGCCGATAGTCGCCAATGCCTCAGAGCCCAAGTGCTCACCACCAACAATTTTGAGGGGTCTTCTAAGGAAGTGAGAATAGCCAACAATGCATTCTCAGAGCCAAAGTGCTCGCCCCAATTAATACATACAGCAACAATAATAATAAACTGCTCGCCGCCCACCATTTAACTCCAGCTTAGATATGGTCCTTCGAGCCGGATCAAACCAGCAACCTATGGCTCTTTACTAGACGACTAAGCCGTCTAGGGCGGGGAGTATGTTTAAGCGACATAACATGGTTTCGTTTATTTCATCTGCATTACATATTATTGTAATTCGCAGATAATTTATGGAATATTCGGAATACATAGCTTATAGTCGCAGTCACAAAAAGTGGTTTTTCACAAGCAAAATGAGGTAAGCCAATAGTCGCCAATGCCTCAGAGCCCAAGTGCTCACCACCAAAAAATAACAGGTGGTTTTTGACAAGTAAAATGAGGTAAGCCAATGTCGCCAATGCCTCAGAGCCCAAGTGCTCACCACCAACAATTTTGAGGGGTTTTCTAAGGAAATGAGAATAGCCAACGATGCATTCTCAGAGCCAAAGTGCTCGCCCCAATTAATACATACAGAGTGTCAAAATACAAGTGGTTTTTCATAAGTAAAATGAGGTAAGCCAATGTCGCCAATGCCTCAGAGCCCAAGTGCTCACCACCAACAATTTTAAGGTGGTTTTTCACAAGCAAAATGGGGTAAGCCAATAGCCGCCAATGCCTCAGAGCCCAAGTGCTCACCACCAAATAATAAATATAAGGTGTAACAAAACACACGTGGTTTTTCACAAGCAAAATGGGGTAAGCCGATAGTCGCCAATGCCTCAGAGCCCAAGTGCTCACCACCAACAATTTTGAGGGGTCTTCTAAGGAAGTGAGAATAGCCAACAATGCATTCTCAGAGCCAAAGTGCTCGCCCCAATTAATACATACAGAGTGTCAATACCAAAACACAGTCCACTAGACTTGATGGTACATACCGATAATTAAAAAGAACCAAACACAGTCCATGAGACTTGATGGAATATAAAAATAATAAAATAAATAAAATTAAAAAGACTTTGGTTGAGGTGGGATTCGAACCGGCAACCCCGGCCAACTCCCTCAACCATATAATATAGCAACAACAATAATAATAAACTGCTCGCCGCCCACCATTTAACTCCAGCTTAGATAAGGGTTTAAAAAAGTGCTGCCACCTGTTTTAAAACTATTTTTTCAGGAATAGTTAGTTCGATTATTAAAGTGGAGGTGACAAATGAAAGGGCTCGGCATGTACCTAGATGTGAAGGAATGTACAATTTTGTTTGCAAAGGGCTGCCACCTGTTCAGATTTACACTGCTGAAACGATTTTGGATATTTTAAAAATTCTTCTTTGTATTCTCTTCAGTAATGATTGTGGGGCTTTGGCGCCAAAAGGGTTAACTTGTTGCTATTATCATTCATGTTTAGGCCTGAGCAGTTTATATTTTGTGGCCAGAAACAACCTATGTATCCCAACTATTCCCAGAAGAGTTTAGAGACCCACCAATCTTTTTTTTTTGAAAAAAATTGTGTCACCCACTTTTAACAAAATTCCCCACTGCACCGCCATATCTCGTAGCGGTGTGCCTTCATTGGTATGCAATTTAATGTACTAGTACTTTGTTGCAGGCGGAATCTATGCGGCAATGCTGCGCGCTGCCATGTCAGGCCATGCCTGTGTGCATAGCGATCGACGTTGGTGTAGCAGCAACAACAGCAGCCTGGCTGGCATTTCCACTTGTTAGATACGATTGCGAGTGCTGTCAATCGAGCTACCAACAACAACAGCCAACAGAATTTGAAAAAGATGAGACACATATGTAGAAGTAGAAGACAACAGGCGGTGAAGGAGTGAGGAAGGCCACAATAAGTTCAGTTTTGGCAGCAGAAGAGGAGCAGCTTTGACAGCTTACAACGAAGCTATAAAAAAATTTAAAAAAAAGTTAAAAATTTAAAAATAAATGTTCGCTGATTAGAAGGTACAAATGACAAAGCCATAAAGAATATACAAACGGCAAGAAATATTTTTTACAATTTTTTTTTTTTTTTAATTCAAATGCAGAGATGATACTTTGCAAAGATGCGAAATTCATAAAGTGAGGAGCGTACCGGTTCGTAGTAGCTTGAGCTAGCTATAGATGTAAATAGCGTACGATCGAGATGCAAAGAAGAGCCGTGACAACAACAGTCACACGGCGGATGAGGGGGTCGCAGACGAGGAGGGAGGAAGTGGGGCGAAGTTAGATGCTGGTATCTATCCGTGCTGGTACCTGTATACGCGAGCGCGTGCATCAAGGCAAACGAGCCACAGAAATCACACACACAAACACAAATGAGCAAGACTTGCAAGCGAGAAGAAGGCAAGCGAGTAAGCATTCGAAAAAAAAACACAAAAAAAGATGTTTAAAAAAAACAGCAGGTTTTGTAAACAAGACGATATGCAGATGCATGGTTAGACAAGTAGAAGAAGAAGACACCAAAAAAAAAAAAACGATGATGATGAGAAGCGATAGATGAGTTGTACTACGCAAGCGCATTACAAGTGAGACACGCTGTGATTGCATTAGACAAGTCCATAGATGTTGTAGAAGAAGAAGAAGAATGCCATCATGCACCGCATAAACGCTTGAGAATTGTTACTTACCCGCAGAGACATAAATAAATTTTTGCACGAAAAGCCTAATAAGGTGTGACAGTATAAAGTTGGAAAGGGAAGCTTTGATGTGAAGAAGACACACTCAATAAGGTGATGCGTTGTTACAACTTTTTTTGGTTGAAAAAAATGTTTCAAGATGTCAAGAAATTAAGAGACCAAATATGCATTCCAACGTAAAGCGTCAGTGCAGGGATGAGTAGGGTTTAGCCCAGCAAAGGGTTGTTATTTCAGTAGGAGCGATAGCGGAGCTGGATATAAAGGACTAGATGGCCTGCAACAAGTCATCTAAATGGTTCCAGACCGAAGTGGGTCCGTTTGATCCAGAGGTGCATAAGCGGGCCTTGAAGCATATTCATGGCACGTCTGTTGGCCACTAGGTCGAGCTCTGTCCGGTGAATGCATACCTCAACACCTCGCATTTCTGTAGATGAGCGTCATATTCTTCGAGAGACAAGCTCACTCTGGCTCAATTACACTCTGGATATTGTAGTAGATTAAAGTCCTACTTAACCAGACTGAACCCCGACGTGTCGAATGAATATCCCGCATGCGGCTCGTGCGCCAATAACACCAACCACCAAATGGACCACCTTTTTTGTATGAAATTGGACCGTTATTGGATACTCCGGTATTGGAATACTTTAAAGATATATGCTCACATTTTTTTTTATTATTAAATGTACAGTGAAATTTTAAAAGGAAATAAAAAAGGGGGACGAGAATACGCAACGGAAATGAAAAAAATACCAACGGAAATATAAACTTTTAGTGTCTATATCAATTTGGATCAACTTTCGTTTAAAAATAGTATGCTAATTCTAAGAATTTCCTTTAGAGTGCTTATAGGGTTGCCAACTATCAAAATTGAAATTTAAACATTGAATGGAATAATAGTACATCTACACCGCCTCAAATTTGGCGAATTCAAATGAACCAGTTCGACACCGCTTACACTGGTAAATTTGCATTTGGCTTCACCTTCCCTGCAAGAATCTTCTACCAGGACAAAAAGCCACCGAAAGAAAATGCATTACCGTGATGATTTAAACAACTGTAGAGTAATAAAAAAAGAAGAGTCAAGAAGGCTTCTGCCTGGTAGAATTGGCCTATTAAAAAAAAAAAAACTAAGTAGTTGAAATGGTAATTTACAGCTATGCACAGTGCAAAAGTTATCACACGTCAATTACCCATTAAGCTTCTTTCTGGGCAATTCTAAATGTGGAACACCCTCAGGGTTGCTATTTTGAGGAGCTGTGGATTGTATTGTTCGGCAAATGAGGTCAAATGTGATAGAATTCCAAATTTGGAAAATGAGATTTGTATGGAAAAAGCGATAAAATTTGCAATTCTTCGGCAAATTTGCCAAATTTGGTGCGGTGTAAAGCTACATTTACACTGCACCAAATGCGTCACTTTTGGCCCAGTTTTTTCGAGACCGTTCATTCGCAGATTGAATTAGATCACCAAATTAGATCAAATTAAATTAAATTTGTCTAATTTGGCAAACAAATTCATTCTGCGGACAAATATTCTCAAGATAACGTCGCATTTGGTGCAGTGTAAATGTATTATAAATGTACTATAAGCCAATATGTGAAAACTATCGCTGGGTATTTAATGTTCGGTTTACCCGAACTTAGACTTATTTTTTTTAAATTATTTTAATTAAACCTTATATTTTGTTTTATTTTTTGGAACCTTGTGTTATTTCGGTTTATTTTTTCAATATTATTTTATTTCCTTTTTTAATTTTTTTTTTAATTATTGTGTAATTTTTTTCTATTTTTTAATTTTTCTAATATTTTTAATTTTTTTTTCTTTGTTTATTTAAATCTTATATTTTGTTGTATTTTATTTATTTTTCGAAACCTTATGTTAATTAAGTTTTTTTTCAATATTATTTTTTTTTCCTTCTTTAATATTTTTTTTTTTTAATTCTTATGTAATTTTTTTTTTACTATTTTAATTTTTCTAATATTTTTTATTTTTTTTTCTTTGTTTATTTAAATCTCATATTTTGTTTTATTTTATTTATTTTTTGGAACCCTATGTTATTTAAGTTTTTTTTTCAATATTATTTTATTTCCTTTTTTAATTTTTTTTTCAATTTTTTAATTTTTGTAATATTTTTTATTTTTTTTTTTCTTTGTTTATTTAGTTTAATTTGACTTAGTTTAATTTAATTAATTTGTTTTTTTTTCTCATTTTATTTTTTTTAATTTTTTTTTTAATTTTTTCCAATATTTTTATTTTTTATTTTTTTTTTTATTGTTTTGCTTTCTGTGGCAATTTATTCCATTTGCAATGAAACGCCTGTAACGTGACTGTGTCTGATGAGATTCATGTACCTACGTGACATGCCTTCTTCGTTGTTGCATTTGACTTGGGGATCTTAGCTGCAGCAGGATTTGTCAATTTATCATATTTTGACTTCTTACCTCAAGTTATTTGAAATGAAGTAACAGTTATTTGCAGGCCACAGTATGATGTGATATATTTGGCATTTTTGCACATATTTTTGCACTTTGTTACAGTTACGTTCATTTGCCAAATGTTGCACGTATTGACATGTTAATGTTCTGCACTTACATACGTTGTTATAACAGTATTAGTCGTAGTAGGCATTTGAATATGTTGTAACTTGAGTGTATACACTGAAAAAAAAATCACCATTTTGGCACTTTATATGGAAAAATCAGCGAAATGGCTACCGTCTTTTTTTTTTTTTGAAGTTACTTTTTCTCTGTGGAACTTTCAAAGGCGCTGATTTTTTCATATAAAGCGCCAAAAATCGTGATTTTTTATATTTTGGTATTGGGAACCCACTAGGAGGGGTTTCTGGTGGTGTCGGTCATACATTTGGATTCAATTGGGGCACTCTAAATTGGTCAACGTAAGATTTTTCAGCGGATTAAAGCCCAAAGGCTCCCCTGGTTGGGTTATGTTATGCGAATGGACAAAGAAGCTCCAGCACAGAAGGTTTTCCTATCGACACCCGAATTCCGAAGCAGAGGAAGGGGGAGGCGTCGACTGAGATGGAAACAACAAGTGGAGGATGACTTGAACTCCCTTGGGTTAGGTTAAGCGTTAATATATGACGCAAGCCAATATTAGATTCGATTTTTCAAACTTTGAGGCTCAAAGTCAAAACTACAAAGTCGGGACATCAGAGTTCTTTTAAGAGGTATGCTTCCTTCCGCTAACCGAAAAATTTTGCAAAAAATTCAATTTCTCGCGTGAAAAACATGTCCTACTTTTTTCAAGTGAACAAAACAGTATAAATATTTCAAATATTTGAAAATTTCTCTATCTAAAACCGTTGCGAAATTTTAAATCGGTTGAAAATTAGATTTTTAATGAATTTTTTTTAACGAAGACACTGAAAACCCCCGTTTTTTTACCTTAAACCCAGATTTTGGAGGTGTTACAAATCTTTTGAATGGCGTTTCGTGTATAATTCGACCAGATGAACAATCTCTCCTAGGTAGCTTTAAAAGTGTATTAATTTTTTATTTTAATTGAATTCAAGAACTTTGAGAAAAATTCAGGAAAACCCCAGGAGTTTTCAGAAAAATGTAAAATTCTGAGAAAAAATTTTCAAATTTTTTTGGAATAGTTGCGCAGTTTTGTAGCTCGTTGAAATTAATATAAAATAGCTTTACCTGACTTTTTCCATTTTTTTTCTGGGGGAGGTCGCCTTTTTCCCATACAAAATTTATACTTTTTTTGATTGCGCCCTATATACCCAGGTATCTGACTGATTTACAAAAAAAAATTCAAATTTATTTCACTTGTTTTTTGTAAAATTTTAAAATTTATGATACAATTGCTTAAATTTTATTATGTTTTTTTTTTTAAGTTAAATTTGTTGATTTTTAATAAATCCGAATTAGAAAATTACAATACATACTATTATTTCCCCTACCACTGTTTGCTAAATGTTAAAGAGGCAGCACAGTGGTTAAAGAGGCAGCACTGCTCGCAATACAATACTTGTTCGCTTGCGTCTAAAAATAGAACACAATTCACCATGCGCGATATATTCACCACACGTACAAATGATTATTATACACTCGCATACCTACATACATACGTAGAAGAAATAACACTTGCTGGATACATAACGGCAGTGCTAACCATGGCGCGCGCTGCCAGATCTTTAGAATAAAAAGCGAGATTTCAGAAGAAAAAAACGCCAAAAATTAATAGTACGTTTACACCGCACCAAATTTGGCGAAAAATTTAAAATTTGGCGCTTTTTTCATACAAATCTCATTTTCCAAATTTGGAACTCCCTCACATTTGACCTCATTTTCCGAACATTACAATCCACAGTTCCTTAAAATAGCAACCCTGCCTATGTCCCACATTAACACTTGCCCATCAAGAACCTTAATGGGTATTTGACGTGTTATAACTTTGACACAATGCACAGATGTAAATAACAATTTCAACTAGTTTTTTTTTTTAAGAAATTGGGCCAATTCTACCAGGAAAAGATAGATGCCTTCTTGACTCTTCTTTTATTATTACTCTACAGGTGTTTAAAACATCAAGGTGATGCATTTTCTTTCGGGCGCTTTTAGTCCTGGTAGAAGTTTCTTGCGTGGAAGGTGTAGCCAAATGCAAATTTTCCAGTGTAAACGGTGTCGAACTGGCTCATTTGAATTCGCCAAATTTGGTGCAGTGTAAATGTGCCCAAAATTTCCAATTGCAATAAAAAATATAATGGCATAGTAGGGTGATGAGTAAATAAGGCTAGCAAAAAATACGTGTTTTTGTATGAAAATATATTTAGGCTATTCTCTCTCAATTTTTTTTTTCAAAAATAGCACAAGTTATTGCTAGACTATTGTCTAAATCTAGAGAGAAGACCCCTATTATATTAGTTCTCAAAGTGAATTTTCTCATAAACTTTTATTTAAAAAAACTCTAAAATTTGCTTTAAGTTGGAGCTTTGATGGCTATAATTTTTACACATGTTTTTTTTTTTATTAAAGTAAATTTCAAAGCTTCAACTTTTAGAATATTAAATTTGGAGTACTCCAATAGTAATCCTTTGTATACCTCATCGGACCACCTTCAACTTTTTGAAAGCCGATCATTGCTGGTGCCTTATCGACGAAAATCACAACACTATCGTTCTGACAGTATATACTTTAAGGAGGTAACAACATTGGAGTAGTTGGCAAGGTGCTCTGACAGTAAAAACTTCAAGAAGTAAAAACATTGGAGTACATTGCAAAGTACTCTGACTATAGGAGAAGCTGAAAGAAAGCGAAGGTTGGAGTAGTTGGAGCACAATTTTTATATGAAAAAGGATTACATTTGGAATGCTCTGATGCTATAATTGGAGTACTCTTTGGATAGGGAATAGAGTACTCTCGATTTTTGCAGGGATGTGGCAATTTTTGCCAGCGCAGATAGCTCGGTTTAATAAAAAAAAAAAAAAGATAACAGATAGTATAAACTCGATTTGCGGGATACAGAGTGTTGTGGAAAACCCACAATCTTGGATATACTTTTCTTTTCTTGACTCACATCGAGTGTGACCTTCAAAACGATATATATACATATTTGATTTGTGTTTTTTTTTTTCCTCCAGGATCTTCCCAATTCGTTGAACTTACTGAAGAAAAAAAACTCATATCTTTTTTGGTAGTGTTATGATTCGTCAAAATCAAAAAATAATACATGCATATCCAATAAACTGGACCAAAAATTCAAAATTTCGTGTTTTTTTTTTCAAAAATTGTATTGTTTTCCTTTTAAGAAAGGTTAAAAAAAAATTACTGTAATTTTTCCAGGTTTTTAAATTAAAGTCTAGAGGTCTATCATCACTAGTTTAGATTTTACAGACTTTACCTCATATTTGGTATAAAAACGACAAACCATTGTTGTAGAACAACATTTACCTGAACATATTTTTGAAGGAAATCGAAATCCTTACAAAATTTGCATTGACCAACATTTTTTCAGACTAGCCATTTTCTAGTACTCTAGCTTCAAGAATTAGGATGTTTTTTCGATTTGCCATTTTTTCTTTAAAAAATTGTCAAAAATGCAAATATCCATGTACAAAAAAGATAGATTTATATTCTTAAAGGAAATTGAGTGGGCTACAAAAAAGTTTAAACAACTCTTTTTGTAAGGCACCTCTTTCAAAAGTAATTTAGTATTAAATTCATATTTTCATCTTTTTTTTTGGTGTTTTTGATCGATCTTTTTTACTAAATTTTGTTTATTCATACTTCATTTTTATTCAATCATAATATGCTTAATATAAGCTTTCTCTGCAAAGGTATAGTTTTATGGTCTTCAAATGGCGCTGCCACAAAAAAACAAAAAAAGTTTACGTATCTGTGAATTCAATATATTATTTTTCATGTATTTTCGCGAGTATCACAAAATAGTATTGGTCTTTTTTGCGAGGTTACGGCCGATAATCGGAACCATTGTTGAATTCTGATCTCTAATTTGGATTCAGCAGTCAATTTCCCTAAAGAATATGTATTTATCTATATTCCATGTTGATTTTTGCGGTTTTGGCAAATTTTGAAACCAAAATCGGGAAATCAAAAAAAAACATGCAAATGTTTGAGGCTAGAGTACTAGACAACAGCTAGTCTGAGAAAATTTCAGTGTGGGCAGCTTTTGTAGAGAATTAAATTTCCTACAAAAATATGTTCAGGTAAATGGTGTTTTTCAACAATGATCTGTCGTTTTTATACCAAATTGGAGGGTAAGTATGTAAAGTTTAAACAAGCGATGATAGACCTCTAGACTTTAATTTAAAAATCTGGAAAAATTAAAGTAAGCTTTTCAGCTTTTTTAAAAGGAAAATCAATATAATCTTTGAAAAAAATGAAATTTTGAATTTTTTACCCATATCCAAGCATAGAAAAATCCCCCAAAATCAAAAAGGGCCACTAGTCCTCTTTCAAATTTCAATTCACGAAAATCCAGAAAAAAAGAGCCTAATTCGCGTTAAAGCAATCAGTCTGGCAGCCCTTTGCATTTACAGCAGTGGTGACTTACTACGACATGCTTTGTTGATTAGCAGCATTGGCCAGCTGCGATGAAAACTTCACTTAGGCGTTAATTTTACATGTTGGCTGCTGGCTGTGTGCGCTAAAGCGCTGTTCTAGCATGCTGGCGAGTGCGAGTTCAAATCGCGCTGGGGTGGGTATACAATTTCATTTGTAGTTTTGTTGCCTTCTTCGTTTGGCAGGAGTTTTTTAAAATCGTTATCTGATTAAAGACTCTAATCAAAGAAGGTAGATCGAATCGTTTCTTCGTTTCCGCCGTACCCGCGCTTACCGACAAATCCAGGGTTTGCAGCAGGTCCCGTATAAAATGAAATATGCGAAGAAATACAATTTTTTTTTAATTTTGTTTAAAAAGGTACAAAAAAAAAAATTCCAAACATTATTCATAACATGAGGTGAATTTCTCAAACAAAATTGTATTGCATTTGTAACTGCATTTCTGCACACATGTTGGCTTTAATAGCGATATTTGCCAGCAAACCATTGAGATGTCCATTAGCCAAGCGTGGTACCGCATCGTTTGGGAATTATAATTCGATACCTCCCGTGTTCAATTACCAGCAAAGAGAAGTACCAAACGTGATTTTAATTTAGAGCGGGCAATATTGGCTGGTGGGAAAGTGACTGCATTGCAAAAAGTTTGTGACAAGAACTGAAACGGGCCGAAGCCTCGTACAGGAAAGAGGATAGCGCTATCCCATACCGATTTGCACACTTGAAAAAGTGTGCACAGAGCTAGCCTTCCCACAAGGGGGAAGAGCAGAGAGTTACACACGTCCACAACGTGTCAGAGGTTTACCCCCTCCTCTCCCTGGAGGGGGGAAAGTATTAGCAATTGCAGCGCCTTCCTTCGGTGTGGTTCTCATTCACACCATGGGCATCTTATCAAACGATAGGTGTTTCACCATGTTGATCTTCGTAATTCGTACACCACTCGCTCCAACAAAAACATCATCATTGCCCGGAACTTATGCAGAGCTGAGTGGGCAAAAGGGGCAAGCGAATTACGGGCATAATCAACTGGTGCACTCGCGTTTGATTTATTTTTTTTTTTTTAAATATTGTTTGTATATCAGTTTAATTAAGTTTTTAATTTTTATACCCAGTTGTATACCTAAGGGCGGTTTTAAGTATGATATGTTCACCCCAATTCATTCCCAAATAAAAAGGCCGGTTGTAAAAAGGAAACGTATTTTTCATGTAAGTGAGCAGAGCTAAACCGCAATGGTACAATCTTTTACAAGAGCGTGCAATTGCTGGCGTATGCCGATGATATTGATATCATTGGCCTTAACAACCGCGCCGTAAGCGCTGCCTTCTCTGGACTGGATAAAGAAGCGAAAAAAGTGGGTCTTGCGGTCAACGAGGACAAGACGAAGTATTTGCTGTCATCAAAGAAAGAATCGGCGCACCTGCGCCTTGGCAGCCACGTCACTGTTGATAGTTACAAATTTGAAACTGTGAGGGACTTCGTCTATTTGGGAACCAGCATTAACACCGAAAATAATATCAGTCTAGAAATCCAACGGAGAATCACTCTTGCGAACAAGTGCTACTTTGGACTGAGTAGGCAATTGAGAAGTAAAGTCCTCTCTCGAAGAACAAAGATCGCGCTCTATAAGTCTCTCATCATACCTGTCCTGATGTATGGCTCAGACTCATGGACAATGTCAAGAGAAGATGAGATGGCCCTTGGAGTATTTGAGAGAAAAGTTCTCCGGAAGATTTATGGTCCTTCCCGTGATGCCGACGGCGAGTATCGAAGGAGATTTAACGATGAGCTGTACGAGCTTTACGCAGATCTGACCATAGTCCAGCGAATTAAAGCCCAAAGGCTCCGCTGGCTGGGTCACGTCATGCGAATGGACAAAGAAGCTCCAGCCCAGAAGGTTTTCCAATCGTCACCCGAATTCGGCAGCAGAGGAAGGGGGAGGCCTCGACTGAGATGGAAACAACAGGTGGAGGATGACTTGAACTCCCTTGGGGTTTCCAATTGGCGTCAGTTATCGCTAAAAAGGAATGACTGGCGTGCTTTGATAGGCGACGGCCAAAATCGCTTAGGCGGTTAAGCGCCAATAAATGATGAATGATGATGAACTTATAAAATGTTTAACAAAAAGGGTTAAAAAAAGAAAGTTTTCCAAAAAAATATAGACAACTATTCTACTTTTAAACCAAATGATTACATTTTCGGAATCAGCAGAAAATTCTATATAGAACTTATGTGGCAAATGTCGAAAATTTCGGAAAACTTCTTGGGTAAATTCAGAAAATTTTTGATTGAGGACTTTCAATATAACAGCGCTCATGAGGTCAAGGGCACATCACAATGTGGTACTGGTATGCTTAAAATTTTCGTAAATATATTTCCTACAACATAGGAGCGCTAACTTTTTTCGTCTATAAACTTTTTCTAATTTTAAAGTGGTTAAATCTCAAATTTTGTAAAAAAAAATGGTTGAAAGTTTTTTGGCATAGTGGCCAAACTACCGAAGATACTTATAGAGATGAAGGCAAAAATGTTTATAAACCGATAAAATGAAAAATACAAATTTTATACGTACCTAGTGTTTTGCAAAATTGGGAATTTTCAAATTTTCACCGATATCTCGAAAACTAGATTTGCCATGAAGAAGATTTTACATTAGAATGTACTTTCATTCTTGGAGATTTTTTTTTTGTCGAGTAGAGTAATTTTAAAATAAAATAATATCATCGATCGATCAACAATTTAAAACTGTTACAACTTATTTTTTAGGATTAAATTTTCTGATGCTTTTGGACATTGGCTTACATTTTTTTAATTTTATATTTTATTTTTTTTTTTTATATAACTAGGTATATTTTTTTTCTTAATAGTTTTCCTGAATAAATGTTGTCGCCTTCTGTTTTTCATAAAATTGTTTAGTTCTAAAAATTCCATTTCTTTTCCCCCAAAAATTGAACGCGCAAGCGCATTTTACTCACCATATTCACTCACCACTTCAATCAAAAGACATTTCAAGCCAGCGTATTGTACGGATGGGCATCAGTCCAATGCGTTAGAGGTTTGCGCTAGGACATCAGTTGTGAGGCTTTGCAAGTTCAAATCTCATTCAAAACCAATTGAAAGATGTTAATAGCCATCCCGTCGAACGTTGTTGTACTTCATGTTGAAAGTGCTCCCTCAAGCCAAGTGAGTGCTACATGCTCACCAAAGACTATGTTGTTTTTAGTGGGTATGGTTGTGTAAACCCTGCAACGGAGTTACTTCGCGTTTGACTTTTTTCTATTATGCATTTACCAAAACTTTTTGTAATAAGTATAGCAATTTCCTGCGCACGGGCCTGAAATATAATAAAAAAAAAATTTTTTAAATAAAATAAAATATAGTAAAATAAAATATAGTAAAAAAAATAAAATTAAATAAAATGAAATAAAAAATATAAAAAAATAAAGTAAATTAAAATAAAATAAAAAAAATAAAATTAAATTAAATTAAATAAAATAGGATAAAGTAAATTAAAATAAAATAAAATAAAAAAAAAATTAAGTAAAATAAAATGAAATGAAATAAAATAAGATAAAATAAAATAAAATAAAATAAAATAAAATAAAATAAAATAAAATAAAATAAAATAAAATAAAATAAATTAAATAAAAAATAAAATAAAAAAAAAACAAAAAAATAAACAAAAAAATAAAAAAAGTAAAATATAAAAAATTAATGAAAAAAAAAAAATAAATAAATAAATAAAATAAAAAAAAATAAAAAAAAAAACAAAATAAAATAAAATAAAACAAAATAAAATAAAATAAAATAAAAAAAATAAAAAATAAAAATAAAATAAAATAAAAAAAATCAAATAAAATAAAATAAAATAAAATAAAATAAAAAAAATAAAATAAAAAAAATAAAATAAAACAAAAAAAAATAATAAAATAAAACAAAATAAAATAAAATAAAATAAAAAAATTAAGTAAAATAAAATAAAGTTAAATAAAATAAAATAAAGTAAAATAAAATAAAACAATATGAAATAAAACAAGCTACGATATTTTTTTTGTTTTATTTAAAATGTTATTTCATAAACATTTTTTCTTGAACTGGGTTTCTTTTCAATTGTATTATTTTTTTTCTTTTCCCATAACTCCATTGCTAAACTCCCAAATGTATCGCTTAATCAAACGCGCATTTCGACAGCACATTGTGGGAATGGGCATCGGTCTAGTGCGTTGACGCATTGCGCTTAAGATTTTGATTGCAAGTTGTGCGAGCTCAACTCTCGCGCAAGCCGAAGGGAAAATATTAGGCGCTCTGGGTCAAAAGGATCGGGTTGGGTGGATGTTGGTAGCCATTCTATCAAACGTTGTTGTACGCCATGTTGAAGTACTCGCCTAGGAACCGGGTGCTACATGCTCTTCAAAGCGTGGATTTTGATGAGTATGGCCAGGTAAACTCACACAACCGGCTACTTCGCGTTTGATCTTTTACATACATACGTACATACATACATAGACCGACATTTAAAAATTTATACAACCTTTATGTTAAGATACATTTTTTACCTTTTCTATTTCTTTTTCTATTTATCATCCCCAAAAATTCCTGATCGTAAGCGCATTGTAGTTAACGTGTTCACCACTGCAATCAAATGGCTCTTTCAGTTAGCAGCTTGTGGGAATGGGCATCGGTCGGTTGAGTTGACGCTTTGCGCTTAAGATTTTGATAGCGAGTTGTGCGAGTTCAAATCTCGCTCAAACTCAGGGAAAAGATTAGGTGCTCTGAGTCAAAAGGATCGGGTTGGGTGGATGTTGGTAGCCATTCTGTCAAATGTTGTTGTACGCTGTGTTGAAGTACTCGCACAAAAATCGGGTGCTACATGCTCTTCAAAGAGTGGATTTTGATGAGTATGGCCATGTAAACTCACACAACCGGCTACTTCGCGTTTGACCTTTTATAATACTAGAGTTTATTGAAGTTGAGTCAGATATAAAAATAAAGGTTTTTGGATCATAACTAGAAAAAAAAAACATAATAAAAAATATTAAAAAAAAAAAGATTTAAAATAAAAAATAAAGTAATAAACAAAAATAAATAAAATAAAAGAAGATAAAATATAGTATAATTGAAAAAGAATGTTATTTAAAATGTTAATAAAGAAAAAAAAACTAAAAATTAATAAATAAAGAATTATTCCATTTCTTCCAAAAAATGAAGTTAAAAAATATAAAAACATAAAAAAATAAAGTAAGAAAAAAAGTATAAAATACAAAAAATTAAATGAAATAAAATAAAATAGAATAAAATAAAAAATAAAATGAAACAAAATAAAATAAATTCAAATAAAATGCAATAAAGTAAAATTTACATTAAATACAAAAAATAAAATTAAAAAAGTTAAAAAGAAATTAAATTAAAAATAAAATTGAGATAAAAAATAAAAGTAAAGTTCGAAAAAACCAAAATAAAAATATGCAAAAAAAACTTTAAATTAAATTTTATTTTTATTTTTGAAGTAAGAATTTTTTTTTTAAGAACTGAAATAACTGTGATTTATACCAAAATAGCAAATCTTAAAATTTCTTATCTTATAACTTTAAACGAGCTAAACTTGTATATTTGTATATTTGTATATTTGTGGATTTGTATATTTGTATACTTGTATATTTGTATATTTGTATATTTGTATATTTGTATATTTGTATATTTGTATACTTGTATATTTGTATATTTGTATACTTGTATATTTGTATACTTGTATATTTGTATATTTGTATATTTGTATACTTGTATATTTGTATATTTGCATACTTGTATATTTGTATATTTGTATACTTGTATATTTGTATATTTGTATACTTGTATATTTGTATATTTGTATACTTGTATATTTGTATATTTGTATACTTGTATATTTGTATACTTGTATATTTGCATATTTGTATATTTGTATACTTGTATATTTGTATATTTGTATACTTGTATATTTGTATATTTGTATACTTGTATATTTGTATACTTGTATATTTGTATACTTGTATATTTGTATATTTGTATATTTGTATACTTGTATATTTGTGCTTTTGTATATTTGTATATTCCTTCTATATCGGGAACCGCTTGACCGATTTGGATGATTCTAAGACTATCCACTGGGGGGTTGACACTTGGGGCGGGTTACAGGGTTGCCACCTATCTATTTTTTTTTAATTATAGAGTATCAAATGAAAGGTATTTCCAACCGTATTCGAAATATGACAATTTCAAGCAGCGTAACCCCTAGAGTTGCCACCCGACCGCGTTTTATTTATTTTACCTTATGTATATTTGTATATTTAGACTATCTCGGGAACCGCTTGACCGATTTGGATGAAATTTGGCATATAGTTAGTATGATTGGTTCTAAGGCTATCCACTTGGGGGTTGCCACTTGGGGGGTGTACAGGGTTGCCACCTATCCCACTTTTTTTAAATTATGGAGTTAGATATGCCATTACGGGTATCAAATAAAAGGTATTTCCGCCGACATACCAACTAAAATATTTTCAAGTAGGGTAGCCGCCCAGGGTTACCATTTTACCATATTGTATTTGTATTGTATATTTTTGGGATCATATTGGATTATTT
This sequence comes from Campiglossa producta, assembly GCA_964058755.1. Classification (NCBI taxonomy): domain Eukaryota; kingdom Metazoa; phylum Arthropoda; class Insecta; order Diptera; family Tephritidae; genus Campiglossa; species Campiglossa producta. The sequence goes on along the minus strand of CAXKVI010000004.1, from coordinate 18,450,071 downwards.
TAGGATGATTTTGAGATCATTGAGGGGTCACTTTGGAATAATGTTGGGGCTATTTTGAGATCATTTTGGGTTCAAATTAGGATTAATTTGGGACAATTTTCATGTTGATTTTGGGATCATTTTTGGATCATTTGGGGATAATTTTTGGGTCATTTTGGGAATATTTGAGGATCTTTTTGGGATTATTTTAGGATTATTTTGGGAACTTTTTTCGATAATTTTGGGATCATTTTAGGGTACATTTAAGAGTGTGTTTGGGATCATTTGGGGAAAATTTTTGGATCATTTAGCGCTAGATTGATAGCCCGATCAGGCTCGGTCACCCAGGTACTAATGGCCTAAAATTATATATGTATAATCACGTAACATAATTGAAATTACATAACATAACCAACAGCAAGTCATTTCAATCCTATCTAATCTCACTTTTACACCATCCATTTCAAATATTTGAACTGTTACCTATATCAAATAAATTTGTTCCACTGAAATTCATACTGATTTCTTGTATAACTTCTTTGCACACGTAGAAATTACATTTTTTTTTTGCTTACAACATTATTTAATTAATTTTCTATTTACACCTTACTTACGCTTCTTCAGTTCTACTTACAAACATTCACAACTTAAAAATCTCTTTCTATTCATCCTTTGCAGATACATCAAATTATTATTTTGCCTCACCCAACACACAGACACGCTTTGTGCCATCAGCCGCATTTCAGTCAAATCGACAGCAGTCAGCACAGCCAGCGTATTTAACGACAGCGTCACGCGGTAACGCATTGTCTAATGGTGCTTACACTCCACCGGGTTCATTTCAGGACCAGCTGCTATTCATCAGCAATGACGGCAAGCAACAACAGTCGCAGCAGCAGTCCTCGGCGTCGTCTTATTCATCGTTTGGTGCGCCGCAAGGCTCGGTGAGTTAATTGATGTAAATTTGTGTAATATTTTTTTTTTTGGGACAAAGGAAAAAATTATGGGACAGTTTCTAAGTTTTAAATATTTAAACAAATTCAGGATAGATTTTTTATGTATCTACCCTGCAGTTTCAAGTATATTTAGTTTGTGTATTTGGTGAGTAAAAAAAGGTTTGGGACAAGTTTAAAAAAGGATTTGGTACACTTTTACACTGAAAAAAAAAGCATATCGACATTGTTGTGAATATATAAATAGTTAGAAATAGGACTTTTCTATGAAAACTGTTGTGTTAAGTAGAATTTTTAAAAGTATTTTCTTAAACAAAATTTTGGGACAGGTTAAATTTTTATTATTTGCATAGCAAAAAATTTTTTTTCCAAAAACTCTGACTTAAAAACAGTTTTGAGCAAAAAAAAAGTTTTGGGACAAAAACAAATTGGGACAGAAAATCAATTTGTGGGACAAAAAAGTCAAGTTGCGTACAATATAAAAGTAGTAGCGTTTTTTGGCCATTCAAGTTAAATTATATTTTGGGACAAGTTCAATCTTAGTAGTTTGCTAAAAAAGTTTTGGGACAAAGAAAATTTGGGCCAAAAATTTTTGGGGACAAAAAAACTGGAAAAATAGATGCTCTGTGTCAATATTTATTAAAAAATATTTTGGGACAAGTTTTGAAAAACTTAGGTTGCTACATAATTGTAGAATTTATTTTATTGATGTTCTACGAAAAATCACTTTGCAATCTTGTTTTAGGTTGGAAAATAGTGTTTCAAGCAAGTTTTTGGGACAAAGTAAAAAAAATGGGACAAAATATGTAAGTTCTTAAAATAGAAAATTTTTTATACTGACATTCTTATGGCATCCATTGTTGCAATTTTCCGAGTTTTTAGCATTTGTATTTTTGGGACAAGTGTAATTTTGTAACAAAATTTAAAAAAAAAATTGGGACAAAAAATTAATTTGTGGTACAAAAAAGTCAAGTTGCGTACAATAGAAAAATAGTCGGGTTTTTTGGCCATTAAAGTTTAACTATATTTTGGGACAGGTTATATCTTAATTATTTGCTAAAGAACAGTTTTTGAGCCAAAAAACATTTTGGGACAATGAAAATTTTGAGCCAAAAATGTTTGGAACAACAAAGCAAGTGGCGTTAAAAAAATAAGCTGCTCTGCGTCAATATTTTTTAAAAAATATTTTGGGACAAGTTTTGAAAAACTTAGATTGCTGCATGGTTGAAAATTTTATTTTATTGATGTTCTGAGAAAAATTACTATACAACCTTGTTTTGGTTAGAAAATAGTGATCCAAGTGTAAAAATTATTTGGGACAAAGTAAAAATTGGGACAAAATAAACTTAAAGTAGAAAACTTTTTATACTGAGATTCTTATGGCATGCATTGTTGCGGTTTTCCAAGTTTTTAGTACATATTTGTGTTTATTTGGGACAACTGGAATTTTGTAACAAAAATTAATCAAATTGTGAAAACTACGAATTTTCTCTCCCGATTCCCTGCTTAACTATTTATTTAAAAATATTTTGGGACAGTTTTTGAAAAAAACGTATCTTGTTGCATGGCTGTAAAATTTATTTAATTTATGTTTCAAGGAAAATTGCTTCGCAACCCTGTTCTTGGTTAGAAAATAGTGCTTCGTCCGTAAATAACTTTTAAGACAAAATAAAAAAATATTTGGGACAAAAAATTTAAATTTTATTAAATTTAAAACTTGCTTATCTGCTTAATTAGTTACTTTAAAATATTTTGGGACATGTTCGGAAAAACTTAACTTTTTGTTCGGTTGTAAAATTTAGTTTATTGAGGAACAATGAAAGTTGCTTGTATGTTTCTTCTTAGTTAAAATAACAGTTTTCCGGGCTTTAATAAATTTTTGGGACAGAAGAAAATTGGGACGAACAATTTAGTTGCTGAAAATAAAAGAGTTCTACTGGCTGCAACTAGAACTAAACTCTGTATAGAACAAAGTATTAAAATTGGGACAAAAAAAAAATTGGGACAAAATAATAAATTAGGACAAAATTAAAAGTATTATTACATATTAAACAAAATTACAACAAATTTGTTAATTATAAAAATGAACTAAAACGTTTGCTTTTCATTTCCTTATCTTCAATTCACTCGAAAGTAGTTAGCATACGAAAACAAAAAAAAACTATAATTTTGCTCATAATGCATTGCAATCAATTAAGAAATCGCTCAATATGAATAACCTAACGAGAAAAAAGAAAACAAAAAAAAATATTAATAAATAAGTTAATTAAAGTCCAAGAAATGCGCAATTGCATTATTGACTTGCAACATCGACACTTCAACGCTGTAATCGAGAAGGAAATATCTAACAGACAAATACACTGTAGTACATAATTATTACACGCATACCAAAAAAAAAAAAAAAAAATTAAAAACAAAATCGACAAAAAAAAAAAAAAAAAATTATTGAAGTAACTGAAATGCAATCGAAACGAATTGAAAAATCGTATAGGCTAAGCAGTGAAAGTCCATCAAATAAACAAAGCGTACAAGCGAGTAAGGCATTGATGAACCAATAATGGTGGTATGTGGCTCACAGTGGGGTGTTTTGAAGAACTTTTTTTTTTTGAAAATCAAATTTTCATAGCGAGCAAGATAGCTGGAGTATTGAAGCAAATTACATCACAACTTTATTTTATTTTGTTTTATTTTATTTTATTTTTTTTATTTTAATTTATTTTATTTTATTTTATTTTATTTTATTTTATTTTATTTTATTTTATTTTATTTTATTTTATTTTATTTTATTTTATTTTATTTTATTTTATTTTATTTTATTTTATTTTATTTTATTTTATTTTATTTTATTTTATTTTATTTTATTTTATTTTATTTTATTTTATTTTATTTTATTTTATTTTATTTTATTTTATTTTATTTTAATTTATATTAGTTTATTTTATTTTATTTTATTTAATTTAATTTTATTTTATTTTTTTTATTTTATTTTATTTTATTCTATTTTTTTTTACTTTATTTTATTTTTTTATTTTATTTTCTTTTATTTTATTTTATTTCATTTTATTTTATTTCATTTTTTTTTAGTTTATATTATTTTATTTTATTTTATTTTTTATTTTATTTTATTTTATTTTATTTTATTTTATTTTATTTTATTTTATTTTATTTTATTTTATTTTATTTTATTTTATTTTATTTTATTTTATTTTATTTTATTTTATTTTATTTTATTTTATTTTATTTTTTTATTTTATTTTATTCAATTTTTTTTTACTTTATTTTATTTTATTTTTTTATTTTTTTATTTTTTATTTTTTTTTATTTTATTTTTTTTTTTTTTCATTTCATTTTATTTTATTTTATTTTATTTTATTTTATTTTATTTTATTTTATTTTATTTTATTTTATTTTATTTTATTTTATTTTATTTTATTTTATTTTATTTTATTTTATTTTATTTTATTTTATTTTATTTTATTTTATTTTATTTTATTTTATTTTATTTTATTTTATTTTATTTTATTTTATTTTATTTTATTTTATTTTATTTTATTTTATTTTATTTTATTTTATTTTATTTTATTTTGTTTTATTTTTATTTTATTTTATTTTATTTTATTTTTTTTATTTTTTTTTTTTATTTTATTTTTTTTTATTTATTTTTTTTTTTTTCATTTCATTCTCTTTTGTTGTATTTTATTTTATTTTATTTCATGTTATTTTTTATCATTTTATTTTGTTTTATTTTTCTAATTTTACTTATTTTTTTTATTTTTTTTTTTTGTTTTACTTTATTTTATTTCACATTTATTTTGTTCGTTTAAGTCTTTCTAGTAACTTTAGTTTTTTTCCAAAACTCACCACTGTGCAAAACAGCGCCGCGTCTCATATGGCCACTCACTTTGTCTATGAGCGATTGGTTTATTTGAATTTCAAATTTCAAAAACGTAAATTACTTATTGTGCGATGTGAAGAAAAATGCAGCGCAGACACGCACCTAAACACATTTTGAAGAGACCATTGTTTTGGGTTGGGTGGGGTGTAGTGGGCTAGTAGACATAAGCAAATATTATTTTTTGTTGCTTATTTGTTGTTGCATACTTATTTGCTTTTACACGCATGCGTGACTCAGCTGAAGTCACAGTGGAGTATGAGCGCACGAACGTTTTGTTTGGTAGGTGGCCAGCTAATTTGGTAGCATATTTGCTTTGCAACTGCTCCATGCGGTTGTTTTTTTCTTTCTTGCTAATGCGTGTGTATAATTATGATTACGTTTGATTTGGTTTACCAATCAAGGAAATGTGGACAACAAAAAAATTTAAAAATATTTTTTTTATTTTTTTTTTTAATAATTTTATGAATACCTCGCTCTCATTAATAATAGAAAAAAATATCTAAAAGCAAAATAAGTGCATTTTTATGTGCCTCCTACAACCATTTGGGTTTGAAATGTGATTCCTATAGCCCAAATTAATCAACGAGAAAGTGCGTTGTTCCAAAAATGGGTAGCACTAGGCGCACATAAATATTTCATTCAACTTAAACAAGTGAAAAAAAAAAATTGAAAATATACCAAATTAATAAAAAGAAATACATATTTACGAACATATATGTATGCTCTTCTAGTATAAGTTTGCATGTTTTTGCAATGCAAACCAAACAAAAAGCACTCAAAACAAAAGACTTGAGAAACGAACTTGCATTTAGTTGTATTAGCTTGCATTTGTTTAGCTTAAAAAAAAGTAGTTACAAAACAGTAGCTGACGAACTGCAATTAAAAAAAATAACAACAACATAAAATTTATACAGAGCAGCAAAATATCTTACACAATAAAACACAATATTACAGCTGTTACAATTCAATTAAATCGAGATCGTAAATTTTATTTCATATTTTCATTTAATAACTTAAGCTACTAAAAGAAAAAAGAAAAATAAGAGATGAATTCGTGTATCAAAGGCCTTAAAATTGGTAATGATCATGATGTTAAATATATTTTTAGGCACTAATTTTTAAACATTAAGCGGCTTAACGTAAAAGTTTCTATTAGTGATACATCTTTTAATGGCGCGTGGGTCATAAGCTACTTAATGTCATTCATTTGGGTGAATGTTCAATAGCTATTTAATATGTGTGTACCTTTTTGTAATCCGCTTATTATAGGATTTGTATGATTTGAAACAAAAAGTACCGGATGCACAATGCACCTACATGCTACATACATTAAAACACAATTTTATTTTATTTAATTTTATATTATTTTACTTTATTATTTTTACTTTAGTTTTATTTTATCTTTTTATTTTTTTTTAATTTATTTAATTTAATTAAATTTTTTCTTTAATAATTTTGTTTTTTGAAATTTTTTAAATTTAATATCTTTTATATTTTTCTTATTTAATATCTTTTATTTTCTTTAAATAATTTTATTTTGTTTCGTTTTATTTTACGTTATTTTTTTTTCTTTACTTCATTTTATTTATTTTTTTTATGTATTTTATTTTTTTATTTGATTATTCTTTTTTTATTTTATTATTCTTTTTTCTAATTTTTTATTTTTTATATTTTATTTTTTATTTTATATTATTTCATTTTATTTTTTTATTTTATTTTATTTATTTTTTTTTAATTTTTATTTTTTTATTTGAAGTTATTTTATTTTATTTTATTATTTTCTTTTCTTATTTTTTATTGTTTTTTTATTTTACTTTATTCATTTTTTTACCTTTTTATTTTTTTTATTTGAAGTTATTTTATTTTATTTTTTTTCTTATATTTATTTTCTTTGTTTTATTTTATTTTATTTATTTTTTACCTTTTTATTTTTTTTAATTTTATTTTTTTATTTTATATCATTTATTTTTTTACCTTTTTATTTTTTTTATTTTTTTTTTTTTATTTGAAATTATTTCATTTTATTTTATTTTATTATTTTTTTTCTTATTTTTTTTTTGTTTTTTGTTTTTTATTTTATTTTTATTTTTATTTAATTTAATTTTATTTTTTATTTGTTTTATTTTAAGTTATTTTATTTTATTTTATTTTTTTTTTTTAGATTTTATTTTATGTATTTTATTTTTTTATTTTATTTTATTTATTTTTTACCTTTTTATTTTTTTTTTATTTGAAGTTATTTTATTTTATTATTTTTTTTCTTATTTTTTATTTTTTATTTTTTTTTGTATTTTTTATTTTATTTTATTTTATTTTATTGTTTTATTTTATTTTTTTTATTTTGTTTTATTTTATTTTATTTTATTTTATTCTATATTATTTTATTTTATTTTATTTTAATTTATTTTACTTTATTTTATTTTATTTCATTTTATTTTGTTTTATTTTATTTTATTTTTTATTTTGGGCTAAATTTGAGCAACCATACTTTTTCTGACTAGTTTGGCATTCCAGCTCTATATCTTGTACTTTTTGTTGTTGAAGTGCTAGTTGACTCAAGCCCTCACTCATTTTGATTTATTTAATGGTGTACCTCTTTACATTTAAGTACACAATAACAGCGGTTAAGGAAAAGTGAAAACTACCAAATGGCAATAAATAAAAATATTAAAAAAAAATTACTTTAGCAACACACGTTTTTAAGTATGTATGTATGTGAGAGTACTTATATGTATTGTATGAACTTATGTATTTCTGCAAATAATTTTTCTAGCAAAGTGAAAGGTTTATTGCCGCCTAATAAAAAATGTGACAAAAAAAAACAAAAGCAATAAAAAATTTAATTATCATTAGTAGTGTGAGTGAAGATAAGATATGCACCACAAAGTAAACATTAGGAAAAAAGTGGTGAACACTAACAAAGGTCAAGGCCACCTTTATTGGGTGAAAAGATGATCAAAGTCGCAAACAATTTAAATGAAGCTGTGGGGCAGACTCCAAATTTCAATTTTATTTTTACAAGGGATGATCTTCTCATTTTCCAAAAACGCTTTGTATAAGTAAAGCTAAAAAATTTTACGTAAAATTTTATTTTTATAAATGTTCAATGAATTTCTGTTTTCATACAAAAAAAAAAAAACAAAATAAAGCTAAGAGCTATAGGTTTCACTATCGAATTTTTAACATTTTCTTTCCTAATATTCTATGCTGACCAAATTTGTACTCCAATATTTTCAAACCCATTGAACAAATTACATACTTATGGGCATATTGTTCTGCTCTGTTTGCGAGTGGCAACAAAATGTTGCATGTTGCACGTAAACACAACAAACAGTGTACAGCAATTTGGCTGGTTCTTAACTTTTTTACATTTTAAAATATTTTTCTCGAAATGCTGAAGCAAATTCCCTGCAGGAAATGGCACACGCTTGATCCTTGCTCAAGACATCAGCTTTATCGAATCAAAAATGCTTGCATACTTTCAGAGGCCCTATAGTTGAATTATAGCCTTTCAATGCAGCTCTTTTTTCTTTTTAGGGTACCTGTTACAATCATATTTGCGTTTCAGTATTCTCGGATGCTCCTGGCTTAATAGAAACTTAGTATTGAGTTACTACCGTTGAAGTACAGTTTTCTTCTTGAATAAGAAATGTTTACATACTTTGAGGAGACATGGTATATTGATTTTCTTCCACTTCAGCTGTCTTTAATTTCTTGCAAGGAAATAGTCCTCGCTGACATGGCTTCTAAGCAAAAAAAAAACCTATAGGTAGGTAGGTAGAAGTGGCTGCCGCAAAGGCACACCTAGGCCAGTAATAAAAGGCCCGTTGTGATACCACCAAACACTAGGAAAGTCAATCCCGGGGCCCGGCCATATGGAAAATCCCAGTGCTGTCGGGACTCTCCATATAGCCGAAACCCGGGACTGACACTCCTAGCCGACACCGCTACCCCTCCTCGAACCATTTTGATAACTTGATGAAGGCCATCAAGTCCTTTATGTCTAGCTCCGCGACCTGGCTTAAGCTAACCAGGAAGGGAACTCCCAGAGAGCGCCTTCTCGCTCCGCTTAAGGCCGGGCAGTTGCAGATGAGGTGCTCCACCGTTTCCTCTTCCTCATCATCTTTGCAACTCCTGCAGCATCGTCGGTAGGGAACGCCTAGCCTTGCTGCGTGCCTACCAATAAGGCAGTGCCCGGTTAAAACACCTATTAATATGGAGATTTCCTTCCTTTTTAGGGCGTATATGTGTCTAGATCTTTTAAGATCGCATTTTGGCCAGGTTTGCTTGGATATCCGGCACCCTGGGGCTTGTAGCCATCTTTCGTTGGCTTCGCGGAGTGTATGCTCCTTCAGCATTAGCTTGCACGTGGCAAACGGCATACCTATGCGCTCTTTATCTTGAAGAATCTGCTTGGTCGTGCCCTGCCTGGCAAGTTCGTCTGCCCTACAGTTTCCCTCAATGTCCCTGTGTCCCGGGACCCATGTGAGGTTCACGCGGTTCTGTTGGGCCATCTCTTGAAGAGATCGACGACAGCTGAGCGTCAGTTCAGAGTTGAACGAGTAAGAGCCAAGGGATTTGATGGCCGCTTGGCTGTCGCTGAAAATACAGATATCCTGTCCGATGGTACGTTCACCTATCCAAGTCACGGCGTCCATGATTGCAGAAACTTCAGCCTGGAAGACGCTGCAGTGATCAGGTAGTCTAAAGGAGAGTTCTAGGTCCAAATCCCTTGAGTAAACCCCTCCTCCGACTCTGCCGTCTAACTTCGAGCCGTCGGTGTATATACAAGTGCCGCCATTAGTAGCGGGACACCGATCTATGTTCTCCCAGTCTTCCCTGCTGGGAATGTTTATTCTAAAACAACAATCTCCGACTGTTGTGGTCGCACACCGATCTGTGCTCAGAGGGAGAAAGCTGTAAGATCTTAGAATACAGGAGTGTCCAATAGTGCTTGCGCCCCAGACGGACGTTTCCCTTAGACGCACAGCCGATGCTGCTGCTGCCCGGTACCCTTCCAGATCGAGTGGCAAAAAGCCAAGAATGGCCTGGAGAGCTTCATTGGGCGTTGTTCTTAACGCCCCGCTTATACAGATCATGCTCGATCTGTGGACTTTTCCTAACAGATTTAGGTTTGTTGCCTTTCCTAGCGCAGGCCACCATACCACGACTCCATACAGCATAATTGGCTGGATTATCGCAGTGTAGATCCATCTGCAAATTTTGGGGCTGAGCCCCCATTTTTTGCCAATGGCTCTTTTACACGTGTAAAGTGCAATGCACGCTTTCCTCTGGCGCTGGATGACATTCTCCTTCCAGTTAAGCTTTCTATCTAGAACTGTGCCTAGGAATTTGGCTTTGTCAGCTAAGTTCAGGCGCACGCCATCTAGTTCTGGTAGGTTCAGCGGTGGTATCTTGTACCGCCTGGTATAAAGGACAAGCTCCACCTTTCCCGGGTTGATGCTAAGTCCGCAGCGAGAGGACCATGAAGAAACTTCTCGCAGTGCTACTTGCATCAAGTCACACAGGGTTTGTGGGAATTTGCCCCTATATGCAATAGCTAAATCGTCTGCATATGCCACTATCTTCCCGCCCCCCCACCTTGTGTCTCGTAGCAGCGAGTTTACGGTGAGGTTCCATAGGAGCGGGGAGAGAACACCACCCTGAGGCGTTCCTCTTGTGACATAGCGTGAAAGATCAACTGTTCCCAGTGAAGAAACTATTTTCCTTCCCTTTAGTAGTTGATCAATTAGTCCAATAAGAGACCTATTTATGCCCAGGTTTGTTAAAGCAGTGTTAATAGCCTCCGGCCTTATATTGTTGAAAGCCCCTTCGATGTCCAGAAAGGCCACGAGACAGTACTCCTTTTCGTGCAATGATTTTTCAACAATAGAGACTAGGCTGTGGAGCGCAGTTTCCGTTGATTTACCTTTGGTGTAGGCATGTTGATAGCTAGAAATAAGGTTGCTATCAATAGTAGAGGAGAGATAATCGCTAATTATCCTCTCGAAGGTTTTAAGTGCAAAAGACGAGAGACTGATCGGTCTGTAGTCTTTAGGCTCATAGTGTGAGGCCTTCCCAGCCTTTGGAATAAAGACTACCGTGGCGCTTCTCCAGGAGCACGGAATGTAATTAAGAGCCAGGCAGGCTGAATAGAGAACTACCAGCCATTTAGCTGATATTTCCAGCGTGTTTATAAGTTGTGCGGGGAAAATCCCGTCTGGCCCAGCTGCCTTGAACGGCTCAAAGCTTTTGATTGCCCACCTTACCCTTTCCTCCGTAATGGGTATGTTTACCGCCAGGTTTGTTGCAGATGCTACAGGTGCATCATACAAGTTCCCCGGAAAGTGTGTGTTCAGGAGCAGCTCCAGGGTTTCCCCTTCCGTGCTGGTCCAAGATCCGTCAGGCTTCCGTAAATAGCTAATGGCTGTTTGAGTTTTTGATAGCACTCGTCTAAGTCTCGCTGTATCATCGACTTTTTCGACCCCGGTGCAGAAATTTCTCCACGAAGTTCTCTTCGCTTGCCTTAGAGCCTTTTTATAGGCCCTCAGTTTAGCTTTATATTCGAGCCATTCAGGCTCCGTACCGATGCTCTTGGCCTTGTTAAATTGCTTCCTGCATGATATACGGAACGAATCCAGGTCGTAAGACCACCAGTGGGGTCTATGTTTGCCGCGTGGTTTTGGTACTGGACAAGCCTGCTCTAGGGCATTTGAGAGCGCCGTTGTAAAGGTCGTTACCAGATCATCCAGTTCTCCCACTGATGAGGGGGCTTGTGGAGGTAATACTGGTAGGTCCCTAGCTAATATTTGGTTATGTAGCTGCCAGTTAGTGTTGCGTGGATTTCGTTTCATAACTGGCTGCTCAACAATAAAGTCTAACACAATTTCTATGTACCGATGGTCAGAAAATGAATGCTCATCAAGAACACGCCATTTTCTGACCCACTCATAAGCGCCTTCGCTACAAACAGTGAGGTCTATAACCTCCCTACGAGCTTTAGTTATAAAAGTAGGCTCGTTACCCACGTTACAAACCACCAGGTTAGTTGTTAGTAGGTAGTCAAACAGAGACTCGCCCCTAGCGTTAATATCGGAGCTTCCCCACTGGACGTGATGAGCATTAGCGTCAGCTCCAATAATAAGATGGCCCGTACAGAAATTATCCACCAGATCTTTCACCTCCTTTTGTGGAGGAGGTTCTTCGGCGTCATAGGGCATATAGACCGACGCCATCGTTAGGCTGGTGCTGCCGACTGTTAAGCTGGCAGCTGTAACGTCACCATTTGAGTAGTTGGGTAATAGAAAGGTGTTTAGCTCAGACTTTACCAAAATACAGGTTCTGACCTTGCCCTCATCATTGGCTTGGATGAGCTTGTACCCCTTAGTCCCCAATCCACAGATCCTAGAGCTATTGACCCAGGGCTCTTGGATAAGGACCACGTCTACGTCGCCTTTAGAAAGACGACTGCTTAAAACAGCCGAGGCTGCTTTAGATTTGTGCAGATTTATCTGAAGCACCACCAACATGAGAGAGCTCAGACATCCCTGCCGCCAGCGTGTCGTCGAGGTCTGGCCTGTTCCGGGGGCTGTCTCTCAACGAGGAGTTGTTCAGAGCACCTGCACGATTTGGCGTGGCGGGAACCCTGTCTGAAGCAGCATCAACGTTAGTGTGCTCAGGTTTAGCCACGATCGTGACGTCGAGGCCTTCTTCGTCGAGCAGGCTTTCTTCTATCGCCGAGTTGTTCGCAGCACCATCGCAATTTGACGTGGCGGATAACATACTTTCCGCGTCGGACTCCTCTGCTTCCCTTTCCGATGCCTCGATCTCCGAGTCCTCCGGAGCGTCCGGAATAGCAGCGCGCTGTGCATCGCGACGGTATACGTGGATCACGATCTGACCCAAGCCGTAATGCACTCGTCCGTTGCACCGTTTAAGGGGCTCGAGCGCCTCCTTATTCAGAGTGATAACCACCTGTCTATTGGGCCCAACCACATCATCGACCAGATTGACGCCCCAATCCTGCGTCGGGAGAGACGAATTCCAGACCTGCAGCATCTCAAGAATATTCTCGGGTTCTGCAGGGACGGCAGGAATCCATGCCCTTGCCCTTGGCCGAGCAGGAATGTCCTTCCAGTCGACGACATCTAGTCTTGCCCCTGGGTAGACTTCACCCAGTCTTGCAACTGCTGCCTTATACAGTGCGACAGTTCTTGCATCCTCGCACGCGAATATTTTGATCTGACCTTGGTGCCAGCCCGCGTCAGTACCTCGCGGCGGACTACCCGGAGACTCACGCATTAAGTGGAGGAGGGCCCTGCCCATTTCATTCCGGACATACAGCCACTGGTCTTTGGGGATGGACCAACGGTCATTACCTCGGTCAATGAAACCTATAAGGATTCTGTCCTTGGTTACTTCAGCAAAGCTGAGTTTTCCCACTACGGGGTTGACCTGATGCCGCTTCGGATGGGGGTCTACCTCTCCGTCCGATCTCTGGCGTTTGAAAGGATTACCGTTCACCCTCTTAGGCACATAGGGCCTCTGGAAATTTGGTATCAGAGCTTTCGCTTCCTCCACCATCTTCCTTTCTTCCGGCGACAGCTTCTCCTGCGATGCTCCCTCATATTTTTTAAGGATCCTTGCGGCCTTTCTTTTATCCCAGTACGCAAAGCGTCGGGGAGATGCCTCTTTGGAGGGATTCAGACTCGTAGTTGCCATCGCGGTCTCTCCCTTTGCGGCGTCGTCCTTCTCTTTCGAAACTCTGAAACCAGGTCGTGAGACCATTGCCCCAGATGTGAAGAGATTGGGTTTCGTACCAGCGCTTGATGGAAGTTTAGCTTCCGCCGTTTTCTGCTTGACTGCGTAGGCAGCCGCACTGCTGCTTGCTCCCATCAAGTCACTCTTACTTGATAGCAGTTTGGGGGATGACTGACCCGTAGTTTCCATCGCTGTCGGCCTCCCAGTTAACTTTGAGGCGGAGTTTGTCCTCCGGCGTTGTGTTTTCGCTTGCTCCAGCATAGTTCTTCTCTGCTGCGGAGTAAACGAAGTCGTTAATTGCTTTGTATTTTGTGTGTTCTTCATCTTGTTCGTACGACCCCTCGCCGGACAAGGCCAGCTTAGGGTCAAGGGTAGTGTAAGGGGAAGTGTGTCGTCCGCCGCGGCAGAGCCCCATACCGCGGTAAGACCATAGTTACTCCCTGAGGCGGCCCGGTATCAGTGAGGCTCCGTTCGACTACAGCCACGATTTGCCTCCCGGCTGCAAACGTCCAATGGGCACGGTATCGCATAACACCCTGGATTGGGAGGGAAAAGTTTTGCACATTTATATAGCGAGCCGCTTGCTTCAAGACAGACGCCCGCTTACAGCCGCACCTCTTGGTGTACAGACGCTGCGAAAAAGACCCCGGTGAGCCCTTAAACCAAGTATGTCAGAGTGGCCCCACCGGGGCTCCCTCTCTTTCTGCCGCGAGCCTAGGTAGCTCAACGTTGCCCAGAGTGCACGAACGAGGACGCAAGAGTCGGGATTGAGCGCGGTCACTCAGCAACCACACCCCATTACACTCCAAAAAAAAAAAAAAAAAAAAAAAAAACCTATGCTACTTGCCAAAAAGTACGTTTCTGTCGGAATTTGTAAGCATTGCATACTTTTAGGAGGCTTGGTATTATTAATAATTATAATTATTTCCTTCCTGCTCTCTTTTCTTTTCTGGGCACCTATTACAATCATATTTGTATTTCAGTCTTTATAGATTTTGACTTAATAGAAACTTAGTATTGAGTTACTTTCGTCCAAATGCAACTAGCTTTTTTATATTGAAAATGCTTGCATACTTTCGGGAGACTTGGCATAGTTATTTCCTGCCACTTCAGATTTTTTTTTAATTTCTGGGTACCTGCTACAATAATATGTATTTAATTTAACTACTCCAGCACGCTGCTTAATTTATGAATTGCGTTGGCATGATTCGAAATGTTTGCCTACTTTTAGGGGACTTGGTATAGAGTAAACTTCTTCCAATGTAGCTCTATTTTCATTTCTTTCCAATCAATAATGTTTGCATACTTTCAGGAGCATTTTTTTAGTACTCACGAATGCTTGAATTCGTCCCTGGGTGTAATTAGAAATGTGTGCATAATTTCAGATTTTTCTGCCATTTCAGATTTTTTTTTATTTCTGGGAATGTTTTAGAGTCAAATTTTTATTTCACTGATTACGGTTGCTACTTTCTTTACAAATCGGCTTGGACCAGTCACAAATGTTTGCATATTTTTAGGGGATTTAGTTCCTCTTTCTTTACAGATCGGCTTGGTGCAATCAGAAATGCTTGCATATTTTCAGGGGGCTTATTCCAGTGCGCGCTTACTCAACAGATCGGGCTGATTAATATAATATAATTAGAATGTGTTGCATACTTTCAGGGGACTTATTCAGAAATGCTTTCATATTTTTATGTTGCTATCCGACGATTGCATGAGTTGGTCCTACATCTGACTTGCCATTTGGAGTTCTTAGTTTTTCCTACTGGGAATGTGTGTGAGAGCGTGGCATTCATACATACTCTCTAAGTAATTTGGCACAATTGTAACGACTAATTTGTGGGGCCATTGTAAAAATTCAGTCAGGCACGACATTTTTATCAGCCAGTCGTGTAAAAGACAAATGACTGTGGTCGTAAGCGATAACCCCCTAAGTTATATACTTTTACATGGGACTTCGGCGGTTATCGCTTGTGAACACTTATGTTACGTATTCCTGCCAATATGAGAGTGTTTGTTAAGCTAATCGCTTAAGTTAATTGAGGGCGACTAAATAATTGTCACATAAATAGTTTATATTTTAATATATTTTTTTAATACAAAAATTAACTATTTTAAAAAAGCTAAATTAGACCAGCGTTAATATTTAAAAAAGTTTAGCTCTAATTTTTTTTCCTCTCTAATCAATTTTTTTTTATTTCTCTTTCAGCAGACTCGTAATCCCGATTACTACGACATCTCACCGCGTCCGTTTGGCGTGCCAAGCTCATCGGGTCTTAGTACCGCCGCTAGCGGTTTTACACGTTCAAAAGCGATACGACCAATCGGTGGCGGTTTTGTACCCTCTCAGCAATCGGGTGTACGGACAAATGTGCCACATCAGCAAACACAATTTTTGACGCAGTTTAATGAACAGGTGAATTGTAGAAAAACTGTGCCCATTTCTGAAAAATCGGGCAAACCTAAAGAAAAGAGTTTGAAATGATGCATATTAAAATGTTCATGTAGTTGGGTCAAGTCGTTTTCGAGATAGTAACATATTATATGAAAAAAAAAAATGTATTAAATAGAATTAGGTGGCAACTCTTAATGATAGTCCTAATTTTGCTGAAATATGACGTTAAATATCATTCGTTTTTTACCCATACTGGTATATCTTATTTAAATTTTTTTTATTTCGAATAGGTGGCAATAGTGGCATATCTCATTTCTGAAATAAAAAACAGATAGGTGGCATCGCTGTAGAATCATATTAAGTGGCGTTAAATTAGAAAGCTTTAAATCTAGTTGATCCAAATGTACCAAGTCGTAAATAAAGTAGAGTTCCCAGACGTAGTGTGGATACAGTACCTGAGCCGCATTTTCCTAGTTCGGTATAAGGTGGCAACACTAAATGGCAAGCTTCCTTAGAAATGTTTTTATTGAAATACGAAATAAACTAGATCTCGTTTAATACCACATATTATTGGCATTTCAAATTTAATTTTTTTTTAATTCATAAAGTTGGCAACTCTGTAAAAATATCCTAGGTGGCAACACTTAAGAATTAAAGCTTGAAATGAATTTTATTACCTATATTCAAATATTCATTCAGATGGCTGAAGTTGTTTTTGAGATAATAACGTATATGAAAACAATATATAATTGGATTAGGTGGCAACCTTTAATGATAACCCTTTACCGATATATCTGAATGCCACTGTCACTTAATTAAAACAAAAAAAAATAAAATAGATGGCAACCTTGTAGTGGTTACCAGTAGAAACTCCTCGATAGAAAGCCTTAGAATTTAGTACATGACCTGCATACCAAATTTCCAACCGTTTCAAGATGGTAGTGAGTCGTTTCAGAGATGGTAGTGGAAAGTTATAAGATAAGGTCCCTCAAGTCAGGGGA
Organism: Campiglossa producta; assembly: GCA_964058755.1. NCBI lineage: Eukaryota > Metazoa > Arthropoda > Insecta > Diptera > Tephritidae > Campiglossa > Campiglossa producta. The sequence goes on along the minus strand of CAXKVI010000004.1, from coordinate 18,433,088 downwards.
TCCCCATTATAGCCTAAATTAGTGAGCAGGTTTCCAGTGGAATTTGATGTAGAACCGGTCAAGTAGGCTCTGTGAGTTCTTTCTTATATCCCATGCAGAGCGAGACTTCCCACAAGCCAGGTAGTCTTCTGATCTCCCTGATATATTGCTGTATCCATCCCCAATAAACCCCTCACATAACACCCTTCAAACGCGTTTATTAATTATCCAATTTCGTCCATTTTGCAGAGCTCCTCCGCCAGTCGCCCATCCGCCAATAGTTTGACCGGCAATGTGCAACGACCCTTCGGTAGTGGCGGTTTCGTGCCCAGCGCTAATCGTAATCGACCCTTTGCTTCCGCGGCAAACTATAATTCGGACTACACTCCCAACACCGGACAATCGTCATATTCACCGCAAACACCCTTCAAAAATACGCGCAATCGTTTCCAACCGAGTAGCACCAATACAACGCCATCCACCACCGAAGCCCCAACGTCGAGTACGAAACGTTACAGTCGCTTTGGTGCTAATCGCGCACAGAATGCACTGAAACAGCAGCAACAACAAGCGCAACAAAAACAACAACCGCAACAAAAACAACAACAGCAAGCAACATACAATAGTCCTGAAGCCTCTTCACAGCGACCGAGTTTTGGACGTGTGACAGGCAATAATAAGTTAAGCTTCCAACCCAGACGTCCAGTATTCATAAGTCGCGAGATAAATGAGCCTGTGAGTGTGGCAAAAGTGCAGAAACCGTTTGCAGCGGGACGCGTGAAATTACCAACGAGAGAAAATCTATTCAAGCAGTCCACAGTAGCGGCGGTGAAACCAACGCCCTCGCCGACGCCCGCCAGTGATAGTGAGGAGGAGTACTACGATGAGGAGGAGGAAAGTGATAGTGTGGCGGATGTGGAGGTTGAAGAAGCTGTGGAAGGGGCTAATGAAACAAATTCGGAGAAAACAGTTGAGACAAAGCCTAACTTGGAGAAGGAGGATGATAAAAAGGAGGCAAGTTTGGAGAAGCTAGAGCTGCATCAGGCTGAAGAAACCACGGCTAAGCCGTCAGACGAAAGCGCGAACTCTACGGCTGGTACTGGCGAAGAGGAAACAACCGCCTTGCCTGCTGAGGGCGACAACACCAGCTCCACTGCTGAAAAGACTAATCAGACGTTAACTGGGGATGTAGAAGATGAGCCCAAAGAAGACACCTTGGATGCTACCACAAACCGTAATGCGGAGTATGAATATGAATATGGGGATGAAGAGGAGGCCACTGAAGCTACTGTGAATGAGGATAAGTCTAATCATACATCATCAACTGCACCAGCGTCTGAGTCCACCACAAGCTCTAGCGCACCCGAAGTGTCCGCGAGCGTGACAGAAGTGCAACCACCGCAGAGCAGCACAAGCGCAGTGGAGCTTGAGGATGCAACTATTGATGTGCTAACGAGTGCAGGACAGGAATCCACCACCGCCGCTCTGCCAGCAAACCACAGAGTAACCTCGGAAGAGACTACGCAAGAAAATGAAGAGGTCACTTATGAAGGAAGCGCTGAATATGATGAGGAAGAATACGAAGAGGAGGGCGATGAAGAATTCGAAGATACGGAAGATACAAGTCAAGAGCCAGCAGACGATTTTCAACCCAGTAGCGCGCCACCAAAGAATGAGTCGCAAGCCACTAACAAGGTGGTCTCAGTTGTGACGACAAAGAGTGTTGTGGTGAATGGATCCACCGATGGAACAGCGCCAGTAACACAACGTCCACCGGCACCTAGCAGTGATGAGGAAGAAGCTGTCTACGTGGCGAACAAAGCACGGCCAGCGCAGCTAGAGGATGAGACCAAAGATGAGATTGAGAAAAAAGACGCCGAGAGCACAAAGGTAGCCGTCAACACAACGAGCAACGATGACGAGTCTATGAGCAACACAACCGAGAGTTATGTCGTTATTGCATCTATACAAACCAGTCGCAGCATAAATGGTGCACGCTTCCTACCTTTCCCCGCCATTGAGCAGGAGGAGACGAAACAAACACTCTCCGAGCTAGAACGCAAGATACACTCACCGAAAAAGTCGAAGAAAAAGAATGCCACCAAGGAGATGAGCGCTGATGATGCTTCGGAGAGCGGCGAAGAGTTGTTGGCAAGTGATATGACTGAAAAGTCCACAACAGGTGCGACCGTCGTCGCCTCATCGACCGAAAGTATTATAGACAAATTGGATCGTGTGCAATCAGAGTTGTCGAGCGGCTTACTCTCAGGCAAATATCCGATCATCACCGAAATGGACGTATCCACAAAGGCGACCACCACAACCGTAGGTTCGCGTTTCGCACCGAATATACGCAAGTTCCAGCCAAAGAGCACGGCAGCACCACCACCGAACAACAATAGCAAGTCCGCAGTCAAAGTGCATCACATAGAGGAGAGCGAAATGGATGAATTGGCGGGTCTACTGCCGGTAGGCTACAAGCCTCGTGTTTCGTTCAAGAACCGCAAGATTACGACCACTACTACAAGCACAACGACAAAAGCGCCCGCTACCGAATTGAAGAAGCCAGCGCGCAATTCCACAATCGGTCGCTCGTTCAAAAATAATGCCGTGCAAGCGCAAGACGTAGGGCTCGCAGGTCTGCTACCCAAGGGCTATAAGCCACACACCACTACAGAGGGTACAACTAAACCGGATATTAAAGATCTCTTCAGCAAGATTAAGTTTGATGATAATCTCGATAAGCTGCTGCCAAAGGATTACAAAGCGAAAGCGGGTGCGACACCTAAGCCGCCTGTGACGATAGTGGATGATATATCGAAATTTCTACCACCCGGTTATAAATTGCGCACCACGACACCAGCGGCAACGACAAAGCCCGCCTTGGTATTGCAAGACGATATAAGCAAGCTACTGCCACCAGGTTATAAACCATCAGCGAATACGGGCGATGAGTCTCAAAAGCTTGCGGGATCCATAATTCCCATCAAGGTAAATGATATCTCAAAACTTTTACCACCAGGCTACAAGCTCAATGTGACTAGTAAGGAGACAACAATACCAGTGCCTGAGACAATTGATATCTCGCAGCTACTGCCGAAAGACTTCAAGCCCGCAACAGAGGAGAGCACGGTACAAAAGACCGCGGTTAAGACGGTTGAGAATGCGATGACGAAACAAACCACGCTCACGACCAGCTTATCATCAACCACAGAGTCTAGCACCGGCAGTGATGAGGTGTCTAGCACGACAGCCGCTTCCGGCTTCAAAGTCGTCTTTCCGAAAGGCATACATAAACGCTTAGGCGTGCAGCGTTTGACCACACCACGCACCACACAAGAAGAGGGTAACGATGCGAATAGCTCACCTGCAGTGGTCATCAAAAAGGGACCACCTGTACGCGTCACTACGGAATTCACAGGCTGGCCCACACCATCCACAACACCCATTTCTATCGAGAAACTGCTGGAGCAAAGCAGAACGGCGACTATAAACTTTGAGGATCTACTATCAACGAGCAGCACGTCAACGACAACGACGACTACTACAACGACTACGACGACACCACGTCCCACAAAACCGGGCCACTGTACGGCTGATTGTGATCTTGCGGCGACTATAAAGATCATTGATGGTGTGGCGTGGAAGCCAGAGCTTTTAGATCACAACACCGTAGAGTGGAAGAATCTAGCGCATGAAGTGGAAGCGGAGGTAAGTGTGAATCGCGGAGTTTGAGAGGAAATACTTTGATTTCATACACTAAATTTCATTACAGCTAAACGAAGTCTACGCTAAAGCACCACAACTGAGTCGTTGGTACAAGAAGGTGCGTATCGACAGTTTCAGTCAGGGTAGCGTGCTTGTGGACTACTATGTCGAGTTAGCCAACATAACCGATGATGTGAATACGCTCGAGATTAAGAAACTTTTCCATGACGCTTTGACGCATCCACCACCAGAGATGATTTTAGCGCACAAGCCAGAGACAGACAATGAAACGGATAATGAAAATGATGATCTTGATGATGTGGCATATCGCGAGGTGAAGGAAGAGAAACTCGTCAAAGAAACATTCCTAATGGGAAAATATGTGATCGACCCGGCGGCAACAGATTTTAGTGGTGAGTATAGATGGATTAAGAGATTTACTTGAAGATCAATAATTTTTCACCACCAATCTCTCTCTCTCTTTCCAGTTATACCCAAATCTCTTTCACCTATGGTCGAATTTGCCGAGGAAGATCAGCTCATACCACAATGGGCGATGGTTATAATTGTGATCGGCGTGGGATCATTAATCTTTGTTGTAATTTTTGGCGTTACTGTGGTGAGTATTGTAACTGAAGTTTAGTTTCAGGGTTTTGTACCTAATTTTTTCCCCTTTTCTTTGCTTCCAGCTGCTCAATCGTCAAAAACGTTCTAAGGCGCCCATACCTTTAACCTCAGATATGCTTAACGAACTGAAGGTCAATCATATGGGTGGCCAAGACAATTACGCCGTCGATGACTTCTATAATATAGATGATGCCTGGAATGATACAAAGCAACCGATAAAGCCAAAGGTGAGTGGAAAGATTTTTAGAGGTTGACGTAGTAGATCCTCTTAGATCAGTAGGAATAACTACAGACATCCCAGCGGGTGAGTGGCCTTCCGACAAGGTGTACCCGTCTAAGAAACGGCTAAAATCCACGACGTATAGGTCCAAGGTCAAAAAATCGCTTCCACGGCGGTGAGATCAAAAAAGCCTAGTACAGTATTAATTAACGTTTCTCGAATTGCTTCTTGGAAAGACGCTCAGCTGATATCTCAGCTCTGGATGGAGGGTGATGTCCTTCAGAGATCTTCATTCAATCCTACATTCAGGCCCAGGTAACACTTTTTACCCTTTTGTTCCGAAGGAGTATTCAAGATGAAGTCTTTTAATTCTAAGATTTTCGTTGCAACTCACAACTTTTCAATCTCAGTCCCACATCCTTGATCGAACGAAGGGTCCAGTAGCTTTCTCAACTCCAGTAGGGCATGTATTCGATGAGTCCTGCAATAGTATCGGCCCATTAAATGTCCATTGGCTCACTGACGTCCTACATTGCGCTTTATTCCAGAATGCTTGGCCCATTCGAAATCCATTCACTACCACAGGTTTATAGTTACCTCATCGAATCTCGATGTATCCTCCAGAGACTAACCTTTGTCATGTTAATTAAGCATCTCAATCTTCCACCGTGCCGACTTCGATCTCCTTCCCACATCCTTGGTCGAATGATGAGCTCGAACTACAAGTTAAGTACCCATTTGCTGACACCAAGTCCAGTAGTGACGGTTATTCGAGAAGTTCTAGCATCATTTAGCTCACTGACTATCTCTATCTAACTTTAGTCCAGGGTGCTAATCCCCTGTACCACAGGATATAATAATTTAGGCCAGTTGGAAGCTATCCCATCGCTGACTCTCTCGCACTACACAGCTGGACAGCAATTCCATTCACCTTTTTCCTAATGTTCCTTCACCACCAATTTTTGGTACCCGATAAGATCATCTCGATGTACGGATAGAGTAAATCCATCAGCACGACCAGACTACTCCAAGTTTCTACCCGACTGCGAGAGTGCATTTTATATGCTATCCAGCCAAGCGACTCTGCGAGCTCTCGGGTTTGTGTAAAGATTGAATAATGAACCTGGCAAGTCGACATATCGGGTCGCTGGTAAAACTTAAATCAGACATAAGGACAGACCTATGAGCTGGGTTGGCATGGATAGGCTCTTGATGGCGTGCAGGAGCTCCTTGTAGCCGTCGGGCTTATCAGTAGTCGCGTCTTTCAGCACTAGCTTACCGAGGCCAATTTCTAGAAATCCCCTTAAGCGAGATCCTCTCTAAACTCTGTGTTATTAAGTTTGCGAAGCTTTTTGTGTTTTGAAACTCAACTCACTTCTTATGTGTAGGTATTCTCAGCATCCCACACTTCTTTAAAGCTAATTCCTCTTACATCTTCTACTTGCAGCGTTTTACGAACTCCCTGCATGGTAGCAATGGTTCCAATATCTACGACAGCTGGCGCTCAACACGTCATGGCGACTATTTTTACGATGGCCAAACTAATCACTCACAAAAGGGTGATTCATTACAACGTGCTGCTAAACATCACCATAGTCATCATCAGCAACCGTACAATCAGCATCAACAACATCATACGATGTCACAGCATCAGCATCCATATCATCAGTATCCTGATGCTTTTGCGGATGCACATCCAATGTATACGTACAATAATAGCAACAGTAATAGTAATCATGCGAGTCGAGCGTCACGTTATCAACGTGATTATGATCCAGATTTTTGAGTGAGAGAGAGACAGAGAGCGTGAAAGCGAAAAAGTGAATTGTAGAAGGAGGAGTAGGGGAATGGTGACATGAAGAAAAAAGCTAATGTTAAAGAAAATAAAATGAAAATATAAAATGAAAGGAAAAAATAGAAATAAAATAGGATAAAGCAAAGTAAAATTTAATAAAATTGAAAATCAAAGTATGGAAATTTCGAGAGCTGAGTGGAAGATCACAATATGACTGCCCCTAGTCCTATTCCTATTCCTATTTTTATTCCAATTCCTATTCCAATTCAATTCCTATTCGTATTCCCATTCCTATTCTTATTCCAATTCCTATTCCAATTCCAATTCCCATTCCTATCCCTATCCCTATCCCTATCTCTATCCCTATCCCTATCCCTATCCCTATCCCTATCCCTATCCCTATCCCTATCCCTATCCCTATCCCTATCCCTATCCCTATCCCTATCCCTATCCCTATCCCTATCCCTATCCCTATCCCTATCCCTATCCCTATCCCTATCCCTATCCCTATCCCTATCTCTATCCCTATCCCTATCCCTATCCCTATCCCTATCCCTATCCCTATCCCTATCCCTATCCCTATCCCTATCCCTATCCCTATCCCTATCCCTATCCCTATCCCTATATCTATTCCTCTCTCCATCCCCATCCCCAATCTCCATCCCTATCCTTATCCCTACTCCTATTCCTGATCTATGGATATAATCCTTGAGATGATTTGAGGGTTCTGGGCTACTGGGGGTTTTCCGCAAAAATTCTGAGATAGGAGGTTTTTGAAAAAAAATCTTAGATACAGCTTTTTTTTATTGATTTCTGAATAATATCTGAAAAGCAAGCTCGAAAAAAACTTGAAGCTTTGGTGTGTTTTTAAAATAAATTCTGAGGTGAGACGTTTTCGAGAAAAATCTTAAGCTTTGGGGTGTTTCTGAAAAAACAATCTTCAGTCAATTTTGAAAAAAAATCTCAGATAGAACGGTTTCGAAAAAATATTTAACAGCGTTTTCGAATCGATTTCCGAAGAGTATCTTAAAAAATCGTTTATGTTTTTTAAACTGAGGTAAGACGCTTTCGAGAAATATGTGAAAGCTTTGAGGTGTTACTAAAAAGAATTCTGAATAAGGACATTTTCGAGAAAACCGTAGGTGCATCGATTTCGGAATAATATCTAAACCAATTGGGCGTTTTGGACTAAAAAACTTTCGAAAAAAAATCAAAAATCTTTGAGGTGTTTTTAAAATAAATTTGAGGCATGAAATTTTCGAAAAATCTTAGAAACAGCGTTTTTCAATCAACTTTTGAATGGTATCTAGAGAGCGTTTTCGAATAGTATATAGGAAAATTGGGTTTTTTAAACAACTGAGAAAAATCTTAAAGCTTTTGAGTGTTTCTGAAAAAATACATCCTCAGATAGGATGTTTTCGAAAAAAAATTTTATGTGGGTCGTTTTTTGAATAGCGTTTTTTTTTTTTTTTGAAAAAAAAATCGTGAGATAGGACGTTTTAAAAAATAATCTCAAAGCTTTGAGATATTTTTAAAGAGAATTCTGAGATGTGGTGTTTTAGAAAAAAATTTTAGATAGGATGTTTTTTTTATAATCTGAATAACAGCTGGGCCATTCTAGAACAGGCAGCCGAGTGGGTGTGAAGTTTCACTCAGTCATCGATATATATTTTTTCATCAAAGTTTTAGTTTTTAAAAATTAAAAAAAAAAAAACGAAAGATATATAAATTTCAAAACGAGTTGATTTGAAATATGTACCGTTAATAATAATTCTAATATTGTATGTTAACTATTTATTATAAAATTAAAAATAAAATAAAAGTAAAAAATTATGGAACACTTTTTAATGCTTTGTAAATATCAAAACAAATAATTTTTGGCATTATCGAGAGAAAAAAAATGTCTTTAAAAAAATTCATACTTTCAAGACAAAATAAAATTCTAGCATATAAGCTGCAAACACTCTATCAACTATTATACTGCGTTTACATTAATAATATTTAAGCTAAACGAATTATGTTTAATTATTTTATGTAAAAAAATACTTTGAATTATTCGACTCAAGCTTAAATTATTTTTAAACAACGAGTTGCAATTAGTCACGATTAGTGTTAGAAAATATTTAGAAAATTATAATGCATAATGTACTATATATGTATGTATGGTATTTTGTAATTTAGTTTTTATACAAATAAAAAAGAAACTAATTTAAAATGGGATTTACATACGCACTAAGCAAACAAAAATGTATAATCTATGATTTAACTAATAAAACATAATCATAATATATTTTTTGTTCTTTTTTTCGTTCACGTTAAAAATTTTTGGAGTAGTCGAAGTTTTTCCTGCAGGTATGTACAGCTACGGTCAAAAAAAAATTAAGTTTCAATATAAAATTAAAAAAATAAATAAAATAAAAAATGAAACAAAATCTAATAAAAAAAAATTAAATGAAATTTATTAAATTGTATAAAAAATAAAATAAAAAAAATAACACTAAATACCACCAAAAAAATCTCTAAAAATAAAAAAAAATTTAAGGAAATGGAATAAAATAAAACAAATATAAATTGAAAAAAAAAAAAAAAAATATTAAATAAAACGAAAAAAAGTCGAGAAAGATAAAATAAAATGAAAAAAAAAAATAAAAACGGAGTAATAAAAAAATAAAATTTAAAAAACTAAAAAAATAATGAAATAAAATTAAATAAAAAAAAAAAAAACAAAAAAAATAAAGCAAAATGAGAAAAAATAACAAAAAATAAATAAAAATAAAATGAAATAAAATATGTACAACTAAAAAAATGTTTAAGAAAAAAGAGAAAAAAAAAATATATATAAAAAAATTTTAAAAACTTAAAAAATAAACAAAATAAAATAAAAAAGTACAACAAAATAAACTTTAATATAAAAATAAAGAAATAATAAAAAAATAAATAAAAGAAAATAAAAAAACGTAAAAAAGTAAAAAAGTAAAACGCAATAAAAGAAAACATAAAAATAAAACAAAATCGGAGTATTAAAAAAAATTAAAAAAAAAAAAATCATAAAATTAAAAAAAAAATAAAATTAAAAAAAAAAATTAAATAAATTAAAATAAAGCAAAATGAGATAAAATAAAATGAAAAAAGTAATATTAAATAAAAAAAAAATAAATAAATAAAAATAAAATGAAAATAATAATATAAAATATGTACAACTAAAAACACTTTAAATTTAAAAAGAAAAATATATATATACAAATTAAGCAAATTGACAAAAAATAAATGAATTTAAGAATAAAATAAAACAAAACAAAAAATGTAAGTAAAACAAATTAAAATAAAAAAAAACACAAAAAAATAAAATAAACAAAGAAATAATAAAAAATAAAAAAAAATAATAAAAGAAAAAAATTTAAAAAACCTGATAATGAAATAAAATAAAATAAAATAAAATATGTACAACTAAAAAAATGTTTAAGTATAAAAAATTAACAAACTAAAAAAATAAATAAAATAAAAAATAAAATAAAGTAAAACAAAATAAACTTAAAAATATAAATAAAGAAATAATAAAAAAATAAATAAAAGAAATAAAAAACGTAAAAAAGTAAAATGGAATAAAATAAAAACGGAGTATTAAAAATATAATTAAAAAAAAAAATAAAATGAAATAAAAAAATAAAATAAAAAATAAATAAAAAAAGTAAAACAAAATAAACTTAAAAAATATAAATAAAGAAATAATAAAAAAAAAATAAAATGAAATAAAAAAATAAAATAAAAAAAAAAACAAAAAAAAAATTAAATAAATTAAAAAAGCAAAATGAGATAAAATAAAATGAAAAAAGTAATTTTAAATTAACAAAACAAAAAACAAAAAAAAAAATAAAGATAAAATGAAAAATATATAAAATAAAATATGTACAACTAAAAAAATTTTAAAGATAAAAAGAAAAAAAATTAAGTAAACTAAGAAAATTAAATAAAATTAAGAATAAAATAAAACAAAAAATTAAAGTAAAACCAAATAAAATAAAATCAAACTAATTATAAAAAATAAAAAATAAAAATAAAACGAAATAAAAAAAAGAAACTCACAAAAAAATAAAATAAACAAAGAAATAATAAAAAATAAAAGAAAAAAAGAAAAAAAAAATTTAAAAAAACCTAAAATAAAGTAAAATGAAATAAAAAATAATAATATAAAACCAGGTAAGGAAGTAAGATAAGACGAAATACCCAGCGGTAGTTTTCAGAACAATATAAAAATACCACGACTTTTCAATGATATAGGCCCTAGAATGTATAAAACTGAATTTAAAAAAATTAATTTAAATTAAATTAAAATAATATAAAATTGATTGAAATAAATAAAAAAAAATAAATAAAAAAATAGACTAAATAAAATAAGATAAATAAAAGAAAAACTTAAATAGATTTAAATAAAATGAAAAATTATATGAAAGGAGAATGAAAGGAATTAAAATAAAATAATAAAATAAAATAATAAAATAAAATAAGATGAATAAAATTATATATTTAGTTTTCCTGTTCAATATAGTTTATGTAAATTATTGATTCGCCAAAAAAATACTCCCTTTTCTTTTGTATATCTTTCTCGTTTTGTTCACCATTTGCTTCAGTTACAAAATACGGTCAATAATGCAAGTTACATACATTCACATTCGAATCTAATTAGGGAATGAAGAACTCAATTGTATAATTGTGGTATCCTCGATTTAAGAATTGCCTCCTATTTTATTTGATAGCACAATGTTTGTCAAGGTTTTCTCGAGTAATCTCAGAGACTTCGAACTTAAAGCGTTCTCATTTGGAAGTCGAATGCTGGTAAAACTACTATCTGTCACTTATCACCCATCCGCCGAAATAGCTCAGTTGGGAGAGCGTTAGACTGAAGATCTAAATGTCCCCGGTTCAATCCCGGGTTTCGGCAGAATTTTTTTTTATAAATTCTTAATTCCTATTTCTTTCCCTCATTCATATTCATACTTTAAACATGAAGAAGAACTAATGATTTTAAAATTTAAATGACGTCGACTGATTCTAAATAACTATTTTTATTTAATAAAAAAAAATATAAAAAAAATATCTGCCGAAACCCGGGATTGAACCGGGGACCTTTAGATCTTCAGTCTAACGCTCTCCCAACTGAGCTATTTCGGCTTATATTAAAAGAGTGTCAAATACACCACTTATTAGCAAGGCTAGTGAGCATTATGAGTATATGGTGTAAAAAATATATATTCACCACATTATTCACCAAAACTTGTTTACCATAAGCTGTATGGTGATGCCAGAGTGTTATGTTTTTGTGTTTAGTAAATAAGGGTTGCACAGCAACAAAATGGTAGAAATTAGGAAATAAAAAATTCATGAAGCAAAAAATAGCATTTTCAGTCTATATTCAGAAAATTACGATATTCAAAAGTTTCATTTCTATTGAGAAGATCACACTTCATATTCAGAGAGTTCCATTTGATATTCAGAATATCACAATTTATATTCAGAAAATTGCATTTGAAAGAGAAGCTTTCTGAATATGAATTGTAACTTTCTGAATATCAATTGTTATTTTTTGAATTTGAATGGAAATTATTAGTATCAATTTCACCTTTCTGAACATATACTGAAAAAGGTTTAGAGTTGGCTGAATTTTTTTCATATTTTAAGATACGCCATTCAGTAAACCCTTTGATATTTTATTTCAATTTGTTCATATAGTTTAAGAACAAAAAGCCCTACCTAATCGAAAATTCAAAACATTTTTAGGTGGAATAGGCGTTTCTGAATAAAAGTGTCCAATATAGCGTTATTAAAATGACTTTCAGTGAAGCGGTGTAAAAAAATATTTTGAAATAAATCGGGCTACTCACCTGCCAAGAAATGTCAAACTCCATATAAAAAAAAAACGCTCAAGAAATGGTCAAGAAACGTTTTCACACGTCAAATTTTCTTGAGCCAAACTCAGTTCATAAGAAAAAAATGCAGCACTTTTCGATAGTTGACAACGCCGGTTTACCTCTAGAAATAAATAAGCTCGTATAAATTTCTTGAGGTAAACGCGCAGATCCACAGCAAAGGTGAGTACATATTTCGCTAAACATGTTTTATACATTTTTATAAGAGTAATTTGCAAAAAAATGGAAAATTTGGTAAACGTCAAAATTTCTTGACCAAACACAAGAAATATATGCTCGTTTTTTTCTTGAGGCATTTCTTGCCCGCTTAGGTCAGAAGTTATTGGAAATCCATCCGGTATTCGTCTTTCCAACACAACTGCGTATACCACATCGAACTCCGAATGTTTTTGACAGTTCCGTGATTTTATAGTGACAATCCCGGAGTCCCCGGATTTTTCGGAATTATCTCAGAAATTGTACAGAAAGGTCGGAAGAGGTATCAAAATATGTGTTTTAACCACGGTATGTATAATAGGGTGTCCAGTCCAGCTATGAGATAAATTTCTTTATGAGATACGATATCGCAAGAGCTGTTAAAATGTGCGCAGTTCAATAAAGATTACGAGAAAAGTAAGGAAAATCGAATTAAGTGTCATTTTTAGGGCTCTATCGAAGTTTGAAGTATGTGTTGTGAATTAACATTTTTACAATAATATTTGTAGTCTTTGAAGATCGGTAGATCTTTATGAGATACAATATCGCAAGAGCTGTTAAAATGTGCGCAGTTCAATAAAGATTACGAAAAAAGTAAGGAAAATCGAATTAAGTGTCATTTTTAGGGCTCTGCCGAAGTTTGCAGTATGTATTGTGAATTAAAATTTTTACAATAATATTTGTAGTCTTTGAAGATCGGTAGAGCCCTCAGGTAATAATTGTTTTTACCTTTTGAAAGTCATTTCGTAATTTGCTATAAAAAAACCCCTCGGTATTTTATTTCTATAAAACAAAATGCACATAAATACCATTGGTCGCGCCCATTTTGGGATCGAGCACGTTAAAATTAAATAACTTTTCACTGAAACAAAAATTTTAATTTCTGCTTTCGGATTATTGAAATTGAAGTCAAATCGCGTCTCTGGATGCATCTCAAGACGTTTTTGGTCTTGGTTTGGTGGGTGGTTATACATTAGGGTGATTTAAAAAAAATGTCGCCCTGGTCTTACCCCTAAAAAGTTAGGTATTGATGAGAAAATAAGCCTTGCATAAAATTAGCGCTCTAACTTAACCCTTAGGGGTGGCTATTTTTTTCGCCCTTTCCCATACATTTTGTATGGGGGAAAATGCCATTTCTTCAAAGTGAGCTTTCCTTTAATTTTTAAAACTTTTTTCAAAATATTTTTACATACTCTTAAAGCGGGCTACTCACCTGCCAAGAAATGTCAAACTCCATATAAAAAAACGCTCAAGAAATGGTCAAGAAAAGTTTTCACACGTCAAATTTTCTTGAGCCAATACTCAGTTCATAAGAAAAAATACAGCACTTTTCGATAGTTGGCAACGCCGGTTTACCTCAAGAAATAAATAAGCTCGTATATATTTCTTGAGGTAAACGTGCAGATTCACGGCAAAGGTGAGTACATGTCTCGCTAAACATATTTTGTACAGTTCTATAAGAGTAATTTGCAAAAAAATGGAAAATTTGGTAAACGTCAAAATTTCTTGACCAGGCACAAGAAATATATGCTCGTTTTTTTCTTGAGGCATTTCTTGGCAGGTGGGTAGCCCGCTTAAAGCTGAAGCTTTGAAGCTTCCAAAACGGTAATCCATGTGCGATTATCTTAACTATTAAAATGATTAATGCTTAGGGCCGCTTGCATAAAAGTCGATAACGACTAATCGGTGTAAACGCGAAATGACCTACATGGCCTACATGGCTAGTTTCTTGTATTGTCGGTTCTACGAGAACGGTACCAGTACTTGTGCTGGACCCATCGTGCCGAAACGACCCGGGCCGTTTTCTTATATCGACCCGGCCAAGAGCAATACACTCGAGGTGACCCTGTCTGACATTTAGGCAGGGCTACACCTCGCTACAACAACAACAACTAATCGGAGTTTAATTGACGTATTTTGTATGGTCAGCTGTCAAGTTAATCACCGATTAGGCGTTATCGGCTTTTATGCATGTGGTCCTTAGTTGTAAGGGGTTTAAAAAAAAATTCAATGTAAGGCATTTTTGGTATATACATATATCAAACAGGGATTTTTATTGCTCGTTTACTGGCAACACTGGTCCACTTGCATGTGGTGGGTAGGTAAACGATTTGGTAAATTACAGTGTGGCATCTACACTCTATCTACAAAATCACAAAACATGCTTGTGACACCCTAACTACATCTGCCGAAATAGCTCAGTTGGGAGAGCGTTAGACTGAAGATCTAAAGGTCCCCGGTTCAATCCCGGGTTTCGGCAAAATATTTTTTTTATTTTTTCATTTTAAAGATTTTTTTTTGTCTAGCTATGCAAATAATTATGTGACCTGCGCTTATTCCAGTAGCTTTTGATTTGCTGAAATATCCGTAAAAACGTTCTTAGCAAGATCTTCTTGACCTCGAGTTAAGGGGGTCTGAATATGGTCTTTGGAAACGCAGAGCCTAGAAGCTACGGATCGTGAGCTTTGGTAGTCTATTTATTAGCTTGATGGTGCGTCCAGGTATAGCTTCCTCTGTCCAGATCATACTTTGAAGTCATCTTCTTACCTCTGTCATCATTTTGCAAATAAAAGCCTCATTCATAGATTTGAATTCTTCGAACATTCATTGTACGAGTATATTTTATTCATTTACGCATATAAAATTGTTTCGTATAAAAATGTAATTTTTTAAAAATACTTTTTTTTTTTTACTCTGTATCATAGTTAGTTTTCATACTAGAATTACAGTACGTACTAATAAGTTATTGTTGTGCTATATCTACTGGTAGAAAAATAAAAACAAAAAAACTAATAAAATTAGAATATAATAATTCGAACGTACTTTTTTTTACAAAATGCTTTAGGCACCTAAAAGTATGCAGTATTTAGCTATGGCTCAATTTTACTATTTTTTAATAGTTTCAGAATCCACAGATATCCAGCAGTATTTCAGAGAAGGTTTAACAATGTTTACAGTGTTTTTGAAATCAGCTCATTTATCGGAGCTTATGACTACTGGCTGACGTATAAAAAACTAACTCTAAAATGCGACTGGAAAAGCGTGGAATTGTTAGTTTTCTATACGAAATCACGAATTAAATTTTTTAACATAGATCGAATTTATGATAAAATCTTCAAGAAACCCCTTTATCGGAGTTAGTACAAGTGGAAGTTATTTTTGTTTCTGCATACAAAAGTCGTAAAAAAAATTTAAAGTGCAAAAAATTAGTTAAATATGAAAAAATAACTTATAAAATAATTTGTTATGCAATTCGAAGGCTGAGTGAAAGATGGCTACAACAAGCCTATCCCAGCTGTGGGCTTCAAAAAGTTCTATATGTGTATCACTTGTCGAATAGCCCTTTCTCACCATGAATGTAATACAAATTGATTTTACAGGGTGTAAGAGTAGGTCGCCTCCCCGTTGGTGCACCCTGGGTAACGCTAAATGACCTACATGGCCTACACGGCTAGTTTCTTGTATTGCCGGTTTTACGAGAACGGTACCAGTACTTGTGCTGTACCCATCGTGCCGAAACGACCCGGGCCGTTATCTTATATCGATCCGGCCAAGAACAATACACTCAGGGTGACCCTGTCTGACATTTAGACTGGGCTACACCGCGTTACAACAACGACAACATGAATGTAATATACATGCTGCGACAACACGTTTTTGAATTTTAAATGGGACTCAGCCGTCGATTTGCAATACAATTTTGTGTACAAATGCATTTAACTTATTTAACATACTCTAAAATATTCAATCTTGAAATATTCTACGATTTTGATATTAAAAATTGGCAAAAGAAATTTCGATTTCGACTAAAACGATCATTGCGGTTCAGCACAGAACTTTTACATGAAAAAAAGTATAATAAATAAAGAAATACATAAATAACATTGCTAAAACCAAACAAACTTCTAATCCACATCTTCCACATAGTAGTATCAGTCGCTTGCCATTTTCCGCTTATCCACTAAGTATAGCTTACAATATACAATTCGAATTGAGTTGAAATGGCGCCAAATCCTTTGTAATCGCCAACGATGCGCCATCACATGTCACCTTATATGCCAAGGCAGCCAAATTTCGTGCATCATCTCTACCCGAATGTTCGCGCCCCTCAAAAGCCAAACCCACATGCGATAGAGCATCAGCAAAGTTTATCGGTTTATATTTATACCATTCACGAAAGATGGCGCGTAAATCGATCCATTGATTAAAATATGAAGGCTTCTTCAGTCGCTTACGTTGACATTCCTTAGCTAAACAAATACCAAAATCCCAATCAGTCCAAGTAACAAAAGCGCAATTACCGATTAGTTTGTCCTTGGACATTTTTGGCAGTTGTAAATTGCGTGCACGCAATTCTTTGCGTAACCATTCTTGGAACATCATGATTGCTGTTTGTAAAGGCATACCATTGTCGACGCTTTGCTGTTTTATACCGGTAAGTTCGGTGCAGAAAGCGCTCAGTTTGGGCGATTCAATAGGCATAACATATTTATGGAATTCTGCCTCAATTTTACCAGTTTGCAAATTGACGAGTACGGCAGGAAATTCTGTATGGTAGAGGGAGAGAAAATTGGGATTAGTTTCAGTACTATGATACTATGACGAAATGTGATACCTATAATTTCAGCTTCACGCCATTTAGGTGGCGCTTGATTCTCCCAACAAGTCGCCTCAAAATCCATGCATATTAAATATTTATATGGTTGCGTTGTTAAATGTTGCTTACGCAGTTTTGTTAAGTAACTAGAATTGCTTTTTTCGGCACCGGGTTCGCCATCAACGTATATGGTTTCAAGGAGCCCCAGTTGTCTGAAATGAGAGGGAGAAGTAAGCTTTTAATAAGACATTAACATGAAAAAAAAATAAGGCTACACTAAACCCGATAGGACTTTCGAGATTTATAGTCCAATGCGATACTTAAAAAAATCCCTCCTAAGCCAGCCCAAAAGCCTTATGAACCAATTTTACGGGTTAGGGCTGTAAGAGGCGAATGAAGTCCACTTCGATCTCGGCTACGGAATCACCGAGATCGGGTTAGCACAAGTTACTGGATTCATATTCAACAAAGGACTATCGGGCTACGCTCCTACTGCCGCCGATTTCATCAGGAGATAAAAGTATCGATGGATCAGGTTCGCCAGTGGTGAGAGCTCACACCGGCAGTCCTTTGTCGGACATGAATTGGCTACCTTCCGCTGAATAGTACCTGTGGTACTAAGCAGACTACATTGGGAACGATCTCGTTGACCCTGAAATATGAGGGTGCCGTCCTCTAAACTAAACTACAAGTAAAAGAAAAAAATAATAACTATTCAATGCCTACATTTTCATCTACTTCCTTCCATAGCACACCACCAGCGGTTTTTGTCTCAACATAAAACCATTCGTTTCATCAAGCGCCTTAGCCACCACCGTCGCCGTATCACACTCACTCAGCCCATTGAAAGTGACAAAAGCTTGTCCCTTCATGCGTCCTTGTTGCATAACTTTAATTTCCAAGCAATCGACGGCTGCAAAGCGTGCATACAACTGCCTAAGATCTTGCTCGCTTACATCTTTAGCTAAATTTTTAATATACAACTTATTACTAGGCGCGCCACGTTGATAGTTTTTGTAAATAGGCAGCTGTTGCAGTTCCTCGGCTGGCAGTCGCTCTGTATTCAAGTCCGCTGGTGGTACAAATGCTTCGACCTGCTTCTTTGGCTTTTGTGGTTGTAGATTCAAAGCGATCTTCTGTGATCTACCGGCCGTAGACTGCGGTTGTTCGAATGCGCTTTGTGTCAGTTTGGTTTCGGTGCCTTCGGTATGGAATGATGTTTGAGCATGTATTGAGGTAGCGTGCTTTTGTTGTTTTAAAGTGTCTTGCAACAATTGACGTGCTCGCTTTTTATATTGCGCTTCCAACTCATCTACAGGCTTACGTTTTAGAGGCACATTCCTTATTTCTGCAGCCACTTTACGTTCATCCTCTTCCGAGGATTCTAATTCTGACTCAGATTTCTCTTGCACTACTGCTTCACATGCTTCCACCACCGCTTTTACTTCCATTGACGCTTGGCGCACATCATCGCCGCTCAGTTCAGTTTGTGTGCTCACATCTTGCGGCCTACCTTTAGTCACATGCACACCTGCCGACTTAGCGCCAAAAGGTGGCTCCAAGTTCATACGATTCATTAAATGTAAAACTTGCGTATAAAAGCGTGTATTACTCATCAATGCAATACTAATCGCATCCAATATATCGGGTGTAATGCGTGGATATGCATATTTGAGATAGGGCGGTGGCGGTTGATTAAAATCTAGTTTAGCATCACATGCATACAATTTGGTAACGTACTTGTTGATTTGTGGCGCTGCACTCTCGCCGGCCTTGTGCAAATTTGTTTGTGTCGCTTTTGTGGCTCGTATCACTTTGGCGGTTTTTGTGGTGTTGGGCGCTGGTTTTTCATTTTTACGAAAGAATGCCACATTCAGATACTTGCCAGGTGTCACTTCCAGTTGTTGTAGTTGCTCCAGCACCGCTTGTGCTGCTGCTTCATTTTCGTAGGTTAGCAGCATGCGTCGCCTGCCGAATAATTTGTATTCGTTTGGCGTTGTTGGTAGCAGATTTGTTATATCCTCAATTGACTTTGGTATATTTTTTATTAAAAGCGTGGATGTGGAATAATCCATGTTTTAAAAGAAACTTGTCGAAAGAGAAAATTAAAATGCACGAAAATTGCGAAAAAATTTTAAATTGGCAATCAGCTGTCAGCTGTATGTGTCAGGGTTGCGTGCCATTGCAACAAATACGAAGAAGAGAGTGTGGTGAGTAAGAATAAAGAGAAATTTTAACTCTCAAATTTTTATTTTAAGGGATTGTAAAGAAGAGAAAAAAATTATAAAATTTGTGAGAGAAGTATATTAACCCCTTTTGGAATATGTTGTTTGACGGGTACGTGTTGTTATTTTGTGATAGTAGTGTCTATAATTGTGATAATAGTGTATATAATAATACGTCAGTTGCGTGACGTGCGTCAATTTTAGAACAAATTCTATTTTGACGTATCCGTCGTATCTGGCGTTTCTCATACAAACACCCGCAGTCTACTTTGCTGTCAGTTATTTCGACGTACTGACGGACTGATTCTGCTGAACGCTTTATGCACATGGGTTAGGTAAGGTTCAAAAGGCTGCAGCAGAAGCACACTTAGGTCAGTTTTAGAAGACCCGTTGTGATACCATCAACACTAGGAAAATGAACCCGGGACTCGGTCATATGAAAAACCTCCGAATTGTCGGGATTCTCAATATTGTAGCATCCCGGCATTGACATTCCTTACCGACACCATTAGCCCCAGCGGGTTACGGGTTTAGAATATGACCGAAGTAGGTATGCTGGTCGTAAGAGGCGACTAAAATCCACTTCGACCGACGAAGACAGTCGGACTAGTACCACTAGGTGCTATTCACCGGAACGTACCGAATTCATATCCGGCGAAGTACTGTCAACATCCGTACAACCCTGTCTGGTCTGTCACGTAACTTTTTATAAGTGGATCTTCCGACTAGGCAGGGCGAAGTACATTTATAACAACAACAACAACAACCGTTACTCCTTCTCGAACCATTTAGACGACTTGATTAAGGCCATCAAGTCCCTGATGTTTAGCTCCGCAATCTGGCTTAGGCTATCCAGGAAGGAAAGATTTCCATACTTCTTAGGGCGTAAATGTGTCTAGACTTTTTAGAAACCCATTTCGACCAAGTTTGTTTGTATATCCGGCGCACTGGAGATTGTAGCCATCTTTGCTTGGCTGTGTCCTGCCTAACCAGTTCGTCTCTTGCCTACAGTTTCACGCGGTTCTTTTGAGTCATCTATTGAAGAGATTGAGGACAGCTGAGCGTCAGTTGAGAGTTGTAAGTAAGAGAAAGGGGATCTGATGATAGCTTGGCTGTCGCTGAAAATAAAGATATCCTATCCGATAGTACGTTTCGCTATCGAAACCGCGTCGTCCATAATTGCTGAGACTGCAAGATGCTAAAATGTTCAGGTAGTCTGGAGGGGAGCTCAAGGTTTCACCCTGCGGGTTAGGGGCTTGGAATATGCCCGAGGTATGCACAAAGCTTATGAGGTGCAACTCGATGATTGACCTACGGATATTATGCTTCTCACCTCTCATTACCCATATCCTCCTTCCTTACGGATGAAGGGATGACATGACTTCCAGAAGGTTTCACTGGTAATACCAAATCGCTAAAACGACAATTCGAGTCAAGGTTTGAACTACCAAAACACCCCCTCTGGACACGAGCCTGCCTCGCGTCATCAGTCTGTGTCGCTCTGTCACAAAATAACGTTGACGGACCTAAAAGCTACAACAGCCATCTGTTTGGCCTTTCAGTCATTTTAGACATTCGGACACACCGAGTTCTGCCAACATTCCTTGTCTGCATTAGGTTGATGAGTCTCTCTGCTGCAATTCTAAAGCCTCCCCCGGCTGCTTAAATTGCTCCAATTGTTTCGGGACGAAATTTCTTGATTGGCTCAGCATGAAAGGCGTTCAGACCACTGCATATCTACTCAGTCTGTGCTCTTCTTAACCTCCTATTATCCCATTACTGTCTGCAGCTTAGGCCGCCAGAGGTGGTTTATGATCGTCTTTTTTGAGTAGTAGAGTTCACTCATTCATCAACATTATTAGCGCTTCCGCATAAGCGTTGTAGCAACGGAGTTCGAGTCATCCTACAATTGATATTTCCATCTCGGCTGGAGCCTCTGCTGCGAGCCTCGGATGTCGATAGAAAAACCTTCTGAGCTGAAAACTCTTCGGCAATTTGCTTGAAAGAAAGACCGAGCTGTTATCTCACCATACGATCATCAGATTTTGAAAAAAAATGCACATCACAACCACAGCATTCAACGCCAACAACACTCATATAAATAGCGGTCCAGCCGAAAAAGACCAAACGAAGGACGGTACGAGTGACGGTGGGGCTGTCAAGAGCCTTTCATCCGGTTAACCACTCAAACGTTGGTAGTAACCGATTTTTGGCATTCGTCTCTTAATCACTGTCTTTAAAGGTGGGCCGTAAATTATCTGAGCGGCCGGCAGTCGTCTGTGGAGTTTAAACACGAACGATCAAATTCCCGTAGGGTTAAGCAAGGGGTGTTGTTTTATATTCGCTTCTGTTTAAGCACTACACCTCGAGGCTCCTTCCTTCAACAGAAGATGTCTCGATCATTATCTATGTAGACGACTACAACGGCCCTGGAACCAGGCCCTTCCGTTGAACCCGCCACTTTTACTTCGAGAATGTGACACGTCGGCTAATGCCAAGCTCGGTGCTTACAGCTGAGTCGCCATAACTTCCATATTTCCCTTGTCATACCTAATCATGTGCCGATTTATTGCCGAATAAAGTCAACATCTATCACGCGACAGTCTCACAATCTCTAATTGAAAATGAATTTAAGTCTTGCGCGATTTATTTCTCTAACCCCTTCCCACTCCTACCTCTCACGCCAGATGACGTCTTTAATACTTTAAAATCTCTAAACTGAAATCGAATTTAAGAAACTGTATGCACGTAGGGTTGACTGTAATCAAGTTGTTGGAATCTAAAATTTTGGTCAAGTACAACGAGTTCGATAAGTGAGTGTGAGGGGTATTTGCCTATGAGGAGGTCGGGATTCGGCTTGGGTGTTTGCTGCTGGCGCGAATCGGTCGGAGAGCTATACATATATGTAACGCTTGCTTGACTATAAACAAAAACCGTCGAAAAGCGGTTTATGTCGGTTATGACCTGACAAACAGCCAACAGCAAAGCTCTCTACGTATGCGTACTTATGTACATTAGGGTGTACGTTGTTTTGCAACTTTGTTTTATAGAGCAAGACTTCCTGTAGACCTTTTCATAATAAAACCTTGTTTGGCAAGAGAGTAAGATTTGGAACCAAATCAGGACTCCTATTCTATACCTGTGTCGTACTTCAAAACTAATGTTGCTTCCGAGCTCTTTGCGGCTTCCGTTTTCAGAACGAAGGATTATGACTTTGTAGCCAATTTTCTCAAAACAATAGACTAGGCTAGGCGATTTTGCGAGTAGACGAATCGTTCGTCTGAGCTATCGTTCGTCATACATAATGAGGCCCTAAGTGTCGTGAGATTGCATTGTTTGAGAATTACTGGGACCTCTCACGAATAATTTGAAATAGTTTTCGAACCGATAATAGTCTTTGGTCAAACGGGCTGGTGTAAAGCAGTCCACATTGCAACTTTTACCAGATGGACAGCGGTCTTGTATTAGACTGCCAGTAGAGTACTGATGAGCTCGTGGAAACAAACCAGCAACCAATTCGGATTAATGGGACATATTATATCAAGAATTCCCAGTCGACCAGTTAAGTCTCGCACCAGCTCTTATATAGAGGCAGATCGAGGGCTTACATGAGGCGAACGAGGCAGAGAGACGAAAAAGGCGTGAGTGTTTGGGTTGCTGGTTGAAAAAAAGTTTCCGAAAGTTTCAAGACCGGATCTACTCATCGAAATCTTTTAAAAAGTTAAACCCGTTCCAGGACCCGACTATGATGAAGAGCGGCTTACAGCATCCGGATTTTTCCAAGTTGGAGGTGAAGTGGAGCCAGTCTCCTAAATATAAGGGTATATCCTTACAGCGGGGAGGACTTAGGTTCCTAGCCGGCAGCCTATTTGGAGTTAGTCAGTGAGCTTTCAGACCTGTTAAGTCTCTCAACGAAATCCTACTTTTGACTGCACCAAAAAGAAGCCAACCCAATTCGACAAACAGAAAAAATGAAGAACTCGACTGAGATTGGAATGAACCGGCATCTCTTGAGCTCTTCAGTTATAACTAAAAAGGGGCCAATTTCGATTAAGTCGATTTGATCTCTATCGGCTCTATTAGAGTTTGTCCGGCCTGCCATTTAAACTCGCTTGGTGTTTCCTTGGTGCTTTCCTATGCTTTGATACTCTACGGCAAGCATCGGCGCCCCATAGATCTTAAGATCAGTCAAACAAGTTGGATTCATCACACAGACACGTTGCGCTCTTTGTTTACCAAATGATTTAGTCGTCGCTGGGCAAGGGGCGAAACCACATCGCATGGGGGTGTCGCTCGTTTGGTCAGCGAATGTTAAAAATATAGTTCGGACGATCACAGCGCGTGTATAAGCGTTCTCACTTATACACCTGCATTTACAAATATGCCGACCCATGCTCTACGGCCAAAATCCCCTAGGCGGTTAAACGGTTAAGGTTATGAGAATTTTAAATTTTTCTTGGCCGGGAACTAAGTATTCTTAGTCGAGTGCTCGACTAAAAATTATATCTCATTAAATCACACATACCCTAATGCACACCCGTAAGTACATATGGTAGTTGCTATTACTGGCACAAGCTAGGCGTTCTTTATGGGAACCTACTTACCTCTATCACCCCTGTCAACGTCTTGCCATTATTTCCCCCAATGGCCCTCCAATCTCCCAACAATGCTACAACGCAATTATAAACCCAAGAAAACAATAACAAACAGCTGTTGAGTGAAAGAGATGAAGAAGAAGCAGTGGGAAAAGTAATGAAAGAATATGGTTGTGTTTTGCCTACTATATCAAATCCAAGTCCCTCAAGAATAGGTACCTACTTTGAATACGAGTAGGTACTATGAGAAACATTTTTACTTGTAGGTATATTTGTATGAATTTGTAAGAATTTTTTTTGCCATGCAACGTTGAATGCAATTCACTTTTTAAATAAGAGAATTATGGAATGCAAATGCGGTGGGATTGGTGGCAATTAGTGTTGACATGGTAGGACCGATGATTGATGTTGGATATACCTACCTTAGACTGGGCAAAAAAAAAAAAAAAAACAGAATAAAAAAATAAAATGAAATTAAGTTGAATGAGAAAAAAAAAATTAAAAAAAGTAAAAAAAAAATTGCAAAATAAAATTAAAAAAAAAACAAAAAAAATAAAGAGAAAAAAGCAATATACAAAAAAAAAAAAAAATAAAAAAGGTTAGGAGAAATATTAATAAAAAAATAGAACAAAATAAAATTATATTAAAAAAAAAAATTTAATAACAAAATAACAAAATAAAATAAAAAAGTTAGGAGAAGTAATGAACAATATAAAAAATAAAAAAACAAATTAAAAAAAAATAAATAAAATAATGAACTAAAAAAAATAACAAAAAAAAAAAAATTAAATAAAATAAATAAAAAAATTTAAAATATAATCAAAAAATATGTAAAAAATAATGAAATAAAGTGAAATAAATACAATGAAGTAAAGTAAAAAAAATAAAAGAATAAAAAAAGAAAAGAAAAGAAGAGAAAGGAAAAGAAAACAAAAGAAAAGAAAAGAAAAGAGAGAAAAGAAAGGAGCAGCAAAAAAATAAAGTAAAACAAAAAAAAACATAACAAAAAAATTAAAAAATTTAATAAAATAAAAATAAAACAAAATAAAATAGAATAAAATGAAAAAATTAAATAAATAAAAAAAACAAAAAAAAAATTAAATAAAAAAATAAATACAAAAATAGGTAAATAAACAAAAAAAAATTAAATGAAATAAAGTAGGCGAAAAACACAAAAATAATAAAAATAAGAAAAAATAATAAAAATAAGAAAAAGTAATAAAATAAAATCAAATACAAGAAAAGAAAAGAAAAGAAAAGAAAAGAAAGAAAAAAGGAACGAAAAGAAAACAAAAGGAAAAATAAAAATATGAACAGAAAAAATAAGAAAAAAAAAATTCAAATAAAATAAAATAAAGTTAAACCAAATAAAATAAAACAAAACAAAAAAAATAAAAAATATAATAAAATAAAACAAAATGATTATAAAATAAAAAAAAATAAATAAAATAAAAAATTAAATAAAAAAGAATAACAAAACAAATGAAAAAAAAAAAAGTAAAAAAAATACCATAAAAAAAATAAATAAAAAACAAAATTATAAAAGAAACAAAAGGATAAACAAAAAAAAAAAAAATATAAAACATTTATAAAAATATAAAAAAAATAAAATGAGATAAAGTAAACGAAAAAAATAAAATAAGCTAAAATAAAATAAATAAATCAAACTGAATAAAATTTAATAAAGTAAAGTAAAAAAAATAAGTTTAACAAAAAAAAAAAAATAAAAAGAAAGAAAAAAAAACAACAAAATAATATAAAATAAAATCAAATTAAGTAAAATAAAAATAAAACATTAAAATAGAATACAACAAAATATAATAAATAAAAAAAAAATAAAATACATAAAGTAAAATAAATAAAAATATAAAATGAAATATAACAAAGTAAAATAAAATAAAATAAAATAAAATAAAATTATAGCATAAAAATACTTATACAGGCAGGTTCTGAAATTCACTTCCGAATAAAATTTGTGAAAATTTTGTAAAATTACATAAAAATTTCTAAATTTTCACACATCTTATTCGGGAGTTAATTGCCAGAACCTGCCTGATAATTTTCCAAAAAAAAAATCCACACAGCCTAATGTACAAATAAACTGGCAACAATGAGTCTTTATAGAAAAACAATTTAAAAGATCTGATAAGGTAGCATCAAAGGCAATGTAGTAAATTTATCAGAATTAAAATTAATTATAATCGCTCTTTGGAATCTGCTTACGTACATATATTTGTAAACATGAATTTATTATGATACGTCATTTGGTTTAAATGAACAAGAAGTTTCACTCATTAAAAGCAATCGAGATGATATTATCAAGTCGGTTACAAAAATTGGACCAAGCCTCTTTAGATCAACCAAGCATGGAATGTAAATATTTGAAGGGCACCCTAATGTAAACTAAATAAACAAAATAAAACCAAATTGCTTGTTTTTTGTAAATTTAAATTTTTGAATTTAAACGCAATAGTTTTCGAGTCGCATGCGCACTTATTAGCATATCTTAACCTGACAAGTTTTTAGCACTCACGCCTTTTCTTGGCCTAAGCTTTCAAGCATGCAAAACAAATAACTGGAATAATAAAACTTTTAACGAATTTGCATTTAAAAATACAAACAAAGTAAAATAGTCTATTTAAATATGGATTATGATTACGTTGTGTTTTGGATTCTTTGTAGTCAAAAAACAGGTTCTTTAAATATTTGTTTAGAACTTTCGATGCTTTGAGGTAGAAAAACAAAAAAAAAAAAAAACGGAATTTCTTGTCAAATGAAAGGTTTTATAGCGAATCAATTTTTATAATTTTGTCTTAAAATTTGTCAGGTAATTAGCTGGTTAGTACTTTTTGTGATTTTGTTGTTGTGGCAATTATTTTGAGTTTAAATTTTATTTCTAAGTCAACGAGCTAGATAAAATAAACAAAAAACAAGTGAGGAAGTCTAACTAATCTTGGCTTGCGTCATAAAGACGCTTAACCGCCTAGGCGATTTTGGCCGTTTCGTATCAAAGCACACCAGTCATTCCTTTTTAGCGATAACTGACGCCAATTGGAAACCCCAAGGGAGTTCAAGTCATTCTCCACCTGTTGTTTCCATCTCAGTCGAGGTCTCCCCCTTCCTCTGCTGCTGAATTCGGGTGTCGATAAGAAAAAACTTTCTGTGCTGGTGCTTCTTTGTCCATTCGCATAACATGACCCAGCCAGTGGAGCCTTTGGGCTTTAATCTGCTGAACTATGGTCAGGTCTGCGTAAAGCTCGTACAGCTCATTGTTAAATTTCCTTCGATACTCGCCGTTGGCATCACGGGAAGGACCATAAATCTTCCGGAGAACTTTTCTCTCAAATACTCCAATGGCCATCTCATCTTCTCTTGACATTGTCCATGATTCCGAGCCGTACATCAGGACTGGTATTATGAGAGACTTATAGAGCGTGATCTTTGTTTGTCAAGAGAGGACTTTACTTCTCAAGTGGGGAAGTCTAAGTTCGGGTAAACTGAACAGTAAATACCTAGCGATTTCTACCAGTTTCATCAGGAATACTTTCCATACCACCATGAAACCTGCTAAGTTTCTTACTCAGTTTTCAAGTTATGACCAGTCGAAACAAAGAAAAATATAGCATTTAACATTTCATAATTGTAAAGATAAAGCTAAGTGATGGTGGTAATGATAAAGAAAGAGAGAAGAAAAAAACCACAATTATCTTAGTATTTAAAAACAATTCATATGGCAGATAAACCTATGTTAGAGTACTTATGGCAAAATTTCCCGAAGAGAAATTTTGTAGAGCATTTGAAAAGTTTCACTCTCTAATGAAAGATTATTTCGAACCATTAAATGAATATTCCCAACGAAATGGCTTTACTTGTATCAAGATTTTATCTAAGAGCTACCTCATTTAAATTTGTCAAACAATAATTTTGACAGGATCCTTCAACAAGATGGAAATTGCAATTATCGTAGTTATAGCGTTTTTCAAATTCAAATAGCGATGACAACGCAGTATTATGAACAAAAAAAAAAAAAAATCCGATAGGTGGCGCGTGGGTCGCTTCGCGTTTATGCTCCGATTTAGCTGAAATTCGGAACATGTCTTACTACCATAAAAAGAAAAATTGGTTACGCAAAAATTCCGCTAGGTGGAGCCGTAAATCCTCTTTTTGGATCAATTTAGCTGTTATTTGAAGTGTGTATTAACTAATTTCAGATCTTTAAAAAAACCCGCTAGGTGGCGCGTGAGTCGCATTCTTTTTCAACTAACTTTCCGTTGAGCTAGGATCTTGAAGTGCCCATCGTTTAGCCTACACCAAAGGAATATACAAAAAAAAGTCCGATAGGTGGCGCACGCGTTGCGATATTTGACCAATTGCATTCCCGGAGCTTTCGCATTCGATATTGAACTAACTTCCCGGTTAGCAGGGGTTTTGAAATTTTCACGATCGTTCAGTTTACGGTGACAATGCATTATACGTAAAAAACTTTGGTAGATGGCGCGCGGGTCGGTTTATTTGCAAAAATTGCATTTCTGGTCCGATTTGGCTGGTATTTTAAAAATATTTGTTTTACTGTCTGTTAAAGTGAATTGTTTCCCAAAAAACTTACTTGTAGGTGGCGCGAGTGTCGAGATATTGAAAAAAAAAAAAAACGTTTTCAGCTGGTTTTCATTAGGTCAAATTTTGACAAGCTCTATCGACTTTATCGAAATAAGTAATCAACTCTCGATAAAGTCGATGAAATTTGACACCATTTTACCTAATGAAAAGCAGCCTTTAAAAGCAGAATGGCCACTCATAACTCAGACACAGATGACGTGTTTTTTCGTCTTGAAAATGCAGATGGCACTGGCGTCGCCAACAAGATCATGGCTATGTACGACACCAGCATCTGATTTCTTTACAGACCGTTCATTATAACTTAGATCTGAACACACTCTAAGTCCATATGTGCTCATAGAAATGCCCAACGAAAGTAAAAATAACGGTTAAATATAAACATACAAAAGGCTTACATTCAGTCAACCAATCCATTCAAATCACATGCTGCCCACGCTATTGTAGGACGCTGATTAAAAGCGGGTCAACTGAGGCCAAAGTAATCATACAAGCAAAAAAATAACAACAACAATATTAACAATAACAAATGTAAGACAAAAAAAAAAAAAAAAAAATGCGACCAACAATCAATTGAAAGTGGACCGGCAGTTGCAGGCGCTTTTTGCATATTGCATTTACACAAAGCGGAAGCAATGCAACAGTGGAGGTGGACAATGTGTCAAGTCAAGTCAAGGTAGTGGCGGCGTTGGAGATGGTGGGGGTGACTAAATGCAGCTACACACAAAAGCGCGTTCCATATGGCGAGAGTGCGTTTGGGTTGTAAATAATAAAATTAAATTTGTTACATTTGTCAGTTGCATTGTTGACAATAACAACAACAACAGCACAAGAACAACAACAAAATTGTTATTGTAACAGCTTTTGTTTTGCTATTTACATACTTGTTGTGTTTGTTATACTTTGTATTATTGTTGTGCTAGTCTCGTGAGTGTGGCTATTTTTAGTGACAAAAGATAGTCGTGACAAAATAACAAAAGTTACAACTACACACTAATGAATAAGATACATTTAAGGGGGGGCAGCGAAGCGTGGCACAGTGGTTCAGCTGCGACAAAATATAATTTTTATCAATATCTAATTTTTTTATTTTATAAATGCTATCTTTACTACTTTGGATAGACAAAAAGTGTGTGTGCTAGAGCATACTACACCTTCTAACTTTATTAAAATGAAAGTTTGGAGTATTTTCTATGGATTCCTGAAACACTTGTTTGCCCATATTTGCCACCATTGATTTAATTTCAAATTTTCATAAAAGTGACATGACGTATACGTAACTTTTTTTTGTTGACGAAAGAGTAGACATAGGGAAAGTTTTTGTGCTACAGCCTACAACTCCTTTTTACTTTATTAAAATGAATGTTTGCTACCTTAACAACTTTGCATAGATGAAAAGTTTGTGTGCTATAGCGTGCTACATACATCTAGGCTAAAATAAAAGTTTGGAATATTATCTATCGACTCCTGAAACAATTGTTTGCCCATATTTGCCCCCTTTGATTTAATGACGAAAAGTCACTTTAAATTTTCATAAAAGTGACATGACGTATACGTAATATTTTTTGTTAACGAAAATGTAGGCATAGAGAAAAAAAAATTGATGCTGCAATACTTTTACTTCTAAAGACGGACAAAAAGTTTGTGTGCTGTAGTGTCCTACATCTTCTAACTATAATCAAATGAAAGTTTGAAGTATTGTCTTTTGATTCCTGAAACAACTGTTTGCCCATATTTGCCCCCTTTGACTTAATGACGAAAAGTCACTTTAAATTTTCATAAAAGTGACATGACGTATACATAGACATAGAGAAACAAATAGTTGATGCTAAAATACCTTTACTACTTTGGATCAACAAAAGTGTGTGTGCTACATCATGTTACACCTTCTAACTATAATAAAATAAAAGTTTCGAATATTTCCGTTTGATTCTAGAAAAAAAAATGTTTGCCCATGTTTGCCCAATTTTCAGTGACCTAGAACTACTCCTATTATTTTTTTCGAAAAAATTTATGGAGGCGAATCACTGTGCGTTGTGGTGGCCAGTGAGTGGGGTCTATGGCATGGCAGCTCAGATTTCCTATCGTATTCGAAATTGAAATTGTGCATTCATGCAGCCGAGATGCTATGTTGGCATAGGCTGATGATACTGGATTTCCTCTATAGCCGAGCTTGCTATCTATGCTAAGGGCCCCTTTTATGGTATGAGTTAATCAATGTGAAACCACAAATGTGACAAATGCTTATGCCTCCGTATGGGCGTATGTAATTCTAAAAAAAATCTAAGCATATTTGTGTCAGTAATATGATTTGAATAATTAATAGAACCCCGTTTAACTGGTTTTATTCGAGGTACTTATTACCTCACTTATCTGTTTTTTTTATGCTATTAATAAACCAATTATGTACAGCTGGAGGTGTGTCTTCGACACGATAGTCATTTAGTAAGATAAATAAAAATATGAATTACGTTAGAAAATATTGTCGACTAGTCAGTTTGGTACTACTTTGTAGAAATAAATGATAAAGAAAAGGAGGTAAAACAGTTATTGGAATTCGAAGGTAAAGATGAAATCACGGTAAAAATTAAGATGTAAAGGTAAAGGAAAAGTTAAAGGTAAAAGTAAAGGTAAAGGTAAAGGTAAAGGTAAATGTAAGGGAAAAGTTAAAGGTAAAGGTAAAGGTAAAGGTAAAGGTAAAGGTAAAGGTAACAGATACAAAACGTAACCCCGGCTCTTATTTCGGTATAAACCTATTTAGGTCATTAGGCCCCTTTCCCAAACTGTTATCTTCGAAAAAGCTACTTGCAAACTGAATAGTTCCTTACTCTGTTGCTGTTAAGGACAATCCCGGACCAAAATATTAGATCTGATGCATCTGCTGGTACGAGGTCTATCGCATTATATTCAATGTGGCTCCTTCCGGGATAAATTCCGCCATTCAAAGGCTCCTTAGTTTCTTTAAAGCTTTTGTGGTCCCATGCTGTATAATCGAGTGCAACTTTCCGACAGTGGAGATCCACAAATCACTGACCTCATAGCAGATACCAGAGAACCGGTAGACAAGCTTGAAGGAAACAATTTTGCAAATCATCTAAAGATCTGGTGGTGTGGGAAAGTTATGGTTCACCCCAAATCAACTTCAGAATCAGAAGTTTTTCCTATCGACACCCGAATCCGGCAGCAGAGGAAGGGGAAGGCCGCGACTGAGATGGAAACAACTAGTGGACGATGATTTGAAAGGTCGAGAGAAAGCTTAGGACTTGACTCTTTTCACATTTTGGTATATGCTTTGGGAAATCTTTACGAGAATATCGTCGATAGTCTGACATCTCTAGTAAACTCTAGTGCTCATTGCGAAACGATTAGCGATTACATAAGGCAATTCCAGCCTTCATCTGTTAAAGAAATAATGGACCTCAAGATAGACGTCTTGGGCTTAGTATTCCTAAGTTCCAAAAAGCTTCCGAAGAGGTAGTTTCCTAGAAATTTCAATCTGCTTCCTATTCATCTCAATATTGGTTAAAGATCGTGCTTCCTGCTAAGAGATACGGCAGCTGATAAATGAACCTTACTCGCACTCTCAGGGGTGTTAGGACTACCTTCGCTTCTGAAACATCGGCCATCTTGTTTTCCGACAAAAGAGAAACGAAGAGTGGACTTGACAGGTTGATGGTCCACACTATCTGCACTGACCAACCAGGATCGATGTTAAAGCCGCCTGCTTGTCAGATACGAGTTTTGTATATCCTATCATTCGTGTACGGACAGTAATATGCCACATATATGCAGATCCTGGATATTTTAGATTTCGTATTGAAATGTACTGGCTGAGTTCGCAAGACTCATAGATTACCGTTCCTAGTCCCATTTATTGATCGTCCTGAAATTTCGAATTTTTTGAAGAAGTTTCCCATTTGCAGACGGATTTCGATTTTTCTTGATAAAGTTTGCAGTCTCATTCTAGTCACCTTCTATTTTTGTTACTCATCAGTATTCATATTGATTTAACAAAACTGTCGCTGCAACTACAAAACATATCTTCAAAAACATCAAAACAAGCTACACAAAACTAAATAAATATTGCAAAAACTTAACTCATTTCATGCAAAGTCATATGTTTATGATATGAATGAGTGAGCACGCCCATAGTGTCGCGTGCGACTAATGACAACTTAGCACCCGCCCCTGACGTGCAAACTCTGTGTGGGTAATCGGGATGGGCGCGTGATATCGGGATCGTAGGTGTTAATTTTAAAACTGACCAAGGCGGTCGAAAACGGGAAGTTTTTCTCTTTGAAGAAAATGAGTTCTTCAAATAAATTTTTAAATGTCACCTCTATAGCAAATATAGGAATCAATTGGTCCTCGATGAAAACGTTTAAAAGCGTCTAGATGGTAATCTCAAAATAGAACATCGAAATTGCCTTAGTCGTTCCCTAAACGTAGAATGTCGGTATCTCCGGGATAGTAGAGGAGATCGCTAGATTAAGAGTCGCCCTCATCTCTAATGTATTGTAAAGATGATATGCCCAAGCTAATGATACCGCCATTAATAACCTTACATTAACGTAATTACAACATTGTTTACGCAAAACGGATGTACAAACACGTACCTTCACTTCAGTCCTCACTCCACTAATTGACGCCCTTTCACTACTATTGCGGAACTAATTGCAGTTTTCGTGTTCCCAACACCCTCATATGCACCTTACTCGCACCGCCTTAGTACACTCAGAAAAAAAAGTTGTAAAATCAAGCATAAACCACTTTAAATCAAGCAAATATGGGTCAATTTCAAAAAAAACGAAATTTTTGTGTCCCTGCACTTTACACTACTATTTTAGGTAAAAAAAAATATCAAAAAAAAAACAAAAATGTGAGAATGATCATGGAGGAATATGTAACCAAAAAACGTTATTCTCAAATTTGTATGTTTGTTTTTTTGTTTGTTTAGAATGGTGCTTTGTTTCTCCCTCTGACTCCTTTCATACAAAAGCATGTGTCCCCCGTTAGAATTTTTAGTAAACAAAATAAAATAAAATCAAGAAAAAAAGTAAATATGTAACATTTAATAACTGTTTTCGAATTATTGGGTTTCTTTCTATAGTTTTGATTTGTTATAGTTGTCAAAAATTAATTAGTGCGAATTTGGCGTTGCGAAGAAAGGTTGTCCCCACAATTTGTATTGAGCGTCACTTTTTTATACATCAAGAAATATTACCAGTTTTGAGTTTGCATTTAAATAAAGTAAACTACGTAAGGAAAGTACAAACTTTAAATATTAAAAAGTGAAAAAGCGAAAAAAAAAATCTATTAAAAAAAGTGTGCATTTGCGTAGTTTTTGTGAACACCATGGTAAGGGCGCGATAAAATGTCATGAGCGTCACGCTAATTTTTTTAAAAGTGAATATATTAAATGTAAAAAATTTAAGTTGACAATCATTGTTTACATGGTTTCAACTAATTTTTTTATAATTTGTGAATTTGGGAAATAAATTGCCTACGGAAAAAAACCAAAATAGGCAAAAATGTCATGAGCGTCACTTTTGATACATATTGCTTCATAGCTTAATTTTGATTTTATTTTTTAATTTTCAAGAGTAAAACAACAAAATTAACGGCGGCTGAGAGAGCACGGAAATATCGAGAGAAAATAAAGCTCGATAAAGCGCGTAATAACGAATTAAAAAGAAAGAAGAAAGAAAGGTATAATCGTGGTATATTTCAGTTTAATTTTTATTGTTACTGACTGATTCTGTTTTTGAATAGCAACGAGAAACGGATGAAAAGAGGTGACATGCCGAAAAAAATGCTTTGCATTTTTAGCGATTTTTTATACATATTTGGTGTGTGACGCTCAAGACAGAAATCATAGAAAACCTAAAAAAATCCAAAAATATTGATTTTTTTGAGAGCCTAAAGGTACCACCGGATTCTTCATAAATTTCTACATAAATTGGCCACTCTTACAGGCGAATTGAAAAAACTTTAAAAATAAGCAAAAAAAACTCGTTGTGTACGTTTTTTTTGAAATTGACCCATATCTTAAAATAAAATGGTGTGTTGTTAATTTAAGATAGTCTGCACTTAAAACATATCCAAAAAAAGCTTGCTTAACCATTGCTATACCTATGATAATTTTAGTTCATTAAAGTGATCAGAAATTTCGAACTAGTTCAACAAAATGAACTAGTTCGTGTAGTTCTTTTTTAGTTCATTTAGATCATTTATTAGTATTTGCCTTAGGAAAAATCTGATAAAATACATCCAAAAATGTTGGGAAGGGAAGATACCATTTGGCCTCGGTATCAATAATCCAGAGGTGGATCTTTTGATATCTCCTCCTACACTTTTCAACGTGTTTTTGCAGTTGACTCTTAAAGGAAAAAATACCACCTAATGCCCGGCAGTACAAAACCTGCTAATCCGCAATGGATAAAATATTGGAAAATTACTGGGTAGTGCTTACCAAAAAAGAGGATAAGGTTAGGTTAGGTTCAAGTGGCTGCCGTAGAGGCACACCTAGGCCAGTATAAAAAGGCCCGTTGTCATAGCACCAACACTGGGGAAGTCAGTTCCGGGACCCGGCCATGTGGAAATCCCTATTTCGGCATTCTTCACATGGCAGAATCCCGGGACCGACTTTCCGAAACCGACACCGTTACTTCTCCTCGAACCATTTAGATGACTTGATGAAGGCCATCAGGTCCTTTATATCCAGCTCCGCGACCTGGCGTAGGCTATCCAGGAAGGAAACTCCTAAAAAGCGCATTCTCGCGCCGCTTATAGCCGGGCAGTTGCAGATGAGGTGCTCCACCGTTTCCTCCTCCTCATCATCTTTGCAACTCCTGCAGCATCGTCGGTAGGGCAAACCTAGCTTTTCTGCATGCCTACCAATGAGGCAGTGGCCGGTTAATAACTCTATCAATATGGAGATTTCCCTCCTAGTTAGGGCATAAATACGTCTAGACCTTTTCTCCCATTTTGGCCAGGTTTGTTTCGATATCCGACACCCTGGGGATTGCAGCCATCTTTCGTTGGCTTCACGGAGTGTGTGCTCCTTCAGCATTAGTTTGCATGTGGCAAACGGCATACCTAAGCGCTCTTTATCCTGAAGAACCTGCTTGGTCGTGCCCTGCCTGGCAAGCTCATCTAGCTTACAGTTTCCCTCAATGTCCCTATGTCCCGGGACCCATGTGAGGTTTACGCGGTTCTATTGGGCCATCTCCTCAAGAGATCGATGACAGCTGAGCGTCAGTTCAGAGTTGAACGTGTAGGAGCCAAAGGATTTGATGGCCGCTTGGCTGTCGCTGAAAATAACGTTTGCTTATCCAGGCCGCGGCGTCCAGGATTGCCGAGACTTCCGCCTGGCAGACGCTACAATGATCAGGTAGTCTGAAGGAGAGCTCAAGGTCCAAATCCCTTGAATAAACCCCTCCTCCAAATCTGCCGTACAACTTCGAGCCGTCGGTATATATGGAAGTGCCGCCATTTATTTCGGGACACCGATCCGTCCTCTCCCAGTCTTCTCTGCTGGGAGGGAGACGATAAAGAAGTGGGCAACTTTGTTCAGCGAGGTTTTTTTCTACCCATGTTGGAATTTCTAATTCGTGACGAAAATTACTTTTACCTACAGTTAAATTAGGTATTGCACAGCACTAATTTGTGATTTTGTTTTCACCATGACTAGTGTGGTCGCCAGGGACTTTACTTTAGCATATGTGTTGGTTTCTCAGTATTTTCTCATTCTCAATAAATCCTTTTTTTTTTAAATAGTTCAAGTAGTTTATTTGAAATTTGGAACGAGTTCCAGCGATCTAGTTTAATGAACTAATTAGTTCATGAACTACCCAAGTTTAATTTAAGGCCTTTCCGAGTTAAAACAACATGGTTGAAATTAAAGTTGGTTATTGTAAGATTAAGTACGTTCGAATTCAAAACTGTACAATTCGTTTTTTTCCTGAGTGTACTTATTCATATCGCCTAGAGGTCGGTCTCCCATCACAAATGTCGTGACAATGGTCATGAGAAATAGCTCCAACTTCATAGCTGACTCAGTGCAGTCGGTCATGAACTTGATAAGCTTCGTAAGCTCGTTTAATTGTTTATTAAATACAAACAACAATGTTGTAAACTTTTTTAACTTTATTTATAGAGAATGGCATTTATAGTCCCAGCTGTTAACTCATTATTGACCAGAATCTAAATTTCAATTATTCTATTGCATTTAATTAGTTGCAGCTCAATGTTTATCCCCTATAGAGCTTCACGTTGCGAGCGCTTTTCTTTTCGATATTTGCTTTTCGTATTAGGTACCAGTTTGTTGGTTGGGTAACTCTTCACAATACTTTGTCAATATCGTAATGTATGTTATCCTCTGTTTTGAAGCATCTGTGTCTGTTCATTGGCCAGTGAACTCTATCAGCTGTGTAGGTACTAATTACAGACAATAATATTTCCATAGTTGTGAGTACTTTATTTCTTACCTCCATGAATATTATTGTATTGATGATTACGCTTGATGTGGTTGAAAGCTCACAAAACCAGAGAGCGTACATATATCTATGTAGGTATGTTCTTCGCGAAAAACCCCGACATGATACTCCTTTCGTTTCTTTAAATTAAGTTAGATCACCAACTTTATTGGCAGCCGATTATCTCTGGCTTCCCTTTTTTCGGATAGATTCTGCCACCACCTTTTCTCCTTTCTTTATCTTTTAAAGGTCGGATCAAGGTGTCATACGACCCGTGCCGATGATCAAGCTGGCTGGGGGGCATCGAATACCGGGCGAATTTCGATGCTATTTAGCCTTACCCGGTCAGTGCGGATCTTTGTCCGGGCGGACCTACCCCTTTCCCCGCTACTCGTGGGATCAATTATGGACCACTAAATAAAATAAAATAAAAATGATAAGGAGTCCGGCGCTCCAAATAAAAAGCCGACAGGTGCTCGCTCCGCAAAGAGGGTCACGGGGCAAAAAGTCATTCAATCGTTATCCTTTAGTCGCTCTTCGCCATCTTTGCAAGAATGCAATCGGACGTTTTGTCCCCTCTTTAGAGGGAAACAACTAAAACCCTAAACAAAGAAAGCTCTGCAAAGGTAAACGAAAAATGGAAAGAGCGGCTGGTTTAGTCAGCTGGCTTACATTGCTGGTATGCATGAATGAGACATCGGCTGGTATGTACGAGCTAACATATGCATATAAATCTTTAGCTATTTGTTGCTTTCTTTTTGTTATGATTTTGGCTGGCCCATACCTACGTTGCTTGGCTGCATGTGCCGGCAGTCACGTTCGACGAGCACATACGAGGTACAAAGGGTCGGCGTATATTCGTATATAATATGTATAGATATGAACATGTATTCAAAACTGGTATATATGTATGCAGACAGTTAAGGTGTCTTAATTAGGAACGGACGTAACAGGTAAACAATTTTTGGAGTATTTCGAAACCCACAGCGAAGGAAATTTCAGCTGTGAGTTGGAAGCTGGTGAAGGGACCTACCTAGTCGGGCTAGTACCGCCGCATGCTACTCAACCAACCTGTCTGGTCCGTCATCTAACTTTTTATAAGTGGATCATCCGACTAGGTAGGACGAAGTAGGTACTACTACAACAACTCCGAACGGCATATACAAATCAGATTCATTTTTTCGGAGATTGCAGAAAAACACTCGGAGAATTGACCACGGCCGAGGGCTAACCTCGATTAGAAAAAACTTGTTTCCAAAGAATTGTTGATGTTACTTTTCGCGGGATCAGAATCCAACTACCGCTATATCACGGCGGATACCAGTGTTTTGGGTATTGCTAAAAGAAATCCGATAATTGGTAACGATTTCGTTGACCCCGTAGGCGGGTCGAAGATGATTTTAGTCGCGAATATTCTAAATCCCTGTCCACATTCCTTACGTAAACCTTCGGGAACATGCCTAATATTGCGCCCACCACTGTTTATATTTATGTATGTATGTACGCTTGTGAGCTCACGTGCGCCAAGCACGACAGATTTCATTTGTACATTTTTGGAAAGGACTCAATTGCCAACTGATTTGGCTTTTAGCAGAACTTTCTCACAGTATTCGTGTTTGCTGTTGTACTCTGACAAAAATCTAATTGCTGTTGTAACAGCAAAAACAATCCCCGAACGTTTTTGGGGAGTGATGCCGAAATTGACAGTCCTTGGCCGAATACGAACCCGGTACTCCCTTGCGGTACTGCCCGACCGTCGAGGTAGCGATTTGGTATGACCGGTGGAACTTTCTTCGTCATGTCATCCCTCCATCCGTAAGGAAGGAGAAGATGGGTAATGAGAGACATCATATCCGTAGATCAACTCCCGGGTTGAACGTCATTACATATGTGCATATTAGTCACCTCTTACGATCAGTATGCCTACCTCGGGCATACTCTAAACCCCTAACCCGCAGGAGTTCTGATATTCCGCTCGTTGTAATATTCCACTTCTGATTTATAGATATCACATCTTCTTGAAAAAAAAAAAAATGATATTGAGATGGCTTATAGAATGGAATCCCAAACGGATTTGCTTGGAACTAGATGGACCCGGCTTCTAAAATACTAGTAAACGCACATCACTATTATAGGTAGATATTGCAATTTTTTTTAGATACTCACCTAGCCAGTCTTATGAGAGCCATAACTTTTGTTTTGTTAGCTACTGCAGCTTTTAGCGATATCCGTTGAAAGGAAGCCAAATTCGACGAGGAAAAATAGCGAGCAAACTCTTTTTTCTGCCAGCACTCAAATAGTTCGTTGTCCTTTGCCGTGCTTTCGGCACTCAAAGCCAATTACGTTCGTAAGAATGAATAGCAAGTGCAATTGTAAGCGCTTCGGTTTTCCACGCTTGTTGTTGTTGCTTCAAAAGTGTTGTGGGTGGAAAAAATGAAATAGTCGAGTTGGTTTTGGCAGTGTTTTTTTTTTTTTTTTTTGCTTTCGGGTTTTTACGCGCCACCCACAATGCGTTCTAGTCACGTTTGTGCGTGTATGAGGCACGAAATTTCAAGTTTAAATTCGCCCACCTCGAAAAAACAAAAACGAAAAGTTCGTTACTTTGCAGCGGTTATTGCTCTGCACTTACGTATAGACCTATGCTTGTTGTTTTTGTTGTGGTTGCAGAACTGCTGCTGCGTTTTGTTGTGATTGTTCTTGCCGGTTAATCGAACACGCACACACACACAAATACTTTGTTATTTTTGCTCTTTTTCTCTAATGCAATTTAATTTATTTTTTTACTTGCGCATTAATTTTTGTTTTTGTTGTTGTTTTTATTTAACTTTCATATGTTTACATTAGGCATTTTGCGAAGTCAATTTCCGTTTGATTTGTTTATAGAATTTGCATTTATGCCATGTCGTCATAGATTTGGCTGAGAATTTATCGAAATTCCATTAGATAAAGCACTTGAGTATGGAAAAAATATTTATTAAATTTAGCAATAGGTATTTGTTTTCTTTTTTTGGAAATGATGAAATTCAGCATACAAAAAAATAAAACTTTTTTTTTAATTTCGCAATTCTTCTTAACTTTAGTGGTAGGCTATTTGTTTACTTTGCCCGCTACGACAGCTGTTATATATCATTGAATTATTTTTTATTATGTATATCAATGCACTTTTCTTCACTTGCAAGAGTTGTACAAATTTTTTTGAAAAAATTGTTCACCTTTCTTTAAATTTACAAAACCAAACTCACTTGAATGCACTTTGAAAATGAACTAAAATTTAATTTTCTCGCATAGTTGGCTTTGCACAAATTTGAAATTTTTATACTCAAAAGAGAATAGTAAAAGCCGGTTTCGTTCTCTTAAATACAGGGTTGCTTCTATAAGTAGCTTTAGTGGAATGGCAAATAGTTCGGTGTGGTGAATACTGATGCATGGATTAGATCCGCATAATAACTAGCTAAAACCCGGGTTCAGGTCTGGGTGCGGAGCCGAGACCGATTGAAATTGATTACAAAAGCAACGAACAGTTTCTAAGTGGAAGCAAGTAGGGTCTAATAGACCCGGTCTATCACTTATTCAGTGGACACTTTCGTTGCGCTTGTAAGCTGTTATATCCCAGGGTTTCTGCTGTGTTAATGATTAACATGCCAATTCTAAATAATCAAGGGAATTCTAAAAAATGTCTCACTTTGCGGGCGGATTTTCCCAGTCTCATATAGTTTGTGAGCAAAAACGTATGAAAAGGTGAAACGGTTCGCACCGGTTCACAGTGAAAAATGCATGCCAATTCTAAATAACTATTCCGAACTGGTGCGAACCGTTTCACCTTTTCATAGATTTTTGCCCACAAATTATATGAGATTGAGAAAACCCGCAAGGTGAAAAAATTGTTTAAAATCGGCCTGTAAAGGATGATTTACACGGGTCGATTTTCTGGTCGATTTTTTTCGTTCCACCGCGTACTAAGTTCAACTAAAAGGTGTGAATTGATCAAATTGCTATTTACACGGTAGAACGACAAAAATCGCCCCGAAAATTTCGATAAAGAAGACGTGATGTATAAATAACATTTTGACATATTTTTAACCTGTATTCCATGGTTGAACGTAGTCGAACGACAAAAATCCTCCAGAAAAATCGACCCGTTTTTGAGTGCAACTTTAAACCACAGACAAGGGTGACTAGAGTTTTTCTCATACAATTTGGCCGTTTAAACTAAGCTCGAACTGACAGTGTGGCTTATCCGATTAAGGCCCAATTTTTCAGTGCAGGTTTTAATTGCAGACAAAGTTGACTAGAGTTTATCCCATACAAAATGGCCGCTTGAACTAAGTTTTAACTCGCACTGAAGTTTAAACTAGTCAACTTTGTCTGTGCTTAAAACCTGAACTGAAAAACCGGACCTAAAGGTGTCCATTTGATACTCGTATATATTTTGCCTGCTGAGTGTCAAAGCCGTTCATTTATCCTCTTTTAGCGACAACTAATGCCAATGTGTTTAGAATATGGCCGAGGTAGGTGTGCCTGTCGTTAGACAGTCGACGCTGGCTGTAAATGAAATCATTCCCACGACAGTCGGGCTAGTACCGTAAAATGATTCATATCCGTCAAAGGACTGTCAACATCGGTACAAGCCTATATGGTCCGTCACTTCCCGTTTGATGATTAGATGCGCCGACTAAGCAGGTCGAAGTACTGCTACAACAACAACAACAGAAAGGGAGATACTACATCCGTTGCCTCCATCTTAGTCGACATCTACAGGGCTTTTTTGAGGGTATTTTCGGTATAACTTTTCTCTCGAATACTTGATTTGACACCGTCCATAATTCCAAGCCGTAGATCAGAACACGTATAATGAGAGAGCACCTGCCTACTCAGTACACAGTAGAACTAGTTGGTCAGAGAGATTCTCCGTTGAATTTTCTCGATTTCCTTGTTAACGCTGGTTATCAAAAGTTCTTAAAATTTTTAACTATCAACAGTTATGACAAAAAATGCTTCGTTCTCCGCCAAACTCACTTTCTTCGCTTCTTTATCCAGTGTTGTCAGATTTATACTTGGCAGTTCCATGCAGTGACACTGGAACAACATTTCCAGAACTCACTTAAAACACACATAAATAAGCTGAAATATGGTTTAAACACTCAATTCAAAATCAAAATTACATATTTTATAAACTTTTTCATTCAAAAATACAAAATAAATGCAAATCACGAAATAAAATATTTGTTTTGTTGGCAATTTGTTTTTGGCTTGTTTGTGCTTGTTGGGTTTTTCGATTTTTTTTTCGCACTGGCGAGGTGCGTAGAAATTTGATTTGAACACGTCGAGTAGCTACTGCACACCATGCAGGGATACATGTGTCTGCTCTAGTACAAATTAGTATGTTTAAATATTCACTGCGCAGGGTTACTGCACATTTGTTTTGGGCTTTAAAGTCTCCGAAGGAAATTTCTCAAATTATTTTCTTCAGAATGAAATTAAAGAAAGCTCAGACAGTCCCTGCCCGATTTTAAGGAAGTTTTTTGCATTGCTATGGGACGGAAAGGGTTTTTCATATCATAACCGTCCGACTGCATGTTTGCCATAACAAATTCTCAAAAAACAATTTAGCAGACCAAAAATTTGGATGAGAAGTTTCATCTTGATTTCATCGGAGGTATTTAGCCCGAAACTAGTATTAACTTCAAGTCCTGAACCCGAATAACGGGTTCTTTAATACATGGAAACGCACATCCCTAGTGGTGAGTATAATAAAGCGATGCTGCCAGATGATTTTGAAAAAATCAGCCCTTTTTTGAAAGCAGATTTGAAAACGCGAAGTAAAGTACCCACTCGACGAACAGAGTTTACTTTACGTTAACTCTGAGTTAAAAGATAACTAGCCGTTCCTATTATAACTTTACTGGGCCCTATCATAAGTTTAATAATGATTTGCGTCTCGTAAACATGGACAGTGGCGAATGAAAGTGAAGCGGCCCTTGGGGAATTCGAGAGAAAAGTTCTTCGAAAGATTTATGGTACATTCGGTGATGCCAAAGGCGGTTATAGAAGAAAATTTAGCCGGAGCTGTACGAGGTTAACTTAGATATGATAATAACGTAACGAAGGAAAGCCCTGAGGCTTTGACCCAGATGATTTTTCTATCGAATGG
Source organism: Campiglossa producta (assembly GCA_964058755.1). Lineage (NCBI taxonomy): Eukaryota > Metazoa > Arthropoda > Insecta > Diptera > Tephritidae > Campiglossa > Campiglossa producta. Next base: position 18,389,981 of record CAXKVI010000004.1, on the reverse strand, counting down.
AGAAGAACAGGTGGAGGATGACTTGTTGTTGCTTGTAGCGACAAAAAATCTCCCCGAAAGAGGTTGACTTGATCACCCTTGGGGCTTCAAGAGTTTCTTAGGGACACATTCTCCATCAAACTTATTTCAAAAAATTCCAACAGGAGTTTTTTTGAAAACTTTTTCATTTTCTCAACACTTGACTTTCCAAAGCTCATTTCCCAATTCGATCAAATATTTTAAATTTCGTTTTTGTATGCAATTTTTTTTAAATCGTATATTTTATCATCAGCAACTTTTATTTAAAATGTGGGAAGAGCTGGCTAGTTATCGGAATCATTTTCTCCAACTCGAGGTGGATAATATGAAGAAGGAGACGCTCAACAAATTTGTGACCACCGAATTTCATCAAAAACAAAAGAAGCGCTGCAAATGCGTTTGTCCGAATGATGATAAATGTGAAAGTTCCACATATTTTCGAGATCATGCAGCCTTGGCTTATGGTTTCATTTGCATGGAAAAGTTGACAGAAAAAATGTGTAGTGATGCTCCATTGGAGAAATGGCAGAATATTAATTCGTTATCCGAAGTGTTGCTTAATCCATGGCAAGCTCAACGTGCGATCACCGAGTATAGTGTGGTTAGGAGGTAAGTAAACCCAGAGTAGATATACCTATGTATGTATGGTGTCCTTTAAGAGAGAGCGGGGTAAGTGAGCAATGTGGAAGATGCGATTTCGAAAAGAACAAACGAAAAACGGCTGCTCCAAGAACGGCACCAGAGTATTTGAGTTCAGTCCTATCTACTTTGAACTGAAACCAAATTCTCGCGAGCCTTAAGAGACTGAAAGTCGAGTGGCTCCCCATATGAACTGGCCTGATACTAGGGTGGAGGAAAAATCTCAGCGAATTGTGCCAGATGGATTGTTGGGCAATCTGGGCGGGGAAATAGGAGGGAACAGGTTTTTTTTTGTTGTAGTAACCGTAGTTTGGGGGGTCCGTAAACGCATCTTTGAGAAGTCCTCAATACTTACCTTTTTCATACAATTAAAAAAAAGGCACTTTCCAGCCAACAAAGTACGGAGCTCTCCCAAAAAAAAAAAAAACGAAAAGGGGCTCCGTCAAAATTACCTTAAAGAAACTTTCGGAATTACGATCGAAGAGAGAGTCTTGAGGACCATCACTTTAGAGCGTTTAAGGATTTAATTGAAAAGAGGAGTCTGTACGGACTACTTGTGGATTAAATCAGGGAGTGTTTTGGGACTACGTAATTGTACCTTTCATGAGTCCATCACAAAAGACTCCGTTTTCGGTTACCTTCGGATAAATAAAGGAGTCTTTTTTTAGAGAAATTGTTATTGAAAAAAAACTCTTTCGGTTTATCTGAAGGATTCCTTAAGAACAGTTTTTACAAAAACTTATAAAGGCACTTTTATCGCGCCTTTGGAAGCCTTTTAGGAGCCTCCTAAGAGGCACTGTGTCCCAAGGGAGAACTTTGCAGACTCCTCTGTTTGCCTGAGAATTGATAGTCTTGAGTTGGAAGTCTTAGCTTGGGCCTTTGCGGACTCCTCGCTCGAGACAGAAACACTCTGTTAATTTGTATAGGTCCTTCCAGCATATGAGAGTGGACCTTGTTATCCTTCACCGTTTCTTCCATCTCAGTCCAAGCCTTCCACTTCTTTTGCTGCAGAGTTCTGATTCGCGTGTCGAGAGAAAACCTCTCAGCTGAGAGATCAATTGAAAAGACTTCTGGTCCTCCAGTCAATTTCAACGGTGTTTTATATCTTCTAGATGTAAGAACATGTTCATGCGCATACAAATGGGCTATCATAAGGAGCACTACCAAGAGACCAGACAATTGATGAAAATCTTCTGTGAGTAGCACGCAACTCATCTAACGAACTCAAACCCTGCTATATTACACTCCTAATCTCTAGATCTTATATCAAGCTATTTGAATGGTGCGCAAAAGATTGTGAGCCATGCGAACTTAGTTAGCGAATTTTATGCGATCATTTACAATCGTGAGCCGACCCACTTGACGGCGTGCAAGATATTGCGCAACTTGACAGAAAAAACGGAAGGTAAGATAGAGAGCTGAGAGTTTTTTTTTTTTTGAGAACTCAAGTAATACTAATTTGCATCCCTTCTACAGTCTTGCTCCATTTGCTCGATAATACGAACGCCTTTCGTCTGCTCGCACAAATTTTCAATGCCGATGCCTGTACGCCCTTCTATCCGAATCCACTGTGGGAACATCTTTGTCATTTTTTAGAGATTGCACCAAAGTTGGGCATCAACTATGGATATTTCGAACTGCTCGTTGAACGTATCCAAAGTAGACGTCTCTACTATCATAAGCTTTGCATGAAATGTTTCGCCATGTTGTTGCGTTGTGAGGAAGGTGAGCGACGTTTTGATAAGATTGATGGCATTAAAATGCTCTATGATATAATTGCGGATGAAACGCGTAAGTTGGATAGCTATGAGTTTATTATGTTGGCGTTGATGCATGGTTTGGTCAGTAAATTTGCGTTGTGGCGTTGTCGTGAGTTTACCGATTTCCCGAAACGGATCATCGCTTTGGCTATGTGTGAGAATCAGAATTTGCAGTTGGAGTGCTTGAAGGTAAGTGGAACTCGTCACCTCTCTTCGTGGTAATGCAAAAAAGGTTAGGCAAAGTAAATACATTTTTCTTCAGAATGGTCAATTGTATTTCAGAAGTCCTTAAGTGCAGTTCAATGTAGTCCAATTATTTTAGAAGCTATAGATTTTTAGACAAATTATCGGACATCCTGATCATCTGATGATGTGACTTTTTGCTTGACAGGTGATGCCACACCTTTTTGGTTTAATTGGATTTTGATGTTCTGACATCTTCTGTTTAGTCAAATAATGTACCCAAATTACTTGTAATTCTGATTTCCTGGTGTCTGGATTTCTAGGCAAATGATGTCATATCCTGATTACCACATGATGATATGATATTTTGCTCACCTGGTGATTTAACACCCAAATTAAAGATATCGTATGCACACTTCTTGGCAAATGATATGATATCCTGATCACTGGGTGATGTGAGGTGCTGACGTCCTACCCTGATCACTAGGTGATCTGTTATTCTGGCTCAAATATCTACAGATATCAATCGCATCGCCAGATACTGCACACTTTTAGGCAAATGATGTCATATCATGATCACTACATGATGTGACGTCCTGGCGTCCTGCTATGATCACTAGGTGATCTGTCATGCTGGCTAAATAACAGATATCAATCGTATCGCCAGATGCTACATACTTCTATGCAAATGATGTGATATTATGATCACTAGGTGATGTTACGTTCTGGCGTCCTGCCATGATCACTAGGTGATCTGTCATTCTGGCTCAAATATCTACAGATATCAATCGCATCGCCAGATACTGTACACTTTTAGGCAAATGATATCATATCATGATCACTAGATGATGTGACGTCCTGACGTCCTGCCATGATCACTAGATGATCTGTCATCCTGTCTAAATTACTGATAAGAACCGCATCGTCTGATGCTCCACACTTATATGCATGTAATATGATATCATGATAACTACGTGATGTGACATCCTGGCTAAATTACAAATATCGGTCGATCGCTTGGCCTGACGCTCCACACTTCTAGGCAAATGACGTGATATCATGATCACTAGGTGATGTGTCATCCATTTTGACATATTTTTAACCTGTATTCCATGGTTGAACGTAGTCGAACGACAAAAATCCTCCAGAAAAATCGACCCGTTTTTGAGTGCAACTTTAAACCACAGACAAGGGTGACTAGAGTTTTTCTCATACAATTTGGCCGTTTAAACTAAGCTCGAACTGACAGTGTGGCTTATCCGATTAAGGCCCAATTTTTCAGTGCAGGTTTTAATTGCAGACAAAGTTGACTAGAGTTTATCCCATACAAAATGGCCGCTTGAACTAAGTTTTAACTCGCACTGAAGTTTAAACTAGTCAACTTTGTCTGTGCTTAAAACCTGAACTGAAAAACCGGACCTAAAGGTGTCCATTTGATACTCGTATATATTTTGCCTGCTGAGTGTCAAAGCCGTTCATTTATCCTCTTTTAGCGACAACTAATGCCAATGTGTTTAGAATATGGCCGAGGTAGGTGTGCCTGTCGTTAGACAGTCGACGCTGGCTGTAAATGAAATCATTCCCACGACAGTCGGGCTAGTACCGTAAAATGATTCATATCCGTCAAAGGACTGTCAACATCGGTACAAGCCTATATGGTCCGTCACTTCCCGTTTGATGATTAGATGCGCCGACTAAGCAGGTCGAAGTACTGCTACAACAACAACAACAGAAAGGGAGATACTACATCCGTTGCCTCCATCTTAGTCGACATCTACAGGGCTTTTTTGAGGGTATTTTCGGTATAACTTTTCTCTCGAATACTTGATTTGACACCGTCCATAATTCCAAGCCGTAGATCAGAACACGTATAATGAGAGAGCACCTGCCTACTCAGTACACAGTAGAACTAGTTGGTCAGAGAGATTCTCCGTTGAATTTTCTCGATTTCCTTGTTAACGCTGGTTATCAAAAGTTCTTAAAATTTTTAACTATCAACAGTTATGACAAAAAATGCTTCGTTCTCCGCCAAACTCACTTTCTTCGCTTCTTTATCCAGTGTTGTCAGATTTATACTTGGCAGTTCCATGCAGTGACACTGGAACAACATTTCCAGAACTCACTTAAAACACACATAAATAAGCTGAAATATGGTTTAAACACTCAATTCAAAATCAAAATTACATATTTTATAAACTTTTTCATTCAAAAATACAAAATAAATGCAAATCACGAAATAAAATATTTGTTTTGTTGGCAATTTGTTTTTGGCTTGTTTGTGCTTGTTGGGTTTTTCGATTTTTTTTTCGCACTGGCGAGGTGCGTAGAAATTTGATTTGAACACGTCGAGTAGCTACTGCACACCATGCAGGGATACATGTGTCTGCTCTAGTACAAATTAGTATGTTTAAATATTCACTGCGCAGGGTTACTGCACATTTGTTTTGGGCTTTAAAGTCTCCGAAGGAAATTTCTCAAATTATTTTCTTCAGAATGAAATTAAAGAAAGCTCAGACAGTCCCTGCCCGATTTTAAGGAAGTTTTTTGCATTGCTATGGGACGGAAAGGGTTTTTCATATCATAACCGTCCGACTGCATGTTTGCCATAACAAATTCTCAAAAAACAATTTAGCAGACCAAAAATTTGGATGAGAAGTTTCATCTTGATTTCATCGGAGGTATTTAGCCCGAAACTAGTATTAACTTCAAGTCCTGAACCCGAATAACGGGTTCTTTAATACATGGAAACGCACATCCCTAGTGGTGAGTATAATAAAGCGATGCTGCCAGATGATTTTGAAAAAATCAGCCCTTTTTTGAAAGCAGATTTGAAAACGCGAAGTAAAGTACCCACTCGACGAACAGAGTTTACTTTACGTTAACTCTGAGTTAAAAGATAACTAGCCGTTCCTATTATAACTTTACTGGGCCCTATCATAAGTTTAATAATGATTTGCGTCTCGTAAACATGGACAGTGGCGAATGAAAGTGAAGCGGCCCTTGGGGAATTCGAGAGAAAAGTTCTTCGAAAGATTTATGGTACATTCGGTGATGCCAAAGGCGGTTATAGAAGAAAATTTAGCCGGAGCTGTACGAGGTTAACTTAGATATGATAATAACGTAACGAAGGAAAGCCCTGAGGCTTTGACCCAGATGATTTTTCTATCGAATGGAGAAGAACAGGTGGAGGATGACTTGTTGTTGCTTGTAGCGACAAAAAATCTCCCCGAAAGAGGTTGACTTGATCACCCTTGGGGCTTCAAGAGTTTCTTAGGGACACATTCTCCATCAAACTTATTTCAAAAAATTCCAACAGGAGTTTTTTTGAAAACTTTTTCATTTTCTCAACACTTGACTTTCCAAAGCTCATTTCCCAATTCGATCAAATATTTTAAATTTCGTTTTTGTATGCAATTTTTTTAAAATCGTATATTTTATCATCAGCAACTTTTATTTAAAATGTGGGAAGAGCTGGCTAGTTATCGGAATCATTTTCTCCAACTCGAGGTGGATAATATGAAGAAGGAGACGCTCAACAAATTTGTGACCACCGAATTTCATCAAAAACAAAAGAAGCGCTGCAAATGCGTTTGTCCGAATGATGATAAATGTGAAAGTTCCACATATTTTCGAGATCATGCAGCCTTGGCTTATGGTTTCATTTGCATGGAAAAGTTGACAGAAAAAATGTGTAGTGATGCTCCATTGGAGAAATGGCAGAATATTAATTCGTTATCCGAAGTGTTGCTTAATCCATGGCAAGCTCAACGTGCGATCACCGAGTATAGTGTGGTTAGGAGGTAAGTAAACCCAGAGTAGATATACCTATGTATGTATGGTGTCCTTTAAGAGAGAGCGGGGTAAGTGAGCAATGTGGAAGATGCGATTTCGAAAAGAACAAACGAAAAACGGCTGCTCCAAGAACGGCACCAGAGTATTTGAGTTCAGTCCTATCTACTTTGAACTGAAACCAAATTCTCGCGAGCCTTAAGAGACTGAAAGTCGAGTGGCTCCCCATATGAACTGGCCTGATACTAGGGTGGAGGAAAAATCTCAGCGAATTGTGCCAGATGGATTGTTGGGCAATCTGGGCGGGGAAATAGGAGGGAACAGGTTTTTTTTTGTTGTAGTAACCGTAGTTTGGGGGGTCCGTAAACGCATCTTTGAGAAGTCCTCAATACTTACCTTTTTCATACAATTAAAAAAAAGGCACTTTCCAGCCAACAAAGTACGGAGCTCTCCCAAAAAAAAAAAAAACGAAAAGGGGCTCCGTCAAAATTACCTTAAAGAAACTTTCGGAATTACGATCGAAGAGAGAGTCTTGAGGACCATCACTTTAGAGCGTTTAAGGATTTAATTGAAAAGAGGAGTCTGTACGGACTACTTGTGGATTAAATCAGGGAGTGTTTTGGGACTACGTAATTGTACCTTTCATGAGTCCATCACAAAAGACTCCGTTTTCGGTTACCTTCGGATAAATAAAGGAGTCTTTTTTTAGAGAAATTGTTATTGAAAAAAAACTCTTTCGGTTTATCTGAAGGATTCCTTAAGAACAGTTTTTACAAAAACTTATAAAGGCACTTTTATCGCGCCTTTGGAAGCCTTTTAGGAGCCTCCTAAGAGGCACTGTGTCCCAAGGGAGAACTTTGCAGACTCCTCTGTTTGCCTGAGAATTGATAGTCTTGAGTTGGAAGTCTTAGCTTGGGCCTTTGCGGACTCCTCGCTCGAGACAGAAACACTCTGTTAATTTGTATAGGTCCTTCCAGCATATGAGAGTGGACCTTGTTATCCTTCACCGTTTCTTCCATCTCAGTCCAAGCCTTCCACTTCTTTTGCTGCAGAGTTCTGATTCGCGTGTCGAGAGAAAACCTCTCAGCTGAGAGATCAATTGAAAAGACTTCTGGTCCTCCAGTCAATTTCAACGGTGTTTTATATCTTCTAGATGTAAGAACATGTTCATGCGCATACAAATGGGCTATCATAAGGAGCACTACCAAGAGACCAGACAATTGATGAAAATCTTCTGTGAGTAGCACGCAACTCATCTAACGAACTCAAACCCTGCTATATTACACTCCTAATCTCTAGATCTTATATCAAGCTATTTGAATGGTGCGCAAAAGATTGTGAGCCATGCGAACTTAGTTAGCGAATTTTATGCGATCATTTACAATCGTGAGCCGACCCACTTGACGGCGTGCAAGATATTGCGCAACTTGACAGAAAAAACGGAAGGTAAGATAGAGAGCTGAGAGTTTTTTTTTTTTGAGAACTCAAGTAATACTAATTTGCATCCCTTCTACAGTCTTGCTCCATTTGCTCGATAATACGAACGCCTTTCGTCTGCTCGCACAAATTTTCAATGCCGATGCCTGTACGCCCTTCTATCCGAATCCACTGTGGGAACATCTTTGTCATTTTTTAGAGATTGCACCAAAGTTGGGCATCAACTATGGATATTTCGAACTGCTCGTTGAACGTATCCAAAGTAGACGTCTCTACTATCATAAGCTTTGCATGAAATGTTTCGCCATGTTGTTGCGTTGTGAGGAAGGTGAGCGACGTTTTGATAAGATTGATGGCATTAAAATGCTCTATGATATAATTGCGGATGAAACGCGTAAGTTGGATAGCTATGAGTTTATTATGTTGGCGTTGATGCATGGTTTGGTCAGTAAATTTGCGTTGTGGCGTTGTCGTGAGTTTACCGATTTCCCGAAACGGATCATCGCTTTGGCTATGTGTGAGAATCAGAATTTGCAGTTGGAGTGCTTGAAGGTAAGTGGAACTCGTCACCTCTCTTCGTGGTAATGCAAAAAAGGTTAGGCAAAGTAAATACATTTTTCTTCAGAATGGTCAATTGTATTTCAGAAGTCCTTAAGTGCAGTTCAATGTAGTCCAATTATTTTAGAAGCTATAGATTTTTAGACAAATTATCGGACATCCTGATCATCTGATGATGTGACTTTTTGCTTGACAGGTGATGCCACACCTTTTTGGTTTAATTGGATTTTGATGTTCTGACATCTTCTGTTTAGTCAAATAATGTACCCAAATTACTTGTAATTCTGATTTCCTGGTGTCTGGATTTCTAGGCAAATGATGTCATATCCTGATTACCACATGATGATATGATATTTTGCTCACCTGGTGATTTAACACCCAAATTAAAGATATCGTATGCACACTTCTTGGCAAATGATATGATATCCTGATCACTGGGTGATGTGAGGTGCTGACGTCCTACCCTGATCACTAGGTGATCTGTTATTCTGGCTCAAATATCTACAGATATCAATCGCATCGCCAGATACTGCACACTTTTAGGCAAATGATGTCATATCATGATCACTACATGATGTGACGTCCTGGCGTCCTGCTATGATCACTAGGTGATCTGTCATGCTGGCTAAATAACAGATATCAATCGTATCGCCAGATGCTACATACTTCTATGCAAATGATGTGATATTATGATCACTAGGTGATGTTACGTTCTGGCGTCCTGCCATGATCACTAGGTGATCTGTCATTCTGGCTCAAATATCTACAGATATCAATCGCATCGCCAGATACTGTACACTTTTAGGCAAATGATATCATATCATGATCACTAGATGATGTGACGTCCTGACGTCCTGCCATGATCACTAGATGATCTGTCATCCTGTCTAAATTACTGATAAGAACCGCATCGTCTGATGCTCCACACTTATATGCATGTAATATGATATCATGATAACTACGTGATGTGACATCCTGGCTAAATTACAAATATCGGTCGATCGCTTGGCCTGACGCTCCACACTTCTAGGCAAATGACGTGATATCATGATCACTAGGTGATGTGTCATCCTGGCTAAATTACAGATATCAATCGCATCGTGTGATGCTCCAGAAACTCTGAATTGTATTTCGGAAACTCTGAATTGTGCTTCAGAAATCGTAAATTATTCTTCAGAAACCGCCTTAACCAGGAAGAGACCTTCAATCCCTGTCTCATATACATACATATCATTATCATTAAGTAATCTAATTTTTCTCTCTCCCATCCCACAGGTTCTACGTCTTATGTCCGCAATGCCTTGCGTAAAGGCCTACATACTAAACGGTTGCATGTCCGAGCTAATGTGCATCAAATGTCTAAATGAGCAGAATGAGTGTGTTCGTGATTCGCTGGCCGAGTGGCTGAATCGTGAAATTTGTGATTCGAGTGAAATGTGAACTTACACTTGTTTTGTTGGTTTTTTGTTTTGTATTTTTAAATTGGAAATATGTATTTATAAATTTTTGTTGTATCTTGGATCGACGAGTATTTATTACCCTACCTATACAACAGTTCTTAGAACGAGGAAGCTTCCTTGGAGATATTAGAATATACAATTAGTGTCGGGCGAATTGGTAAAATAAATCACAGTGTCTTCAACTGCGAAGGCATACAACACATTGTAGATCTGGAGCTTTCATAAAAGATTTTAAAAATGACATCAGTGTCAGTGACCCCAATTAAACCATCTGTTAATCTTATCTCTCTATCGGGTATTCACAAGTGACTTGCAGTCTTGGTGCTTTTTTTGAATTGAAATAATGAGCTCGGGATTCCCTCGAAATGCATAGATATATGTAATGGGAGATGTTGGTGTTGTTGTTGTTGTTGTTGTTATGATCATTCCAAAGATCTTATTCAAATTCTTCCGACGGAAGTCCCAGGAACCGAGCAGTTTAAAAAGGTTTGGAGCAGAGAGAAAGTGGTGTTAGAAGAGTGGGTTCAATAGAATAGTTAAAGAGAGCATGTGTTTGAAATAGTGTTGTTTAGTCTGGATAAGTAAGTGACTCTAGTCTCGCTTGGTAAGGTGCTTTCTTTTTCAGCTATTTCGGTTGGATGACTGTTTAGAACGGGGTTTACAAGCCGAGATCTGACAAAGGTATCTACCGACTCAGTGTGGATGTCGGTTTTAGCCCGCTTATGGTTCCGCAGATCAAACGGTGACGTAATGTGATGCCGGATCTTGTCATAATGCTTACTGAGGTGTCGTCTCATGTCTCTAGAAGGCGAGTCTGCGGCCAAAAGATGACGGGTTGGATGCGTTGGCTTGTGACAGTTCAGAAGGAACTGTCTGGTCAGCATTTCCGCGTGCTCTCTAAAATTAAGCAATTTAGCCTATTGGTGAATGTAAGACTCAGAAGACATGAAGAGACATCCCGTAGCAGTTTTGATTGCGGTATTTTGGCAGACTTTTAACCTCTTCTAGTGGGCGTTATGTACGTTGGGCGACCAAATGGGTGCAGCGTAGTTAAAGACCGGTCGGCCAGTGGCCTAATATGTAGTCAAGTATGTACTGCTGGCAAGTGACTTCAGCATCTATTTTCAGACTAATGCAGACATATGACCTGCAAATGAGAAAGTGTTATCCAATGGCACCCCCAATAGATTTTGATTTTGCGTCCCTAAATTTCATCGACAGATAATTCAGAAAATTAGCAGTCCACCTCTTTAGACCATCAGGGAGCTGAGCCAGGGCCACGGGAGGCTTTAAGCACAGTTGGCTTTTGTAGGGTACCGGACTTAGCTTAAGTACAGATTTTCCTATATTATTTTCTACCCGGGCTATAACCTTCGGGTAGTTTGAGGGACTTCTTAAGACAAGCCCAGCACTCTGGGATGAGCGTTCTTTGTCGTGCTTTGTTAGCACTTTATTGATCTAGTCTCTCAAATGTTCCATCTGAATAAGTGGAGCAGATAATGGAAAAGTAAAGTGTTTCCGATATTGATCGATGGTATTTTCATTTCCTCATATCGCCTCATCAGAGAGGTTCGATCTCGAGAAATATGGAATTACTGTGAGCTTTAGTCTGTACTCTACTTTAGTGGTTCGAAAAGCTTCCAGATGCCTGTTTTATTAATATGGTCTTTGACTCATGTAATGGCCTGCAAGAGCTCCAGTTATTATCCTGTAAATGCTCTTGTCTTAGCTTTTTAGGTTTAGCTGTTGTGGCCTAACATTACATGAGCTCCTCTTTTCTTCA
>CAXKVI010000004.1:18368354-18373354 GCA_964058755.1 Campiglossa producta | reverse complement strand
TCGCTTAACTGGTGGTGGTGAGTGAGTGTGAGATTTTTTTCTTTGGTGTAAACGTGATGGTCCCCAAGTCCCATTATTCTGCATCCGGTTGCATACAGGGGAGTTGTGCAAAGAAATATTAAATGAAATATTGATGAAAATTGTGCAATTTTTTTTTCAATGAATTTTTCGAGCAATTAATTTATTCAAGGAATATTCGGCTCTGTGGAAAGAACAGTGTATCTAACATAACAGTGATATTAACGGTGCATTCACCGTCCTGTAAAGCACGAGTTCTAAGAAAAAAATTTAATGACCGTTTTTTGATAAAATTACAAAAAAAAAAAAATACAAAAAAAAAAAATACAAAAAAAAAAAATACAAAAAAAAAATCCAAAAAGATATACTTAAAAAAAAAATAATAATAACCATCAATTTTGTGAAAATTTCACTTGTAACAGAAGTTAAAAATTTTTAGTTTAGTCGTAGGCATTTCAATACTGACTTTACTGTCTATATTCGAAGCCAACTTCTTAGGCGGCGATGTAAAGTTAAGATTGAGAGTGGACTTTGCCAAACTTTTGGGAATAAATCGACACTATTTTGTATAGCCTGCTTTTAGGAGCTACACACCGAAAAATTTTCATTCAACACTTTTTTAAAACTTTTTGAGGTTATTTTTTTCAACACCATCGCTTATGTTATACATATTAGCATGAAAATCGTGTTAAATTAACATATATTCCTGTAAAACTAACATGAATCTCATGTTGAAAAAAACTTGACTTCGTGTTAAATTAACATGACTATCTGTTAAATTAACATGACTTTCTGTTAAATTAACATGACTTTCTGTTAAATTAACATGACTCTCTGTTAAATTAACATGATTCTCTGTTAAATTAACATTGCTATATGTTAAGCTAACATGACTCTCTGTTAAATTAACATGACTTCCTGTTGAAAAACTTGACTTCATGTTAAATTAACATGACTCTCTGTTAAATTAACATGATTTGTTAAACTAACATTGCTCTATCTTGAATTTAACATGATTCTCTGTAAAATTAACGTGACTTCCTGTTGAAAAACTTGACTTCATGTTAAATTAACATGATTCTCTGTAAAATTAACATGACTCTCTGTAAAATTAACATGACTCCATGAAATTAACACGACTCTCTGTTAAATTAACATAACTCTCCTTTAAATTAGCATAACTCTCCTTTAAATTTCCATGACTCTCTGTTAAAGTAACATGCCTCTCCGTTAAACTAACATGACTCTCCGTTAAATTAACATGACCCTCCCTGTTAATTTAACCTGAATTTATGTTAAATAAACATGCATCTCTGTTAAATTAACATGACTCTCTGTTAAATTAACATACTCTCTGTTAAAGTTACCCGATTCCTTTAACAGCAACATGTGTACCTGTTAAAACCACACTATCTGCCTCATTATCTCATGCAAATTTAACAGGATCTTTCTTGTTAGATTAACATGGTTCATGCTGAAAAAAATCATTCTGTGTGTAGTATCTTCCTTATATATTTTCTTCTTCATATATAGGCATTTTGGGTCCAGAGCATCAGATTTGCACCGTTAGCACAATTCTCTAGAGCGAGGTGTGAAATGTAATGGCTCAGCCCATAGATGGGTAGGAATGTAAATTTTTTTGAAAAGGGTTACCAACTGTTTAAGAATATTTTCTGTCGATTAGGTAGATTGTGTGTTTTGAAGTTAGGGGTGTCATGTAAAGGCATTGGCCTGAAAATAAATTAACTGAAATTTTCATAAAAAGGGTTGCCAGCTAGAACTTTTTTGCAAAATTTGGCGCAGTGTAAATAAATTTACTATAAGAGTGCTTCCATTCAAACACCGAGGTGGCCTTCAGAAGTTTTTTTTTATCATCCATCTACTTGATTACTCTATGTTGAAATGCAGCTATCTGCGCTTCCCTGCGCTTCCAAATAGTCTCTCAAAGTGCTTTCAAATAGTTATTGGCCCCCCTTTCACCGCCAGTGTGAGGCAATTTAATTTTATTTGTACGCCATTACCCCCAACAGGAGATTAGGATTTCTTACCTAAAAAAAATTAAGTAAACACAACGCCTTTAACATTTTAACAACCCCACAGCCATAGAAAATAATCCTTAGCTTTTGTTGCAGCAATGGGTACCAGCTTTTCACCTTTCGCTGATAAGCTGTGATAAGCTCCACAGTGCATACGTTACGGTTCAACCAAATTTTCATTCTACTTTTTGTTTGGGGTTGTTCTTTTAACCAGCTGTGAATTGTTATTTTTATGTCCTACCAATAAGGAGCCATGGGCACAGACACACACACACACACACACACACTTCCACACATGTCAAATGGATAAACACTCGTATGAGATTTTTGTTGTGTGCGAGATTCAAAATGCTTCAGTTTGGCGCTATTTGTTGAAAGAAAGGATATTAATATTTTTCCTTGTTGTGTTTGTTGTTGCTGCTCAATTAGATTGTCAAAAAATAGGTTGTAAAATTGAAGCTTTTAAATGGAATGACAGTATGGGGTATGCACGTGTAGTAAAGCATGTGAGTTGAGCTTCAAAGGTAATAGGGAGCGGAAGGTGGTAGCAGGCAGATATGAGTCGTATATTTTAAGGATTATTTTCCCTTCAACGAAGTTCATTAATTTTTATGCAGTTTTTAAGCGCCGGCTTTTCGAGTGCTCCAAGGGCCTCTTCACAGTGAATGTGTTTTTACTTAATAAATATTGAAAGAGACAATTGAGTGTTTGAGTAACTGATTTTATGCTCTCTGCATATCCCTGTGCAAGCGGAGAAAAAAAAATGAAAATATGTCACTTCCTTCGCTAAATAAAAAAAAAATCAGTGCAATCGACCAAATATTAAATTATACTTAAAAAATGCTACCTTTTATACTTTGGATGGACAAAAAATGTGTGTGCTACGTGGTTCTACACCTTCTAGGTTTAATAAAATTTGAGTTTAGAATATTTTCTAACGATTTCAGAAAAAAAAATTTGCCCATTTTTGCCCCTCTTGATTTAATGACGAAAAGTCACTTTAAATTTTCCTAAAAGTGACGCATACGTAGCATTTTTTTTGTTAACGAATGTGTAGACATAGAGCAAAACATAATTGATGCTGAAATACATTTACTATCATGGATGGACAAGAAATGTGTGTGCTACAGCGTGCTACACATTCTAACTATAATAAAATGAAAGGTTGGAATATTTTCTAGCTATTCCAGAAAAAAATGTTTGCCCATATTTGCCCCATTGATTTAATGACGAAAAATCACTTCAAATTTTCGTAAAAGTGACATGGCATATACGTAACATGTTTTAATTAATGCTGAAATACTTTTGCTACATTAGATAGAGAAAAATTTGTAAGCTACAGAGTTCTACACCTTCTAGCTCTAATAAAATGAAAGTTTCGAATATTTTCAAACGATACTAGAAACAAAAATTTTGCACATATTTGCCCCACTTGATTTAATGAAGAAAAGTCTCATGGTGCAAAGTGACATGGCGCATACGTAACATTTTTTTGTTAACTTTTGCTACTTTAAATCCACAAAAAATGTCTGTGCTAAAGCGTGCTACACATTCTAACTATAATAAAATGAAAAATGGGAATATTTTCTAGCTATTCCAGAAAAAAAATTTTGCCCATATTTGCCCCATTGATTTAATGACGAAAAGTCACTTTAAATTGTGACATGGCGTATACGTAACATTTTTTTGTTAACGAACATAGGGGAAAAAAATTGATGCTGCAATACTTTAGCTACTTTGGATACACAAAAAGTGGCATGCTACACATTATGACTATAATAAAATGAAAGTTTGGAATGTTTTGTAAATGTATCAAAAAAAAAAATGTTGCCCATATTTGCCGCTCTTGATTTAATGATGAAAATCACTTCAAATTTTCATAAAAGTGACATGACGTATACGTAACATTTTTTTGTTAAGGAATGTAAAGGCAGAGGGGAAAAAAATAATTAAATACCTTAAAAGGGAGCAAAAGAAGCACGAAAAAATGATTAGGTACAGAAATTACTGGTTTATGTTTTCTAGGAACAGCGTTAAGATTTCTATTTATACATACATATTTTATTCATAGACTGCTGGCAGTTGTGACCAACAAAAAGTCTATAGAGTTGGATCCTGTTGTCAAGAAAAAATCCTTTCAAAATAATTCATTTCCTTGGAAACAGTAAACTCTCATCATTTCATCAAAGACACCAAAACCATATAAATATATGCCTTTTGTTAAATGAAATGGAAAAAAGGAAGCGAGTTTACAAAAAAAAAGCAAAACCAAACTTCTTCTCAAGTAGATATTTATCTTCATCTTGGAGCTTCTCAGCAAAGAGCAAAATAATCAAAAACATATTTTTTTGTCAGTTCTTATAATTGTTCCGGAGTTTTGCCCTTTGATGTTATACTACGATGTTGGATTACACATTCTTTTACGCTTTGTAGCATCACAGCAGATAATCATTGTTGCATCAATCAGACTGACTGCAGACAAGATTGTATTTTCTAATGTAAAACGTATTGTAGAAAGCAAACAAAGTAAAAGTTAAAGGATGAGCTTCGCTTAAAATAATCAGAAAAGGAAAGGGTAATAAAAGGAAATAGAAAAATAAAATAAAATAAAATAGAAAAATAAAAGAGGTAAAAAACAAAGAAAAAAAACAAAAAAAAAATAAGTTAAAAAAAATAATGTAAAATAAAATTAAATTGAAAAAAATTGGATAAAAAAAAAACAAAATAAAATTAATAAAATAATATCAAATGAAATGAAACAGAAGAAAAAAAAATTAAAACAAAAAAAGTAAAAAAAAAATAATTAAAAGTAAAAAATAAAATAAAATAGGTAAAATAAAATAAGGTAAAAACGAACAAATAATAATAAAAAAATAAAATAAAATAACTTAAATCAAAATAAAACAAAATAAAATAAAATAGATATGAAGTAGAATAAAAGACAAT
>CAXKVI010000004.1:18330854-18365854 GCA_964058755.1 Campiglossa producta | reverse complement strand
CAAAATAAAATAAAATATAACAAAGTAAAATAATATTAAATAAAATTAAAAAAAAAAAAATAAAGGAAAAAAGTAATAATAAATTAAACTAAATTAAGTTAATATAAGAAAAATAAATAAGGAAGAAAAAAAATACAATAAAATAATTTAAAATAAAATAAATGGAAAAGGAGAGGAAAGTAAAAAAATAAAATTATAATATAGCTTATATTATATCGAGAAAAAGTTTACAACCGAACATTCAATAGCATAGAGATGCCTCTGATACGCATTGATTCCATTCGAAAAAATTAACAGATATTTTCTCACTTGTTTTACAGCGAAACAAATCAATAATAGTGAATACAAATGTTAGTGAACGGAAGTTGTTGAAAGTCAACATAACAATATAAAAATCGCTATGAAACGATAAATGTTTACAAATGTGCAAAACGAGAAAGTGAGGTAAAGTTGAAACTAAAGTAATAAAAAAATTATATAAAGCGAAAAAAAAATTGTTAAAAAAAATAAAAAATATAAATGCAGTCGAAAATATAGAGAGGTTATAAATGAAAAAAGAAAAAGAAAATGGTTATACATAAGTGAAAAAAAAACTAAAAACAACAACAATACGATCAATAACGAGAACAACAATCGTATAAATGTTGCTGGTATTAAGTCATTAAAATATTATCGCACAACTATTATCCTTGTTTGAGAGTGTAAAAGAGAAAAAAAAAAAAACAACACAAATTGTTAAGGAAGTGAAGTCAAAGCAAAAGCGGTGAAAATTTACGATACAATGGAGAGTGTATAAGTGTGTGTAGATTGTGACATAAGTATTTGTTGTTGTTGCACTTTAAGTGAACTCCATGTATCGAATAAAGGAAGAAGTAGCAAAACGACAACAATAAATTAGAAAGTAATAAAAAAGAGTCGACTGCTACAACAATAAAAAAAAGTTACAACAAAACAACAACAACAAGCACAACAATTAACTATCAGCCGTCAGATAGTTAGATAAACATGCGAGCTAACGGAAAGTAGCAGCAAGAACAAGAATTACAATAACAAAAAAACAACAACGACAATAATTTCTGCTATGCAACCAACAACAACAACAACAACAACAACAACAACAACAACTCAACCAGCAATAGCAGCTTAATCAGTTAACTTAATGGTAGCAAGGACAATAGTTGACAGCACGACGATGGCCGATAGTCGAGCAAGAAGCTCCAACAGAGCTTGGATCTCTGCCCTATACGCCGCCCTCAATAACAAAGAGTCAACGACAAAATGTTGTGTTGGGAAATCAGTTACAAGAAAAACAAAAAGTCATAGCGGCAGTGGAACAATAATGCGAGCAACAACAACAACAACAAAGCCAACAGCAGTGAGAGCAAGCTCAACAATATGTAGCAAGTCAAAATCAGCGAGTTTGCTGCTCACAAACAACAATTTAAATACAATACAAAAAAGCAACAACAGCACAAGCAACAAAAACAATAAAAGCAACAACAACAATAATAACAACAACAACAACAACAATAACCATAGACGTCAACGCTTTAGCTCTTGTTCTACAAAAATTGCTACTTCTTCAAAAGCGCGCACTCCAACACGATCGTCATTATCTCCAAACTCATCATCATCATCATCATTATTATCATTGCCCGCTTGGTCGTTATTGTCTACATCATCGTCGTCATCGTCATGGATATATTGCCTTTGGCTATGGATTGCAATTTCATCGTTGGTATTTGTTCAGTGTGTGCCATCACCATCAGCCTCATTGTCGTCTGCTTCTTCATCGTCGACGGGCAGTTCGTTATCTGCAATTTCAGCGTTTACAAATGCAATGCAATCACCACAAAAGAGAGGTAAGTCACTAGTGTGTGAGTGTGGAAATGTGAATGTTTGTGTGTTGGGCTGTATGCCGCACAGTGGCTCGGGTTCTTGAAAACATAAATTTGTATTTTCTGTAATCATTATTTCGTGCTTCTTCAGCGTGATCTTAAAGCATTCCAATAGTAGTCAATTCTTTGTTTCTCCATGTCTACACATTCGTTAACAAAGAAATGTTACGTATACGTCATGTCAATTTTATGAAAATTTGATTTTAAATCAAGGGTGCAAATATGGGCAACTTAAATTTTCTGGAATCGATAGAAAATATTCCAAACTTTCATTTTATTAAAGTTTAAAGGTGTAGCACGGCGTAGCACACACATTTTTCTGACTTTTATTACCAATATTTTGTACAAAATGTTAACTTCATACTTAACTGTTTAACATTTCAATATAAGCTGAACCACTGTGTGAAAGCAACTAGCCCTCCTCCAATCGCTGTTATCATTGTGTTGCAAACTCTTTATATGAGTAAAATGGATAAATGCCCTGGACTGTGATGCTTTCATGTTTGAAGTAAATTATATGCACCCTGTAGTGAATGGAAAGCGGAGAAGCCGTTGCTAAAATATTTTCTGCGAAACTAAAAAAACCAGGTCTACTTGTCAAGAATAATTTCGGTGTCGTTCCAGTTTCAGCTTTTGATTGTTATTCTTGTTGTAACAGCAAAAACACTCCCCGAAGGTTTTGGAGAGTGATGCTGAAATTAACAGTTCTTGGCCAGATACGCACCCGGTGCGCTGCAGTACTCCATTGCGTTACGGCCCGACCGTCGTGGTAGCGATATGGTATGACCGGTGGAACCTTCTAGGTCATGTCATCCATCCGTAAGGATGGTCTTAAAAATTAGTTGTGTTTTCGTTCCAGTTTCTGGTTAAGGTTTCTTTTCTGTAAAGTTAATATTTATTTGGGTTTTGTTCTGATGTCGTTTTTGCTCCAGTTCAGGCTTTGCTACCGATTAAGATTTTTCTCTTGAAAATATCTTCGGTATTGTATACTGTAACGATTTTCCGTCATCCCTTGTCAATTTTGGTTTTGTAACAAACCAGCTCGGCGATCCGCCATCTTCAGGGCTTGATTTCGATTTGGGAGAACGAAATCAAACACTGAAAATGGCGGACCGCCGAAACCGGTTGATTTGATTTTGTGTTTTCCGGTAGGGTGAATAATAGGTGTATATTGGAATGATTTTCCGTCATCCCTTGTCAATTTTGGCTTTGTAACAAACCGGTTTCGGCGATTCACCATCTTTAGGGTTTGATTTCGATTTCGGAGAACGGTTAATATCGATGTCGGTTAATTTCGATATTGGGTCCAGTAAAGGTTTCTTTCTTAAAAATGTATTTTAAGTTCGTTACAGTTTTAGATCCGTTCCAGTTTCGGTTTTGGTTTAAATTCACTTTGGTTTCAGTTCCATTTAAAGTATCTTTCGTCCATACTATTGTCTGCTTTGATCCATTTTGAGTTTTGGTTTTCGTTTTAATTTCATCTTGGCTTTGCTGCAGTTTCAGTTATCTTCAGTCAGGGTTCCTGTCTTCGTTTCGTTCCAGCTTCAGCTTTGGGTTCGGTAAAGGTTTCTTTCTGCAAAATTCATTTCGATTTCGTTCCAGAGTTGTAGCAGATCCACTTTCGGTTTTTCAGTTTAGCTTTAGATTCAAATAAAGGATTTTTCCTTAAAACTAGTGTCTGGTTTTGGTTTCGTTCCAATTTGGGTTTAGCTTCATCACAGTTTCAGTTATTTCCAGTTAGGTTTTCTGCCTTTAAAAATTATTTGGGGTTTCTTTTTCTTCGTTCTTAATTCTTCGTTTCTATCAAAAAAGTTTCTTTCCTCGTTTCATTCTCGGATTTAGTTCCACTTGGGGTTTTTATCTTCAAACATGTTTTTTATTTCGTTTCGTTCCAGATTTGGTTTCGCAAATAGTTTTGCTTCCGGGTTTGGCTTCGTTCTTCGAAATAGTGACGGGTTTGTTCCGGTTTCGGCAGTTTTGACTTCGACATCGATTCTACAACTTAGGTTTAATACAACCCTAGAACTGGCCTCTGTATCCGAATTTAAGGTGAAAAAGACTTTCATTTTTAAACCCAAACTGGGCTTTAATTCCGAACTTCGAAACTTTTTTTCATTATGTTAAATACGTTTAAAAATATTTTAAAAAGTTTTCGAGCTGCTTTTGAAAGTTTTTGGAATTTTTGTATGTATTTTGAAAAAAGAAAAAAAAAATGTTGATGTTCGAATTTTGTATTTCGAATTTTTTTTCGAAGTTAAAGTTCGAAAATGTTTCGAATTTTTTTTCATTACGTTAATTACGTTTGAAACCCTTTGATCGATTTGTTATTTAATTTCAAAAGTTATTAAAATCATTTTAAAAAGTTTTCGAGCTGCTTTTGAAACTTTTTCGAAAATTTTGTATGTGTTTTGAGAAAAAAAAGTTTATATTTACTGCGGAAACTTGAAAAAATGTTGATGTTAAAATTTTTTATCTCGAATTTTTTCGAAGTTAAAGTTCGAAAATTTTTCGAATTTTTTTTTGTTACGCTAATTACGTTTAAAACCCTTTGATCGATTTGTTATTTAATTTCAAAAGTTATTAAAATCATTTTAAAAAGTTTTCGAGCTGCTTTTGAAACTTTTTCGAAAATTTTGTATGCGTTTTGAGAACAAAAATCGTTTATATTTTCTTCGTAAACTTGAAAAAATGTTGATGTTAAAATTTTTTATCTCGAATTTTTTTTCGAAGTTAAAGTTCGAAAATTTTTCGAATATTTTTTTTGTTACGTTAATAACGTTTAAAACTTTTTGATCGAAGTTCAATTTAATTTCAAAAGTTATTAAAATTATCGAAATTTTTGTATGTCTTTTGAGAGAAAAATCGTTTACATATATTGAAAATATGTTGATGTTCGAATTTTTTATTTCGAAGTTTTTTCCGAAGTTAAAGTACGAAAATTTTTCGAACTTTTTTTCATTACGTTTAAAAACCCCTTTGACCGAAGTTTAATTTTGTCTCAAATGTATTAAAATTATTTTAAAAAGTTTTCGAGCTGCTTCTAAAACTTTTTCGAAATTTTTGTATGTATTTGAAAAAAAAAAAAAAAAATCGTTTATATTTACTGCGATAACTTGAAAAAATGTTGATGTTCGAATTTTTTATTTCGAATATTTTTTCGAAGTTAAAGTTCGAAAATTTTTCAAACTTTTTTTCATTAAGTTAATTACGTTTAAAGCCCCTTTTATTGAATTTTTATTTAAATTCAAAAATAATAAAAATTATTTCAAAATGTTTTCGAGCTGCTTTTGAAACTTCCAGCTTTGCCTATTGCTACTTCTAAAGACCCTAAACTTTCATTCATTGCAAGTTAAGTCTCCATTGAGCCATTCAGTCTGCGAAGG
Source organism: Campiglossa producta (assembly GCA_964058755.1). Lineage (NCBI taxonomy): Eukaryota > Metazoa > Arthropoda > Insecta > Diptera > Tephritidae > Campiglossa > Campiglossa producta. The sequence goes on along the minus strand of CAXKVI010000004.1, from coordinate 18,360,573 downwards.
GCACTTCAAAATATTGCTTCTCTTTCTATGCAAGCTGGAGTCGTGCAGTTTGCTGCGTCCTTACTCCCCCGTTTTACTTCAATTTATTTTCCCTTTTATTTGAATTTATTTCGACGCTATATTTTGCATTACATATTCTTTACGTATTTGTTTGCTTATCTGCTTCGTTGTACGATGTGAATGAATTACTGAATTGCACATAAATAGGAGGAATCAAGTAGAATGCTGCATGTGTATTAATGCAATTATTGTTGTTGTTATTGTGTACTTTCAAATGCTGCGCCTGCTGTGCTTCTGGCGTTTGAGTAAATTGCAAATAAATGTCCAATATATTTTACATGCTGTAGTTGTTGTTGTTGTTGGAACAGGGAAGCAACAATTTAGCATGAGGCTTCTGCTGTACTTTACAAAAGCAATGGAAATTCTTATGATATTGCTTTTCCGACTAACACTTGCATACAGATTCGTATTTATTGCATACAAATACATAAATATCTGAATAATATTGATAAAAGGAAATACTCAATATTGCAGAGGAGTTTGTAAAACATTTAACACTACTTACTAGCTTTTGTCGACTGAAAAGAAGTGAGCGTGGCACAACAAAATATTTTAAAATAAAAAAAAAATAAATAAATAAATAAATAAAAAAAAAGAAAAAAAAAAAATAAAAAGAAAAAAAAGAAAAGAAAAAAAAAAAATAAAAAAAAAAAAGAAAAAATTAATAAAATAAAAAACAAAAAATTTAAACACAATAAAATATAATAGCTTAAAAACAAAAAAAATAGAATAAAAAAAAAATAAAAAAATAAAATAAAAAAAAATAAATTTATAAAATAGAATAGAAATTAAAAAAAAAATTAAAACAAAATTTAAAAAATTTAATAAATTACTAGAAAAAAAAAAATAAAATAAGATAGAGTAAAATAAAATAAATTAAAATGAAAAATAAAATAAAACAAAAAATTTAAAAAATTTAATTAAGGATAATAAAAAAACACATGAAAAAATTAAAACAAAGTAAAATAACAAAAATTAAAATAAAAAAATAATTCTATTTAAAAAAAAAGTAAAATACAATAAATTAAAACAAATATTAGTAAAATATAAACAAAAAATTTATTAACAAAACGAAAGACAAAAAAAAAATAAAATGGAAAAAATAAAGTAAAACCGTAATTATTAAAAAAAAGTAAAAAAGAATTAAAAAAATAACAAAAAAAATATTAAAAAAAAAATAAAAAATAAATGAATAAAAAAAATTAAAAAAATAGAATAACAAAAAAAAAAATAGAAAATAACTAAATTAAAAAAAAAATTAACAAATTGGAATAGATAAAGTAAAATAAAAAAAAAATAGAATAGGAAAATAAAGTAAAAAAAATAAATAAAATAAAATTTAAAATAAATATATTAGATTACAAGAAAATAAAATAAAATAGAATAAAATAAAGTAAAATAAACTAAAATGAAAAATAAAATAAAACAAAACAAAAAATTAAATTAAAATAAAGTACAGTAACATTAAACAAAAAAAAAAAAAACAAAAAACTAACAAAGAAAATTAATTAAGGATAATAATAAAAAAAAACAAAAGAAAAAAATTGAAATAAAAAAATTATTCTATTTTAAAATAAAAAAAGTAAAAAAGTAAAAAAGGATAAAAAATTAAAATAAGATAAAAAAATTAATTAAAATAAAAATTAGTAAAATATAAACAAAAATTAATTAACAAACCGAAAGACAAAAAAAAAAAAAATAAAACGGAAAAAATGATGTAAAACAAAATTTATTAAAAAAAAATAAAGTATAAAAAATAAAAAAGAATTAAAAAAAAAATAACAAAAAAAAAAACTAAAATAATAACAAATGAAAAAATACAAAAAAGATAAAAAATAAATGATTAAAAAAATTAAAAAAAAAACAAAAAAAATAGAAAAAATTTAAAATAGAATAAAGTACTAGAAACCAAAACAAAGCAAAAAAAAAAAATAATAAAAAAAAAAATAATAAAAAAGTAGAAAACGTTAAAATAGAAAAAAAATTAAATTAAATCAAATAAGAAAAAAAAATTTAATAAAACAGAATAAAAAAAAAACAAAATGAAAAAAATAAAAAATAAAATAATAAAAAAATAAATAAAGTAAAAAAATTCAAACAAAGTAAAATAAAACAAAACAGATTAAAAGAAAAAATAGAATAAAATAAAGTAAAATAAACTAAAATAAAACAAAAATATAATAAAATAAAATAAATAAAATAAAATAAAATAAAATAAAATAAAATAAAATAAAATAAAATAAAATAAAATAAAATAAAATAAAATAAAATAAAATAAAATAAAATAAAATAAAATAAAATAAAATAAAATAAAATAAAATAAAATAAAATAAAATAAAATAAAATAAAATAAAATAAAATAAAATAAAATAAAATAAAATAAAATAAAATAAAATAAAATAAAATAAAATAAAATAAAATAAAATAAAATAAAATAAAATAAAATAAAATAAAATAAAATAAAATAAAATAAAATAAAATAAAATAAAATAAAATAAAATAAAATAAAATAAAATAAAATAAAATAAAATAAAATAAAATAAAATAAAATAAAATAAAATAAAATAAAATAAAATAAAATAAAATAAAATAAAATAAAATAAAATAAAATAAAATAAAATAAAATAAAATAAAATAAAAAAAAATATAAAAAAATAAAGTAAAAGAAATTAATACACAAAAAAAAAGATGAAATAAATAGGAAAAAAATTAAGTAAAAAAAAATTTCATAAAATTCACTAAAATAAAATACAAGAAATTAAAAAATTAAAATAAAATTGAAATTTTCTCCCCTCTCACAAACTCCCGTGAGACTGACTTTGCGATTTCTTCGTTAAATAAAGAGGGTCGACCATTCTAAGAACTCTTTACGATTTGGGAAAATTTGAAGCCAACCACGTAGTGATACGTACTCCCAGGTTTACGGTTCAGAATATTGTAGGGGGATCTTGTGTCCAGGAGAATAATGAAAAGAGCTTAGACCACAAAACTTACTGACCGTTGACAGCGTGAGCTAAAAAGTATTCTTATAAATGAAGCAGGTGTAGTGCAAAGAGTTGTAAGATATTTTGGAATAAATGTGACAGCGAGCACTCAAAATGTTCGGCCAAAGTGCTACAGGCGCTAGGGTAATCGGTGAGGGGAGAGTTGATGAAAAAAAAATGAAAAAGTTTTTCCACAAAGTGCCAGCTGCACTAAAGAAAATGAAAGAGTTCGTTAAGTCGAAAGGGGGGCGTGTCTGACAAGCTAAAGTCACAAGAAAAGAAGCAACATGTTAGGGCGTATGCTAATGGGCGGCACCTTAACAACAGAGAGATGGACGAAAAAAAAATGTCAAAGGCTAAGCAGACGATGAAATGAGCGGTAAGGGAAAGTGCAAGAAACACGAAGCGGAAGAGCGCAACGACTTATTTACTTACTTTGATGTGAGGCTGTCATGCATAAAAGACGCAGCAGCCACCGCAAGGACAGCAGAAGACGAAGTCAAGAAAGCAACAACACTGTGAGCTTTGCAACTGCTATCAGACTAGTCAGGGAGCAATTTCAAAAAAAAAAAAAAAATGTCCCCCGTTCAAACAAAATGTGCAACATTAAATACCCAAAGTCAGACTGTTAGTCAAAGGGCGCAGGGACGCAAGAGCAGAGTGCACTGACAGCAAGTTGAGTCGTATTAAGTTGCTTCGTGCAGCAACACCCACACAAGCCCAATAAAAATATAATGCAAAACTCAAAACCAAAAAAGTAACTTTTCTCATTTCCTTGATGCTGTGGCAGCCAAACGTGGTCATGAGGCACTTTGTGGTGCGCCAGTGATGTGGGGGGATGAAGACGTGTTTTACGCTGCGTACAAAATGAGCTTACACAAGCTCACAGCGCATTTGGCTGAACTGTCTGCAGCTGCATTCAAATAGCTCCTTTGAGTTGCCCTACCAAGCGCTTGGCCTTTACTGCTGCCGTCTACAATATTGCTGCGCTGGTCCTCAGTTTGGTCGCTCGTCTACTTATTGCATCTGTCCCCTTCTGTTGGCAATGACGCGCCCTTTGAAAGTTGGTGACAGGACATTTGCGGTTGTACAATGTCCGGCACGAGCGAAATTCTGCACTACTTATGAAATTTACTACCAACAGTAATAACCAACAATGACAACTACAACAAACTTTACTACTTTTCATATATTAATTTATTTATTACAACTATCAGCGTGAAGGTGCAACATTGGTGTGGCGCTAAAGACTTTCAGTCAACGTGTAATGATAGTGCTGGAATAGTAACGGGTGGAAAATGGGAGTAGGTACGTTTACAAGGTACGTGCCGGACTAAAATTTAAATAAATTAAAATGCAATGAAAAAAATAATTAAAAATAATGTAAAACTAAAAAGAAATAAAATAAAATGAAGTTGAAAAAAATAAAGTAAACAGAAAAAAAAAAAAAATAAAATAATGGAAAATAAATGAAAAAAAAAAAAAATAATTTAAATGAAAGAAAAAAAAAATCAATAAAAATACGAAAAGTAATATAAAATAAAATAATAATAATAAAAAGAAATAGATAATAGAACAGATCCAATTTTAATGTAATGTAATGTACAGCTCCAATTTTATGTAATCGGCCTGCTGCTAACATCAGTACAACGTCACACTGTTAGTAGTATATCCTAAATATATGCAACGCTTACAGATCCAATTTTAATGTAATGTAATGTACAGCTCCAATTTTATGTAATCGGCCTGCTTCAAACATCAGTACAACGTCACACTGTTAGTAGTATATCCTAAATATAGGCAACGCTTACAGTTCCAATTTTAATGTAATGTAATGTACAGCTCCAATTTTATGTAATCGGCCTGTTGCTAACATCAGTACAACGTCATACTGTTAGTAGTATAGCCTAAATGTAGGCAATGCTTACAGATCCAACTTTAATGTAATATAATGTACAGCTCCAATTTTATGTAATCAACCTGCTGCTAACATCAGTACAACGTCATACTGTTAGTAGTATATCCTAAATATAGGCAACGCTTACAGATCCAATTTTAATGTAATGTAATGTACAGCTCCAATTTTATGTAATCGGCCTGCTGCTAACATCAGTACAACGTCACACTGTTAGTAGTATATCCTAAATATAGGCAACGCTTACAGATCCAATTTTAATGTAATGTAATGTACAGCTCCAATTTTATGTAATCGGCCTGCTGCTAACATCAGTACAACGTCACACTGTTAGTAGTGTATCCTAAATATAGGCAACGCTTACAGATCCAATTTTAATGTAATGTAATGTACAGCTCCAATTTTATGTAATCGGCCTGCTTCTAACATCAGTACAACGTCACACTGTTAGTAGTATATCCTAAATATAGGCAACGCTTACAGATCCAATTTTAATGTAATGTAATGTACAGCTCCAATTTTATGTAATCGGCCTGCTGCTAACATCAGTACAACGTCATGCGCCTAAATGTAGGCCACTTATATTTATTTTCGTCAAGTTATGTTGCTAACGTCGAACCTTTTAACATTAAAAAAGTCCGTTACGAACTTTTTTAACATTAACATTTTTACACATTTCACTCCCACCGCCAAGGCCTGCGATAAAATCTATGCAATAGCTTAAAAAAAAAAAATAAAAAATTAAAATAAAATAATGAAATGAAAAATAAATAAAGAAAATAAAAAAAAAAACTAAATAACTAAAATAAAATCAATTACATACAAAATTAAATTAAATGAAATAGTATCAAATAATAAAAAAAAAATAAAAAAATAAAATAAGCAAAAAAAAAATAAAATAAGCAAAAAAAAAATAAACTATAAAAATAAAATATAAAAAGCTTAAAATAATGAAATAGAACAAAATATTATAAAATATCGTCGCTCGCTTGCCAGAGGCATGAATGTGCCAATTATACAGATTTTGGTAACTCACGTGATTAACCTCTCGTTTCTCTACGATTCACGAAAATCCTGGGTTTCCAAAATACAAGGAACCCCCGAAAATTTGCAATGCCATTTTCATGAATGTGTAGTTCAATCTTTGGAAATTGTGCCAGAAAAGCTAATGTGCTACACAATCATGTTTCTGGCGCAACAAAAATGTTTAAAAACTGAATTTTTTAATTTTTCAAAATTTTCGTTTTGCCAGAAACATGAATGTGTAGCAAAATTGTTACGTATACGCCATAATGCCTCTTTTTGAGTGCAACACATTCATGTTTCTGGCAAAACTAAAAATTTTAAAAAATTTAAAAATTTAGTTTTTAAACATTTTCTTCGCGCCAGAGACATGATAGTCCTACACATTCATGTTTCTGGCACAACGAAAATTTTAAATATTTTTTTTTGGAAATTTTTAATATATGTGTGTGCCGAGTCTCGAGGAATTGAAGGAATATTAATGTAAAAACTATCTATATCAATAATGAGGGTATAATCTGCAAAAACATATTTATGTCAGAGACTAAAATTTTAAATTTTGCGAGAGGAATAAACTTTCAAATACGATTTTTCAAAATTTTAATTTTGACACACTCATGATTCTGGCAAGCGAGCGACGATATGATAAACTAATATTATAATGGTATTCATTTAACTCCGCATGTATGCAATAATTACTAGGCCAGCTTGTCGTTTCTCAAAAAAATGGCTCGGAATATTTCGTTTCGTTTGTGGACGTTTTCGAGATATTTTCTGGACTTTTTTCAGATAATTTTAGGACTTTTTCGGTACCATTTCGGGATATGATCCGAAATTTTTCTGGACCATTCTGGGCTATTTTGGGATCACTTGGGACCTTTTTTGGCACCATTTCGGGATAGTTTTCGGAACTGTTTTGTGACCACTTCGGGACTTTTTTGGAATCATTTCGGGATGGTTTTGGCACTATTTGGATACATTTTTGAGATCATTTCACAATGGTTTGCGGAACTATTTTGGGCCCATTTCGGGACTTTTTTGGGATAATTTCAATACTTTTTCGGGATCATTTACAAAATTTTTTTTAGATCATTTATGGAATTTTTAGGGACCATTTCCGTATTACTGTTTGCGGAACTACTTTTCCCAAACGGTTCCGCAAAAGTCACAAAATGTTCCCTAAAATCATTCCGTAATGGTCTCGAAAAATACTGATATGATCCCGAAAAAGTTCCGAAATAATCCCAAAATAGAACGAAACTTATCCCGAAAAAGATCTGAAATTATCGCAAGTCTCGAAATGGTCCCAAACAGTCCCAAAAATCATTCCGAAACGATCTCAAAATAGTCCCGAAACATATCCCGAAAAGGTACTGAAAGTATCCCAAAAAAGTCCGGAAATGGTCCCAAAGTAATCCCGAAAACCGTCCCGAAATTATCACAAAAAAGTTCAGAAATTATCGTTAAAAGTATCGAAATGATCCCAAAAAATTCCGAAGATAAAAAAAATAAATCTCAAAATATAAAAGGAAAGACGTGTAATAATTGTACCCTGAGGACGGTTACCATAGGTGACCGAAATATATTGGTAATGACAAAAGAAGAAACCTTTAGTTTCATTTTGGTATGAAAAAAAACTCAAGCTAAGAAGAATTGTTAAATAAAATGAAATGAAATAAAATGAAATAAATGAAAATAAGAAAGAAAAAAATATAAAGAAGGAATAAAATAACATCAGGGATAGTTAAATTTTTTAATATTCAAATTAAATCAGAAAGGAGGAAGACCTGTTAACCGGCATTTTGTTTTTTTCGTTGTTGTTTTTTGGCGAAAAAACACTCCCGAAGGTTTTAGGGAGTGTTGTCGTATTAACAATCCTAAGTCGGTTATAAAACCGGTAAGCTCCGGTACTCTTTTGCTGTAATGAGAGGTGGTAGGCATCATATTCGAAAATCAACCATGGAGTCGTCCGTCATTAACTTTGTTCATATTAGTCGGCTGTTACGACCGGTAGGCGTACCGGGCATATTGAAAACCCCTAACACGCAGGAGGTCTGTTAACCAACCCAAGTGGCAACACCCACACAAAAAATCTAGAATGAAGAATACTACCAACGTGCCAAAATTGTATCCGAATCGCTTTACCTTTAGACCGAGATAACGGTCGATATATGTAGGAATATATAAAATGCGATTTTTTTCGCAGCGTCTGTTCACCACATGGTGCGGCTGCAAGCGGGTGTCTGTCTTGTAGCAAGCGGCTCGCTATATAAATGTGTGAATATTTTTATCAAAATCCCGGAGACGGGTTGTGCGCTGGGTTTGGGACCCGCCACGGAAAAACTTTATTCCAGTGAAAAGCAAAGAAAAGCCTCGGATGAGAACCCCCTTTAATGTTGACGACCCGGCAAAACGAAATAAGGACTACGAGAAGGATATTAGGGCATGTACCTGGAATGTCCGGACCCTTTCAAGGGATGGTACCGCTGCCCGACTGGTTGATGTCCTCGTTAACGCAAAGGCTGACATCACCGCCCTGCAGGAAATGCGATGGACGGGACAAGGAAAGACGACCATCGGACCTTGTGACGTATACTACAGTGGCCAGACACGCGGCAAAGCGCGTGGTGTAGGATTCGTGGTGGGAAAGAGACTTCGCCGCCAAGTACTAGCGTTCACCCCCGTGGACGAGCGTCTCGCTGCGATCCGCATCAAAGCGAAATTTTTCAACATAACATTTATCTGCGCCTATGCGCCGACTGAGGAGACGGACGACGCAGAGAAGGACTCCTTCTACGATAAACTTGAACAGACTTATGATCGCTGCCCCCAACATGATATCAAAATCGTGCTCGGCGACTTTAATGCGAAGGTGGGCAAGGAAGGAGTCTTTGGTCCAACAGTTGGAAAATTTAGTCTCCATGATATAACATCCCCCAACGGCACTAGGTTGATTGATTTCGCCGCTGCTCGCAATATGGTCATCAGTAGTACCAGGTTCCAGCATAAACGAATACACCAAGCCACATGGCTGTCTCCTGATCAAAGAACAAGAAACCAGATTGATCATGTCATGATCGACGGCAGACATAGCTCCACCGTTCTGGACGTGCGTACCCTTCGTGGTACCAATATCGACTCGGACCATTATCTTGTTGCAGCCAAGATACGCACACGCCTCTGTGTAGCAAAGAAAGTGCGCACAGTAACGGAAGGAAAGTTTGACGTCGAGAAGCTGCGCACGACACAGACAGCTGACAATTTCTCCACTCGACTCTCACACCTGCTATCGGAGAGCAATCCTCGACCTAACGATGCAACCGAGCAATGGAAGCATATCTCTCACTCATTACGTACTGCCGCTGAGGCCACTATAGGGTTCCAGCGAGCCCGCAAAAACAACTGGTACGATGAGGAATGCAGCACTGCCTCGGACAAAAAGGACGCTGCCTACAGGGAGACGTTGCGAACGGGCGCAACCCGCAGTGTATGGCAACGCTATCGTGAGGCAAAGAAGGAAGAGAGACGCCTTTTCAGAAAAAAGAAACGTGAGGCCGAAAGGCGTGAGTGTGAGGAGCTTGAGATGCTGGCTGACAGGAATGATGCCCGAAAATTCTATGAAAAGATCCGGCGGATGACGGAAGGTTTTAAGACCGGGGCAAGTTCCTGTAAGGACAATAATGGCGACCTGGTAACCGACGTACAGAGTGTACTTAAATTATGGAGGGAGCACTTCTCCTCACTGCTAAATTGCGAGGGAGACGTCGAACCCGATACCCCAATCCCTGACGAGGGAAAAGTCGTCCCACCACCTGACTATGATGAAGTGAGGATAGCTATATCCCGGCTCAAAAACAACAAAGCGCCTGGAAAAGACGGACTACCCGCCGAGCTGTTCAAACACGGAGGCGAAGGGCTGGTAAAAAGCATGCATCAGCTCTTATGCAGAATATGGTCAGACGAGTGCATGCCTCCAGATTGGAATTTAAGTGTGCTCTGCCCAATCCACAAGAAAGGCGATCCCGCTAACCGCACCAACTACCGCGGAATCAGCCTTCTTAATATCGCATATAAGGTTCTTTCTAGCGTATTGTGTGAAAGACTGAAGCCCATCGTAGACAAGCTGATTGGACCTTATCAGTGTGGCTTTAGACCTGGTAAGTCTACCATCGACCAGATTTTCACGATACGCCAAATCCTGGAGAAGACCCATGATAAAAGAATCGACACACACCATCTCTTTGTCGATTTCAAAGCCGCTTTTGACAGCGCAAAAAGGAGTTGCCTGTATGCCGCCATGTCTGAATTTGACTTCCCTGCAAAGCTTATACGGCTTTGCCAAATGACGCTGAGCAATACTAACAGCTCCGTCAGAGTCGGGAAGGACCTCTCTGAGCCATTTGAAACCAAACGAGGCTTCAGACAGGGCGACTCCCTTTCGTGCGTTTTCTTCAACCTGATGCTGGAGAAGATAATTCGAGCAGCAGAGCTAAACCGCAATGGTACAATCTATTACAAGAGCGTGCAATTGCTGGCGTATGCCGATGATATTGATATCATTGGCCTTAACAACCGCGCCGTAAGCGCTGCCTTCTCTGGACTGGATAAAGAAGCGAAAAAAGTGGGTCTTGCGGTCAACGAGGACAAGACGAAGTATTTGCTGTCATCAAAGAAAGAATCGGCGCACCTGCGCCTTGGCAGCCACGTCACTGTTGATAGTTACAAATTTGAAACTGTGAGGGACTTCGTCTATTTGGGAACCAGCATTAACACCGAAAATAATATCAGTCTAGAAATCCAACGGAGAATCACTCTTGCGAACAAGTGCTACTTTGGACTGCGTAGGCAATTTAGAAGTAAAGTCCTCTCTCGAAGAACAAAGATCACGCTCTATAAGTCTCTCATCATACCTGTCCTGATGTATGGCTCAGATTCATGGACAATGTCAAGAGAAGATGAGATGGCCCTTGGAGTATTTGAGAGAAAAGTTCTCCGGAAGATTTATGGTCCTTCCCGTGATGCCGACGGCGAGTATCGAAGGAGATTTAACGATGAGCTGTACGAGCTTTACGCAGATCTGACCATAGTCCAGCGAATTAAAGCCCAAAGGCTCCGCTGGCTGGGTCACGTCATGCGAATGGACAAAGAAGCTCCAGCCCAGAAGGTTTTCCAATCGTCACCCGAATTCGGCAGCAGAGGAAGGGGGAGGCCTCGACTGAGATGGAAACAACAGGTGGAGGATGACTTGAACTCCCTTGGGGTTTCCAATTGGCGTCAGTTATCGCTAAAAAGGAATGACTGGCGTGCTTTGATAGGCGACGGCCAAAATCGCTTAGGCGGTTAAGCGCCAATAAATGATGATGATATAAAATGCGATTAGGTGGCAACACTTCTTAAAAATATGTTGATTGGCTTACCTCGTCTAAGTCTAAGTAAAAAATCTTAGAATGAAGCATGCCAAATCAATATGCCAAATTTAAACCTATCGCTACTGACGTGCCCGAGAGAGTGGTTGATATACATATGAAGAAAAAAATAAAATGTGGCTAGGTGGCAACGCTGCCCAAAAATATCTTCGTTGGAAGATGACCGAAAATATCTTTAATTGGATACCCATTTTGCCATATCTTGCTCAATATTTAACCTCAAATAGATGGCAACTGTGTAAACCTCGCCAAGTGGCAACGCCCAAGAAGAAAATATTAGATTAAAGCATGCCATCTATCCAAATATTAAAATATTAAAATTGTCAAATGACCAAATGCACTTTTAAACTACAAATCCATAACTAAACTCTTCCCAACAACAGGCAACCCCAGCTCCTGCCAAAAGTAGGCGGCTTGCCAAAACAACCAGTCATACCACAGAGACTTGACTATGCCGCGGCTGCATTTAAATGCATTGTTCGTCTAGATTGTGGTGCAAAAGTGTGGCGTGGAAACACGAAGTTTGGAAAAACTTTAACAACACAAGCCAATGACAATAAGAAAACAACGAAGACAGTTGCAAACAAGAATTGCAATTACAACGCAACACAAAAAAAAAGCAATAAAATGCAAAAGTGTTGGCCACGTAGCACACGCACTTTGGCTCAGCCGAGGAAGTGTTGTTTGTGTTGGTGAAAAAAAATAAGAAATTGGAAGGTTAGTAGAAGAAGTAGAGGAAAGAGTAAGAGGTAAAAGATATCGTGAAAAAATGAGAAAAAAATTGGTAGTTGGAAAAAAAATGCATTCCTTACCTATCAAAGTGTAGTCCTGCGAAAGAGGTGGGAAGCGGACGAGGGCATTGATTACAGCTTGTAATTTGTGTACGCCTTTCTTTCATGCATTCCTTATCCTTGCTATCTCTTCACTTTGCAAGAAAAACTGCGTTTAGCTCAGCAGTGACCCGCAGAGCTCGCATATTTTTGCTTTAGCATTTAATGAAACTTCGCTTTGAACTCGAGGCTCATATCTCAATTCTTAAAAGATGCACTCAGAAAAAAATGTTGTCAAATTAAGCATAACTCATTTTAACTCAAGCGTAACGCGTCATGAGTTCCGGTTAAGATGGAAAATTCTTAATCCAAGCATGAACAATGTTGATTTTATAATGGAAGTGCAACATGAAGAGCTTTCATTTGTAGGTGGCTCATTCTTAAATTAGCATTGATTAATATTTATTTTAAAAATATTTATTTTTGAAATAAAATGATACGTTTTTAATTTAAGGTTGTTTGCACTTTGAATTAAGGTTGAACGGTCTTACTTTAACATTGAGCCATTTAAGTTTTCTCTTCCCTACACCCAGGGGTGGATCCACGGTGATGGTTTTCAGGTTCAAACCCTTCCCTTCGGGATACAAAAAGCCATACTTTTCACAGTAATTCATTTTAGTGAGGGATTTCATTGTCATCGGGTAGTGACAATTCAAGTTTCAAGTCTCTAACAAACGTGGAAGTTACTAAAAATCGATCGCAAAATTCCAGGTGTCTTTTAATTTTTTTTTTAAAGATTTGCAATTATATAGCCATCTGTCGGAATTTTGATTTTTACAATTTGTAGTGTCACCGTTCCCTCAAATTAGTGCCAAATTCTAAGTTCCTAGGTTACTAGGAAGTAAGTCAAAAGTCGACTGCAAGATTCCCAACTTCAAACGATTTTATCGAAATAGCTCGATTCGTGCGCCACCTACCGGAATTTTTTTATAAGGGATTGCATTGTCACAGGGTTCTGAAAATTATGTCAAGTTTCAGGTCTCTTGCTAGCCGGGAAGTTACTCAAAAACCGATCGCAAGATTCCCCTCTGCTTTTCAAGAATTTTGAATTATCCCGATAAGTGCGACATCTAGCGGAATTTCTTATAGTACAAGTGGTATTGTCTTCAATTGTTCATATGTATGCAAATTTTCAATAATCTAGCTTATCGGGAAGTTCCTCAAATATGCGTCTCAAATTTTCAATTTTTAAATGAATTTACCGTATTTCTTGATCAGTGTGCCACCTAGCAGATACTTTTTTCGTTCACATTGCATTGTCACGGAGCTCTGAACTATGTTCCAAGTTTCAAGTGTCTAGCTCACCGGGAAGGTACCTAAAAGGGAAAATTAAACAAAAGTAAAAATTACTCAACAAAAATAGTAAAAGCTACGAAAAAAATAAAGTAGAAATTGCACAAAAATATAGTAAAAAATACAAAAAAAAACAAAAAAATAGTAAAAACTAAATAAAAATATAGAAAAATTACACAAAAATTTTGGTAAATATTACGGAAGAAAATATAGTAAAAATTAAAAAAAAAAAAAATTTACAAAAAAAATATAATAAAAATTACAAAAAAAATATAGTAAAAGATACGCAAAAAATAAAGTAAAACTTACACAAAAATGTGATAAAAATTTCGCAAAAAATACATTAAAAATTACGGGAAAATATAGTAAAAATTACACAAAAAATAGTTAAAGTTCCAAAAAAAATTAAATAGAAATTGCACAAAAATATAATAAAAAATACAAAAAAAAAAAAAAAAAAAAAATAGTAAAAACTACATAAATATATAGAAAAAATTATGGTAAATATTACGCAAGAAAATATAGTAAAAATTACAAAAAAAAAATGTAATAAAAATTACACAAAAAATATACTAAAAATTACAAAAAAAAATTTAGTAAAAGTTACGCAAAAAATACGTTAAAAATTACGCTAGAATATAGTAAAAATTACACAAAAAATAGTTAAAGTTACGAAAAAAATAAAGTACTTAGAAATTGTACAAAAATATAGTAAAAAATACAAAAAAAAACAAAAAAATAGTAAAAATTACATAAATATATAGTAAAAATTACACAAAAATTATGGTAAATATTACGCAAGAAAATATAGTAAAAATTACAAAATAAAAATTTAGAAAAAAAAAAAATATAATAAAAATTACAAAAAAAAAATATAGTAAAAGATACGCAAAAAATAAAGTAACAATTACACAAAAATGTGGTAAAAATATCGCAAAAAATACATTAAAAATTACGCGAAAATATAGTAAAAATTACACAAAAAATAGTTAAAGTTCCAAAAAAATAAAATAGAAATTGCACAAAAATATAATAAAAAATACAAAAAAAAAAAAAAAAAAAAATAGTAAAAACTAAATATAAATATAGAAAAAATTACACAAAAATTATGTTAAATATTACGCAAGAAAATATAGTAAATATTACAAAAAAAAAATTTAGCTAAAATTACAAAAAAAAGATGTAAGAAAAATTACACAAAAAATATACTAAAAATTACAAAAAAAAATTTAGTAAAAGTTACGCAAAAAATACGTTAAAAATTACGCGAGAATATAGTAAAAATTACACAAAAAATAGTAAAAGCTACGAAAAAAATAAAGTAGAAATTGCACAAAAATATAGTAAAAAATACAAAAAAAAAAACAAAAAATAGTAAAAATTACATAAAAATTATGGCTTAAATTGATTTTAAACATTGTAATATTAAGTACCATCCTATTTAATTTTACAATTCGCTTTTTTCCTGAGTGTCTCCATGACTGTTTTGTCCCTCTTTTCTTTTCTTCTCTTTCTCTCGCTGGCCAGCCTTCTTCTCTCTCTCTCACTTCATACTTTTGCAAACACATTTTTGAACTTTTTAATTACCGCAAAGCAAAAGTTTAAATTGTGTTTTTCCTCGATTTTCTTTTGTTATTGTTTTGTTTTGATTTGACTTGCTGTCTTCTCTTTGTTTAGTTTGTTTATTT
Source organism: Campiglossa producta (assembly GCA_964058755.1). Taxonomy (NCBI): domain Eukaryota; kingdom Metazoa; phylum Arthropoda; class Insecta; order Diptera; family Tephritidae; genus Campiglossa; species Campiglossa producta. The sequence goes on along the minus strand of CAXKVI010000004.1, from coordinate 18,345,354 downwards.
TTTCTCATAGCAGCCAAGCGTTGCCTGACACTTCCTGCCTAGCTTTGACTAAATATCCTTGGCAGTCAGCTTAGGTGACTTTATTTGAGCTTGTTTTTTTTTCGCCTTATCCAACTCCCTTCCCCCTTGCATATTTCCTCTCTCACTATATCAAAAGTTGGTCCTAAGTTTATGTGTACATTTTTTTTTCATACTCGCTTCAGCCGTTCACTGTTTGGGTTAACAGTATCGTTAGCTTGCTGAAATCTTTTTTCTTCTTCTTCTTCTTTCTCAAGAAAAACAACTTTTTCTTTGTTCATTTTTCAATCCTTGCCACTTTGCTCAGCCTCTTTACCGGCCGTGTTCGTCTCTTCCATCGCTTGCTAACTTAGTTAATCATCTCTTCATTCTTTGCCTATTTGTTGCTCTTGTTGTTGTTATTAACTCTTCTTCTTCTTCTTCTTCTTGTTCATAATTCCACTATCCATTTCGGCGCTACATTCGAAATTAATTATGTTGATGAAGTGGAAATTGCACTTAGTATGTGATTTCCACTTCGACATTTTGCTTATAAACGAAAAGACAACAACAACAAAAAAGAGTTGGAGAGCACTCGACTGTGCTGTTGCTGCAGGATAGCAGACAGTCTCAACGGTTCGCTTATGAAGTAACAATGTTGTATTGAATTGCGTTGGTAGAGCCCTTTTTTCATGGTCCTGCAAAGGCCTTTGGCTATTAGAAAAACTCGATTTATTTATTTGAAATTGTTTTTGTTTATTGAGTTTGTTGCGCGCTGGATTACTTTGTGCGTGCTTAGAGTGGGACGGTTGTATGATGCGCAAGTTTGAGAAAGACCTAAGGAGAATGCATAAAGGATATAAAAGTTGTATAAGAAGTTTTCGAAAAATAATTTTATTAATGGACCTGGTTTCGATTGCGTACATAATTATTACTTCTTTCGGAAAAAGTTTGCACAGCGCTGCTCTGCGAAACCGGATGAAAAGCGATTAAGTTTTAGGGAGTGAGAGATTTATGGAAAATAGAAGAGGATAAAAATAAAATAAAAAATAACAAAAAATAACAAATAAGAAAAATAAAGAAAATGAACAATTATTGACTAAGACCCAGTTTGAGGGAAGAATTGTAAAATAAATTAAGATAAAATAAAACAAGCTAGAAGAAAACAGAAGAAGAAGAGATGAAAAAATGAAATAAAATAAAATAAAGAAACTAAAATAAAATTGATAAAAATAAGATGAATTGAGATAAAAAAAAATTAAAAAAGAAAATGATTAAAATTAAATAAAAATATAAGATAAATTATAATAAATTGACAAAAAAAATGATAAAAAAATATAGTAAAATAAAATAAATAAAATAAAATTTAATAAAATAAAAAAAATAAAAATAAATAAAATATAAATTATAATGAAATAAAATAAAATAAAATAAAATAAAATAAAATAAAATAAAATAAAATAAAATAAAATAAAATAAAATAAAATAAAATAAAATAAAATAAAATAAAATAAAATAAAATAAAATAAAATAAATAAAATAAAAAAAAATAAAATAAAACAAAATAAAATAAAATAAAATAAAATAAAATAAAATAAAATAAAATAAAATAAAATAAAATAAAATAAAATAAAATAAAATAAAATAAAATAAAATAAAATAAAATAAAATAAAATAAAATAAAATAAAATAAAATAAAATAAAATAAAATAAAATAAAATAAAATAAAATAAAATAAAATAAAATAAAATAAAATAAAATAAAATAAAATAAAATAAAATAAAATAAAATAAAATAAAATAAAATAAAATAAAATAAAATAAAATAAAATAAAATAAAATAAAATAAAATAAAATAAAATAAAATAAAATAAAATAAAATAAAATAAAATAAAATAAAATAAAATAAAATAAAATAAAATAAAATAAAATAAAATAAAATAAAATAAAATAAAATAAAATAAAATAAAATAAAATAAAATAAAATAAAATAAAATAAAATAAAATAAAATAAAATAAAATAAAATAAAATAAAATAAAATAAAATAAAATAAAATAAAATAAAATAAAATAAAATAAAATAAAATAAAATAAAATAAAATAAAATAAAATAAAATAAAATAAAATAAAATAAAATAAAATAAAATAAAATAAAATAAAATAAAATAAAATAAAATAAAATAAAATAAAATAAAATAAAATAAAATAAAATAAAATAAAATAAAAAATAAGAAACTAAAATAAAATAAAATAGATAAAAATAAGATGAATTGAGATAAAACAAATAAAATACAATTAAAAAAGAAAATGATTACAAAAAAATATAATATAATAACTAAAATTAAATAAAAATATAAGATAAATTATAATAAATTGATACAAAAAAAATGATAAAAAAATATAGTAAAATAAAATAAATAAAATAAAATTTAATAAAATAAAAAAAAATAAAAATAAATAAAATATAAATTATAATGAAATATAATAAAATAAAAAATAATAAAAAAAAAAAATAAAAAAAACAATAAAAAAATAAAATAAAATAAAATAAAATAAAATAAAATAAAATAAAATAAAATAAAATAAAATAAAATAAAATAAAATAAAATAAAATAAAATAAAATAAAATAAAATAAAATAAAATAAAATAATATAAAATAAAGTAAAATAAAATAAAATAAAATAAAATAAAATAAAATAAAATAAAATAAAATAAAATAAAATAAAATAAAATAAAATAAAATAAAATAAAATAAAATAAAATAAAATAAAATAAAATAAAATAAAATAAAATAAAATAAAATAAAATAAAATAAAATAAACTAAAATAAAATAAAATAAAATAAAATAAAATAAAATAAAATAAAATAAAATAAAATAAAATAAAATAAAATAAAATAAAATAAAATAAAATATAAAAAAAATAAAATAAAATAAAATAAAATAAAATAAAATAAAATAAAATAAAATAAAATAAAATAAAATAAAATAAAATAAAATAAAATAAAATAAAATAAAATAAAATAAAATAAAATAAAATAAAATAAAATGAAATGAAATGAAATGAAATGAAATGAAAGGAAATGAAATGAAATAAATTAAACGAAATGAAATGAAATAATATAAAATATTATAGAATAAAATAAAAAAAGGAAAACAAATTAAAGAAAAAAATTAATTAATTAAAAATAAAAAAATATATAAAAAATCAATAAAAAAAAGTTTATAACAGCAATAAAGTAAAATAAAATAAATTTAAATAAAATAAAAGGAAAAAGAAAATAATAAAAATAGTAAAATGAAATGGAAAAAAATGAAAAAAATTAATAAACATAAAATCAAAGAAAAAAGAAAAATTAAATAAAATGAAGTAGGATGAAAAAAAAACAAAACAAAAAACAAAATAAATTAAAAAAAAATAAAAAAAGATATATAAAAACAATAAAATGAAATACAAAAAAAAAGTATGAAAAATAAAAATTAAATGCAATGGATTTGGATGAAAAAATAAAAAAAGAAAATATACTAATAAAATAAAATTAAATACAATAAAAAATAAAATAAAATGTAATAAAAAGAAGTTGGATAAAATAAAAAAAAAAAAAACAAAATAAAATAAAATGAAATAAAAAATAAAATAAAGTGAAATAAAATAAAAAAGGACGTGTTCGGGCACTGCCGCGGTAAAGCTATTGCATATCACTTTTTATCAACTTATGCAATTACATATAATATTTATGAAAACTCAATGAGCATATTTATGACTTTAGAGCAGTACAACCTTAACCTGTTAACAGTATAGCCTACACAGCTGCAATTTTATGTAATCGGCCTGCTGCTAACATTAGTACAACGTCATACGCCTAAATATAGGCAACGCTTATATTTATTTTTGTCAAGTTATGTTGCTAACGCCGAACCTTTTAAGATTGAAAAAAGTCCGTTACGAACTTTTTTAACATTAACATATTTTTTCATTTCACTCCCACCGCCAAGGCATGCGATGAAATCTATGCAATAGCTTAATAAATTTAAATAAAATAAAATAAAAGTAAACAAAATAAATTAAAAGGAAATAGAAAAAATAAAAGAAAAAAAAATAAAAAAAATCAAAGAAAAAAAAAAAAATTAAAAATAAAATAAAATAAAAAAAAATAAAAAAAAATTAAATAAAAAAATTAAATAAAACTAAAAAAATAAAATAAAATAAAATAAAATAAAGGTAAACAAAATAAATTAAAAGGAAATAGAAAAAATAAAAGAAAAAAAAATAAAAAAATCAAATAAAAGATAAGAAAAAAAAAAATAATAAAATGAAATTAAATTAAATAAAAAATATTGTATTAATTTTATTATTATTATATTGTTTATTATGTTTAATATATTTTTTCTTGTAATTTATTGGATTTTTATTCTTTTTTTATTCTTTTTTTGCATTATTTTGAATTGTTTTATTTTTTTAATATTTGTTCCATTTTATTTTATTTTGTTTTATCAATTTTCTTTTAATTTCAACTACATTGGCCCAACCAGTCGCCCTGTGTGATTAGCTTAAAAGCTTTTCATTACCTGCTATAAACTTTTTTTATATTTTCCCTGGCTTTATAATCTTTCTCTAATCTGTGATAATTTTTAATTTTTTATTTTTTTCAGATTTAAGCTTTTCCAAAAAATTGTTAAACACTAAATAACTTAATTTCATGCATATCACAAAAGACTAAAAGGCTTACAAATTAAATAAAGATTTAAATTCGTTAACTGATGATACGCAAAATTAACCAACTGGCATTTGGTAAAACGGACATAATTAGAAAATACCAATAGTAATAAAAACACAAAATAAATATAAAAATAATCACTCCGACGTGTCGATGCAGCGGAAATGGTTTTTTTTTTTTTTGTTATGTTTAAACTTTTATTTAGACAAATTATTAAATTGTGTTTTTGTGCGTGGGAAGTATGTAACAAATTTAAACCGCAATGATATTACATTTCTAATAGGTATATAATTATGTACAGTTGTGTGCAAAAATATAGTAGCAAAATTTTGTTTTATTAGGATTATCAAAAAACGGGGCCAAAAGGACCCTTTAGTGTGAGTGGTAGAGGGTTAAAATGTTACTACAACTTATTTTTCGAAAGGCCTTCAAAATAATGGTGCCACGACCCCAGTGATAATTAAATTTCATTTCATATTTGAATTAGAGTGATGATATTTGGATATAAACGGCCTGTATATAAGTCTGGATAAAATTATGAAAAAGTGGGCAGTGCCACGCCCTCTACCAGACTACCTATATTTGGCAAATAGGAGGTAGAACTGCGATAGAACAAGAAGGCACCATTTTGAACTTCCCTGCTATTTTTTCGCACGCCACTGTATGTATTACTAATAAACCATTGTTTTTAAACTTTTTTTGCCAACATAATTTCCTGTTTTTTGTTTATATATAAAACCATTGACTATTTACAATAAGTAATTATTGTTGTTTTTACAACATCATCAGGAGCTTATGAATTATGCAAAATGCATTGCGGTTACATTTTAAATAGCGCATTATTTTACAAAAACAAATAATTATATGCACACTCGCCTATAGTTGTATAGTAATAGGCCGCATTTTAAGCACGTATTAAAAAAAAAAATAATTTTGGATTCAATCAAAATGCTACATTGGAAATTAATTTGCGTTTATGTACAGTGTAGAAATTGTTTTGAATTTTCGCCTATTATATGCCGCGTGTGCCATACAACGAACAGACGTCAGTCTGGTATCCGTTTAAGCATCAGCTGGTGAATTAGTGGTGGTGTCGGAGTTTTAGGAAGGAGTGATGGTGGTTTTTTGGTTACATAAATGTAATCCCTTCAAATGGTTTCTTTGTGAAGAGCAAACCCATAGTTGGGCATAGACGGACATCGGCTTGTTCCACATTGACAATTTGCATAAAAAAATTCACTAAAATTGATCTTAAACTTTAAGTTGGACGTCTAACAATAGATCGCGAAGAGCGCATTCAATTTTATACAGTCGTTTTTATGTGATTCGCGAACAAACATACAAACATACAGCCAAAAATTAAAAAAAAAAAATGGTTCTAAGCTTCAATTAGCTATTTAGCAGTATATCTGTGAAAAGTGCATTCAATTCTAAGTAGTCGTTTTTATGTGATGCGCAAACAAACAGAAAAATTGACAGACAAACTTTTTAAAAACTTTTGTTTTGACTTTTAAAAATTTTCAAAGCTTCAAGTGGCACATCTATAAATACATCGATGGAAAGTGCACTAAATTCTTTGCAGTCGTTTTTATGTGATGCGCGAACAAACATGAAAACAAATATACAAAATTTTAAAAACTTTTATTTTGACTTCTAATAAGGGCCTAAAGCTTCAAGTAGCTATCTAGCAATATATCTTTAAAAAGTGAACTCAATTTTAGACATTCGTTTTTATGTGATGATCGAACAAACATACACAAATTTTAAAAAATTTTGTTTTGAGTTCTAAAAATTATTCCAAAGCTTCAAGTTGCTATCTAGCAATACATCGGTGAAAAATGTTCCCAATTATATACAGAAGTTTTGTATGTGATGCGTAAACAAACATACAAATTAAAAAAAGAAACCTTTGTTTTGACTTCGAAAATGGTCCAAAACCTTAAGTTGCACATCTAGAAATACATCGGTGAAAAGTTCACTAAATTCTTTGCAGTCATTTGTATGTGATGCGCGAACAAACATGAATACAAACATACACAAATTTTAAAAACTTTTGTTTTGAGTTCTAAAAATGATTCCAAAGCTTCAAGTTGCTATCTAGCAATACATCGATGAAAAATGTTCCCAAATATATACAGAAGTTTGTATGTGATGCGTGAACAAACATACAAATTAAAAAAGAAACCTTTGTTTTGACTTCGAAAATGGTCCGAAACCTTAAGTTGCACATCTAGAAATACATCGATGAAAAGTGCACAAAATTCTTTGCAGTCGTTTTTATGTGATGCGCGAACAAACATGAAAACAAATATACAAAATTTTAAAAACTTTTGTTTTGCCTTCTAATAAGGGCCTAAGGCTTCAAGTAGCTATCTAGAAATACATTGGTGAAAAATGTTCTCAATTATATACAGAAGTTTGTATGTGATGCGTGAACAAACATACAATTAAAAAAAAAACGTTTGTTTTGACTTCGAAAAGGGTCCAAAACTTCAAGTTGCACTTCTAAAAACACATCGGCGTAAAGTTCACTAAATTCTTTGCAGTCATTTGTATGTGATGCGCGAACAAACATGAAAACAAACATACACAAATTTTTAAAACTTTTGTTTTGACTTCGAAAAATGCTCTAAAGCTTCAAGTAACTGTCTAGTAATATATCGTTGGAAAGTGCATTCAATTTTAGACATTCGTTTTTATGTGATGCTCGAACAAACATACACAAATTTTAAAAACTTTTGTTTTGAGTTCTAAAAATGATTCCGAAGCTTCAAGTTGCTATCTAGCAATACATCGACGACAAATCTTCCCAAATATATACAGAAGTTTGTATGTGATGCGTGAACAAACATACAAATTAAAAAAAGAAACCTTTGTTTTACCTTCGAAAATGGTCCAAAACCTTAAGTTGCACATCTAGAAATACATCGGTGAAAAGTTCACTAAATTCTTTGCAGTCATTTGTATGTGATGCGCGAACAAACATGAAAACAAACATACACAAATTTTAAAAACTTTTGTTTTGACTTCGAAAAATGCTCTAAAGCTTCAAATAACTGTCTAGTAATATATCGTTGGAAAGTGCATTCAATTTTAGACATTCGTTTTTATGTGATGCTCGAACAAACATATACAAATTTTTCAAAACTTTTGCTTTGACTTCTAAAAATGATTTTAAAGCTCAAGTTGAACATCCAGCAATACTTTTGGTGAAAATGCCTTTGATTCTAAACAATAGTTTTCATCTGAAGCGCAAACAAACATAAAAACAGATAGATAAAAATTAGAAAAAAAACTTATATTTTGGCTTCTTGAATATCTATAAAGTACAGTCACCGCCCTGTTACAATTAAATTTTATGTAAAAACTAAACGTGTGTGCACTATGCCCAACTACGCTCATCATTTAGTTTTAGGCTTTCCATGGTTTTATGCTCTTTATGTTTATGGCTTAGTATGTACAGCACGTATTTGAGTAGATTAAACTAATAATTTGGGGCAACAGTGAATTGTATGTGTGTGCGTATGTTATTTGAACCATCTGGTACCATATGTTTGTGAATGCAAAATTGAGTTATTTTTTGCTTGAAACAATTTCTGAATTACTTAATAGGTATCAGCTTGTGCTTAAAATAATCCTTGTTCAGATTATTAAAATGAAGTGCGTCAGCGGGAAACCTTATTCGTGGGAGTATTTGTCAAAACAAAAGCTCCCATGTAAAATTTCATACCTCTTTTTTCATAATCCTTAATTTTTATATCTTCGTACCGAATTTCAATCATGTAGCTTGAAAACTTCCCAAGATATGCACAACGCCCAACGAAGCTCTTCAGGCCATTCTACGCATTTTCCCACTCGATATGAAAGGCAGCAGAAGCAACAACTCTACGTCCAAGGCAAACGTCTGGCTGGGGAAAAAGGCACAACTGAACAATCTAGTATTCTGGGATCTTACGGGTTTATCCCTTTGAGCACAGATCGATGTGCGGCCACAACAGTCGGAGATAGCTTAATCGAAACAAACATTCCCAGCATGGAGGAATGGCAAAGGACGGCTTGGTGCCTCGCTACTAATGGCGACATTTCTATTTACACTGACGGCTCGAAGTTAGACGGCAGAGTTGGAGGAGGGTTTATTCAAAGGATCTGAACCTTGAGCTCTCCTTCAGACTACCTGATTATGGCAGTGTCTTCATCATTTCCAACGACAGCCAAGTGGCTCTTACCTGTTCAACTCTGAACTGAAGCACAGCTGTCATCGATCTCTTCAAGACATGGCCCAACAGAATCACATGGACCTCATATGGGTCCCGGAATACAGGGACATTGAGGGAAACTGTAGGGCAGATGAACATGCCAGGCAGGGCACGACCAAGCAGGTTCTTCCGGATAAAGAGCGCTTAGGTATGCCGTTTGCCACTGGCAAGCTAATGCTGAAGGAGTATACACTCCGTCAAGCCAATGGAAGATGACAACATTCCCCAGGGTGACAGATATCCAAGCAAACCTGGCCAAAATGGGATCATAAAAGATCTAGAGACTTTCACGCTCTAAGAAGGAGAGAAATCTTCATATTAAGGGGCGTACTAACCGGGCACTGCCTTATTGGTAGGCACGCAGAAAGGCTAGGTGTGCCCTACCGACGATGCTGTAGGAGTTGCAAAGATGATGATGATGAGGAGGAAACGGTGGGACACCTCATCTGCAAATAGTTCGAGGAGGAGTAGCGATGTCGCTTTAGGAGTATCAGTCCCGGGATTCTGCTATGTAGAGAATCCCAAAAACTCTGGGATTTTCCATATGCCCGGGTTCCGGGACTGACTTTCCTAGTGTTGGTGGTAACACAACGGGCCTTTTAAAACTGGCCTAAGTGTGTACCATGATTAAGTATAGGTCCATTGGCGACTTGGACCTCAAGGTTCAGCACAAGCTCGTTTATGAATACAAACCAACGCAGCGGGGGCAGAGCTGCACCTTGTGACGTACCCTTGTATACTCTTTACTGGATTGAGGTTCTTACTAACTTCGCCAAAACAGTTCTGTTGGACATCAACCACAGTCCCCGGAGTCTTAAGCTAGAACGGGTTCCTTTATTATCTGAGGGCAGAATAGCGCTGAGCGCCACTTCCATGCCTAGAAAGCTGCTCCGAACCTGTTCCTGCTGTGTTCAAGAACTCCTCTTTATTTATGAAGTTTAATGTAGCTCTAAATATGCACAAAAACACTCAAAGCAGATATTAGATGGAAACACGGGGTTAGCGAACTTTTCAAAAGTGATGTGCTGCACTTATTATATTTTCAGGATTGCCACCTTTTTGATTTCTGTATAAATAAAATGAGATTTGCTAGAATGGGTATATAGCGAAAGGCGTTTTATGTCGTATTTCCAAAATATATTTCAGAGTAGGGTTACTACCTGGAGTTGCCACTAATCATAATATATTTATATTTTCGTTTATCCGCTACTATCCCAAAAAACACTTGACAAATTTCTAAAAAATAATTTAAATAGCTGTTACTATCTAGCTCTCTTACTCAAAAGTTCCCACCTATTATGTTTTCAAAGGGTTGCCACTTATCTGAAGTCAAAAAAATTTTAAAAGATTTATGCCAATAAAGCTTTTAAGAGAAAGGTAAAGGAATTAGCCGCTTTTCAAAAAAAAAATATTTTTACTTAGCGTTGCCACTTAATCGTGTTTATAATTTTCTTTTCTATAAACAAAATTTTACTAAAACTTCTAAGCCTGTCCGTAAGTAGTTCGTAGTAGCTTTAATTCAAACGCTTTTTTATTTAACAATTTAGTGATACGAACCTGGGAGTAAGTTATCGATTAATCCGTGAAATCGATATACAATCGATACTAAAAGCTCATGCTCGATAATGATCGATAGTTTCATACCACCTCTGACGGCAGTACAGCAAATACACCCATGAGTGTTTCAGCTGGTTTTTAGGTAGTTTTTAGTTTAAGTCTAAAAAATTACAAAAATTTATTTAAAATACTCGCAGCAGCTGCTGTTCATTTAGCTTTTTCATTCCCCAAAGAGTACTTAACAGTCCCTTGTTGTTGTTATTCAACTACAACGACAGCTTTAGTTTAAAATAATAATGAAAACAAATGGAAATTTGTTAAATACCTAACATGTAATAGGGCGGGGTTATTTGTAATGTTTTGTGTGTAGTAGGGTGGGGTTAGAAAAATTTTAAGAATGGGATATAGAGGAAGAGGGGCATGGTAGAAGGAAAGAGGGGAATGAAGAGAAAAAGGGAGGGAGATAGTGTGAAGGCGAAGAAAGATTGGGAAGAGAGATGTAAAAGGGGTTGCAAATTGTGGTTAGGTGGCAACCCTAAGTGGCAAGCCTTCGTGAAAGCGTGATGTTTGGAATACGGTCGAAAATACCTTTCATTTGATACCCATATTGGCATATCTAGCTCTATATTTAAAAAAAATTGGGATGGGTGGCAACACTGTAAATCTCCCTAAGTGGCAACAACCATGTGTATAATCTTAGAATGAATCACATATATCTATATGCCAAATTTCATCCAAATCGGTTTAACAGTTCCCGAGATATACGAAAAAATAAATAAATTGCGGTTAGGTGGCAACCCTAAGTGGCAACCCTGCTTGAAATTTTTATTTAGCTCTATATTTGAAAAAAATTGGGATAGGTGGCAACCCTGTAAACAGTCATAAGTGGCAACACTCATGCGTGGCGTAACTATAACAATTTGTGCAATGTTAGCTAGATCCCAGAATTTCACCTCCTATTTAATTTGCACAGCTAAACATCAGCCTACGCCTGAAAGTCGGCACAATTTCTATTTCCGTTGCATAATTTCCGTTGCATCATCAGCCATTTTCTCAAATTTTACTCTCAACTTAACTTCAAAAATAATTCTTAAGAGGAGATTTTAGAGAAGCACCCCACACAATTCCAGAACTCCTTGCAATAAGAATTTTTTTTGTAATATAATAAAAATACATTTTTTTTTAAATATGATTTTACCTTTTATTACATAAGCGAAAAAAGTTTTTATTTTCAACCCATCCCATAGTAGAGAAAGTAACAAATAAATCCCTTCTAATTACGAAAGTACCTTTTTTCCTGCGAAAGGGTATACAAAAACTATTTATTTTGAGCTTAACCAAAAATTAATTTGAGTATATAACAATTTTCATAGTAATTTTTTAAAATAATCTCTAAAATAATTACCATAGTAAAAAGTAATGTACCAAATGCACAGCCAACTAACAAATGCGCATGAGCAGAGCGGCCATGCCTATCCAACATGTTTAGTATTTAGTGTTTTGGGTGTTCGGGCATTTCGGTTGTATTACATTTTATTACATTTAAGTCTGATTATAAATGGGTTTTTGGTTTAGCTGCGAACGCGCGAATGTGCGAATGTGTTGTGTTACATATTTAGGTATCCTCGTTATTGTTGTTAGTGTTCATTGCTTGGTACACGCAGTCATTAAAAATGCTAATTAGTAAATTGCCTGAAATTGATTTATGAGTAAAACACCGCAATGTGTTTATGGAGCTTTAGTTAGTGGGCGTTATGGATGAGATTTTTATTTGGACATGACATACGCGGAGTTGGAAGGATAATATAAACGGGCGTTCAGTCGGTACTATGCCCTTTCTCTTTCCATATCTGCCCTTATATATGGCGCAGAATTATCTAAAATATCAACATCAGATTAAATGATCATTGGTGCATTTGAAAAAAAGGCTCTTCAAGACTGGGTACGCCACTGTAAAGCTTACCTATGGAGTTAATACATAAATATAGAATAACTGAACATTAATCCAAATTCGTAAGCTTTTTGCTCGCACGTAATGCCTGCTCATGTAAGGATAACATGCTCAAAAAAGAATTTGAGCGTACAAATAACTACGCACAATACAACCAAAATAAAATATAAAAACATTTCATACAGCTTAGTTCATATAAATAGATCAATACGAATTTGGTTTATAGAAAAAAAAAACAAAAATTAACAAAAAAAAAAATAAAATAAATTAAAAAAAAAAATAAAATAAAATAAATTGATATAAAAAAATATAAAAAGTAAAAAAAAAAAATCAATTAAAAAAACATAAAAAAATAAAAAAAGAGAGGAAGAAAAAATAAAAATAAAATAAAAACTTTCATACAGCTTAGTTCATATAAATAGATCAATATGAATTTGGTTTATAGAAAAAACCAAAAATTAACACAAAAAAAAAAAAAAAAAAAAAAATACAAAATAAAAATACAAAAAAATAAAATAAATTAAAAAAAATAAAATAAAAAAATAAAATAAAATAAATTGAAATAAAAAAAATATAAAAAGTAAAAAAAAAAAAATCAATTAAAAAAACATAAAAAAATAAAAAAAAGAGAGAAAGAAAAAAATAAAAATTAAATAAAACCAATATAAATTTGGTAAAAAAACATTAAAAAAAAATTAAAAAAAAAAAATCAATTAAAAAAAAAATAAAAATAAATAAAAATAAAATAAAAGAGGGAAAACAAGTAAGGAAGTCTAAGTTCGGGTAAACCGAACATTAAATACCCAGCGGTAGTTTTCATATGATTTTCGAAATTTTTCATTTCGGAAGTGATTTCGTCCAATTATGGTAGTATACCTCGTGCCAGTTTCATCGTTCTACCGTAATCAGCTTAAAAATTATGACCCGTGAAATTTTCAAATATGCCTCTCTGAAAAGTGGGCGGTGCCACGCCTACTTAAAAAAACTTATTTAAAAATCCTTATAGAATGATCACTTAAAAAAAATTTATGGAAAACTCATGAGAGAATGACCAGGAGGATTCACCTATAAATTTATATCATTTTAGCCATTTCAGCTACCGACATATGTCAACTTAGGTGATTATCGAAAGCTTCGATATCGAAAAAGGGGGCGTGGTTATCATCCGATTGCGCTCATTTTCAATAGCAACCTATCTTGGCTAGAAAGTAACCTGTAGTATAATGACTAGGGGATTTATCGTACGAAACTATATCATGTTAGCCGTGTCCGTTACCTAATTATGTCAGTTTAGGTGATTTTCGAAATTTTCGTTATCGAAAGTGGGCGTTGTTGGAGGGCGATTTCATCCAATTTCATCAGGTATACTCCCAACGATACTAGTATGCTTTGTGCCAAATTCCAGCGCTCTATCGTAATCAGTTTAAGTGTTACAACCAGTCAAATTTTCAAAAATGCCCCCTTTAAAAGTAGGCGGTGCCACGCCCACTATAAAAAATTTATGGCAAAATCATAAGAGAATGACCAGGGGGATTCACTTATAAATTTATATCATTTTAGCCATTTCAGCTACCGAGATACGCCAATTTGTGTGATTTTCGAAATTTTCGATATCGAAAAAGGGGGCGTGGTTATCATCCGATTTCTTCTATTTGCAATAGCAACTTACCTTGGCCAGAAAGTAACCTGTATACAAAATTTCATGCAATTATATTAATGTTTACTCAAGTTATCGAGTACACAGACGGACGGACGGATGGACGGACGGACGGACAGACGGACGGACATGGTTTAATGAACTGCTCTTTTCAACCTAAGAACTTTCAGATATGGAACTCTATATCTATCTCGATTATTTTGTGCCGTTACATACAACCGTTATGTGAACAAAATTAATTTACCCTTGTACTAGGACTAGTACGCTGGGTATAAAAAAGATAAAATAAAAATAAAATAAAAGTAACCGAATGAGGAAGCATGCTCCTTATTCCTGGAAGACCGAGATATTGGTCGACAAACGAA
>CAXKVI010000004.1:18323354-18325854 GCA_964058755.1 Campiglossa producta | reverse complement strand
TTATTTGCGAGCACTGAGTTAGAACTCAAGTACTCCTTCAACTATATGCTGTGAAGTGCCATGAAAAGTATTTTGCGAATGGCATGCAACGCAGAAATAATAGAAAAGTGTAGAAGTAATAATATTCAAAAAAAAAAAAAAAACTAAAAAGAAAACAAAAAACCACCAGAGAAGAAGAAATAACAAAAATAACCAACAAACAGCAAGCTTTGAGTAGTTTTGCAAGTCAAGAAATTTACATTTTCAACAAAATTTGCACTGACATATAGTCCCTTAGAAAATTGTTGCATACTTATGTGCGCTGCGCCACGTCCCCGAATAGCAGCACACGAAAACTTTTATATAGTATAAATTGAGGCAGCAGCGAACTTTGATTTACTTAACTAGGACACAATTTTGAGGCAAAACATAAATATGCCAAATGAAAAGTTATGCTCGAGAATATGCTTAGAAGTGCACTACAAATATATTTTTGTTGAAAAATGTGCTAGTCCCTTGTAAGTCATTGCTCTACCTACATACGTACATACGAACTTAGTATAATCCAAGTGTAGTCACATTTTCTCTCTTACACAAATTTCATATCGCACAAGAGTCGCTCGCACTTGTATTGAGCAAATAAATTTTGTTATGAAAAATCTGAGTTTTTGTTACAACGTCACCACTTACATTATTATTCTTTTGGTGTTTTCGCTTTGCACGCTGCATTGCATTACATTTTATACTACTTCAAAAGCGAAATATAATAAACTAAAATAAAAACTGTCATCCTAAAAGTATGCCACAATAAATGCATACTTGATTTATGACAAAACTTCTTTTACTACTTTTTTCTTGGCGTTTATTTAGTGTAGCATACTTTTTGGCGTTGCTGCTTAAGGGGTTGAGGGTAGAGTGCATTACTTCAATATATTTATAGCTGCGCGAAATTGAGTGTTGAAAATTGTATTCAAGTAATTTTTTGGAATAAATAATACTTTGCTGTTGTTGTTCTTGAACGACTTTCGCATGACAGTCGCAAGGGTTCGATATTGTTGTACTTTGTTTAGAGTGTGATCCCTGGTGAAAAGGGAAGAGTGAAGAGCGCCACTAGTTTGTTGTTATAAAATTTTTTAAGTCAAGTTTTAGATGATAAATACTTAAAGCTCTTCAAGTATAGAAATCGCTCCTAAAAGTATGCAATTTTTTTAATCACTTCTTTCGAACTGAAAGTGTTAACTGTTAAACTTGTCTAGACCTACAAACCAGTCGGTTCTAAAGAGCCTTATCTGACCTCTCTGATTACGGGGATACTTTCCTAATGGAAAAAAAATCTTTGAACAACACTTAGAATAGATGGCGCTGTCTGTGAGGATATTACGAAAAGCGAAGTTAAGCTAGACCAATTCTGAGAAGGCGGGCATGGCTAGAAGGTTTGGTAAAAGAAGCCTTTGCCCTTTCTAGCTACAGTTAATAGAATATAAACCTCGATGACATTTGATCTCCAAAAATATGAATGCACGCCTAAAAGTATGCAATATTTGTGAACTCAAGACTACGACGGCGACATTAAGGTTTTTGTGTTGGAATACGAAGCTCTTCTCAAGAGAGTTGACTAAATATTTGTTAATTACTTTTAGTTTTATTTTATCAAGACCAACAAATCATTTAATTTCATTCATGGGCTCAACACTTTATTCACTTTGAACTTAAACTTTCTTCCGACTACATTTCCATCTCATTTTAATCAAAAACAAAAACATATGTTAACATAAGCACAATCTATCACAGACAGTTGGTTTTAACGAGCTTTCGTTCTGGCGCTTTTCGACTTTTCTGCCTCATAAATTATTCATGTGGCCACTTTGGTGCTAATTTTGAAGAAATTTACTTCGGCTATGCTGCGCGCCAAAGCAATTTTTTCCTACTTAGAAATGCGCTTTCAGTTTTTTGCTTATTAACGTTCACTATTTTTTTAAATTAACGAATAAATAAATGAAAATTGACAAGTGAAATGCATAAATAAATAAGCTGAGGCTGGACTGAGGAAATATTGAAGATGAAAGAAAAATAAGAACTTACTTAATGAAGAATTTAAAGAAAACATTGGAGAAAGCAAGCAAATAAAAAGAAAAAATAAAGGAAATATTATAAATGAAGTAAAAAAAAAAAAAATTAAAAAAGAAAAATAAAAAAAAAATTTAACAAAAAACCAAATTGAATAAAATAAGAAAAAAAAAAATAAAACTAAAAAATAAAAAAAAAAAAAGAAAAAAAAAATTTTAAATAATAAAAAAAATTTGGCGTATTGTTAAATTCTGGTCGATGGTAGATTTACCATGTCTGGAGCCAGACTGATAAGGTCCAATCAGTCGGTTGACGTCAGGCTACAGTCTTTCGCACAATACGCTTGATAGGACCTTATATGCGATACTCAAAAGGCTGATTCCACGATAGCTGGCGCAGTTTGCGGGATCGCCCTTCGTGTGGATTGCGCAGAGAACACTTAGATTCAAATCTT
>CAXKVI010000004.1:18310854-18318354 GCA_964058755.1 Campiglossa producta | reverse complement strand
CTGCTATAAAGGCTTTTTTTTATCGCTCAACATTTGTTTGAGTTGTTCGACACTTTCGACTCTGCCCTTGTGGGGAAAAGTGTGGTGTAAGGTGCCCATGAACGCGCTTTTATTACCAGTGGAATTTGTTGAAAACTTGGTTTGATGGAAACAAAATTGATAATAAAATAAAGTAAAATGAAAAAAAAAAAAAAAAATATATATAAAAAAAATAAAAAATAAAAAAAATATAAAAAAAAACTAAATAAAAAAAAATTAAACAAAAAAAAATAAAAGAATAAAATAAAATAGAAGAATAAAATGAAATAAATCAAAAATAAAAACAAATTAAATGAAACAAAATAATAAAAAAAAAATTAAACACAAAAATAAAATGAAAAAAAAAAAATAAAATAAAAAAAAATAAAATAAAAAAAAAATAAAAAAAATAAAATAAAATAAAATAAATAACATAAAATAAAATAAAATAAAATAAAATAAAATAAAATAAAATAAAATAAAATAAAATAAAATAAAATAAAATAAAATAAAATAAAATAAAATAAAATAAAATAAAATAAAATAAAATAAAATAAAATAAAATAAAATAAAATAAAATAAAATAAAATAAAATAAAATAAAATAAAATAAAATAAAATAAAATAAAATAAAATAAAATAAAATAAAATAAAATAAAATAAAATAAAATAAAATAAAATAAAATAAAATAAAATAAAATAAAATAAAAAAAATTTTTGTGGACTTTTGACCTGTCGAATAATTTTTATCAAATTATTCTTCTGAGTTTTTTTGGCGAAAACAAGTTGAAAAATGCTACATACAATACCAACTACGATGATTGCAATTTCGATCTTGTTGAAGGATCTTGTCAAACCGCTTTGTATTGTTGCTTTTAGAAATTTTAGCATCACCCTTTTACTGGTCATCGAACCAAGGATTATTTAACAATGTTATTTCTTACCTAAAGCACATACCCAAAGCGACATTCTGTTGCTATTAAGTTTGGCTTAGGATTTTTGTTGCACGCATCAGCCAAGCCTTAGCTTATTGATGGTACATTCTTTGCCCGTGTCCCGGCTTTATTATAATTTAGTTGTTATTATTGGTCATTATATTCTGAACTTTGAAAATTTTTGTGGACTTTTGACCTGTCGAATAATTTTTATCAAATTATTCTTCTGAGTTTTTTGGCGAAAACAAGTTGAAAAATGCTACATACAATACCAACTACGATGATTGCAATTTCGATCTTGTTGAAGGATCTTGTCAAACCGCTTTGTATTGTTGCTTTTAGAAATTTTAGCATCACCCTTTTACTGGTCATCGAACCAAGGAGATTAGAAATTTTCTAAAAACCGCAGTGTGTAATCATTACACCAAACCCTGCTTAGAGTGCCTGCAGGCAAATTGCAACTATATTCTCGCACATTTTTATACCTTTCATGAACATGAAATGGTATTATAACTTTGGTCCGATGTTTGTAAATATGAGAAGAAGAAGAGATAGACCCATCAATAAGTATACCGAAATGATCAGGATGACGAGATGAGTTGATTTAGCCATGTCCGTCTGTCCGTCTGTCCGTCTGTCCGTCTGTCTGTTTGAACGCAAACTAGTCCCTCAATTTTTGAGATATCTGGCTGAAATTTTGTATGTGGCCACCATTTTGTAATATAGGAATCATTTGTCGGAACTGACAAGATCGGACCAGTATAACATATAGCCCCCATACAACCGATTGTTCAGATATAAGGTTTTTTGGCCAAAACTTCTGCAATTAAAAAGTTAGAAACGTAAAATTTTGCAACTCGAGTACTTTCTATTTATGTAGTGTATATAGTGAAAATCAACCAGATCGGGCAAATGTAACATATAGCCCCCATACAACCGATTGTTCAGATATAAGGTTTTTTGGCCAAAACTTCTGCAATTAAAAAGTTAGGAACGTAAAATTTTGCAACTCGAGTACTTTCTATTTATGTAGTGTATATAGTGAAAATCAACAAGATCGGGCAAATGTAACATATAGCCCCCATACAACCGATTGTTCAGATATAAGGTTTTTTGGCCAAAACTTCTGCAATTAAAAAGTTAGGAACGTAAAATTTTGCAACTCGAGTACTTTCTATTTATGTGGTGTATATAGTGAAAATCAACCAGATCGGGCAAATGTAACATATAGCCCCCATACAACCGATTGTTCAGATATAAGGTTTTTTGGCCAAAACTTCTGCAATTAAAAAGTTAGGAACGTAAAATTTTGCAACTCGAGTACTTTCTATTTATGTAGTGTATATAGTGAAAATCAACAAGATCGGGCAAATGTAACATATAGCCCCCATACAACCGATTGTTCAGATATAAGGTTTTTTGGCCAAAACTTCTGCAATTAAAAAGTTAGGAACGTAAAATTTTGCAACTCGAGTACTTTCTATTTATGTGGTGTATATAGTGAAAATCAACCAGATCGGGCAAATGTAACATATAGCCCCCATACAACCGATTGTTCAGATATAAGGTTTTTTGGCCAAAACTTCTGCAATTAAAAAGTTAGGAAAGTAAAATTTTGCAACTCGAGTACTTTCTATTTATGTAGTGTATATAGTGAAAATCAACAAGATCGGGCAAATGTAACATATAGCCCCCATACAACCGATTGTTCAGATATAAGGTTTTTTGGCCAAAACTTCTGCAATTAAAAAGTTAGGAACGTAAAATTTTGCATCTCGAGTACTTTCTATTTATGTAGTGTATATAGTGAAAATCAACAAGATCGGGCAAATGTAACATATAGCCCCCATACAACCGATTGTTCAGATATAAGGTTTTTTGGCCAAAACTTCTGCAATTAAAAAGTTAGGAACGTAAAATTTTGCATCTCGAGTACTTTCTATTTATGTAGTGTATATAGTGAAAATCAACAAGATCGGGCAAATGTAACATATAGCCCCCATACAACCGATTGTTCAGATATAAGGTTTTTTTGGCCAAAACTTCTGCAATTAAAAAGTTAGGAACATACAATTTTGCAACTTGAGTACTTTCAATTTATGTAGTGTGTAGAGGAAAATCAAGAAGATCGGGTAAATATAACATATATTTAGCCCCATACAACCGGTTGTTCCGATATAAGGTTTTTTGGCCAATACGTCCGCATTTAAAAAGTTAGGAACGTAAAATATTTCAGTACTTTCGACATATGTAATGTGTATAGTGTAAGTCAGTACAATTGAACACGTATAATATATAGCCTCCATACAATCGATTGTTCCGATAACTCGGATCCTATTATTTTGTAAGTTTTTTTTAAATTATAACAAAGATGTGTAATGTGTATAGTAAATATAGTTAAATTGAAACAGGCTGTACTGGGGATCGAACAGTGAAAATCGTGACGCTTATTCATGAAAGGTATATAGCCTTCGGCACAGCCGAAGACAGCTTTCCTTACTTGTTTTGTTGTTATTTTTATTTAACAATGTTATTTCTTACCTAAAGCACATACCCAAAGCGACATTCTGTTGCTATTAAGTTTGGCTTAGGATTTTTGTTGCACGCATCAGCCAAGCCTTAGCTTATTGATGGTACATTCTTTGCCCGTGTCCCGGCTTTATTATAATTTAGTTGTTATTATTGGTCATTATATTCTGAACTTTGAAAATTTTTGTGGACTTTTGACCTGTCGAATAATTTTTATCAAATTATTCTTCTGAGTTTTTTGGCGAAAACAAGTTGAAAAATGCTACATACAATACCAACTACGATGATTGCAATTTCGATCTTGTTGAAGGATCTTGTCAAACCGCTTTGTATTGTTGCTTTTAGAAATTTTAGCATCACCCTTTTACTGGTCATCGAACCAAGGAGATTAGAAATTTTCTAAAAACCGCAGTGTGTAATCATTACACCAAACCCTGCTTAGAGTACCAGTAAAAGGGTGATGCTAAAATTTCTAAAAGCAACAATACAAAGCGGTTTGACAAGATCCTTCAACAAGATCGAAATTGCAATCATCGTAGTTGGTATTGTATGTAGCATTTTTCAACTTGTTTTCGCCAAAAAACTCAGAAGAATAATTTGATAAAAATTATTCGACAGGTCAAAAGTCCACAAAAATTTTCAAAGTTCAGAATATAATGACCAATAATAACAACTAAATTAAAATAAAAAAAATAAAAATAAAAATAAAATAAAATAAAATAAAATAAAATAAAATAAAATAAAATAAAATAAAATAAAATAAAATAAAATAAAATAAAATAAAATAAAATAAAATAAAATAAAATAAAATAAAATAAAATAAAATAAAATAAAATAAAATAAAATAAAATAAAATAAAATAAAATAAAATAAAATAAAATAAAATAAAATAAAATAAAATAAAATAAAACAATATAAAATAAAATAAAATAAACAAAAATAAAATAAAATAAAACAATATAAAATAAAATAAAATAAAATAAAATAAAATAAAAAAATAAAATAAAAGAAATAAAAAATAACATAAAATAAAATTAAACTGACAAAAGAAAACATATAAAGTAAAATAAAATGAGATAAAAAAATGAAAAAACTTAAAACAAGAATTTAACGTATTTTATTTTATTTTATTTGTTTCCACTATGCGCCTTCTTTCCAACCCTCACACCCTTTTCCTAAGCAAGTGTAATCCCTTGAAAAAAGCGTAATTCATTGCCATTTTTGTATGTCACCCAAGTTTTGGAGCGACACAGATTGCTTTTAACCTTGGCGCTCATTGTGCTTACAAGCCAACTTGAGCTTCAATTTCTTTTCCGTCGCAGCGATTTATCTCTCGCGCCCATCACAGTTATTTGCGCTTCCTATTTTCTTCAGGCTTACTTTTCATTCAATCACTGCGCGACAGCAGTCTCTCTTGAATATTGTCATTGTAGTCAATACCATTAGTCGCATGGAAATCGAATAAAAATCAATATTTGTTGTTGTTGTCTGCGTACATATTTAATGGCAATGGGTGATGCAGTTTATGTGAACTTAAAGGTCGTTCAGGTTCGGAACAATGGTGGCGAGGTACGGAAGCGTTCTACTGATGCTATTTTGGCGTTTTTTGTGTCTATGTCCTAGCAGAAAGATACTAGTTGTGTATTTTGAGGCACGAAATGTCAGCCTTGAAGTATTCATTACTGTGAGCTTTTCGGAGTCAATTACCCCCTATTTATATTTCGACGTCAATGAATATGCGTGAGTATTATTTATTTCCATGCCACTTTGGAGTTTGTTTGAAAGTTAAAGTACTCAAAAACTTTACAATAACTTCGATCCAAGCTCTCTCACGGGCGGCCCTTACCCTTTCGTTTGAACTATTTTGTAGCGTTATTAAATTTGCGATGTAAATATTTTAAGCGACTCGCTGTTCCAACACTTAACTTCAGCTACTTCAATTTATGTCACTTTCGATATAAAAAACGACGCCTTTTCAGAGTTCGAACTTGAGCGCCTAAAACTGAGTTTGAACGTTTGCACGCGCTCACGCATAAAGTTAGTATGTTTAGAACTTCCACCTCTTGTGTGTCTTAGCTCTGTAACTGCTTGCTTATTTTTTCCTTTAGTCATTCACTCACTCACTTATCTCTACCACTCCTCCACCTCGAGCTATATAAGTAGAGGACGCAAATTTCCTTTGTCAATTTATTGTTGTTCGTGCTCAAGGGCACATCAGCTGCTGGCTGTTATGTGTGTGCTGCTCTCAAAAGTATGCTAGGTTTTTTTTTTTGCACTCACTTCGTCTTATTCTGCAGCGCAGGTTACCAACACTTTTTGTTGCCTTGCAACACTTATCAGAACGTACTTGAGACTCCCTCACGGCAATTACTTGCTTCTTCTTGGTTCTTCTTCATGCTTTGGCCAGTACTCGTGTCATTCTTAACTGTATTGCTTGTTGTCACTGCAGCTTCTTTGGTGCGTGCTTCTTACATTATTCTTTGCCAGCTCTTGAGCTGTTTCGTACTTTAAATTATTTCTCAGCTTGGGCCTTGTTTGATACTTGCTCCATTTTTTGTTGGTGCTTCTTCTTGGTTTTTTCGGCAATGCCCTACACCAGGGGTGGCCAGGCTTTTCAACTTACTGGACCGTACAACAACTATCTCATCATTTTTACAACAACATCGTTGGTGGAACTGTACAGCAACAGGCTGCGAATGAGACGAAACCAAATTTTTTCAAGAGATTAAGACATAAGTAAAAAAAATGGCGTTCCGCGTTTTTCGAAGTTAGCCTCCAAAAATTAGTTACGCGCTTTCGAAGTTGGATGTTCGAAAGTGGGTTTCTAATTGTTTTGTTTAAAAAATAGAGTAAACCAAAATGTGGCCGTCGCCGGCTTGCCTCTCTTGATTAGTCAACTTATGCGATTTTCGAAATTTTTCATATGTACCAAAAGTGGGCGTGGCCGGAAAACGATTTCGTCCAATTTCATCAGGTATACTCCTATAATGCACAAGCAATAACTTGTGCCAAATTTCTTGACTCGACCGCAAACAGTTTTAAGGATATAACCACTCGAATTTTTTTTAGGTCATTTTCGAAATTTTCGATATCGAAAGTGGGCTCCAACCACACCCGTTTATCAAATTGTATCAAATTTTATCAGATACATATACTTCCAACGATACTAGTATGGGCGGTGCCACGCCCACATTAAAAAACTTATCAGAATGATTAGGGGGTCATCCTTCCAAATTATATAGTTTTAGGCGTTTCCATTACCGAATGATGTCAGCTAAGGTGATTTTCGAAATTTTCGATATCGAAAGTGGGCGTGGTTGGAGGTCGATTTTGTCCAATTTCAGCAGTTATACTCCCAACTATACTAGTATATATTGCGCCAAATTTCATCGTTCTACCCTGATTAGTTTAAAAGTTACGTCCAGTCGAAATTTCGAAAATTCCTGCGGTGCCACGCCCACTTTAAAAATTTCGTAAAAAAATCAAAATATAATGAACAGGGAGTCACCATAAAATTATATCACTTTAGCCATTTCAGCTATGTGAATTTCGAAATTTTCGATATCGAAAAAAGGGGGGTTTTCATTCGATTTCGCTCATTTTCAAAAGAAACCTACCTTGGCCAGAAAGAGAACTGTATACCAAATTCCATGCAAATATTTCAATATAACGGACAGACGGACGGACATGCCTTAATTAACTCCTCTCTTCAACACACAAGCACAGGTCGTCTGCATAAACTAGAAAACATTATCAGCATAAAAAAGAGAAGCATACATTTAGGCTTTTTGGCCACTTCACCAACTGCTAGGCATCATCACTTCAATTTGGGTGTGTGCGTACGTATGTCAGCCTAATAATTGACAATGACAACAGAAAAACATGCAAATACGCATTAGGCCAATGTTTGACAAGCAAAAATAGAAAGATAATTTCTTAGAAAAAAAAATTAAAATAGGAAAAATAAGAAAAAATGGGAAAAAGAAAATAAAAAGGAAAAAAGAAAAAAAGTAATACAA
>CAXKVI010000004.1:18286462-18301462 GCA_964058755.1 Campiglossa producta | reverse complement strand
TTGTGTGACCGGAAACATAGCTACTAAAAAAAGAGCACTTGGCAATTTATCAAACACATTCATTCGCTTCGCTCACACAAACATACAATCATACAAACGCTCGCAGGATGTTTTATATTACCAATAAATGGATATCGTGAAATATGCAAATAAATTAGTAGCAATAAAGAATTGCAGTTTTTAACTATTCGTTTAAGTGCCTTTTAATGCGGATTATGAGATGAACTCAATTTTGTACGTGGCAGACGCGACAAGTCATTGTAGGACATTGTTGTGGAGCATAGCTTTGTAGAGAAAAGAAGGGACGAATGTATGTATATGAAAATTTTAGAAAGTATTAAGTAGTCACTTTTCAGTCTCAGTTCTGTTCTTACTCTCACCATTAGATCAAGTTTCAATTAAGTTTTTAACCGTGCACCAACTTTTACTCCCTCTATCAGTCCCATTCTCTCTATCACTCAATTTCTCCATTTTTTAACCAAAACCATATTCAATGTCAGCGGAACTCCGTCTCACTCTCAATCTTAGTCTTCTCTCAGTACCGTTGTTAGAACCAGTCACTCGCACTACCAGCCTTAGCTTTGTTCTCACTTTTAAGGACACGATTCAGTTTTGCTCTCACTCACTCAGTTTCAATCTCAGTCTAACTTTAAGTGCCCTCTTAGTATCAGTGTGAGAACGATTCTTATGGCTAGAACCGCTCTCACTAACAGCGCTACTTTCGCTCTTATTCTCACCGCCACTCTTACGCAGCCTCAGACTCATTTCCATCGTGGCAACTAACCTTAGATTCGATTCACATTGAGTACCAGCTTTATTTTGATTCTAATTTTTACTTTAATTTTTAGTCTGAAAACTGACATTACTCCCTCTCTCGGATGTAATTTAAGTAGCAGAACAAATTATATATTCCCTTTTAGTCTCACTATCACTATCTTACTATTAGTATCAATTTATTACTGCTAGTATCAAATTCAGTACTTTTCTTACTCTCAGCAGTACTCTCACTCACACCCTTTCCCTATCATATTTTGTCTAAGCCTTTCTCAGACTCGCTCCCGGTTCAAAACTAACTTGAGATTTTTTCACGATCAATCTCAGTCATACTCTCACTACCAGGCTTATTTTCAATCTTATTCTCATCCACTCTCATGCACACTTTTAGCAGTAGAAAAAATCCTAGGTTCACTGTCAATTGTAGAACCTACCTTACTCTCCGTCCCCTCAGTCTCACTCCTACTATTAGTCTCATAACTAGTCTTATCCTCACTCCCAGTCTACTTATTTACACTCTCATACTCACTTTCAGTATCATAAGCAATTTTATATATTTACTCACACTATTAGTGTCAGATCAGGTCTTACTCTCACTCTCAGCATCAGCCTCAATCTTAAATTCACTCACATTTTCAGCCTCAGAATCCGGTGTGAGCTTTGCTTTAGCCCTCAGTTTAAGAAATACTCCCACTTGAATAGAATATCTAGTTTTTTTTGCCTGAGTAACATCATATTCTTTTCAATCCAAACAACTTCTGTCAATTAAACTCCTGGTTACCGGGTAAGCGGGCCTGAGATTCTAAAGCAGCGGTTCCCAATCTTTTTTTTTTGTTGCCATAGACCTCCTTCAAAATAGGCCTGGCTTTGGTTGAACCGCTCCTGTCACATGTCTACTATATTATAGTGGGGCTCCCGATAAACCATGATTGAAACAAAAATTACTTTTTGCGAATTTGATCTAGATAGACCCCTGAGAATCTCGACCTGGGGGTCCACCTGGACCACTTTCGAAATGACTGCTTTAGAGCAGGAAGTAACTAATTTCCTTAAAAAAACTAACACCTCGACATATTGAGGTATGCTGTTTTATGTAATCTTATGCCATGCTATGTTAAGTTATGTTATGTTTAGTTATGTGTTTTTTTGTTATGTTATGCTAGCTTATTTTGCTTCGCGTTATGTTCTGTTAAGCTAGATTATGCTGGTAACTCCTCGACATATTGAGGTATGCTATTTTATGTAATCTTATGATATGTTATGTTATGCGAAGTTATGTTATGTTTAGTCATGTGTTCTTTGTTATGTTATGCTTATTTTGCGTCGCATATCGCTATGTTATGTTAAGCTAAATTATGTTTAGCTAGCTTATGCTATGTCAGCTATGTTAATATGTTATTTTTAATTTTTTAATGCTACTTCCGTATGTAATACTTTGTGTTTCTTTATTCTATGTTATATTAGTTATGCTGTGCTATGTTATGCCGCATATGCTAAACTATGTCAAATTATTTTGACATATATTTTCCTCTACAATTTCACTCTGCTTTTAATTCATACTTCATTCAAACTTTTTACATTTACACATTGTCGCTCTTGTATTCTCCATTTATCCATGACACACAATACACCTCAGTATAGACTCGCATTTATATCCTGCTTGTTTGCCTTAGTATCGTTTATCTGCATATTTCTGTTAATGTATTTGTGTTCATTCAATACAATTATACTTTAATTCGTTTCATATTTATGAGCGACAAAATGGCGACAAATTCGTATATTTACAATGAATAAGTTTCCGATTACATTTGTCGGAATAAGTTTGACTATGTGTGTTTATAGGTATGTACATCACGGAATACAATTAAAATATATTAAGTTAAGTGCAAAAAGTCATTGAAAGCGTGGGCCAGTGTAAGCATTAAAGCTCGAGGAAATTTAAATTAAAAAAAAAAGAAATTAGTACACCTACATATGAAAATGTACAGCAGCCAAAGAGCTCAAATGCGAAAAATAGAGAAGCCAAAATATTTTGCAACCCAATATTTATTGTCTATTTACTATGCATTGAAATACAACAAAATCCACTCAACTTAACTGCAATCAAGTCAACTTAACTCAATGCCAGTTAATGCAATTCAAATAAAAACAATTCGTGTTAAGTGGGTGTCTGTTTACGATAGTGTGTTTCATAGAAATAACCCCACGCAGAATTAAGACAGTCCTTATATTAAGGGGAAAAAATAAAATGAAACAAAATTAAATAAAATCTAGTTTAATAAAAAAATTAGATAAAATGAAATGACAAAAAAAAAAAAAAAATTAAAAAAAAAAATTTAAAAAATTAAATTAAATAAAAAAATTGAATTAAATAAAACAAAATAAATGAAATTAAATTAAAATAAAATAAAATGATATAAAAAAATAAAACAAACTAAAAAGATTAAATAAAGCAAAATAGAAAAAGATAAAAACAAAAAAAAAAAAAAATAAAATAAAAAAATAAAATAAAATAAAATAAAATAAAATAGAATAAAATAAAATAAAATAAAATAAAATAAAATAAAATAAAATAAAATAAAATAAAATAAAATAAACTAAAATAAAATAAAATAAAATAAAATAAAATAAAATAAAATAAAATAAAATAAACTAAAATAAAATAAAATAAAATAAAAATAAAATAAAAATAAAATAAAATAAAATAAAATAAAATAAAATAAAATAAAATAAAATAAAATAAAATAAAATAAAATAAAAGAATAAAATAAAATAAAATAAAATAAAATAAAATAAAATAAAATAAAATAAAATAAAATAAAATAAAATAAAATAAAATAAAATAAAATAAAATAAAATAAAATAAAATAAAATAAAATAAAATAAAATAAAATAAAATAAAATAAAATAAAATAAAATAAAATAAAATAAAATAAAATAAATTAAAATAAAATAAAATAAAATAAAATAAAATAAAATAAAATAAAATAAAATAAAATAAAATAAAATAAAATAAAATAAAATAAAATAAAATAAAATAAAATAAAATAAAATAAAATAAAATAAAATAAAATAAAATAAAATAAAATAAAATAAAACAAAATAAAATAAAATAAAATAAAATAAAATAAAATAAAATAAAATAAAATAAAATAAAATAAAATAAAATAAAATAAAATAAAATAAAATAAAATAAAAATAAAATAAAATAAAATAAAATAAAATAAAATAAAATAAAATAAAATAAAATAAAATAAAATAAAATAAAATAAAATAAAATAAAATAAAATAAAATAAAATAAAATAAAATAAAATAAAATAAAATAAAATAAAATAAAATAAAATAAAATAAAATAAAATAAAATAAAATAAAATAAAATAAAATAAAATAAAATAAAATAAAATAAAATAAAATAAAATAAAATAAAATAAAATAAAATAAAATAAAATAAAATAAAATAAAATAAAATAAAATAAAATAAAATAAAATAAAATCAAATAAAATAAAATAAAATAAAATAAAATAAAATAAAATAAAATAAAATAAAATAAAATAAAATAAAATAAAATAAAAATAAAATAAAATAAAATAAAATAAAATAAAATAAAATAAAATAAAATAAAATAAAATAAAATAAAATAAAATAAAATAAAATCAAATAAATCAAATAAAATAAAATAAAATAAAATAAAATAAAATAAAATAAAATAAAATAAAATAAAATAAAATAAAATAAAATAAAATAAAATAAAATAAAATAAAATAAAATAAGAACAAAATACAAAATTAAATAATAATATGCTAGTTCAAAAGTGTATTTTCATTCATCTGATTTTCCTACAGGGCATAAAGTCATCCTTGCATATTTGTTTGCTTCATACACACACACATAGTCAAAATGTAACTGGCTTTTATTCAATGAGCTTTTAATCGATCACGTTTCAGTCGCATTTGTGCAAAAACATCTAAATATAGATATTTTTGAAAGTAATTTAATACGCCCTAATACATTTATGAATAGAATGCATACATTCGCGCGTAAACAGAAGAGTGATATTTTATTAACAAAGGAAATTATTCCGTTGAAATATAAGATGCAGAGCGTGTTTGATAAATTGATTTTAGTGAAAATTGTTAATGGAATTTGTATACAATTATCTATTCTCGTATGCTAGGCTTTGTTATGCTATTTTATCTTGTACCGTGGCTAAGTGGTGATTAAAATCTAAAATATTTTGCTATTATGATGGTGGCATAGATCGATTGATTTTATAAATTACACGAAAATTTTTTTAAGCCAATTAAATAATACTCAATTTTTATTTTTACTTACAGGTATGTACCACTAAATGTTTACTTGATGTTTATTGAAAATCAACATTTGCCAAACAAAAAAACACTGAGAAAGGAAGAATGTTTACTTTCTTGTGGCATCGGAGATCTGTGCAATCAAAAAAAGTCTGGTAAGCGAGACCACAGTTACAAAAATAAATAAACTTACATGCTACTAGACTAGGCCAAAAAGAAGTTAAAAAAAAAAACAAAAACCCGGCCTCTTCTTCGTTGGTATACGGCCGAAAATACCTTTCTTATGATATACCCATATTGTCATATTATCTGACTCAATATTTATAACAAATTAGTGGCAACCCTGTTAACCGGTCTTAAAACTATGCTATCTATATGCCAAACTCGATCCAAATCGCTTCAGCCGTTCCAAAGATATTGGTCAATATACGAAGGAATAAATAAAATGAGGTTAGGTGGCAACCCTGCCTCAACATGTCTTTGTTGGAATATGGCCAAAAGATCTTTAATTTGATACCCATATTGACATATCTTGGTAGCAACCCTGTAAACCAGCCAAAGGGGCAACATCCAAGTAGAAAGTGTTGGAACTATACTATCTATATGTCAATAAAATATATTTGATCCAAATAGCTTAAGCCGTTTCCCGAGATATTGCTCAATATAGGAAGTAATAATAAAATTAGGTTAGGTGGCAACCCTACCTTAAAATGTCTTAGTTGGAATATGGACAAAATACCTTCAATTTGATACCCATATTGGATGTGGCAAACCTCTAAGCACAGATCGTTTTGCTACCACTACAGTCGGGGATAGCTGTTTCAAAATAAACATTCCCAGAAGAGGAGACTGGGAGAGGACGGATTGGTGCCCTGAAAAAAATGGTGGCAGTTCCATATACACCGACGGCTCGAAGTTGGACGGCAGAGTTCCAGGCGGAAATCTCGGCTATCCTGGACGCCGCGGCCTGGATAAGCAAACGTGTTATCTTAGAAGATATCGTTATTTTCAGCGATAGCCAAGCAGCCATAAAATCCCTCGGCTTATACACGTTAAACTCTGAACTGACGCTCAGCTGTCGTCGATCTCTTCAGGACATTGAGGGAAACTGTAAGGCAGACGAGCTTGCCCAGCAGGGAACGACCAAGCAGGTTCTTCAGGATAAAGAGCGCTTAGGTATGCCGTTTGCCACATGCAAACTAATGCTGAAGGAGCACACACTCCGTCAAGCCAACGAAAGATGGCTGCAATTCCCAGGGTGTCGGATATCGAAACAAACCTGGCCAAAATGGGATCTTAGAAGGTGTATACGCATTTATGCCCTAACTAGGAGGGAAATCTCCATATTGATAGGGGTATTAACCGGTCACTGCCTCATTGGTAGGCATGCAGAAAGGCTAGGTGTGCCCTACCGACGATGCTGCAGGAGTTGCAAAGATGATGAGGAGGAGGAAACAGTGGATCACCTCATCTGCAACTGTCCGGCTTTAAGCGACGCGAGAACGCGCTTTTTGGGAGTTCCGTTCCTGGATAGCCTAAGCCAGATCGCGGAACTGGACATAAAGGACTTGATGGCCTTCATAAAGTCATCTAAGTGGTCCGAGGAGGAGTAACGGTGTCGGTTTAGGAGTGCCAGTCCCGAGATTATGTTATGTGGAAAATCCCAACAACTCAGGGATTTTCCATATGGCTGGGTCCCGGGACTGACTTTCCTTGTGTTGGTGGTATCACAACGGGCCTTTCAAAACTGGCCTAAGTGTGCCTCTGCGGCAGCCACTTGAACCTAACCTAACCTAGTCTTCCACGCAGAAAACTGAAGTGTATTAGTCTTCCACGCAGAGAACGAACTGTGTTAGTCTTCCACGCTAACTGAACTGTATTAGTCTTCCTTGGGAGCGACGATATCATGCTCAATATTTGAAAAATTAAGATAGGTGGCAACCCTGAAAATCGTAACAAGTGGCAGCACCTAACTAGGAAATCATAGAATGAAACATACTATCTTCATGTCAAATTTGATCCAAATCGCTGCAGTCGTTCCCAAGAGAAAGACACACAAAATATTTTCAAGTCCGTTGCCACTATTCATTGCCTCAAGTCCGAACACTGTTGCCACTATTTTTTTCATTCAAATTTCGCTTTACATAAAAACTTTGCAACACCGCCTAAGAAGTTAACTTAAAAAATTTGGTCCAGTCTAATAGAAAGAAATAATATATATATTTTCAACTGAATGCTTGATTGCACAGAAGTTGCATATGAGTCTCTTATATGTTTGGTTGTTCACATTTTCATGGATCCATAAATATTTGTACGTTTGAGTGGTATACAAATGATATATCTACAATTTCAATTTTGGTTAAAAGCTGTTGCAAAATCAATTCATATGCATATTTACTTTGAGTGCGATATGATTGAAGCAGTTATTTGATGAGAATATGCAAGTGAATATTAATATAGACATAAATAGTTACTTAAGTAGTTCTATTGTATATGTATGCACTGATCTCGTGTAATCTAGTATTGTGGAAAGAGAAATGTGTGAGAGCATTTTCAAGTTTAAATTTTGCACTTTCACTAATAAATCTAGCACTCCAGTAATATGGTAATACAAACTAATTTTCACTTGATAAAAGTACTTGATAGGCAGAGAGAATATAGGTTAAGGAGTTTTAAAGATGTGATTGGGATAAAATTCAGTAGAAGAAAAGGCTTCAGACATGAAAAGGCTACAATCGATTTGATCTTGATGAATACGCATGACAAGTTAATGGATGCACACCAACTCCTTGATAGTTTCCAATCAGATTTTTATAGCACGTAAGGGGCCAACGAAACCAAAAATCTCAATATGGCCATCAAAATATGTTTAAAAATATTTTGAAGTAGGTTTGCCACCTGGGGTTGACAACTTATCGCAATATATTGTATATCCGGTAATATCTCGAGAGCCTATTGTTGCATTTCGATGAAATTTGGCATAGAGTATGCTTAATTGTTAGACTTTTCCTGTGTTGCCACTTGACGCGGCTTACAGGGTTACCACCTATCCATTTTTATACCTTTCATGAACATGAAATGGTATTATAACTGTGGTCCGATGTTTGTAAGTATGAGAAGAAGAAGAGATAGACCCACTTATAAGTATACCGTTATGATCAGGACGATGAGTTGATTCGATTTAGCCATGTCCGCGTGTCCGTCCGTCCGTCCGTCTGTTTGTACGCAACCTAGTCCCTTAATTTTAGAGATATCTCAATGAAATTTGGTATGGAGGCGTTATTTTATATGAGGATAATCATTCGTCGGAACCAGCAAGATCGGACTAAAACTACTCATAGCTCCCATACAATCGATTGTTCCGATAAACGGATTTTGGGCTATAACTTCCGTAATTAAAGAGTTAGTAACGTGAAATTTTGTAAGTATCGATATTTTTATATGAGAAATATTCGTGGTGAAAATCATTGAGATGGGATAAATATTTCATATAGCTCCCATACAATCGATTGTTCCGATAAACGGATTTTGGGCTATAACTTCTGTAATTAAAGAGCTAGTAACGTGAAATTTTGTAGGTATTGATGTTTTTATATGTGAAATATTGATGTTGAAAATAATTGAGATGGGATAAATATTTCATATAGCTCCCATACAATCGATTGTTCCGATAAACGGATTTTGGGCTATAACTCCTATAATTATAAAGGTAGGGTCGTGAAATTTCGTAACTATTGCTCTGTTAGAAAGTGGAATGTCGATGTTAAAAATCAATGAGATTGGACCAACAAAACACAAAGCCCCCATATAATCGATAGTTCCGATAATTTCGGTATGAGCTAAAGTTAAATTCACACAGGCTGTACTGGGGATCGAACAGTGAAAATCGTGACGCATATTCATGAAAGGTATATAGCCTTCGGCACAGCCGAAGACAGCTTTCCTTACTTGTTTTTTTTTTTTTAAATATTGTGCGAAGTATGCCAATATGGGCATCAAGTGAAAAATATTTTTGGCGATATGAGCAAAATATGCCAATTTGGGTATAAAATTAAAGGTATCGGTTTTACCAACTAAAATATTTTCAAGTAGGGCTATACCCAGAGAAAAAATACAGTAGAACGAACTGGATTGCAGGTTAAAACAACAGATTTCACATTCAAAAACCATCCAAACGATATATCTGCTGAAACAACAGATGCTGTTAGTTCGTGAACAGTTTTAGCTGTTGTTTTAACAGAAAATTTTGTTTTTTTAGGTATTCCGAGTTCGATTCTCGGTGAAGTCAATATAATTTTTTTTTTCAGAACAAAAACAAATTTTTTTTTTTCAGAGTTCTTATATTGTGAATTCATCGAGAATCGGAACTCAGGGCTCTTGAACACTCAACCCAGGTGTCTACTGTATAACCATTATGCCATCGCTTACTTATGCTTCCCAGCGTCTAATTACAGTTTTGTTCTAAATGACACTTTCCCACGTTGTTTTGTTGCCTCCTGCCGTTCGGAGTCGGCAAACAACTGTAGGTCCCGCCAACTTGTAGGAAAAACTTGAAAGCAACACACCACAAGTTGGAAAGAGAAGCTCGGCTAAAAATCTCTTTAGAGGTTATGATAACCTGTTGGTATATCGCCGCCATTAGTTTTTTTTTTTTTATATCGAGGTCCAAATGAAACCTGCGGTCTTCCCCTTTCGTTTGATACCCATATTGTAACGAATTTTTTAGGTTTTTGGGCAATCATATATTAACCGATAACTCAGTTATCAATGAATTTATCGAAATATATCGAAGTCCAAATAAAACCTGGGGCCTTCCCCTTTCGGTTTTCGGGCCACTGGGGCTTAGACCGAACGAGAGTCACATACATACAAGCAAACAAGCTAACAAACAAACAAACAAACAAACAAGCAAAACATACAAGTGAACCTAATAAAAGCGTGGTAAAAAGAAGCCAATTTTTGGCAAAACTATAAAGATTTCATCGAAAATATTTTACCAGATAACGCTCTGAAAGATGTTAAACAAAAAAGTAAATTTCTCGAAAAGGGGTCGATATACATAAGTCGTTTTTTTTCGTTTAGAAAATTAAAAAAAAATGAATACTGCTCTAGCGCTGATTTGTGATGAAGCCTCAGGCATATAGCTTACTCATTACTGGACACATACGAGCATACCTAAAGGTGAAAGAATAGCTAAGAAGAAACAAGAAATTTGATTTGATTATGCGTTGAACAAAGAATTGTCCAAAAGTATTCGAAAAAAAGAGATAAAAGAAAATTGAGGGAAAAAATTGAAATGAAACAAAGTAGTCTTGAAAAGAATCTAAAGGAGTGGTCAAATGCTTCTAATCACTTATTAAAAAAAAAAAAAAATCAAAGCAGTTTTGCCTTTCTAATTTCCACTTCAATTTTGATCTCCTTTACTGCTGATTTTTGATTCTTTTGTGTTTTTTTTTTTTGCGAATGCTTTAATCAATGACCTCATGCATAAAAGAAAAACACAAAAACTGAAGCAAATCTACAGATCATATTCAAAAACAAAACCAACTTTATGTAATTTTTTTCTCATTTCTTCATTTTTTTGCTTTCGTTTTCTTAACAACTTGTTTTTCTTTCATCATGCGCTGTAAGCCTTTCTTGCATTCATAACCCAAAGCATTCAAACGAATGGCACAATGGCTCGTCATGCTGCTGCTGTTGGTTTGGTCAAATAATAGGCTTGCCGCATGCCACAAGCGCGTAACCATAGCAACCAGACGCACAGCTGCTTGATTGCCATGAAGGTCGTCGTCGTCGTAGTTGTCGTTGTTGTTATTGCATTTGCCATTTCAATGAATGCTCTTCCAAGCTTCATTTTTATTATCATTTTTGGTCTGAAAATCTTCATTTGCCGTGGCACGCTTTTGTTTCGCACTTTTGCTGACACTCAGCATTTTTTTTTAGCACCAACTTTGTTTTCTTCATACTTTTTTTCCTTCTTCTTGGTTCATAGTAGTTCGCATATTCGCTTTTATTTTTTTTATAAACATTTCGCATTCTGCCAACCGCAGTGATGCCTTTTCTTTTCAAATTCGTGTTTTCATTGAAAAGTATCAGCCATAAAAGCTGAGGAAATGAAGAAGTAGAAGAAGAAGCATAAAAAGACATTTCTGAAACCATTGCATTGTGGTGTGTGGTATTATGGTTTCGGGAAATAACGAGTTTCTTTTCTTAGATAGGCTTTTCTATGAGCAGATGACTTTTCTTTGAAGATTTTTAATGTTTTTAATTTTTTATTTTTTTTTTTACTTGTACGGGACGAAGAGACTGATGCAAGCTTTACTGAACAAAATTGTTAAGGATGTCACAAAAAAGGATGTCCAAACAAAAGCAGAAATAATAATGTTAATAAATGAAAGCACCACAAATCTAAGACGTTGTGACAATACATCACTGTGATATAAGGTAAATTGAATCACATCACATGAGAATCGGGGATCATTTCTATTTCGGACTAATGTGTACGACAATATATATAGTGGCTCAATAAATTATAGGAGCCAACGCAACGTAAGCAATCTGTCACTGCAGCCAATATATGTAATCTATTACATGGGAATTATGATATGATGTCGTATCATGACATCACTCTAAAATACATAAGTCAAGAAAATGTAATCTATTACATGGAAATTATAATATGATGTCAGATCTCGACATCACTCTGAAATACATAAAATGATCATCCTTTGAGCTAAGTGTAAATGATGTGATCATATACATTGACATCACATGATTTTTAATCACTTCAAGGATAATTGTATAACGTTTTCATATCGGATGTTCGAGTGGAAAAGCTGAAATTATATTGAAAACAAGTAAGAAAAGCTGTCTTCGGCTGTGCCGAAGGCTATACATATACCTTTCATGAATAAGCGTCACGATTTTCACTGTTCGATCCCCAGTACAGCCTGTGTGAATTTAACTTTAGCTCATACCGAAATTATCGGAACTATCGATTATATGGGGGCGATGTGTTATATTGGTCCAATCTCATTGATTTTTAACATCGACATTCCACATTCTAAAAGAGCAATTGTTACGAAATGTCACTTTCCTACCTATATAATTATAGGAGTTATCTACCAAAATCCGTTTATCGGAACAATCGATTGTATGGGGGCTATGTGAAATATTTATACCATCTCGATAATTTTCAACATCGATATTTCTTATATGAAATAAGCAACTTTTACAAAATTTCACGTTCCTACCTCTTTAATTATGTGAAATATTTATCCCATCACAATGATTTTCAACACCGACAGTTCCTAACTCTATAATTACAGGAGTTATAGCCCAAAATCCGTTTATCGGAACAATCGATTGTATGGAGGCTATATGTAATATCGGTCCGATCTTGCTGGTTCCGACAAATGATTCCTATATTAGAAAATGGTGGCCGCATACAAAATTTCAGCCAAATATCTTAAAAACTGAGGACTAGTTTGCGTTCAAACAGACAGAGAGACAGACAGCCAGACAGACAGACAGACAGACAGACAGACAGACAGACAGACGGACATGGCTAAACCAACTCATCTCGTCATCCTGATCATTTCGGTATACTTAGTGATGGGTCCATCTCTTCTTCTTCTCATACTTACACACATCGACCAAAGTTATAATACCATTTCATGTTCATGAAAGGTATAAAAAAGGACGTGTGGCACTCGGGGACTGCCGCGGTAAAGCTATTGCATATCACTTTTTATCAACTTATAATATTTATGAAAACTCAATGAGTACAACGTCATACTGTTAGTAGTATAGCCTAAATGTAGGCAACGCGTACAGATCCAATTTTAATGTAATGTAATGTACAGCTCCAATTTTATGTAATCGGCCTGCTGCTAACATCAACGCCTAAATGTAGGCAATGCTTATATTTATTTTTGTTAAGTTATGTTGCTAACGCC
The DNA here is from genome assembly GCA_964058755.1 of Campiglossa producta. NCBI lineage: Eukaryota > Metazoa > Arthropoda > Insecta > Diptera > Tephritidae > Campiglossa > Campiglossa producta. The sequence goes on along the minus strand of CAXKVI010000004.1, from coordinate 18,288,421 downwards.
GAACCTTTTAACATTGAAAAAAGTCCGCTACGAACTTTTTTAACATTAACATTTTTTCATTTCACTCCCACCGCCAAGGCCTGCGATAAAATCTATGCAATAGCTTAAAAAAAAAAATAAAATCAAATCACCAAAAGCCGATCGTCATTGTTACAAAACATCTTTGTGTTATAAAGTTTATAAATCATCGAATATCGTGATCCAATAAATTATAACAGCCAATACAATACAAATACTATGTCACTGCAGTGAAACGAATGTGATATCCATATCAAAATTTTAATATGATGTCAGATCATTCGACATCACTTCAAAATTCACAAAATTAACACTGTGATATAAAGTAAATTAATCGCATCACTTGATATCACTTCGGTCTAATGCATAAGATGAAATATAGTGAGCCAATAATTTATCACAGCCAATACAACGCATGCAATATGTCACCTCAATAAGTTGTATAATATGATGTCGGATCATTTGACATCACTCTAAAACTCACATCACTATCTCTGGAGTTACTTTAATAGAATATATTTTTAAGTACTCTTTTGATTGATAATTCGTTTACCATTTTTGGCCGTTTGAATTAAGACACGTTATAACATCAATCAAGTTCATATAAAGTTATATGATCAGCTGCGGTCACTTTAAATCACATTATACTGAACAAATCATGTGTTGATCTCAACTCAATTTCATCACATGACCCGATATCACATCACGTGGAATCGTATCACCTGTGCAAATGAAATTTATTACATTGCCTGTCATGTATTAGGTCATAGAAGGTGCCCGTCATATAGAAGATATTTACATCACCTCATGCCATTATGAAATCAGAGAACTTGTCATAATAAATTATCCTTCTACTTGGTGGCATTCCTCTTCTCTCCATAATTCAACTTCACTTTAGCTATATTGAAACAACAACAATTAATATTAATATTGTTTTCTTTCCTCTTTTCATTTATTTTCATTAAGTCTGTTTTTGCAATTTGTAATTTCAGCTGCAATTTGATGTCGATTTACATTCGTATGCAAACATAGAAGTGAACAACCCTATTAAGTTATGCGTACAAAAAAACGGCAAAAAAACAAACGTTCAACCAACGAAACCAGACTAGCTGACAGGTTGAGTGAGTGATGGCTTCCTCAGTTGATCTGTTTGCTTACAACGCTCCACCATCTCCCTCGATGCTAAAATTCATGTGGCACGCAAAAATGTTTGCTTACGCGTTGGTTAATGCTCGGATTACCATTTGCGCACCTGAACTTCCGGAGCTTCATATTGCGAGACAGCATAACATTTTTTCGCTGAACTGTTCTCATTCCACTTTAATTTTTATTAATGGAAAAGTGGATTTGTGGATTTGTGTTAATTTTACTTAGGCTTACATTTACGTAAATGGTGTGCTTTAAAGCACATATCGTCGCTCGCTTGTCAGAGGCATGAATGTGCCAATTTTTTAGGTTTCAGTTAACAGGCTAACGTGATTAACCTCTCGTTTCTCTACGATTCACGAGAATCCTGGGTTTCCAAAATGCAAGGAACTCCCGGAAATTTGCCATGTAATTTTCATGAATGTTTAGTTAAATCTCTTAAAATTGTGCCGGAAAAACGAATGTAGCTACTACACATTCGTGTTTCTGGTGAACAGAAAATGTTTAAAAATTGATTTTCTAAATTTAAAAAAAAGTTCGTTGTGCCAGAAACAAAATTTCAAATTTTGTGAGAGCAATAAACTTAATAAAGTAAAATAAAAAATTGAAAGAACAAAAAAAAAAAAAAAAATAGAATAAAATAAACAAAAAAAGTAAAACATAATAAAAAACAAAAATAAACTAAAATTAAAAAAAAAATAAAAAAATTATATTTAACGAAATAAAATAAAAAACAAAAACAAAATATAAAAAATAAAAAATTAAAAAAAAACATAAAACGAAATAAAAAAATTA
>CAXKVI010000004.1:18282481-18286262 GCA_964058755.1 Campiglossa producta | reverse complement strand
AATAAAAAATAAACATAAAATAAAATAATTTAAAAAAATAAGAAAAAAATAAAACTATGTAAATTTAATTGAAGTTTTGGAATTCTTCATGAAACATAATTAACAACTGGCACTTTTTAAGATTTTTAATTGACGTTCGATATTTTCAAAGCAGTTTCTTCTTAAATACGACGGCGCAAGTTTTTGTCCTAACACTTTTGACAGACATAGTCTGCAGTAATGTTGTTTCCTAAGGTATATAGGAGTTTGTATGGTGAGAAATAATCGTACAACCAACATCAATGAATGTTGGCGTCATGGTGTAAACGTGAATGACACCTTTGCAGTTCAACACTTTCATAGAACTCAAATCACCAACAAAAGGTTTAATAAATAAAAAAGCTTGACTTATGGTATATGTCAACTAAAATGTTCCGCATACGACTATGCATTCTTAATAAGCACTAGTCCGTCATAACTTTAAAGCCAAAAATTGAAGTTTTCTATTTATACTCCGACTCTCTACACCTACTCACTTCAAATTTAACTTCAGTTTCACCTGTATTACTTCACATATTTGCTTTGGTTTAGACTTTGCTTCCGACTATGTATTTCATTTACATTACCGCTAGAAATATTTTTCACTTGCAAATTGTGAAAATATTTTTGTATGCGTTTTTGTTTGTTTGCTTTTCCTACTCCTTTTGCCCTTTTATGTTTTTCCTTTCATCAGTTGTTATAATTGCTGAACATATCCGTTAGCCTCAAGCGATGCATGTGCTGCTGTTGTTATTGTACTTGCTGCAATGTTTTAGTAGCATCGCCTGAAAATGCAAAATATTTATGTAGAATGAAATGCATTAGTTTAACAAATTTTTTGGCGGGCAATGTCCGGTGCGGCTCAGTGTTTAGTGTGTCTTATATTCTGTAAAATTTTTGCTAATGATAAATAATGTGTTTTTACATAAATACTGTTCGAGGGCATACATTTTTTTTTTTGTATTTGGAAGAGGTGATGTGCGCATTTAATGTATGAGATCAGATTTTTTGCAAAATAATTGTGTGCTGTACAATACAAAATCCATGGGCGAGAAATGCTTTGATTTTTTTTTGAATTTGGTTCGATTGGAGGTCATGTGATGTCATATCATGCCATATATGGTCACGTGATATACATTTAATCCGTTTCCACGTCACGTTATGTGATGATATCTTTACTATAGTTTATTGTTTGAGGTCGTGTGATTGAGAGTCATGTGATATATGGTCACAATGTGAGGCAGTGTGCTAGAAATGCTTTGATTACTCAAATTTATTATGATTTCATTCGAGTTAAGCTTGATTAGAGATCACGCGATGCAAAGTCATGTGCTATATGGTCACGTGATATACATTTCATCAGATCCCAAATCACTTTATGTTATAGTATTTCATTTAAGGTCGTGTGTTTGAAGGTCATAAGCCATGGTTTCATTGGAGGTCACGCGATAAAAGGTCATGTATTATATTGCCACGTGATATAAATTTAATCACATTCCACGCCACGCTATGCGATGATTGTGATTATGACAAAGGGTTTAATATTTCATATGAGGCCGTGTAATTGAATGTCATGTGATATAATGTCATGTGATATACAGTCTGGCGATATATGATCATGTGTTATGAGATGAGACTATGAGATGAAAACTTGATGCCATTTGACAAAATTTAGCGCACATTTTTGTTTTCACTGATATCACGTCATGCTATGCTAGTGATATATATTTAATTATATCCCTCGTCAGGTTTTCCTTATAATTTCTCCTTTGAGGTCGTGTGATCATTTGAAATACGATCATGTGACAAATAATGGGCGTATGTGGTGGAAACTCAGTGCCATTTGACTTATTCACCAATTTTTGTCATGCGATATAAGGTCTTGTGATGCAACGTCGTACGAAAATATGATCACGCGATATTTTATCATGTGACATGACTTGATTCACCAATTTCAGTTTTCATATGATGTTTAATCATATCGCACGTCACTTTAAGCGATGATATCTTTGTTGTAGTTTCTCCCTGAGGTCATGTGAATTAAGGTCATGTGATATAAGGCATTTGATGGAAAGTAATCTGATATATATACGAATCATCATGATATACTATAAGCATGTGATAAAGGATAAGACTATGCGATGAAAACTGGTGTCATTCGACTTGTTTCATGGATATTCGTTGTAATATTTTTTATTCATCTGATGTCACCTCATGCTTTTTGATGATATCTTTCTTATAACTTCCGTTCAATAGTAAAACAACTTTTTTAAACTCATAAAATTGTTAACTATTATAATCACATATTGTAAGTCAAATTGTTTTCACTAGCTATATTCCTAATCAAAAAATTTAATAGCAAGAAAATTACTACAATTTTAATCAAGCAATTTCTTTCACTCAATTTCCCTTTCACTATCATTACTTCGACTAAAGGCACGCATATTAAATTTTATAACCCAGAAAATATTATTTGTTCAGTAACTCACTTTAATTTATGTATGTAAAATAGAATTATTCTCATAGCAGCCACCACTCACTGTTGTACCAGATTAAATTTCCTCGCCGTAGGGTGAACATTTGACTTTCTTCTTCTATTCTCATTCATACTCTATTTTATTGCTAATGTTGCCATATTTATTGTATCTATCTGTTACTATTATTGCTGCAAATGCTTTTGCTATTATTTCGAATTTTGTTGTTGTTGTTGATTTGTTGTTAAGCTTCTGTTTTTATATGCCTCAGCTTTTACTGATAAATTTCATTTTCATGTCAAAGTAATTTGTCGCAATTGTATATTTGCTACAATTTGGAGTTTCTGTGAACGAAAAATGGGGTGGATGTGGAGCAAAATCAGCTGCCTTGTGGAGTCATTTGTGAGGGTAGAAACATGTGTATGTACATTACCTTGTGTGTACGAGTGCCAGTACTGTGGGAATATATTAAAAACATGAAGTTCATTCGAGCTCTGATATCATGGTGATATCACTCAACCAACTCTGAAACCCACAGTGATCTCACCAAGTTCTTGTCTTCTCATTTTTTTCTCACCTCCAAACTGATATCTAGAGGATACTTGGACGCTAGTATCAGGAAGTAGTAAGCTGCTGAACTAATATGAAAATACGAAGTCTGGTCTTTTCCACCTTAATGACTAACAGAAAAAGTTTAAACTTCTTAGGGGTCCATGACCCCTTAAGATCAAACTTTTATAGGAACTCACTGCAATTTTCTACATAGCTGCTGAAAAACGTACTTATATACATATGCGTATCTAAGTGTATGTGCGCTAAAAAAAACAGAAATCGAACTGAAGCCTAACGAAAGGTTGATCGTTTTACAAGCTGTCTGTGTTAATACCAGCAGATACATAAATAAACATAAAACTCATATTAACAAATGAGCAGCAATTTATATAGACACAAGGGTGTGCAGAGCCATACATGCATATATACTTAGCACACACACACACACACATTTAACCACATGTGTATGTATGTATGTATATTTGTAATTGAACATATTTTCGAACATCCATGTCACATTTGACAATTCACGCGAGATTTGCTGTCATGTCAAAGCAACAGCAGCAGCAGTGAGTTGTGTGGTGTACTATGTTGGCAATCGAACAGCAACAGCAAGCGGGTGATGTAAACATTTGACTTACCACATACCTACACTGATGTTTATTACATCACAACACTTCATTCCTCACATACACTTGCATATTCTTATATTTGATTCATTTGTAATTTCTAAATTC
>CAXKVI010000004.1:18264981-18272481 GCA_964058755.1 Campiglossa producta | reverse complement strand
GGTCTAACCTAAATACTTCCCTAGATATGGTTTATGAAGTATTTCATTTGTATGGGAGGTGCCACGCCCCCTTTTTCATTATCCCCAATTTTTTTGAAGGTGGTAGGGATCGATCTCGTACAACCCCTCACCAAATTTCAGTGGTCTAACCCAAATACTTCCAGAGACACGGGAAATGAAAAAATCAATATGTATGGGAGGTGCCACGCCCCCTTTTTCACTATCCCCAATTTTTTTTGAAGGTGGTAGGGATCGATCTCGTACAACCCTTCACCAAATTTCAGTGGTCTAACCGGAATACTTTTGAATTTTATATATACACTAGTATATACCCGCGGCCTTGTCCGCCCCTGCGAAGTACCCTTTCAACATTTGAAGTAAAAATTCGGTCGTCGAAGTTCACCAAGTTAGTTAGATTGGTCAAATAAAAAACTGTTGGAAGATCAATTATTTGTCTATGTTCCTAGAGTTTTGAAAAAATAGTATGTATTGAAAAACGGGTTTCAAAAATTTTATTTAATATACATATCCTTGAAATCGATTGAAAGTGAGGTTTCTAAAGTTAAATATTGCTTTGGCTTTAAGTATGGATATAAATGTCTCAGAAAGCATTTATCGAATAGTTCATCTTAACTTCAAACTTTGATATTTATATAATACTAGTATATACCCGCGGCCTTGTCCGCCCCTGCGAAGTACCCTTTCAACATTTGAAGTAAAAATTCGGTCGTCGAAGTTCACCAAGTTAGTTAGATTGGTCAAATAAAAAACTGTTGGAAGATCAATTATTTGTCTATGTTCCTAGAGTTTTGAAAAAATAGTATGTATTGAAAAACGGGTTTCAAAAATTTTATTTAATATACATATCCTTGAAATCGATTGAAAGTGAGGTTTCTAAAGTTAAATATTGCTTTGGCTTTAAGTATGGATATAAATGTCTCAGAAAGCATTTATCGAATAGTTCATCTTAACTTCAAACTTTGATATTTATATAATATTATTGAATACTGAAGCATTTGCCAAGGGTATTTAAAATTTTCAAAATTCCCATCAATGGGGAAAGGTAGATTGATTAAATAATTTGATGTTTTTGGGCGATCACGTTTTGACCGATAACTCAGTTATCGATAAATATATCGAAATACATATATCGAAGTCCAAATGAAACCTGGGGCCATCCCTTTTCGTTTGATACCCATATTGTTGGCCAATTTTAAGGCTTTTGAGCCATCTCGTTTTCACCGATAACTCAATTATCGATAAATTTATCGAAATATATTGAAGTCCAAATGAAAACTGGGGCCATCCCATTTCGTTTGATACACATATTGTTGGGAAATTTTAAGGATTTTTCACCGATAACTCAGTTATCAATAAATTTATCGAAATATATTGAATCCAAATGAAAACTGGTGCCATCCCCTTTCGTTTGATACCCATATTGTAGGGCAATTTTAAGGTTTTTGGGCAATCACATGTTCACCGATAACTCAGTTATCGATAAATTTATCGAAATATATCGAAGTCCAAATGAAACCTGGGCCCATGCCCTTTCGTTTGTTACACATATTGTATTGCAATTTTAAAGTTTTTGGGCAATCACATCTTCACCGATAACTCAGTTATCGATAAATTTATCGAAATATATCGAAGTCCCAATGAAACCTGGTGTCATGCCCTTTCGTTTGATACCCATATTGTTGGGCAATTTTAGGGTTTTTGGGCAATCACATTTTCACCGATAACTCAGTTATCGATAAATTTATCGAAATATATCGAAGTCCAAATGAAACTTGGGGCCATGCCCTTTCGTTTGATACCCATATTGTAGGGCAATTTTAAGGTTTTTGGGCAATCACATTTTCACCGATAACTCAGTTATCGATAAATTTATCGAAATATATCGAAGTCCAAATGAGAACTGGGGTCATGCCCTTTCATTTGATACCCATATTGTAGGGCAATTTTAGGGTTTTTGTGCAATCACATTTTCACCGATAACTCAGTTATCGATAAATTTATCGAAATATATCGAAGTCCAAATGAAACCTGGGGCCTTCCCCTGTCGTTTGATACCCATATTGTAGGGTAATTTTAAGGTTTTTTTGGCAATCACATTTTGACCGATAACTCAGTTATCGATAAATTTATCGAAATATATCGAAGTCCCAATGAAACCTGGTGTCATGCCCTTTCGTTTGATACCCATATTGTTGGGCAATTTTAGGGTTTTTGTGCAATCACATTTTCACCGATAACTCAGTTATCGATAAATTTATCGAAATATATCGAAGTCCAAATGAAACCTGGGGCCTTCCCCTTTCGTTTGATACCCATATTGTAGGGTAATTTTAAGGTTTTTTTGGCAATCACATTTTGACCGATAACTCAGTTATCGATAAATTTATCGAAATATATCGATAGCCTATACTTCCTTCCAGACTATTAGCTGTCTGGATGTGAAATTTCAAGAAAATCCGTCTTGCCATTCTCACGTGATTGAGGAACGAAAATCGTGAACATCCAAACATCCAAACATCCAAACATCCAAACATCCAAACATCGCTACATCAGATTTATAATATTATTAAGATTATTGAATACTGAAGCATTTGCCAAGGGTATTTAAAATTTTCAAAATTCCCATCAATGGGGAAAGGTAGATTGATTAAATAATTTGATGTTTTTGGGCGATCACGTTTTGACCGATAACTCAGTTATCGATAAATATATCGAAATACATATATCGAAGTCCAAATGAAACCTGGGGCCATCCCTTTTCGTTTGATACCCATATTGTTGGCCAATTTTAAGGCTTTTGAGCCATCTCGTTTTCACCGATAACTCAATTATCGATAAATTTATCGAAATATATTGAAGTCCAAATGAAAACTGGGGCCATCCCATTTCGTTTGATACACATATTGTTGGGAAATTTTAAGGATTTTTCACCGATAACTCAGTTATCAATAAATTTATCGAAATATATTGAATCCAAATGAAAACTGGTACCATCCCCTTTCGTTTGATACCCATATTGTAGGGCAATTTTAAGGTTTTTTGGCAATCACATGTTCACCGATAACTCAGTTATCGATAAATTTATTGTAGGGCAATTTTAAGGTTTTTGTGCAATCACATTTTCACCGATAACTCAGTTATCGATAAATTTATCGAAATATATCGAAGTCCAAATGAAACCTGGGGCCTTCCCCTTTCATTTGATACCCATATTGTAGGGTAATTTTAAGGTTTTTTTGGCAATCACATTTTGACCGATAACTCAGTTATCGATAAACTTATCGAAATATATCGATAGCCTATACTTCCTTCCAGACTATTAGCTGTCTGGATGTGAAATTTCAAGAAAATCCGTCTTGCCATTCTCACGTGATTGAGGAACGAAAATCGTGAACATCCAAACATCCAAACATCCAAACATCGCTACATTCAGATTTATAATATTATTAAGATTATTGAATACTGAAGCATTTGCCAAGGGTATTTAAAATTTTCAAAATTCCCATCAATGGGGAAAGGTAGATTGATTAAATAATTTGATGTTTTTGGGCGATCACGTTTTGACCGATAACTCAGTTATCGATAAATATATCGAAATACATATATCGAAGTCCAAATGAAACCTGGGGCCATCCCTTTTCGTTTGATACCCATATTGTTGGCCAATTTTAAGGCTTTTGAGCCATCTCGTTTTCACCGATAACTCAATTATCGATAAATTTATCGAAATATATTGAAGTCCAAATGAAAACTGGGGCCATCCCATTTCGTTTGATACACATATTGTTGGGAAATTTTAAGGATTTTTCACCGATAACTCAGTTATCAATAAATTTATCGAAATATATTGAATCCAAATGAAAACTGGTACCATCCCCTTTCGTTTGATACCCATATTGTAGGGCAATTTTAAGGTTTTTTGGCAATCACATGTTCACCGATAACTCAGTTATCGATAAATTTATCGAAATATATCGAAGTCCAAATGAAACCTGGGCCCATGCCCTTTCGTTTGTTACACATATTGTAGGGCAATTTTAAAGTTTTTGGGCAATCACATCTTCACCGATAACTCAGTTATCGATAAATTTATCGAAATATATCGAAGTCCCAATGAAACCTGTTGTCATGCCCTTTCGTTTGATACCCATATTGTTGGGCATTTTTAGGGTTTTTGGGAAATCACATTTTCACCGATAACTCAGTTATCGATAAATTTATCGAAATATATCGAAGTCCAAATGAAACTTGGGGCCATGCCCTTTCGTTTGATACCCATATTGTAGGGCAATTTTAAGGTTTTTGGGCAATCACATTTTCACCGATAACTCAGTTATCGATAAATTTATCGAAATATATCGAAGTCCAAATGAAAACTGGGGTCATGCCCTTTCATTTGATACCCATATTGTGGGGCAATTTTAAGGTTTTTGTGCAATCACATTTTCACCGATAACTCAGTTATCGATAAATTTATCGAAATATATCGAAGTCCAAATGAAACCTGGGGCCTTCCCCTTTCGTTTGATACCCATATTGTAGGGTAATTTTAAGGTTTTTTTGGCAATCACATTTTGACCGATAACTCAGTTATCGATAAACTTATCGAAATATATCGATAGCCTATACTTCCTTCCAGACTATTAGCTGTCTGGATGTGAAATTTCAAGAAAATCCGTCTTGCCATTCTCACGTGATTGAGGAACGAAAATCGTGAACATCCAAACATCCAAACATCCAAACATCCAAACATCCAAACATCGCTACATTCAGATTTATAATATTATTAAGATTAAGATTAAGATTATTGAATACTGAAGCATTTGCCAAGGGTATTTAAAATTTTCAAAATTCCCATCAATGGGGAAAGGTAGATTGATTAAATAATTTGATGTTTTTGGGCGATCACGTTTTGACCGATAACTCAGTTATCGATAAATTTATCGAAATATATCGAAGTCCAAATGAAACCTGGGGCCATCCCTTTTCGTTTGATACCCATATTGTTGGCCAATTTTAAGGCTTTTGAGCCATCTCGTTTTCACCGATAACTCAATTATCGATAAATTTATCGAAATATATTGAAGTCCAAATGAAAACTGGGGCCATCCCATTTCGTTTGATACACATATTGTTGGGAAATTTTAAGGATTTTTCACCGATAACTCAGTTATCAATAAATTTATCGAAATATATTGAATCCAAATGAAAACTGGTGCCATCCCCTTTCGTTTGATACCCATATTGTAGGGCAATTTTAAGGTTTTTGGGCAATCACATGTTCACCGATAACTCAGTTATCGATAAATTTATCGAAATATATCGAAGTCCAAATGAAACCTGGGCCCATGCCCTTTCGTTTGTTACACATATTGTATTGCAATTTTAAAGTTTTTGGGCAATCACATCTTCACCGATAACTCAGTTATCGATAAATTTATCGAAATATATCGAAGTCCCAATGAAACCTGGTGTCATGCCCTTTCGTTTGATACCCATATTGTTGGGCAATTTTAGGGTTTTTGGGCAATCACATTTTCACCGATAACTCAGTTATCGATAAATTTATCGAAATATATCGAAGTCCAAATGAAACTTGGGGCCATGCCCTTTCGTTTGATACCCATATTGTAGGGCAATTTTAAGGTTTTTGGGCAATCACATTTTCACCGATAACTCAGTTATCGATAAATTTATCGAAATATATCGAAGTCCAAATGAAAACTGGGGTCATGCCCTTTCATTTGATACCCATATTGTGGGGCAATTTTAAGGTTTTTGTGCAATCACATTTTCACCGATAACTCAGTTATCGATAAATTTATCGAAATATATCGAAGTCCAAATGAATCCTGGGGCCTTCCCCTTTCGTTTGATACCCATATTGTAGGGTAATTTTAAGGTTTTTTTGGCAATCACATTTTGACCGATAACTCAGTTATCGATAAATTTATCGAAATATATCGATAGCCTATACTTCCTTCCAGACTATTAGCTGTCTGGATGTGAAATTTCAAGAAAATCCGTCTTGCCATTCTCACGTGATTGAGGAACGAAAATCGTGAACATCCAAACATCCAAACATCCAAACATCCAAACATCGCTACATTCAGATTTATAATATTATTAAGATTAAGATTAAGATTAAGATTAAGATTAAGATTATTGAATACTGAAGCATTTGCCAAGGGTATTTAAAATTTTCAAAATTCCCATCAATGGGGAAAGGTAGATTGATTAAATAATTTGATGTTTTTGGGCGATCACGTTTTGACCGATAACTCAGTTATCGATAAATATATCGAAATACATATATCGAAGTCCAAATGAAACCTGGGGCCATCCCTTTTCGTTTGATACCCATATTGTTGGCCAATTTTAAGGCTTTTGAGCCATCTCGTTTTCACCGATAACTCAATTATCGATAAATTTATCGAAATATATTGAAGTCCAAATGAAAACTGGGGCCATCCCATTTCGTTTGATACACATATTGTTGGGAAATTTTAAGGATTTTTCACCGATAACTCAGTTATCAATAAATTTATCGAAATATATTGAATCCAAATGAAAACTGGTGCCATCCCCTTTCGTTTGATACCCATATTGTAGGGCAATTTTAAGGTTTTTGGGCAATCACATGTTCACCGATAACTCAGTTATCGATAAATTTATCGAAATATATCGAAGTCCAAATGAAACCTGGGCCCATGCCCTTTCGTTTGTTACACATATTGTAGGGCAATTTTAAAGTTTTTGGGCAATCACATCTTCACCGATAACTCAGTTATCGATAAATTTATCGAAATATATCGAAGTCCCAATGAAACCTGGTGTCATGCCCTTTCGTTTGATACCCATATTGTTGGGCAATTTTAGGGTTTTTGGGCAATCACATTTTCACCGATAACTCAGTTATCGATAAATTTATCGAAATATATCACATTTTCACCGATAACTCAGTTATCGATAAATTTATCGAAATATATCGAAGTCCAAATGAAACCTGGGGCCTTCCCCTTTCGTTTGATACCCATATTGTAGGGTAATTTTAAGGTTTTTTTGGCAATCACATTTTGACCGATAACTCAGTTATCGATAAATTTATCGAAATATATCGATAGCCTATACTTCCTTCCAGACTATTAGCTGTCTGGATGTGAAATTTCAAGAAAATCCGTCTTGCCATTCTCACGTGATTGAGGAACGAAAATCGTGAACATCCAAACATCCAAACATCCAAACATCCAAACATCCAAACATCGCTACATTCAGATTTATAATATTATTAAGATATATATTAGAGTGGTCGTTAAAAATTAATTTTCTTGAGGCGCCCCCTAAAAAGCTTCCTTTTGATGAAAAACACTAAGAAAATTTTTTATAAATTTTTTACGTCAAGACAACACGTGCCTCAAGACGATTTAAGTTGATTTTTGAGTATAATCATGTTTTTTGAGGATTAAAAATTAATTTTCT
>CAXKVI010000004.1:18242481-18257481 GCA_964058755.1 Campiglossa producta | reverse complement strand
TTGAGCAAATTTGGGGTTGTACAAAGAGGGCATCCTTCTGAGACATGCGAAGTAAAAGGGCAAGAGACTTAACATGCGAACAAAGAATTAATTTATTTAGGCAAGGGAAATTGTTTGAGTAAATGATCCATCACCTCACGGTGAATAAATCCTTCAGAATAAATGGACAACTGCGCTGAGTGGTTCGAAACCGTTAAAGGCATCAAAATGACAGTCCAAATAAAAGAAGAAAAGTATATAATTTGGAAGTGGAATGAGAACAGCTTCTAGTTAGTGTGTGAAGTAGGCGAAAGCAAGGTGGGGAAACAAGATGATAAATGATTAAAGGAATGAAATGCGTAAATGAGCAAATGAGCAAAGCCTAGCGAATTTGAAAAATAGCCGAAATATTTGAGTAGAGCAGCGAAATAGAAAAAAATAAAATTGATATTAAACTTGCGAAGAAGTGTGAGGAAAACAGCTAGTGGAAAAGATATGAACAAAGTGAAAAAAGGTCAGCGCGTAGTGGTGCGTCAAAATGAGTAGCTTAATATGTAACAGCTGAGTGGTGTTACGGATTTGCTCCTAGCAATGCCAAACGACTCATTGACTCATTCATTGGCAGTAATCTAATAAGAAAATTTGCTGACGATTTGTAATTGTAGCTTGAAGACATTTGTTTTGATTTGATATCTGCGGTGCGGCGATAAAGGCAAGATAACAATAATAACAATAGCAATAGAGAGTGATAGCGAGCGAAAGATGTTAGGGAAAGAAAATTGTAGCAGGCGGCGCTTGGAGCGGAAAACTGACTGTTTGTTCGAGGTATAATGATTTTTCATAAGAAAAAATATGTTTTCAGAATTTTCTACCATTTCTTTGTTTTTCTTCTTTGCTGTCATTCTTTTCCTTTTTTCTCAGTTTTTTTGCTCATTAAATTTATTTCCCCACTGATGACTGCATAATTTTAAATTGGGTGCGAAATTTGTTGGCAAGTAAAACAGCATGTCGCTGTCTGTTGTCTGTTGCTTCGTTTGTCTGCTTTTGAGCGTTAGTTCATTTGTTATATGTAATATTTTTTTTCATTTTTTTTTTAAATCACTTGCTTATCTTTTTTCTTCGGGTATGAGATTTGAATAATGATTGCCAAAGGATATGTTAATTTAGCTGCAGAAACTAGAGACAGCCGAAAATGAACGGAAATTTTTTATCAGTAGCTGACTGCAATGTTGCTTTACAAACGAGTTGAGAGCGCGAGAAAAAATCTCGTTGATTTGCCAATGTAAATTTCAAGTCGCCAGACGGAAGTTACAGGCGATACTCAATTTTCTGTTACATAAATATATGTATGTATGTATTTTTAAATCAATCCCAAGCAGACAGTATATATAGGTACAGAATTAAAACAGCTTCGGGGTAGTTTCTATGTCCAACAGAAGTGAAACTTCCTTTGCGCACGGTTTGTTTGATTACACTACTCGGTCTCGAGTTTTCGAGATGTCGGTGAAAATATAAAAATTCTTATTTTTGAATAACACTGCTTCATATAAGTATGTCAAAAAATTGTATCTTCCATTTTTTCGGTTTAAACTGTAGAACTATACATTATACTTATTCTCATAAACATTTTCTGCCTTCATCTCTATAAGTGTCTGCACTAGTTTGGCCACTATCCCAAAAAGCTATACCGTCCATCGCGTTTATTTTATAGCGGTGATGTCCGCTTTTGCCTTATTGAGTACCTCAACTAGGCAGGCATGGTCACCTTCCCTACTAAGGGTTCGGACATTCCATGAGCATGCCCTGATTTCCTTAATCATAGTCCTAGTTCGAGTGCTGAGTCGCTATCATATCAAAGGCTCGGCTGTTGAATCTAATTGGAATTTTGTTTAATGTGGTGGGTCCCAAACCCTACACACAACCCGTTTCTCGGGGAGTTGGATTTAAGTTACACATTTATATAGCGAGCCGATTGATCCAAGACGGACGCCCGCGTACAGCCGCACCTCATGATGACAGACGCTGCTGTTGAAATCCCCTGGCAAGCCCAGTTGTCGCCTTCTCACATCAGTTCACCACCGAACGGATGTTCAGTGGCTATTCAGAGCATACGACACGGACGTAGTAAGCTGCTTGGATCGCACATACAAGAATCGCTCTGGCCATTCCCAGTTTTAATGGCGGTCAGAAACTTTTCCCACTCGCGTGGACTCCTACACACGGTCCCGCTTCGCTGGGAGCGAAATGTTCACTATTTGGCCATTAGACTGTATGCTTGATAAAAATCAAAGATACAGCTATGGTCCTACAGTGAAGAAAAATACTCAGCAAATTACATTGTACAACAAAATTGCAGTTTTTGAAAATTCCACAGGGTTTCTCAATTGTTTCGAAAACTTTTGGCTGCGCTGAATCCGAATATGAAGTCAGATTTTTCCGGTCATCCTAGATTTTCTCTCCAAAGGGTAGTTTTTAAAGAGATGGGCAGTTGTAAAAAATAATCGAATAATTTAACAATTTTTCTGAGCTCAATGAACCTTAACTGAAATTTGCTTTTTATATTTGGCGACATATAGATGTTCCATAGTGCTAGAGTATAGTTGCTCAGAACGCAAACGCAAATGAACAACGGTTGTGATTGAATTGTTTTGCTTTCCCAATCTCTTACGCTTTCGTCTGTTCGTTGTGTTGCAGCATAAGCTTATTCATTTTTTGTCGTACATGTATTAAAGAAAATCCAAAAATTCCTAAAGAGAGCAAAAATAGTCCCCAAAAAAGATGCTGAGAGGTAATGCAGGGCGCTCTTATCTTTTAAATGTGAGAGTTATTAGATAGTTGACATATGTGGGAACACGAGCCAAGGTCAATTGTATATAGCCTCTTTTCTCTTATTTTATAATGATTTTGGTCGATATCTCAAAAATCATTCACTTTCAAAAAAACAACATCCTCTGCATTTGTAATACGAACATTTTAAAACAAAAATTATCAAAATCGGTTAGCTACACGCAGAGAAAATTGAGCCGGTAATGGATAAGAATTGACAGTGATTTTGGTCACATCAACCAAAATATGGGTTGATTCAATCAAAATCACGGTCCATTCTTATCCATTACCAGCTCATTTTTCTCTGTGTATTTTATTAGTTAGAGAGATATGAACAAAAATCCAACTTTATTTAATAAAATACATTTTCCTCTATCAGGCCATTGAATAACCTCGTTTTTGGAGCCAACTATCTTAACTATCCACAAGCAAAGAATAAAAGTATTCACTTCAAAACTATGTGAGGCAACGGGTTGTGCAAGTCTCTATGTATGAATGTGTAAATGGATCGTATTCATTATGCTTTCCGCTTCTCTGCTTTTGCTTCAAACAATGTAATTGCTATGCAAATTTTTTGTAATTATCACATTGCCGCACACAAAAAAAATGATTTTATATAATTGAGTAAATACAAAAGTATTAGGGTGTACCATTGTAAAATATTTTAGTGTGCGTGTGAAATGCTTATTCACAGAAACAATATAAAATTGTTACATGCACATTAGAGCGTATCACGGTGTATGGAGGAAAAAAAAGTTGAAAATGTTCCCCCCCAGTTTGAGTTTGTGGTTTTCAAAAAAAAAAATTTTTAATTTTTTTGTCACCCTGTAAAAACAGCGTAATTGGTTTTTTTCTATAATTTCTATATTTCTCGTTCGATTTTCAAAAGTGATACATTTTTAGAAAGGTATTCACCAAGGCAAGATTTCATCCATAGAAACTTTTAGCCCTTCATGCCAAGTTCAGTTTTTATTATATTTTTACTAAAACCAACACCCTGTATTTGAAAAAAAAAAATTTTTTTTCCGGAAAACTAAGAAAAAAGGGCTAAAAGTTTCTATTGATGAAATTTTGCCTTGGTGAATACCTTTCTAAAAATGTATCACTTTTGAAAATCGAACGAGAAATATAGAAATTATAGAAAAAAACAAATTTCGCTGTTTTTACAGGGTGACCACAAAATTAAATTTTTTTTTTTTTTAAACCTCATAAGGTAAGTGGTCAAACTGGGGGGGAACATTTTCAACTTTTTTTGGTGATACGCTCTAATGCACCTATCGTCACTAGCTTGCCAGAGGCATGAAGGTGCAAATTTTGTAGTTTTGAATTAAAAGGCTCACGTGATTAACCTCTCGCTTCGCTACGATTAACGAAAATCCTGGGTTTCCTAAGTACAAGGAATCCCCGAAAAATTTGCAATGCCATTTTTATGAATGTGTAGTTCAATCTCTGAAAATTGTGCTATACATTCATGTTTCTGGCAAAACATTCCAAATTTTCGTTGTGCCAGTAGCATTAATGTGTTGCACTCGACAACAGACACCATGGCGTATACGTAATAATTTTGCTACACATTCGTGTTTCTGGCATAACGAAAATTTTAGAAAATTTGGAATTTCCAAAATTTAAATTTTGTCACATTCATGCTTCTGGCAAGCGAGCGACGATATAAAGTCTAAAAAAATCGAAATTTCGTTCCACCCTAATAAATATACATAGATAGCTAGGAATGATTAAAAGAACACAAGACTTTTTTTTTTTAAACGCAAATAGACTAGAGCTGTGCTTACTTGCCTTCGAGTGGTGTGTAAGGCTGTAATGGATAGAGGAGTTAAATAAATTGAAGAAAGGAGGCCAAGTAAAAATATTCCGCAAAAAGTGATACAAAATCAACAAAAAAAATGATTCTTATTTAAGTTCATAATTTTTTAGTTCGCAATGCAAAAAGACTGTTTTTTTTTACAAGAAATCTGTACTTTAACATTTTCACGACAGGGGATGCCTTGGCCTTGCAGAAAACTACCCCAAGGTCAATGAGCTCTCGAGATTTTGGTCAATATACAAACGATAAAGGATTAAATAAATTGTTGTTAGGTGGCAAACCTGCCTGAAAATATCTTCGTTGGTATATGGACGAAAATACCTTTCATCTGATACCCATATGGGCATATTTTGATCAATATTTAAACCAAATTGGGACAGGTGGCAACTCTGTAAACCGACAAAAAGTGGCAACACCCAAGTAGAAAGTTGTTAGAATAAAGCACACTATCTATATGGCAAATTTGATCCAAAACCTTTCAAGCATTCAATTGGAATAAATAAAATGGGCTTAGTTGGAAACCCTAGGTGGCAACCTTGCCTAAAAATATCTTATTTGGAATACGATCGAAAATACCTTTAATTTAATACATATATCTTGCTCAGTAGTAAAAAAAAAATGAGAAGGTTAGGCGTTTGAGCTGTTACATTAAAATTGGATCTGTAAGCGTTGCCTACATTTAAGCTATACTACTAACAGTGTGACGTTGTACATAAAATTGGAGCTGTATAGGCTATACTGTTAACAGGTTAAGGCTGTAGTGCTCTAAAGTCATAAATATGCTCATTGAGTTTTCTTAAATATTAAAATTGCATAAGTTGATAAAAAGTGATATGCAATAGCTTTACCGCGTCTGTCCCCGAGTGCCACACGTCCTTGTTTTCTTCATCCGAGTCCATAGAACGTGGCAGACAACCCGTGATGTGACTTAATCGGATAGTTTTTTAGAATATCCAAGCAACCTCTGAAGGAGTAAAAAAAAGAAGCTACAACCTAGAAGGACTCCTATCGATACACAATAAAAGAAGTAGAGAGAAAAACGGTAATAAAAGCTGAGCTAACAAAAACCGAAAAATCCTACTCAAGGTTAAACGATTCATGGAAACCAATCAAAAACCCTGAAAAAAAGACACGCCATACCATACAAAAACCATTAACACTTGCTAACAATAGCTTGTCCATAAAGTTTCATTATGCGGTCAAGGATGAAAAGCCTGCAAGAAAAGATTTTGAGTTTTTACCCAAAAAGTCCCCACACACACACACACACACACTCACACACCCCTAAAGTGCTTGCGATAATGAACGTAAGGACACAAAAAAGTGAAAAAAGTTGGATGGGCATTAGCAAAGTGAGTGGGGACAAGAAATATTGTACAAGTTTTTGGTGCTAACAAGTTTGCGTAACTCGTTGACAACTCGTTTGACGGAGTCTGTGAAAAAAAGATCCCGCAAATTGACAGCAACATGGATGGTTGAGCGATTTATTGGCGTACGCAATGGAAGTAAGTTTTCAGAGAGATTTATAAGGGCACATGGGTACATTTTATAGATTGATGAATACATAGTCCATAAATTTGAAAATATATGGAAATGCATGTCGTTTTGTATAAGAATCAATAGAAAAATCAATGATATCCAAAGTCGAGTTATGAGAAAACAAATTTTTTATCATAATTGCATTCTCTTCTGAGTACAGATAATTAATAAAAAAATCAAGAATATAAATATTTTTTAAATAATAAAATCTTAAAATACTAATTTTAGCTTGAATTCAAAGCAATAAATTAATTCATCTAAATCCCTTATTTGATTAAGACTTTCATATTAAAAAAAAAAAAGTTTCCCAACTAATTCAAATAATTGAGTCTGGCTGTTTGCATTAAATTTGCGCTTTGCAGTCACGTATTTTCCATATATTTTTATTTCATCAACTCCACCCCTTAGTTTCTAAAGCTCATACGTGCAGGCGACAGGTTACTCATACGCAACGTCATCCGACACGTTATTAATCATGTCGATTCTGATAAATATTCTTTTAAAAGCTTATGGCATACATACATATATGCTGCTACACAGTCTTGAGTGTTTTATTACATTTGGCAAAGAGTATGCATATACTTAGGTATATTAACGCCTGCACACGTGCGAAAATATGTTGTCATCATCATACATTGTGTGATAGAGTTTATGTATACTTGAGTTGGCCATGTGTTTGAAATTTAAAAACAACAACTGTCAGAATAGATAACATTTTATTTTATATTATTTTATTTATTTTATTTTATCTTATTTTTTAATATTTTATTTTATTTTATTTTATTTTATTTTATTTTATTTTATTTTATTTTATTTTATTTTATTTTATTTTATTTTATTTTATTTTATTTTATTTTATTTTTTTTTATTTTTTTTTATTTTATTTTATTTTATTTTATTTTATTTTATTTTATTTTATTTTATTTTATTTTATTTTATTTTATTTTATTTTATTTTATTTTATTTTATTTTATTTTATTTTATTTTATTTTATTTTATTTTATTTTATTTTATTTTATTTTATTTTATTTTATTTTATTTTATTTTATTTTATTTTATTTTATTTTATTTTATTTTATTTTATTTTATTTTATTTTATTTTATTTTATTTTATTTTATTTTATTTTATTTTATTTTATTTTATTTTATTTTATTTTATTTTATTTTATTTTATTTTATTTTAGTTTAGTTTATTTTATTTTATTTTATGTTATTTTATTTTATTTTATTTTATTTTATTTTATTTTATTTTATTTTATTTTATTTTATTTTATTTTATTTTATTTTATTTTATTTTATTTTATTTTATTTTGTTTTATTTTATTTTATTTTATTTTATTTTATTTTATTTTATTTTATTTTATTTTATTTTATTTTATTTTATTTTATTTTATTTTATTTTATTTTATTTTATTTTATTTTATTTTATTTTATTTTATTTTATTTTATTTTATTTTATTTTATTTTATTTTATTTTATTTTATTTTATTTTATTTTATTTTATTTTATTTTATTTTATTTTATTTTATTTTATTTTATTTTATTTTATTTTATTTTATTTTATTTTATTTTATTTTATTTTATTTTATTTTATTTTATTTTATTTTATTTTATTTTATTTTATTTTATTTTATTTTATTTTATTTTATTTTATTTTATTTTATTTTATTTTATTTTATTTTATTTTATTTTATTTTATTTTATTTTATTTTATTTTATTTTATTTTATTTTATTTTATTTTATTTTACTTTATTTTGTTATAAGCAACTTCTCAGAAATTTTTCATAATAATTCACACATTTTTTCTCTCACACTTTACCAAATTGTTGTTTTTAGTGATTTTGCTCTTTATAAAATAGTTTGTTGTTGTAGCACTTGCTGCTGCTTTGCATTCTTTACACGCCAACACGTTGTCAACATGTTAGTCAATGCCATTTCACAGCTTCCAACCATGCCGTCCTCTGGCTAGCCACCGACCCTCCAATCCTCGCTGTCCGTGTCTTGGCAGCTTAATTCTATGAGCACTCAAAGGGATTTTCATGGATATTTCTTAAACTGCTTGTTTTTGCTCAGCCAAATATGGCTGGTAAATTTGATGAAGGCTGACAGCTCATATAGCTCATGCTTACCCCGAAAATTGCGTGTGTGTGCGGTTAAGTCTAAAACTGATATAAATCGATTATGAACATTATATGAAAAACTGAGCTGCATAAGAACTTTCTTTCGTTGTTTTCTGTAACAGTTTCTCTTTTCATATATTTTAGATCCTTTCCCTTTTTTGCCTTACTACAGTGTTTCCCACTACCATCGTCAGGTTCATTCTTTACATCCTCCTGCGTACTCATCGAAATTAAACAGTTCTTTGATATGTAAATATTTGTTGCCAAGGCTCTTTCTAATCTCTGCAGTTGCTCCTGGCAGGCGGCAGCAACAATCATGTTTTGATGGCACGTGTTTCTGTGTGTGTGTTGGTTTGAGTGCTTGTGTGTAGGTGTCGTAGTTTCAAGTGGATTTTCATAAATATTTTAATAACATTTTGGCATAAATTTATCATCGACAATACAGCGTCAGCAGAAGTGAAGTGCGTAGACTGTGGTAAAGTGTTGACAATCAAAAAAGGGGGATAAAAAGAAAAATAGGAAAAATAAAATGAGGGAAAAGCTTTTAGTTTAAAAGCTTAATGCCAGCTTTAATTTTCAGCTACAGTGCAAAAAAATTGGCCGCCTAGAACACATTTTTATGATTTCTTTAATTCTCATTTTCATCTTTGCCCCCACTATGGGAACATATCTGAAAAAAATAATTAGATAGAAATAGAAAAGACACCTAAATAGAATAAAATAAAAAAAGAAAAAAAAATAAAAAACAAGTAAACAAATAAAATAAAAAAAAAATAAAATAAAGTTAAATAAAAAAAAATAAAGTGAAAAAAAAAAAATTAAATAAAAAATAAAAGAAAAAAAAAATAAAATAAAAGAAATAAAAAAAAATAAAGTAAAATAAAATAATATAAAATAAAATGAAATAAAGTAAAAAAAAAATAAAAGAAAAAAATAAAAGAAAAAAATAAAAAAAATAAGGAAAAAAATAAAATAAAATAAAATTAAACGAAAAAATAAAATAAAATAAAAAAAAAAATTAACTAAAATAAAATGGAATAAAAAAATAAAAAAAACAAGTTAAAAAATGCTATATACAATACCAACTACTATGATTGCAATTTCGATCTTGTTGAAGGATCTTGTCTTGTATTGTTATGGTTACACACTGCGGTTTAGAAATTCCTAGCAGCAATAGTTACAAAACGGTTTGACAAGATCCTTCAACAAGATCGAAATTGCAATCATCGTAGTTGGTATTGTGTGTAGAATTTTTCAACTTGTTTTCACCAAAAACTCAAAAGAATAATTTGATAAAAATTATACGACTGGTCAATAGTCCACAATTATTTTCTAAGTTCGAAAAATAAAACTAAAACAAAAAAAAAAAATAAAACAAAGAAATAAAATAAAATAAAAAAATGAAACAAAATAAAATAAAATAAAATAAAATAAAAAAATTAAAAAGAATAAAATAAAAGAAAAAAATTAAAAAATGAAATAAAATAAAATAAAATTAAATTAAAAAAAGTTAAATAAATGAAGTGAAGTGAAGTTTAGTGGGAATTCCTTCATCCAAATACTAATATTTTTGCGCTTTAGCTCCTAGAATGCCTATAGTATATTTCAACAAATGTGAATGGTTGTTTAGCTTTTAATTAATTTTAGCTTTTGCAGTTTAATACTGTTGCATAATTTTAGGCTGCAAGCTAAACTATGGATAAAACTTATTAACATATTATTATTTATAATTAAAAACAGAAATGTTCGATGAGTCTTTAGTGAAATATAAAACCCATTTCAGCGAAATACGCCAAAATGTAAAAATTTGAAATGTCGTTGATGGCTCTTTTGCTTTTGTGAAAATGCGAAAGCATGGAACAAAAAAGAAGCGCAGAAAAAATGTCTCACAAAAAAAAAACAGATGATTAGATACTCAAAACACGGCCTTCTAAAAAAATTTCAGAGTTTATCTAAATATTTATGTTACTAACAACGTTAGCGAGTGTTCGAAGCAGTCAGTAGCAGTCAAATGTCAGCCAAACTAAAAACAAAATTGTATGCGCCCGAAAATATGCAAATTATTTGCTGAGTCAAAGTTTGTTATCAGTTTTATCATAAATATTTGCTTTCGACAATTTTTAGAAAACTACAACACTTTGCAATAAAATGTAATAAAACCAGAACAAAAAACATATTAAGCACAAGTAAGGAAATCTATATTCGGCTGGAACGAAATCTATATCTATTTCGAGCAAAAATATTAAATGCATAAATATTTATTATATACCAAGCATATGTATATACCATGCATACATATGTATGTATGCTAGCTTGCAAAAAAAATTACTCTGCACAACATTTCGTTTTGCAGAACTTGCCGCAGTACCAACATATTTTCATATTTTGCTTGTTTTGGCTGTTTTTGTGTCTATGCGCCTAAAAGTATGCAAATTAATATTTAGAAAATTGTGTTATGCACAAGCTGACAGTAAAGTGTTCTAAAATTTTGACTGTCATATGCAGCTGTTGCTATGTTTTGAAGTTTTTTTGTTCGTTTGTTTTACTTACTTTCAAACATTTTTCTAACTTAATTTCATATCTAAATTGTTGACAACAACTGCAGACGCATCAGCTGTGTGTTGTGTGCTCGTTTCATTTAACCTTTTTTGTGTAGCACAATTTTAGGCAATTAAAATAATTAACTTTTTTATTTTCTGCAATATTTTTCATATTTTGCAGAAATTAAATTGCATTTTCATCATCAAAATTAAATTTTACTAAAAGCGTGATAAATAATAAATAGAACACATTGGTGTTAATAAAAAAAGGGAGCTTGCACTGTAAAGCGGAGCTAAGCTTTTACGAGGGCTACGGGTGGCTACTTTTCTTGAGAAACCTTCACCTGTTCAAAATGGTCCTATATCAGAATTTATTTGAAAAGCACAGTATTTTTTTAATAACTTCCTATTCAATAAAAATAGTTCGGAAAATAAGTCGAAATAAAACGCCTAAAATTATGCTAACATGATTCCCACAGTTTACCCAATTATTTTTTCAAAAAATTTACAAAATAATTTTAGGCGCATGGTTTGACATATTTTCGCCATCTCTTTAAATAAATTAGCTCAGGAACTTTTTTTTCTCAATGAAAACTCTATACATTTTTAGCTGAGAGGGTTGTTTTTAAAAATAACAAATTCTAAAATAAGGTAATCTTCCGTCTCAAGAACCTTGCAATTTTTTATATGGAACCGAAGTCAGGTTTCTAAAATTATCTGAGACTTGCTTGATATATATACATCCATTTTAGCTAGCTTGGAAAAATTATGGGTTTTTAAAGAAGTCTAGAACCACAAGAGAGACTAGAACAACCAAAGAGACTAGAACCGACAGATATAGAAGTTTATAACAACAAGAGAGACTAGAACAACCAAAGAGACTAGAACCGACAGATATAGAAGTTTATAACAACAAGAGAGACTAGAACAACCAAAGAGACTAGAACCGACAGATATAGAAGTTTATAACAACAAGAGAGACTAGAACTGGCATATAAAGAAGTCTAGAACAACAAGAGATACCAGAACCGACAGATAAAAAGTCTAGAACAACCAAAGAGACTAGAACCGACAGATATAGACGTTTATAACAACAAGAGAGACTAGAACCGGCATATAAAGAAGTCTAGAACAACAAGAGATACCAGAACCGACAGATAAAAAGTCTAGAACAACCAAAGAGACTAGAACCGACAAGTACATAAGTCTAGACAACCAAAGAGACTAGAACCGACAGATAAAGAAGTCTAGAGCAACCAAAGAGACTAGAACCGACAGATAAAAAAGCCTTGAACAACAAGAAATACCAGAACCGACCTATAAAAAGTCTAGAACAACCAAAGAGACTAGAATCGACATATAAAGCAGTATAGAACAACTAAAGAGACTAGAAACAACAGATAAAGAAGTCTAGAACAACAAGGGATACTAGAACAGAATAATAAAAAGTGTAGAACAACTAAAGAGACTAGAGCAGACAGTTATATAAGTCTAGAACAACAAGAGAAACTAGAGCAAGAGAATAAACCAAAAGCAAGAAAAGAAACTACTTAGAACAAGAAAAAATACTAGAGCAAGAGAACTGGAACAACAGAAAGACTAAAGTAAGAGAACTAACTATAACAACAAGAAAGACTAAAGCAAGATAATAAAATATAACAACAAGAAAGACCAAATCAAGAGGAGAAACTAGAACAATAAGAAAGACTTAAGTAATAGAAGAAACTAGACAACAAGAAAGACTAATGCGAGAGGAGAAACTAGAACAAAAATGGCTAGAGCAAAAGGAGAAAGTAGAAGAACAAGAAAGACTAAGGTAAGAGACGAAACTAGAACAAAAAAGACTAGAGCAAAAAAAGAAACTAGAACAACAAACACTAGAGCAAGAAAAGAAACTAGAACAAGAAAAAAGACTAGAGCAAGAGGAGAAACTATAACAACAAGAAGATTAGAGCAAGGGAAGATCTAGAACAACAAGAAAGACTGGATTAAGAGAAGAAACTATAACAACAAGAAAGAAAAGAACCACAAGATAGCCGAGAACGAAATCAAACACTGAAGATGGCAGATCGCCGAAACCGGTTTGTTACAAAACCAAATTTGACAAGGGATGACGGAAAATCGTTCCAATATACATCTACCACAAGATAGTCTAGAACAACAACACCAACAACAACAACAACAACAAAACAAATAGAAAAACTAGAACAACGGGAGGAACTAAAACAACAGAAGAACTTAGAAAACAGGAGAAAGTAGAACCACACGGTAAGCTAGAACTGGAGAAATAAGCTAGAACAAAGAAGAGGAAAAATATGTAGAACAAGAAGAGATAGAAGATTAAAAAGATTATGAGAACCTGGAACAATAGGAAAAACTAGTAGGCAGATTAAGAAAACAAAGGAAACTGGAACAAGTAAAAACTATAACAACATGACAAGTTACTACAACATGAGAAACTGTATTAAGAGGAGATACTAGAACAACATGAAAAACTAAACAGCAGGATAAACATTAGAATCTAGAAGAATAGTAATGAGAGTCTGGAACAACTTAAACTACATAAACAAACAGTTTAAAAACACCAAGATGATAAAACAGATTAAGAGAAGGCACAAGAAAAACAGCAGAAAGAAACGAAACAGATTGTCAGGAGAATACGAAAAAAACTAAAACTAGGTATTTGAAATATAATAAGAAGCGAAAGACCAGCTAAGTGATTACAAAAACATCAAACAGACTTCGAACAGCAAGAAGAAAAAATTAATATGAAAAACGATTGAAACCAAAAAGAATGATCTCATCCCTAGAGACAAAACTAAGTACAAGAAAAAAAAGAACTATCTGGTAAACCTATTCCCCGCAAATGCTACTAGTAACTGACTACAATTCTTAGAAACATACTTCTAATACCTTTGTTGCACACCCAAAAATTTTCTAGAAAACCTTTTCTACAAAGCACTTAATTGAGATGCTAAATGAAAGCTCTTAACAAAAACGAATTCTTGAGTACAAAATAAATACAAATAAAATGAAGAATGCTGTTAAATTTAAATGGCAAACAAATATGAGATTCAAGTTGAAGGACGAGTCGACAGGCAAGCAAATAGTCAAAAACAGATAGGCAAATAGAAACGAAATAGTTATGTAGGCAGAGGTAGCAAGTCAAAAAAAAGTTGCAAGCAAAATTTTGAGATGAAAAATAAATGTGCCTGAAAGCGGGCAACGAAAGAAACTTGAAAATACGTTTGAGAAGAAGAAGCATGAGAATTAAGTGATATCCTTTGACAAAACATGCATTAGTAAGCTCTAGAGTGCGTAAGCTGGTGAGGAAATTTAAACAATTGTGTCTGTGTGGGAAAACAAATGTGGCAGATAACAATAACAAAAGCTTAAATACAAATGCACACACACACACACACAAAGACACACGTATGTACACGCGTAAACAAATATAACATTGGCAACTGTAATAACAAAAGCAAAGAATGCTGAGACAACACACAAAATGAACAAACAAGCAGCAACAACAACAGAAAACAAATTGAAGTACAAAATACGTGGTACGAGTAATAAAAACAAATGTATGCACGTGTACGATTAAAAGCACAAAAAAAAAACAACAAAAACCAAATGTTAAAATAAAAAATAACGAAACAATTAATTCAACTCAACCGAGGTTATGGTGTTGTAAGAGAAAGGTGAAACGAAGTTATACACATTTGTATCAAAGAGAGCATGTCTGTGTGTATTTTTCACCTGCTGAATAGCTCACTCACGCTCTTAAAAGTTTGTAAAAACCATTGTGTCTCTGCGCCTTTTTAACACCAATCATTGTGTGATTGTGTCAAATATCAGGTGAACTTGTACCAAAAAAACGCTTTCATTGAAATCCTTTTGCCCAAAGTGTGTATATCTCTCTTTGAGTGCTAGTATTTTCTGTTATTGTCTCTTGTTACTTGTGACATTGTATATTTGTGAATGTACCATCAACGAGAACGTTCGGAATTTAAATGACAAATGCCACAATGTAATATAAATTTAAAACATGACGTGGCACACGAAATAAAAATGAACGACAACAACATCAACATTAAATTGAATAAAAAAACAGGGAGAGCTTCCAAAGCTCTACGTTAATAAAATATACATAGTAAAAACGAATAAAATAAC
>CAXKVI010000004.1:18224981-18237481 GCA_964058755.1 Campiglossa producta | reverse complement strand
AATTTCGACACATTCATGCTTCTGGTTAGCGAGCGACAATATATTCTTGTTCTTTGACTAACTTTTCTATTTTTCTTTTTTTTCAGGTAAATAATATGTTACTCTGTCCATAAGTGAGAAAATTGACTGAACATTTTACTCGGAAATTTTAAATTTTTGGGCTTCTGTAAGTAATTTAATGTTTTTTATTAGGTTAAGTGAAATAACCATTTGAAATTGGACTGGTATCTTATGTGATTAATGTATTCAAATTGGTGTTTTGATATCTGTTCACATGGGCTAAATACGCGTATCCCAAATGACTTGATATAGCTGGTCGACTATCTTGATGAAGAGAGCATAACATTTTAGCTGCTTACATAATTCAACCGCCTTAAACTCAACATTTTAATTAAAAAGTCTCTCTACTATGTATTTCAATATCAACTTGCCGCTACAATTTAAGTTGTAATTATAATATTTTCTTATCAAGATATATTAAACCAGCAACGTAGAGTTTTGCATACACGCGCTATTCACATTTTAGCATACACATTTATGTAACTCTTTTGTAAAAACAAATAGAAAATTCTAGCTCAACTGTTAAGGCTAAGCGACTAGGGAAATCTTTTCAGAGCATTATAAAAACACATCACATGCTGAGATACATATGTATGTATGTATGTTTGTAAAAGATAGTACTCAAAGCAAGCTTCTCGCACAACACAACAACAATTGTAAATATTTTCATTTATTTTTAATTAATGTGAAACACCAACTCAATTACATGAACAAGTTTATCTAGATACATACATATGTACCATGCAGTGAAAGTAACTAGTTGAAAACTAGTTTACAACTAATTTGTGCACCATGTCCAACTAGTCAGTCTTGTGGTCTTTCTTCCATATAAGCTACTGATATTTTTTACGTGTAGATGTCCTACGAAAGGTCAATGGCCAGAATTCGACCAGAACATAACAGTCATCTACTAGTTATGATGTACCTGAGTTATACATGTTGTATAACAACAGTGCCGTACTAGTTCAAAAAGCATCGAATCTGGACTAGTATGATTTAAGCGAAAGACACTAGTCCCCATACTAGTTCAAAAGGCATTGAATTAATGAATTTTTTAAAATTTTCTTAGTGACAGAAACACGAATGTGTAGCAAAATTGTTACGTATACGCCATGGTGTCTGTTGTTCAATTTTTAGACATTTTTGTTGTGCCAGAAACATGAAAGTGTAGCACATTCGTTTTTCTGGCATAATTTCCGGAAATTATACTACACATTCATGAAAATGGCATTGCAAATTACCAGGAGTTCCTTGTACTTGGGAAACCCAGGATATTCGTGAATCGTAGGGAAATGAGAGTTTGTTGTTGTTGTTGTTGTTGTTGTTGTTGTTACCAGCAAAAACACTCCCCGAAGGTTTTGGGGAGTGATGCCGAAATTGGCAGTCCCTTGCGGTACTGACCGACTATCGTGGTCGCCATTTGGTATGACCAGTGGAACATTCTAGGTCATGTCATCCTTCCATCCGTGAGAAAGGAGAAGATGGGTAACGAGAGGTGAGAGGCATCATATCCGTAGATCAGCCATCGAGTTAGCACGGCATTACCTATGTGCATATTAGTCGCGACCTTACGACCCGTATGCCGACCTCGGGCATATTCTAAATTCCTAACTCGCCGGGGTTAATAGCGTGAGCTTGTTTCGGTTTCCGTCCTTTAACAATTCCATCTCGAACAGTTTATGAGTAGTTCTAGTTTTAGCTTGTTGATATTCGTTACTTTAGGGTTTATGACCATTTTTCAAATGCCTGGTATGTTAACTTATTCAAACATACTAGCCTTCATAGGCAGTTAGTTTTGTAGTCAAGTATTTACTCATGAAATTACATTTTTCTAAGTAAACACTTGACAGAGCTAAGCATATTTACCTTTATAGTGAAAAGGATGGCGTCAGTTCTTTCAATAAGAAAAATAGGATTTCTCGGAAGAGACCGATTATGGAATAGAATAAAATATTTACAGACAATTACCGAAAGTTGGGAATTCGTGGAAGCCCAAATTATGTTCTGAAAAGGAACAAGTCTAAGGACTTTGATTATTTGAATTCATGAATACGTGTTTCTTGGAACTCACTTAACATACAATAATCAAGCGCAAAAAATATTCAGCTAAATGTGTATGGAACCCCAGGGCCCCTCCCCTGAATACGCGCCTGTACATGGTGATACATCTTTTATTTTTTTTTGACCATTTGGGAAAACAGTGCTCAAAACTTGGACCTCGTAGATCAAGCTAGGAAAAGGAATCGGTATGTGAGTGGCGTAGGGATAGGAATATTAAATCAGAATCTCATGGCAGAAACAAGAAGAATACGAACAATATTGGAATATGAATAGGAATGGATTAGGAATGGAATAGAAATGGAAAAAGAGTAGGACAGGTATAGGAATATGAGAAGGAATGGAATAAGAATCGAAAAACAATAGGAAAAGTATCGAATCTCATCGCAGAAACAAGAAGAATAGGAACAATATTGGATTATGAATCAGAATGGGTAGGAATGGAATAGAAATGGAAAAGGAGTAGGGCAGGAATAGGAATATGAGAAGGAATGGAATAAGAATCGAAAAACAATAGGAAAAGTAGCGAATCTCATCGCAGAAACAAAAAGAATAGGAACAATATTGGAATATTAATCAGAATGGATTAGGAATGGAATACAAATGGAAAAGAAGTAGGATGAAGTATAGGAACAGCAAAAAGGATAGGAATACAATAGGACAAGGAGAGGGTTATAACGTAAGGAATAAAAATTGGTGTAGAGAAATGAAAGAAGTTGCGGGAATGATATGCTACTCACTTCACCAAAATCCATACTTATTATAGATACGTATAATGCCCACATGTTTCTTCTTTTTTTACAAGATCGAGAATTATCTACTCTGATTTATTTCAAGTTTTTTTCTAATAAAATAAGAGTACTCAATCACCCTGTAGGTATACTTTCATACCACGCATCCACGGGTGGGACTTTCAGGTTCAACCGCCCCCTTCGGGATCATCCACGGGCAGGTTTTTTCATAGTCATTTTTCCATACGTATTTATCCTTGCAACCTGACAAGTACAATATAAAAAAATAGAGTAAAAATTACGCCAAAAATATAGTAAAATCTATCCAAAAATATGGTAAAAATCACAAAAAAATTAAGTTAAGCAAAAAAATACAGTAAAAAATACGGGAAAAATACAGTAAAATTATAGTAAAAATTAAACAAAAAATATAGTAAAAATCGCAAAAAAATTATAGCAGAAGTTAAGCAAAAAATACAGTGAAAAATACGCGAAAAATACAGTAAAAATATAGTAAAAATTAAACAAAAAAAGTAAAAATCACACAAAAATTATAGCAGAAGTTAAGCAAAAAATACAGTAAAAGATACGCGAAAAATACAGAAAAAATATAGTAAAAATTAAACAAAAAAGTAAAAATCACACAAAAATTATAGCAGAAGTTAAGCAAAAAAATACAGTAAATAATACACGAAAAATACAGTAAAAATATAGTAAAAATTAAACAAAAAATATAGTAAAAATGACACAAAAAATATAGTAAAAAAGACACAAAAATTATAGCAGAAGTTAGCAAAAACACAGTAAAAATTACTCGAAAAATACAGTAAAAATATAGTAAAAATTATACAAAAAAGTAAAAATCACACAAAAAGTATGGCAGAAGTTAAGCAAAAAAATACAGTAAAAATACGCGAAAAATACAGTAAAAATATAGTAAAAATTAATCAAAAAATATAGTAAAAATTACACAAAAATGATAGCAGAAGTTAAGCAAAAAAAATACAGTGAAAAATACGCGAAAAATACAGCAAAAATATAGTAAGAATTAAAAAAAAGTAAAAATCACACAAAAATTATAGCAGAACTTAAGCAAAAAAATACAGTGAAAATACGCGAAAAATACTGTAAAAATATAGTAAAAATTAAACAAAAAATATAGTAAAAATCACACAAAAATTATAGCAGAAGTTGAGCAAAAAAATACAGTAAAAAATACGCGAAAAATACAGTAAAAATATAGTAAAAATTAAACAAAAAATATAGTAAAAATCACACAAAAATACGCGAAAAATACAGTAAAAATATAGTAAAAATTGAACAAAAAATTTAGTAAAAATCACACAAAAATTATAGCAGAAGTTAAGCAAAAAAATACAGTAAAAAATACGCGAAAAATACAGTAAAAATATATTAAAAATTACGCAAAAAATATACTAGAAACCAAGCAAAAAATGCATTAAAAATATTGTAAAAATTACCCAAAAAAATATAGTAGGTCACGCGAAAAAAATAAAGTAAAAATATAGTAAAAATTAAACTAAAAATATAGTAAAAATCACACAAAAATTATAGCAGAAGTTGAGCAAAAAAATACAGTAAAAAATACGCGAAAAATACAATAAAAATATAGTAAAAATTAAACAAAAAATATAGTAAAAATCACAGAAAAATACGCGAAAAATACAGTAAAAATATAGTAAAAATTTAACAAAAAATATAGTAAAAATCACACAAAAATTATAGCAGAAGTTGAGCAAAAAAATACAGTAAAAAATACGCGAAAAATACAGTAAAAATATAGTAAAAATTACGCAAAAAATATACTAGAAATCAAGCAAAAAATGCATTGAAAATATATTAAAAATTACCCAAAAAATATAGTAGGTCACGCGAAAAAAAATAAAGTAAAAAATAAAGTAAAAATGACGCAAAAAACATAAATTAAAAAGATAAATTGGCATTAAAAATAAAGCAAAAAATACACAAAATTACCCAAAAAAATATAGTAGGTCACGCGAAAAAAATAAATTAAAAGATAAAGTAAAAAATACGCAAAAAATATAGTAAAAATTACCCCCAAAAAAATTAAAAATTACGCAAAAAATATAATAAAAATTCCACAAAAAATACAGTAAAATTTACACAAAAATACAGTAAAAATTATGGAAAAATATAGAAAAAACACAGTAAAAATTACGCAAAAAATAAAGTAAAAACTACCCAAAAATATAGTAAAAGTTACGCCAAAAATGAAGTAAAAATTACACCAAAAATGTGGTAAAAAAATTTACCAAAAATAAAGTAAAAAATTGACCAAAAATACAAGAAAAATTACACAATTAAAAAAGGCTTGCTATAAAGAAAATGTAAAAGAAAAATGATCCCGAAATTAAAAAAAAAAAATTGTATTCCATAAATAGCAAATCAAATGCCCTTAAACCCGCTGGGCCTTTTAAAAAAAATATATATCATTAAATAGATATTAGTCCTTTGTGTGTAGCAAAATTTCAAATTGAAAACAATTCACAAACACACAATGCATTAAACGCTTGTCCACAGCAACAGCAGCAACAACAACAAAAACTGATATAAAAGCAAACATAAGCGCTTTAAATAGCTTGAACGCTGCCACTGACATGATAAACACATAATTTCCTCAAAATCCTTTAACCATCTCGTGCATTAGTGACATGCGGCAGACAGCATCAACGCACACACAGATACTTCTTCAACAGTCGCGTACGAACATATTTTGCTTTTCAATTTTTTATGATTAATTTCTTTCTTCTTTCTCAGAATTGCTTTATATTTTTCTTTTTCGTAATCTTGTTGGTTTATTGCTTGCGTCTGGTTTTTGTTGTTGTTGTTGTTCAGCATGATGTTTACATAAGTAGCTGTATGTCTTTTGTCTATGTTGTACACAGTGTTTATGGCATTTTAGAACAACAGGGCTCGTAAAGTTTAAACTTATAAAAATGCATTACCTCGAATTTTTGGAGTTGTTAGAAGTTTAAAGAAGCTCGTTAAAATGACTTTAACTATTTGCCCTCAGATCACCTAGTCAGTTGAATTCTCAAGAGAAAATACGGTGTCAGCCCAGAGTTTTCTTAGCTGATCTGAACCCCCTACCCAGAAGTTGACTGCAGGTGGCGAAGGGGACTTTAGGTGACCTGGTGTCAGTTACTACGGCAGCCAGTATCCCCTCTACCGCATCATTAGTGGCGGCAACCTCCGCATGGTTGACGCAACAATAGTCGATTAGTCTAAATTTCTAGCTAACTCCGAGTTCCTGGCAGAAAACATGTAATCCTTTTTCGTAAAAGAGGATGTGTCGTGTGCACCCAACAACCACCATCTCGTGCAACCAGAGCACTACACTACAACGAACACCGATCTAAAAATTTTCTAGCTTTGTCCTCTATTTTAAGCTTCCATGACAGCTTTCTATCTAGAATATTTCCTAGGGACTTAGCCCTGTCAGAAAGTATCAGCAGTATTCCCCCTACTATCTCTCTTTTACTCGAGTTGACAGCTACCAAATAGAGGAGATTGTGCCGAAAGCGATACCGTTAGAATGAATTTGCCTTGTCAAAATACCGAGTTGCCCTTGGAAAACTTTCTTTACGGTTCTCCTGACGTAAGCCACTGCCTGGCAGCCCCTACATTCAAAGACCTGGAGCAAGTCGGTAATGAGGGGTGTAAAAGTAGGTCGCCTCCCAGTTGGTGCACCCTGGGTAACGCTAAATGACCTACATAGCCTGCACGGCTAGTTTAGTTTCTTGTATTGCCGGATCTACGAGAACGGTACCAGTACTTGTGCTGTACCCATCGTGCCGAAACGACCCGGGCCGTTTTCTTATATCGACCCGGCCAAGAGCAATACACTCGAGGTGACCCTGTCTGACATTTAGGCAGGGCTACACCTCGTTACAACAACAACAAGTCGGTAATGACTATGGCCTAGAGAAGGGAAGAAAACCCCAGCACCTCCTCACTCAGCCTTGACAATTCTACCGAAAAGTAGTCTGTTGATAAATTCCACCAAACCTTTTCCGAAGATCACTGACAAGACCTTCCCATCAAACACAGTCTCTAAATTTAGAGAAATGCCCCTCTTTATGTAAGATAACTAAGGTAATTCTTTAACTATTCTCTATTCGAAGGCAACAGTAGAAATCTATACTAGAACTCGATTTGAGTTAGAGAACGCTGTGATTCTCGAGAGACTCGAGTCGTTTTCTTACGTTAGAGATTGGAGAATGGGGCTAGTTCTAGAATGTACCTCGAATCGGAATCTAGCTTCATGGTTTGTTGGGTTCCTGAAAGCTCCTTCGATGTCGAGAAATGCCCCAAGCACGAATTCTTTTTGCCCTATATAAGTTTTACGACCGAATGGAGAGCCGTTGCGAAGTCGAAAAATGCCTTGCTACGTACGTATGTGGAGGGCAATTAGACTTTCCAACGTTTTTAGAAGAACCGAAGAGTTACATGAGACTATTCCCCCGACTTCGGAAAATTAAATTTATCTATTCCAGGGCCCGGCAGAAATGAAAGTGAGGGTAAAAGTAGATTATTAATCTCGACCAGGGCCCGGAAGAGATGAAAGTGAGGGTCCCTCGACAACTAGCACACCGAGGTAACAGGATATGTTGTTGAGTCGTTGTTTTGCAAGTGAGCGATTGAACTTAAAAACGATATCCATTGATTGGTCAGTGCAATCAAAGCGCTCTCACAAGCGCAGCAACAATTTCATTGTTTGAGAAGCCAAGCAAAGAGAGTAACAATCTGCGTGAATTCGCTTCTCACATTTTCGGACAATTGTCTTACTAGCTATCTGGGCCTGGTTTCATACAGACTATTTCGAATGAATAAATGGGCTTAAAAATAAAGAATCAAGACGTATTCAGCTAGGCCTCTTATCATTCCCCTCCCATCCTTTATAGAAAAGGTTTCTATACGGTACGCCAGACCCATTTAATTTCGTCGAATTATCTACAGTGAAATGAGCAAACTAACTTTCATCTATCAAGGGTTGGCACTGAGAAATAGCTAAATTTGTTTTCTTTTATATAAATCTCCTTCCATTTCCTAGACCCATAATTTATTTTACAGATTTTAGTTAAGCCCATCAACATTTTACCTTCCACCACCTAGCCGCCAACACACCCCAGCCATCCTACGCTGCTATATATATATATCAGTTTGTATGCAAGCCTGCTTCGCCTTAACACCAGCAATGTCACAATACAATGAAACTTTGATAAATTAAACAGATTTATTACAATTTCGCCGCATAGCGACTGCTACTCTTGTTCTTGTATTTGTATTGTTGCCATCAGCATCGCCCACATTCGTTTTCCCAGCGGTGTGGCATTCTACTTTTAGCTCTCAAATCCGCTTAGTTATCTATGTACGTATGTATGTATATATTCTTATTCCTTGGTGTCACATCAGTCGCCTGTCTTTTAATGTTGGTCGTCCGGCACCCGCTAGCTTTTCCTGTGCTTTAGTTGAAGCTTTGGAGTTTCTACTTTTTTCTTCTCGTTTTCATGCTACTTTCTACTCATTCATTCGCTAGCCGCTTAGTTGAGGCTGACGTCGTCACCAACCAATGTTAGTAATGTTGTGGTCGCTGCTGCAGTAGTCGCTTCTGTCGACATTCAATCTTTGCTACTGCGCTTTCTTTCTATCGAACAATTCATTGCCTCACTCACTGATGGGCAACACCTCTTATATATTGTTGTTGTTGTTGTGGTTATCATTGTAATAGTTTTCCTTGTAACTTTTGTTGTTTCCACTTACATCTATGTATGTATTTTTCCTCATGGCCAACTGCTCTTATTGTGGTGGCTTTGGTATGTTCTGCTGCCGCCTTAAATTATTCCGCTTGACAATCGCACTCCATTTTCGGCTTTGACAAACCAACTTGCTTTCACCTCGTCTCTGCTTGAATGTTGCCCTTTTGTGACAGCACATCTTCACTGTTAGAGCCCAACATTGGCTTTTGCTTGTTTATGCCGCCTCAAATTTGTTATCCTCCATTACATTTCTAGCTTTTGTATATTTACTTTTTGTTCACATTAATGCTACTTAAATTTGTTATTGTTGTTGGTTTCTTTTTGTATGCTTTTATTCTTGATTTTTGTGTGTTGTTCATTTTTAGTATTAATTTCATTTACGTATGTTGTTACTTATGTATAACTTTTTGATTTATATGTGTAGATGGTATGCAGTTCCAAACATTTAAAAAAAAACCGGACCGTAACCATAACCGTAACCGTAACCATAACCGCAACCATAACCGTAGCCAAAACCATAACCATAACCGTAGCCAAAACCATAACCATAACCGTAACCATAACCGTAACCATAACCGTAACCATAACCGTAACCATAACCGTAACCATAACCGTAACCTTAACCGTAACCATAACCGTAACCATAACCGTAACCATAACCGTAACCATAACCGTAACCATAACCGTAACCAGAACCGTCACCATAACCGTAACCATAACCGTAACCATAACCGTAACCATAACCGTAACCATAACCGTAACCATAACCGTAACCATAACCGTAACCATAACCGTAACCATAACCGTAACCATAACCGTAACCATAACCGTAACCGTAACCGTAACCGTAACCATAACCGTAACCATAACCGTAACCATAACCGTAACCATAACCGTAACCATATCCGTAACCATAACCTAAATCATAATCATAACCAAAATTTAATCAAAATCCTAACAATAATCCCTACCATAACCGTAACCACAACCGTAATCATAACCGTAACTATAACCGTAACCATAACCTTAACCGTAACCGTAACCGTAACCGTAACCGTAACCATAACCGTAACTATAACCGTAACCATAACCTAAATCATAATCGTAACCAAAATTTAATCAAAATCCTAACAATAATCCCTACCGCATTCACAACCCTAACAATAACCCTTTATTTTTTATATTTATAACCCTTTCAATAAACTTAACCATACCCATAACCGTAACAATATCCGTAACCATACCCATAACCGTAACAATAACCGTAACCAGCGCCATAACGTACTAATAACCATAACTATAACCATATCGTAACAATAACCGTGACCATAACCATATCGTAACAATAACCGTGACCATAACCATAACGTCACAATAACTATAACATTAACCGTAACCATAAACATAACTGCAACTATATCCGTTACCGTTACCCTAATCGTACCCTAAGCGGTAACCACATCATCTAATGTCCGTGAATAAAAACATATTTGCCATAACTACGACCGTAACGGTAACCTGAACCTGAAGCTTAACCGTTACCACAACCCAAAATAGTATCATTAACTGTAACCATATTCATCAAGTCTCGTCTGTCATGTTACTGTGACAGCACTTCAACCCAGAAAAAGGTTTCTCATAAGTCAGGATGATAAAAAACCCTGTTAAAATACCGCTCACCTCAAAGAACATCTGAAAAGATTGAGCGTTACGTCCGGCGTGCTCCTTTCGGGTTTTGACTTAATATTTAAGAGAATAAATCCCTCTTTATCAGACCTAGGAACCTAGTGGGACAATTGTCCGAAAATCTGAGAACCTAGTTCACACAGATTAATACTTTATTTGCCTGGCCTCCCGAACAATGAAATTGTTGCTGCGCTTGTGCGAGCGCTATGATCGCACTGACCAATCAATGGATGTCGTTGGTTTTGCTCACTTGCAAGCAACGACTCAACAATGTAAGTTGCCGCTTTGGTACTTGCTAGTAAAAGACGGAGCAAAAGAGAACATAATTTGATTCGTGCAATGATCGCTCTTTCACTAACACAACCTCACTTCCACACCTGCCGGGCCCTGCCCTTCATACAACTTTTCTTCCTCTCTATTTTTGCCCCATATTAGCCATAGTGCTACCAAAAAGAGATGAAGCTTGAACCGGCACGCCCAGAACCTTCAGGTAGTGTTCTGTCTTTTGTCCAGGGATCAAACAACCAAAGCTTAAAGAGGACCTTAAAATGGTTGGGTCTTAAATAGACCGCTCAGTGGGTACTTGGTTTATCGGTTTTACGCGTCACTAGTAGGTCGGAAGACAATCTCCTCTTGATTTGTCGCACAACTACAATTACTTGTCACTTTGATGTCTTCTATATATTAAGGACATCATCGTTGACTTATTATATTTCCTAGATTTCATTTTATAACACATTAGCTCCTATCTATTGATGTCAGATTACTTATAATAAGTTGTAATATAATAAATATCTACTTTCTTACCCCACCCAGAATTACAACTAGTTCTATGCAGATAACATTTTTCCATTCTAGTATGTAGTTGCGTTGGTGTGTTATCAACCTGCTGGGCAGCTGATCACACAGCCCGGCTACTCGGTAGGGAAAAGTTTTCACATCTATATAGTGAGCCTTTAGCTCCAACACAGTCGACCACTCTCAGTCGTCTTTTCACATAACGCTGCAAAATTTCACAAAGTGCTTCCCTAAGCTCACTATAGCGGAGTGAGCCAAGGAAACAACCTCGATCTTCCCCGCTAACCTAGATATTACGTGAGCTCACTATAGCATTTTTCACTAGCACATAGAGCAAGCCCCGGCAGCTAGTGGAACAATTGTGGCCCTTGCGGGTTAGGAGTTTAGAATATGCCCAAGGTAGGAATACCGGTAGTAAGAGGCGACTAATATGCACATAGGTAATGACGTGCCAATTCGATGGTTGATTTACGGATATGATGCCTCTCACCTCTCATTACACACCTTCTTCTTCCTTACGGATGGAGGGATGATATGACCTAGAAGTTTCCAATGGTCATACCAAATCACTCCCGAGAGAGTCGAGCAGTACAGTAAATTAAGTAGCGGAGCGTACCGGATTCACATACGGCCAAGGACTATCAATTTCGACATCACTCCCCAAAATCTTCGGCAAATATTTTTGTCTTAACAACAACAGCAACACTAACAACAACAACAACAGTGGGATAATTGTCCGAAAATCTGAGAAACAAATTTACACAGATAATTACGCTCTTTGATTGGCCTCTCGAAAAATGGAATTGTCTCTGCTTTTGTGAGAGAGCTTTGATCGCACGCGATAACCACTCATTTACTAACGTACGCTCACTTTCATTTCTGCCTGGCCCTGACGTAGAGTCTGGATTGAGAGTTGCCGCTTCTTTAGCAAAGCAGCTGCATCCTATGCTTACACATCGCAATTACAATTCACTCTTTACTTCGAGTAGTATCTTCCATCCTTTATGTGCTGTTCATGCTGAGCCTGCATTTTGCATTTTAGCATTCACTAGATTACTCATAAAATGTGAAAGCCTTTCTTCAAATACAATTAAAAGCTCAAGTAAATTAACAATTCCAGTTTATTTTCACAAACATTTTTTTATTATAGTTATTATGCACAGCCGTTGGTTGTCTAGCTGCCACACGATACTACTCAATTCATGGTCATGTTGTACAACTTAAATGAATATTTTCTAGAAGCAAAAAAAAAAAATAAATAAAAATACTTCGACTGAGCTTCATAGCAAAACTACTTACAACAATGCAATTTGTGCAACAACCAGCGAAGCAAGAATAACAGCCATAGAACATGAGATACACATTT
>CAXKVI010000004.1:18192481-18217481 GCA_964058755.1 Campiglossa producta | reverse complement strand
AAAGAATCCAAATCTATCGTTTTTAGAAGTTTTGTCTGTCTGTCTGTATGTTTGTTGTGGTATCACTTGAAAACTGCTGAAAGAAATTAAATGAACTTTCATCATTGTATTGCTAGACTTTCAACTTAAAATTTAAGATAACCCTCACTTCAATAACAGCGCTGGTTTTGGAGTTATCGACCAAAATGTGGACAAGGGATGACCAAAAATGTTCTAGTACAAAATGGGTATCAATGAAAGAAATGTAAAAAATTTAAATATCTCACTTGGTTTCGGAGATAACTCCTAAAATGTAAGACGAAAAATACAGAAGCGTGGAAAGTTCCCTAGGTCTACCTTAGAACGGGATAACATCTGTCTTGCTTGGTAGTTCATACTGGAGTTACAAATATGCTGGGACATTCGCGATAGAATGTCGAAGGAAGTATTATCTTCCGAAGGCTATTTTCGACAAGCTGAAATCATACTCAATAGGCGACGAATAATTGAAAGCAAAACAAAAACTTTTAAACCCACTTACCAATCCAAAGCACTTAACGATTTTCAAAATCTCGTTTCATGAATATGTTCCAAAAAATAATCATATTCAGTCTTTTTTCAATTTCGCTGTTCATAAAATAGCGAATCCTTCAGGAATTTCCAAGCAGATTTTCTATACAAACTCCATCTATGTGTATTTGTGTATGTGTGTAGGTGGGTTTATCAAATCGCATCAGCGAGAAAAATATGCAAGGACACTCAACACAGTACAGTGAAACCATAAAAGCATCGAGCACGAAAAAAGGACACACACACAAACCAACAAAAAAAAAGCATCACGTTGAGGTTAAAGCGCTTAAAAACGCAACCGACCCATAACGCGCGCCTGTATGCGCCTCAGTGACCATAACGAAACAAAACGTAACAAAATGATAAGGTGAATCGTTTGCACGACATTGAAATAGAGAAGGTTAAATACACCAGAGAGAGATATGCATACATAAATATTTGCATACGAGAATGCAAGCAAAAATGTGACAAAGCAAAGTGAAATAGATACAAAAGCCCTTCGGATTTGATTGCATTGGCGTAGTGCAAACAAATCTCGGGGTCGCTAAAGTTGTGTTTACGTTGTTAATACCTTTATAAACCAATGCTTTAGATGCTATTTGCTTTGCACTGACTTAGTTTGTATATTGCTGATGGCTTGGGTGTGGTGCTGCATTTGGCGGTATTCTGTAGATTTAGAGATACGAGAAGTTTGCGGTAAATGTTGGAATGGATTTTAAATAACTTTTGCGTGTTATCATACTCGAACGATTACACTTTTGGTAACTTAATTATTTAGCTTAGAGTTAAGAGATGAGTAGGTAAGGTGAATATTTTAAATTTTATGGTTGTGATTTTTCTTGACACATTTGCAAGTATTTCTAGGTTCATTTTTGGCTCCATTGTTGAGCACATGCCAATAACCTTTCTACAGGCTTGGCTGAAGTACACCATTGCGTATGAGTAACATTCTTAAACAAAATAAAGTTTCAAAAATTTAAAAATCAGAAAATAAAATAAAATAAAATAAATAAAATAAAATAAAATAAAATAAAATAAAATAAAATAAAATAAAATAAAATAAAATAAAATAAAATAAAATAAAATAAAATAAAATAAAATAAAATAAAATAAAATAAAATAAAATAAAATAAAATAAAATAAAATAAAATAAAATAAAATAAAATAAAATAAAATAAAATAAAATAAAATAAAATAAAATGAAATGAAATAAAATGAAATAAAATAAAATAAAAATAAAATAAAATAAAATAAAATAAAATAAAATAAAATAAAATAAAATAAAATAAAATAAAATAAAATAAAATAAAATAAAATAAAATAAAATAAAATAAAATAAAATAAAATAAAATAAAATAAAATAAAATAAAATAAAATAAAATAAAATAAACAAAAATAAAATAAAATAAAATAAAATAAAATAAAATAAAAGAAAATAAAATAAAAGAAAATAAAATAAAAGAAAATAAAATAAAATAAAATAAAATAAAATAAAATAAAATAAAATAAAATAAAATAAAATAAAATAAAATAAAATAAAATAAAATAAAATAAAATAAAATAAAATAAAATAAAATAAAATAAAATAAAATAAAATAAAATAAAATAAAATAAAATAAAATAAAATAAAATAAAATAAAATAAAATAAAATAAAATAAAATAAAATAAAATAAAATAAAATAAAATAAAATAAAATAAAATAAAATAAAATAAAATAAAATAAAATAAAATAAAATAAAATAAAATAAAATAAAATAAAATAAAATAAAATAAAATAAAATAAAATAAAATAAAATAAAATAAAATAAAATAAAATAAAATAAAATAAAATAAAATAAAATAAAATAAAATAAAATAAAATAAAATAAAATAAAGTAAAATAAAATAAAATAAAATAAAATAAAATAAAATAAAATAAAATAAAATAAAATAAAATAAAACAAAATAAAAAAAAAATAAAAAAATAAAAAATAAAAAAATAAAATAAAATAAAATAAAATAAAATAAAATAAAATAAAATAAAATAAAATAAAATAAAATAAAATAAAATAAAATAAAAATAAAATAAAATAAAATAAATTAAGCCAAAATAAGAAAGAAAAAAAAAAAATAAAACCTAGGCAGGCAAGAATACTTCTTCTCGCTCATACCGAACTACAGCAACGAAAATATTTTACTGCATCTTACGATGCATCCGTAGACGGGTGAAGAAATTTAGGGAATGACTACAATTTTTCTGAGACTTAAATTCAATACACAAAACTTCACTGTCAATGAGTCGTTTCTACTTCATTGCGCGCAAAAATAGATTTGAAAAGTAACAAATCAATGAAATAAAGTCATAATATGTCATTCTACTCCCTCTTCCAATAAGTTGTTATTGTCCTTTTTTATTTAAATTACAAAAGCTTATTGTCCTTTACAATTTCGATTTAATTCAAATATTTTTTTGTGTTTGCGTGCCTTTACATTTTCAATTTCATCCTATACAAAAATAAAATTGAATACGAAAAATCACGGAACAGCTGTAAATTTTGGAGGACTCGTACAAGCGACTTTGTATGATTTGAAAAGTGCTCAAGAGAAAAATGGAGTTGGCTGCTATCAACGGTTAAAATGCTAAATCACAGTACAAGCACTCACACACATAACTCAGGCTTAGTCCGACTCAATGCATTAACTTAAAAGTGAGAAGTG
Source organism: Campiglossa producta (assembly GCA_964058755.1). Lineage (NCBI taxonomy): Eukaryota > Metazoa > Arthropoda > Insecta > Diptera > Tephritidae > Campiglossa > Campiglossa producta. Next base: position 18,214,234 of record CAXKVI010000004.1, on the reverse strand, counting down.
GGTCCAAATTTACTATGGAAAGAGAGGAGTGCTGACGGACTGCTCAATTGTGAAATGTTGAAGGTATGCGTTGCTGTTGGAGCTGTTGGTAATGGCTTTTGGTTACGCGACATGCGGTTTTGTTACCAAAGCAACATACACAAAAGATGGCGTACGCGAATTACAAATTCAGCACAATGTCCTTTTGTTCATTTGCAAAATCCGCAAAATAAATTAAGGACAATGATGAAGTCCATCAGTGGTGGGGAATGAATGAAAAAAAGATTTAAGTTGAAGTTAGAGAAGAATGAAGTTTCGTGAGCTTCTACATTCTACTTAAGTGTTTAAAATGCTGTCGAATAATGAAAGCAGAGGCGTAGATAATTTTTCAGCAAGGTTGTGGGGCTGAAATGGGCGTTTGGAAGGAATTTTAAAGTGAAAAACCTTTGGATGTGTTGGTCATTTGGATTAAAAATAAAAAAATTATAACAACAAAAGGAAATAAAATAAAATAAAATAAAATAAAATAAAATAAAATAAAATAAAATAAAATAAAATAAAATAAAATAAAATAAAATAAAATAAAATAAAATAAAATAAAATAAAATAAAATAAAATAAAATAAAATAAAATAAAATAAAATAAAATAAAATAAAATAAAATAAAATAAAATAAAATAAAATAAAATAAAATAAAATAAAATAAAATAAAATAAAATAAAATAAAATAAAATAAAATAAAATAAAATAAAATAAAATAAAATAAAATAAAATAAAATAAAATAAAATAAAGTAAAATAAAATAAAATAAAATAAAATAAAATAAAATAAAATAAAATAAAATAAAATAAAATAAAATAAAATAAAATAAAATAAAATAAAATAAAATAAAATAAAATAAAATAAAATAAAATAAAATAAAATAAAATAAAATAGGTAAACTCTTTATTACTCAAAGAGGCTTGGCCATTTTGTTTTAAATTATTATTTTTGGGTGATTTGATTTTTTCGGAAATAAAAAAGAAATTTTTTTAAATAAGATATTTATGAAGAGCGTTGCCACCTGTAAAAAAGTCCGTTTTTGCTTTTAATGGAAAGGTCATCGTTCCCCTACGCCTACGCCAGTGCATGAAAAAATACCAAACTTTTAATCAAAATAAATTATCAAAAATCATAGCAGACGCTGTGAATAAAAGCAAAGCTGTAAAATCCCCACATTTTCCTTTTATATTCTCCCTCTTTTATTTGTTATTTCACTAGACCAACGAAATGCAAGCACTCACTTTTCAACAAAGTGAAAAATCATGATGAGCTTGCTGTGGCTGCTCGCTCAACGATAAATAGCATTCATACAATTGCAACTGCCAACAATAAAAAAAGAAGCCGAAGAGCAGCAAAAAGGCATAGCCACATAAAGCATGAGTAATAATATGACAAAATGAGTTGGACATTTGGGAGCTAACAACAGTTTTTGCACTTTACTACAGCATGCTGCCTTACTTTGCTTGCGCTCGTTTAGTAATAATCAAAATGACAAACGAAAAAAAATCGGACAATGCGCATAAAAGTATGCAACGAAATTTTTTAGGTTTCTTTCTTTTTATAGCTATTTTTCTTTGGCAGCTGAACAATGATTGTTAGCTGACAAAATAGGTTAGGTTTTAATAATCAGAAATTGCACAGTAGAAATTGTGATGCAAAAAAAAAAAGTGATGGTAATAAAAGGATGCAATTTTAAATTGTGTTGCCATCAGATTTTTTTCTTTTATGGATCTAAACTTTAATTTTAATAGTTTTTGCACAATTTTTAATAGCGAAATTGCGCGCAAAGTGAAAAAGCATTTATGAAATTTTAGAATTTCATTTCGTCCACTTGCAAAGCATTTTTGTATGAACGAGTAAATTAAAAAAATGTCGCCGAAAAGTATGCAATAGAAGAGATTTGAGCAGAGATTAAAAAAGAGAGGGGAAAACCTAACTGATATTTGAGCTTTAAAGCTACAAATTATTACAGCAAATTGCATATGTGACAAACTTATTAAGGGTTTTCATTAGTAGAAAACCCAAAATTCGTTCGCCGAAAAATATGCAATTAAATGCGGCCCAAACTTTTTTAAAGAAAATATTCTTCAATGTAACGAAGTGTCTAAAGACCTATTTCTTATGAAAAGTAGAGTTCGGTGGAGGCTTTTTATATGCAAAAAAAAACGCCTGAAATTATAAACAGATAAAATGCAAAAAAAATAAAAAAAATTTAAATAGAATAAATTAAAATAAAATAAAATGAAATTAAATTTTATCAATTAGAAAAAATTATATTAAATTAAACATGAAAAATAAAAATAATCATAAAAAATTAAAAAAAAAGTTAAATCAAATAAAATATAGTAAAATAAAATAAAATAAAGTAAAATAAAATAAAATAAAATAAAATAAAATAAAATAAAATAAAATAAAATAAAATAAAATAAAATAAAATAAAATAAAATAAAATAAAATAAAATAAAATAAAATAAAATAAAATAAAATAAAATAAAATAAAATAAAATAAAATAAAATAAAATAAAATAAAATAAAATAAAATAAAATAAAATAAAATAAGATAAAATAAAATAAAATAAAATAAAATAAAATAAAATAAAATAAAATAAAATAAAATAAAATAAAATAAAATAAAATAAAATAAAATAAAATAAAATAAAATAAAATAAAATAAAATAAAATAAAATAAAATAAAATAAAATAAAATAAAATAAAATAAAATAAAATAAAATAAAATAAAATAAAATAAAATAAAATAAAATAAAATAAAATAAAATAAAATAAAATAAAATAAAATAAAATAAAATAAAATAAAATAAAATAAAATGAAATAAAATAAAATAAAATAAAATAAAATAAAATAAAATAAAATAAAATTAAATAAAAAAATAAAATAAAATAAAATAAAATAAAATAAAATAAAATAAAATAAAATAAAATAAAATAAAATAAAATAAAATAAAATAAAATAAAATAAAATAAAATAAAATAAAATAAAATAAAATAAAATAAAATAAAATAAAATAAAATAAAATAAAATAAAATAAAATAAAATAAAATAAAATAAAATAAAATAAAATAAAATAAAATAAAATAAAATAAAACAAAATAAAATAAAATAAAATAAAATAAAATAAAATAAAATAAAATAAAATAAAATAAAATAAAATAAAATAAAATAAAATAAAATAAAATAAAATAAAATAAAATAAAATAAAATAAAATAAAATAAAATAAAATAAAATAAAATAAAATAAAATAAAATAAAATAAAATAAAATAAAATAAAATAAAATAAAAGAAAATAAAAGAAAATAAAAGAAAATAAAATAAAATAAAATAAAATAAAATAAAATAAAATAAAATAAAATAAAATCAAATAAAATAAAATAAAATAAAATAAAATAAAATAAAATCAATTAAAAAAAAAAAAAATAAATAAAAAAAAATAAAATAAAAAAAAAACCAAAAAAATAATAATATTTTTAGGCGCCCGATTTTGAACACAAATCCTATCTCTAATGTCACACCCACGCAACAGCTCTTTTTTATACAGCAGAGATATTAGGCAATGCTGCCCAGGCCCTATACCCATGAAGCATTTTTGTTTTTGTTTTGCTTTGAAATATAGGCACGTATACAAATTTACAAAAAATTCAAAGCACTTCCATTTGCTCTTACATAAAAATCTAATTCAAATGAAAAACGTTTGACCCAGTGGGAGAAGGTAATGTTTGGTAATGTAAAAAGTAATGTCTAAGTTAATGTATAAGGTAATGTATAAAGTAATGTATATAGTAATGTATATACCCTACAATTTTTAATTTTTCTAGAGCGATGACACAGGAAAGTATTTTATTTATAGAGTTCGGAAAGTATGTCAAAATCAAACGCCTAAAATGATGCTAAAATAACTGCCACAGTTTACACAATTTTTTTAAATAAAATTACAAAATTTTTCATGCGCTTGATTTCACATATTTTTACGATCCCTGTTTAAATATTAACCTTACAACATACATTACATCGATTGATATTTCAAATATTTTTTGATGCATTACTTTGCTCAAGAAGCATCAAATAGGTAATTAACCCTTCCAAATAAATATTTCTGAGCACCGCTGATATTGAGCTTCTTTAAAGGCATACTTTTAGGCGCTTATCAAATATCTGTATGCAAATGTAAAGATTGCATTAAGTCTTTGTTCTAAAACAAAAAAGAACGTAATTTATGCTCCCATACAAACTTACATCAGCCCGCAGAGTAGCAAATAAGCTCACCCATGTAGTGTTATCAACCTTTTCATGCGCCTAAAATTATGTCAAACACTTATTTTTCTGTTACACATTCATCACAACTAAACCCTTTTTTATCCTTTACTTTTTCACTTCATTACAGGCAGTGGCGCAGCGGATCCTAGCAAAGACCAGTGCAACAAAACAGTGGACATCTTTGAGGATGTGAATTCGCCGGAGGTGAGTCACCTGAATGTGGGACGGCCGATGACCTGCTGGTACCGGTTCCGTACGCTTAAGGGTGCACCACGTGACTTTGTATTGCGGTTACGTTTTAAAAAATTCAAAGTTGGTACGCTGTTGGATGCAACACATTGCGATGGCGGTTATTTACAGGTGAGTGAATAAAGGATGGTAAAGGGGGCGGCTAGAGGCGAGTGAAAGGAAGGTGAAGTAGCGAAGTGCTTGTGAACACAAAGTATGTAGATGAAAAGATAGCGAGGTAGTACAAATTGTGAGTTGAAGTATGGGCTATGAGGAGTGCTAAAGAAAAAGTAAGTAGCAGCAAAACAAAACTCTTCAATAAGCACTCAACACAATTTATAGCATACTTTTGCGTATTGCATGTTGCCAATGTATGAAAAATGCCTTTGGAAAATATTTTTCCTCAGAAAGAAACAGGTGTTTTTTGTTTTTCATTCTGGCACTTTGTTTACCAAAGCAAGAACAAAGCACGCGATACACAAAAAAGGCACAATGAGTGCGTTTTTTGCTTTATTTGGTTTTGCGCCTGAAAGCATGCAATCATTTCAAATACTTCATGTGCGCCTACACATATGCCATTCGGCGCGCATAAAAGGTACCAGTTTGTTGTGAGAAAAACTGATTTATGGCAACGGGCAAGTATAGAGCGCAGACCACTCGTCCGGCTGTGCCAGGCAGTGGAAGCAAAAAAGTATAATTTATGAGTACTCAAGCGATAAGGCAGTGAAGCGGCCCAACTGCGGTTGAAAGGTACCACTTCATGCGCATATGAGATAGGCGCCTGCTTGTAGGCAAGTGGAGCTTTTTTTTTTAATTTTTTGTTTGAATATTTTGTTGCGCCTATCTACTACTTACTTTGGTTGCGTCTGACTGCTTGCTGCTAGCGCTTTTTTTCTTGTCAAGAGACCGGCAGGCTAAACGATAATATATTAGACTCGGAAGGCAGTTGACAGGAAAGAGTCGAGCGTGGCAGCAATAAAATAAACACGCATATGAAGTTTGCTCCAAAACAAACAAAAAAAATAAAAAAACAAGTAAGGAAGTCTAAATTCGGGTAAATCGCACATTAAATACCCAGCGGTAGTTTTCATATGATTTTCGAAATATTCCATTTCGGAAGTGGGCGTGGTTGGGAAGCGATTTCGTCCAAGTACATCAGGTATACGAGTACTCCCTATTATGCTAGTGTACCTTGTACCAATGTCATCGTTCTACCGTAATCAGTTTAAAAGTTATGAAAAGTGGGCTGTGCCACGCCTACTTTTAAAAATTTATGGAAAAACCATAACCAGGGAAATTCACCTATAAAATAATATCATTTTAGCCATTTCAGCTACGGAGATATGTAAATTTAAGTGATTTTCGATATCGAAAGTGGGCATGGTTGGAGGGAGATTTTTGCCAATTTCATCACTTTCACTTTAAAAAAATTTCTGAAAAAATCTTAAGAGAATGACCAGGGGGATTCACCTATAAAATTATATCATTTTAGCCGTTCCAGCTACCGAGATAGTTCAATTTATGTGATTTTCGAAACTTTCGATATCGAAAAAGTGGGCGTGGTTATCATCCGATTTCGCCGCTTCCGCCTTGGCCCGAAAGTGACCTGTATACAAAATTTCATGTAAATATCTCTATTTTTTCTCAAGTTATCGTGTACCGGACGGACATGCCTTAATGAACTTTTTTTTTTTCAACCTAAGAACTTTCATATATGGAACTCTATATCTGTCTCGATTATTTTAATACCCTTGTACTAGTACTAGTACGTAGTATTCTGTTCTTTCTCGCAGCTGCCCACACTTCACTGTTGTCTACTTTTCGGCGCTCGCTATGATATACTGCCTAACGCAAATGCCTACAAAAATGTTGAAAAAAAAACGGAGAAAGAGTTTTTGTGTCTCTGTGTGGTTGGTAAAGAAAGTGTGCAACAAAAAAAAAAAACGACACCAAGAAGTATGCAAAAATATGCTGCTGAAACAAAAGCTAATAAAGATTGTAAAAAGCAACCAAAAATATGCTACAAAAACCCATTGCCGAAAATCATCTGGCAAAAAAACGCGAAGCAACAAAGTAATCCTGATCAAATTTCCTTTTGCGGAGTAAATCAAATTTGCAATCAATACCAGATGTGCGCGCCACAAAAAAAAAATGCAAATAAATAAAATTGAGATTGAAATTCGCATATGTCAGAAAAAGAAATATAAGCTAAAGCAGCATTTTAGGCGCATACTAAAAATTCAGGTTTTTTACCTGTCGCTCTGTTAGGTAATTTTTTTGCAAATCGGGTTTATATTACGTTTATGAAATTTGTTTGCTGCTTTTTCTTCTACTTCTCTGAGTTGCTTCTATTTACTTACTTGCTCGTTTCTTTGATATGCATAGGTACTTATTTATGTTTGTCTTGTTTTTCAGATCGTCGATGGCAATGCAAAGACGGATGTCTCCAATCGCCGCGAGCCAGGCATGTTTTGTGGTGAAGCGGAACAGCCGCAAACATTCATTAGTGAGACGAACTATGTCAAAGTGGTCTTCCATACGGATAATTTTACTGATCAGGTAAGTGTAGAAAATATTTTTTGAGCAAAAGTTTGTTGCTATGCCTCAACAAAGGCGGCCAAAACAGCTATACTTCTTTCGTTTTCGCTTCATTTAACTTTCCTTACTATTTTAATTAAGTTAACTTCTTGGGCGGCGGTGCAAAGTTTTTATGGAGAGTGAAAAAATAGTGGCAGCAGTGTTCGGACTTGAGGCAATGAATAGTGGCAACGGTCTTAAATATTTTATACATCCTTATGTAGGGAATGGCTGAAGCGATTTGAAACAAATTTGGCATACAGGTAGTATGTCATTCTAAGATTTTCCGCTTCGGTGTTGCCACTGCGGCCGATTTACAGTTAAAGGGTTGCCACAATTCTAATTTTTGTAAATATTGAGCAATTTATGCCAATATAGATATCAAATGAAAGGTATTTTCAGCAGTATTCCAACTAAAATATTTTCTGGCAGGGTTACCATCTAGGATTGCCATCTAACCGCGTTTTTTTTATTCCTTCGTATATCGGCTAATGTCTCGTGAGCGGGAAAAGCGATTTGCCCAACATTTGGCTTAGCATGCTTCGTTCTAAGACTTTCCGTTTCGGTGTTGCCACTTCAGGCGGTTTACAGGGTTGCTAGATATCTCATTTTTTCCTATGCGGAATATGGTCAGACGAGTGCATGCCTCCGGATTGGAATTTAAGTGTACCCAATCCACAAGAAAGGCGATCCCGCTAACCGCAACAACTACCTCGAAATCAGTTTTCTTAATATCTTCTTAATATCAAACTTCTTTGAGGCTTCGCTGGCTGGGTCATGTTATGCGAATGGACAAATAAGCCCCAGCACAGAAAGTTTTCCCATCGACACCCGAAACCGGCAGTAGAGGAAGGGAGATTCCTCGACTGAGATGGAAACAACAAGTGGAGGGTGACTTGAACTCCCTTGGCGTTGCTAATTGGCGTCAGTTAGCGCTAAAAAGAAATGACTGGCGTGCTTTGATACGAAATGGCCAAAGTCGCCTAGGCGGTTAAGCGTCAATATAAGACGCAATTCGAGATTAATTTCCACCAATATCTCGGGAACGGCTTAAGCGGTCATTCTAAGACTTTCTACTTGGGTTTCATCACCTCGGGCGCTTAACAGGGTTGCCACCTATCCAATATTTGTTTTTTAATTGTGCAAGATATGTCAATAGGAATATCAAACTTTAGGTATTTCCTGCCATATTCCAAAGAAGATATTTTCAGGCAGGGTTGCCACCTAATCCCATTTTAATTATTCCTTCCTATTTCAACCAAGCTTTATTTTAAGTTTTTAAGCTGTTGCATAGATTTTATCACAGGCCTTGGTGGTGGGAGTGAAATGAAAAAAAAAAATGTTAATGTTAAAAAAGTTCGTAGTAACGGACTTTTTTCAATGTTAAAAGGTTCAGCGTTAGTAACTTAACTTGGCAAAAATAAATATAAGCGTTGCCTACATTTAGGCGTATGACGTTGTACTAATGTTAGCAACAGGCCGCTTACATAAAATTGGATCTGTAAGCGTTGCCTACATTTAGGCTATACTACTAACAGTGTGACGTTGTACATAAAATTGGAGCTGTATAGGCTATACTGTTAACAGGTTAAGGCTGTACTGCTCTAAAGTCATAAATATGCTCATTGAGTTTTCATAAATATTATAATTGCATAAGTTGATAAAAAGTGATATGCAATAGCTTTACCGCGGCAGTCCGCGAGTGCCACACGTCCTTTTTTTTTTGTTAATTATAGTTTACTTTAGTTTATTTTATTTGAAATTTTTTAATTTTTTTTTTTTTTTAATCTGATCCTTTGTTTGTTATATGAGAAAGTTTAGTATAATGAGCTACAGAAAAAAATCTGTCAAATTACAATTAAAATCCAGCTACCATTGTATCCGCTTTAAACTATTGAAATGACCAATTATTTACAGAATTAATTAATAATGAGCAATCAATAACATTTCAATATATAATTAAATTTAACATTAATAAATTGTTTGGGTAATCCATAACAGACAAAATGTATAAAATCAGAAAATATAAAACGTTGCTTGTTTTAGTCCCCAATCACAGAATATGAGCCATGAATTATCATAAAAGATGTTAGCTGTCTTCTGAACAAATATTTATATACAAATTTATTTTTATTTACAAAATTGATATAATTGACCAACAATGAAAATGAAAAAAAAAAAAAAAAAATCAAGAGTTAATTTTTATTGAAAGGGTGTTAAAGCATGAAAGATCATAAAAAATATAAATAATTTTTTTTTTTTTTTTTGAACACAAAAAAAGTTAAACAAAGATAAAAGTGTTAAACATAAAAACCAGCTTTTGTATGAGACTGTCAAACAACAGCAATAATTGTATGAACAAAATAATCAAAACAGCAACAAAGGTGTAAAAAAGCAGAGCATTTTAAATACTACTGCTTATTATGAAGCTGGATAGGTACAGGCTGTGTAAAAAGTAACAGGTCTAACAAGACTGCTATTTTACTTCATTTTATAGTAAAGTTGCTCTCATGCTTCTCTTTATTGCTTTTTCTGAGTGAGCGCATAATATTACATCCCCTGGCCTTTATACTCCATTTAAATGAGACATAGTCACCTAGTAGTACAATTGTTACAAATCTGAGAACCAAGTTCACGCAAGCTGTTACTCTCTTTGTTTGGTCTCTCGAACAATGAAACTGTTGAGAGCGCTATGATCGCACTGACCAATCAATGGTTGTCGTTGGTTATGCTCACTCGCTCACTTACAAGCAACGACTCAACAACATATCGTCGCTCACTTGCCAAATATGTAGCAGATTCATGCTTCTGACGCAACTAAAATGTGAAAAAATTTTATTTCTAAATATTTAAAAAATTTCGTTGTGCCAGAAACACGAATGTATAGCAAAATTGTTACGTATACGCCATGGTGTCTGTTTTCAAGTGCAACACATTCCTGCTTCTAGCACAACGAAAGTTTTAACAAATTTGAAAATTCACTCTTTAGACATTTTTGTTGTGCCAGAAACATGAATGTTGTGGCACATTCGTATTTCTGGCACAATTTTCAGCGATTGAACTACACAATTTATTTGCTTGTTATTTTTTGCACAGAATATAAAAACAAAGTAGGTATATAACTTACTCCACGCATATCATGTGGTAATCCTTTCCTGATTAATATCATAAATCTCTATTAATACAAAACATGAATATTTCAATGAAAAAAATGCACAAATATTTTGTGCACTGATAATGGCAACAAAGTCGAACATAAAGAGACAGGGAGCTGTCACTATTTATATGATTATTTATGGCAATGCTGTTGGCGTTATTGAATGCATACGCATACTTTTTTGCTGTCCACCTACATACATATCCACCTACCTGATGCGAAGCGACAAGCTGACTTATACGCTAGTTGAGCTGTCACAGACTGCTGGTGGTCATTTGTTGGCTGGTGGTTATGTTAAAAGTGAGACTAATGAAAATATTGCATTATGACCACAATGAGCGTGGCTGGACATCAACACGGACACACAGCAACACACACACACATAAGCATATACTTGCTCGTATTTTAACTCAATGAGTTTTAATACAAATTAATGTATATATAAGTGTGTAGTTATAAATGAACACTATTTTAATTATATGTAGATTGCAACAACGTTGCTACATTGACTGCAACAAAAACAAAAAATATACCACTTTAATGCTGTTGACTTGAGCAAAGGGCTGGTTGGTAGAAATGATAGCTAAACTTTGACGTAGAGTACATCACATACGCAAAATTGCTTACATTTTTGAAGTTAACCTCTTAGGCAGCGATATAAAGTTTTTATGAAGAGTACAATTTGTATGAAAAAATAGTGGCAACAGTGTTCGTACTTTAGGCAAGGAATAGTGGCAACATCACATGAAGAAATTTGCTTACATTTTTGAAGTGAACTCCTTAGGCAGCGATATAAAGTTTTCATGAAGAGTGCAATTTTTATTAAAAAATAGTGGCAACAGTGTTCGGACTTGAGGCAAGAAATAGTGGCAATATCACATAAACAAAATTGCTTACATTTTTTTAAGTTAACTTCTTAGGCAGCGATATAAAGTTTTTATGAAGAGTACAATTTGTATGAAAAAATAGTGGCAACAATGTTCGTACTTTAGGCAAGGAATAGTGGCAACATCACATAAACAAAATTGCTTACATTTTTTTAAGTTAACTTCTTAGGCAGCGATATAAAGTTTTTATGAAGAGTGCAATTTGTATGAAAAAATAGTGGCAACAATGTTCGTACTTTAGGCAAGAAATAGTGGCAACAGTCTTGATTTTTTTATACATACCTACTTATCTTGGGAACAGCAGCGATTTGAATCAAACTTGACATATGATAGTTTGCTTTATTCTAAGACTGTCTACTTGGGCGTTGCCACTTTGGGCGGTTGACAGGGTTGCCACCTATCTATTTTTTTGTAAATATTCAGTAAGATATAGCAATATGAGTATCAAATTATTTAAAGGTACTTTTGCCAATATTCCAACCAAGATATTTTCAGCCATGGTTGACACCTAGCGTTGCCACTTAACCCTGTTTTGTCCATTCCGTCATATAGCGAGCAATATCTCGGCGACGGGTGAAGCTAGTTAGATGAAATTAGATTCTAAGACTTTCTACTGGGGTGTTGTCACTTCCAACGGCTTATAGGGTTGCCACCTATCTCATTTTTTTTTTAAATATCGAGGAAGGGATGTCAATATGGGTACCAAATGAAAAACATTTTCTGTCATATTCCAAGAAAGATATTTTCACGCAGGGTTGCCACCTTGCCCCATTTTATTTGTTCCTTCATATAGTAGCGAGCAATAACTCGGCAACGGCTGCAGCTATTTAGATGAAATTTTGCATATAGACAGTATGTTTCATTCTAGGACTTTCTACTGGGGTGTTGCCACTTCCAACGGCTTACATGGTTGCCACATATCTCTTTTTTTTTTAAATATTGAGCAAAGTATGTCAATATGGGTACCAAATGAGCGAGCAATATCTCGAGAACTGCTGACGCGGTTTGTATCAAATCTGGCATATAGATAGTATGCTTTACTCTAGGACTTTCTGCTTGGGTGTTGCTACTGCGGATGGCTTATAGGGTTGCCACCTATCTACATTTTTTTTTTTCAAATATTGATCAAGGAATGTCAATAAAGGTACGAAATTAAAAGTATTTGCTGCCATATTCCAAGGAAGATATTTTCAGGTATAGCTGCCACCTAGCCGCTTGGGTTTTGTCACTTTGGGCGGTTTACAGGGCTGCCACATATCTGATTTTTTTTATAATGAGAAAGCTATGCCAACATTGGTATCAAATTAAAGGTAGGTAATGCTATCAAAAAATTCAAAATATTTATTCTACGTCAAAAAACTGAACTGTAACCTGCAGAAGTAGCCTTATCCACCGACCACAATTTAATGGAAAATGAAACGTTGTGCAGTGGTGAGCTGCATACAAAATGTGTGAGCTGCTGTACAAATGTGTGAGTACGCCATGTCATGCTTAGTGTACCTGTAGTGGTGTGCAAGTTAATATATTCGAAAATCAATAACTCGAAATGATATCCGCAAATAAATGCAATAAAGCAACACTGCGCACACATATTGACTAACGATAATCCACATACGCGAGTCGCCGTGGTGCTACAGCTTGACAACAACAAATCATCCTGAATCATGAGGTTGCCACACGTTTGTGATATTATGTATGTATGTATGCTTGCTTGTAGCATAACGCCTTTGGTTAGCGAGTCACCTACCTAGCTCACTTGCTCATTGTTGCCTGCCAGCTAGCAAGCTGTTCATGACCTGCATGCAGTTATGGCGTATTCACGGTTTTGTTGTTGTTATTATTGGCAAGTACTGCTGCTTGCTTGTTGACTGCTGTGTTGACTGCTGTTTGGTTGCCGCGTTGAGTGACTTGTCGGCTGCTGCTGGCTGATTTTTAATTTATTCGATCACATTCTACGGGAAATTAACAACGTAATACCATGCGGCAAAACGGTAAATAGCGATGACGATATTGATGATGATGGTGATTGTGACATAATATAAAGTGACGTGACATAAGTACAGGGTGAAGCAAAAGTAGTTGATATGTTGGGGATAGTTTTTAATAAAAAAAAATATTTAGATAATACTCGCCATATTTTGAGTAATTAAAAAAAAACAGATAGGTGGCAACCCTGTTATACCTAGAAATAAATAAATAGGTGGCAACCCTGTCTGAAAATTTTCTCGTTCTTATACGGCAGAAAATAGCTTTATTTTATTACCCAATTTCGCATGGCTTGTTCAATATTAAATAAATTAGATAGGTGGCAACCCTGTAAGCCGCACGAAGTGGCAACACCCAAGTAAACAGTCTTGAAATAAAGCATACTACTTGTATGCCAAATTGGATCCAAAATTGCTTCACCCGTTACCGAGATATTGGTCAATAAACGAAGGATTACATAAAATGAGGTTAGGTGGCAACCCTGCATACCTGAAAACAATTCCTTCAGCCAAACATATATGTATATTTATTGAAACACATCTTCTTACGCACCCTGTACTTTATTATGTATGTATATCCTTCATAGAGCCTGAATGTCCAAAATGAAGTCGATTTTATCGCTTAAAGTTATGCAACCTACCTTCGATTCCCCGAAGTGGGTGAGAAGTGTTGTTGCTTGCTACTATTATTGGACATTTTAATGACCAGCAGGTGAACTGTCACATTGTCACACTTAGTAAACTCTTGGCCATTATTCGTGATGTTCGTTTGTATATATGTAAGAGTGATTAAAAAATGATGAGACAGTAACAGCGCCATCATTAAATTAAGTTGAGTAGGATGAAGCTCACAATGGATTGGGTAATGAGAAAAGCGCAAATGTTAAGAGATTTGCAATTAACGTGAATGATATATTAAGCGATCTTAAGGCAGTAAAATCGATGGGTCTTATTAAATCACCGGTGATGTGCCAATGGAAAAAAAAATTGTTGCGTGAGAGGAAGTTGAACATAGAGGCGGGGGGTAGGGGGTTCAAAATGTACTGAACGACTATGTTTTGAAAGCCGGATGCCGCTCCGTGTTTATGATGAGGATGGGCTCTTGATATCGCAGGAGCGGAGCTTGTTGTTGTTGTTAAAAGAAAAATTCTCGCGGTGAGAGGCATCATATCCGTAGATCAATCATCGAGGTAGCACGTCATTACCTATGTGCTTACGATTGGTATGCCTACCACGGGCATATTCTAGACGCCTAACCCGCAGAGGCAGGAGCGGAGCTTCTTGGGGGCCTTTTCTTTCATTATTGGCGTCACGAAGCTAGTTAAAAGGGAAATCGGGAAAAGGAATCCCTGTAAAGAAATATATACATTTTCCTCAAACTTCAAAAGCTTTTGAGCAACTGAAGGGGTTTCCCAGGCCTGATTTAGAGTATAAAAATATATTTCTCCAATCAAAACTCGAACTATTTTTCATGGATGGAATTAGATGAACTTTCATCATTAAATGTGAGACTAAAACACGGACGAGAGAGAGGTTCGCGTGGGTCTTCCTTTGATCGTGATAATATCTGCTGGGTCTAGTAGTTCAATACGAAAAAGAACTTTTGATTTTCAACTTTTTACTGTTGAAATCTTGGACGAAAACGGTACAAAATAGTGGTACTAAAATTTGATTATTTGGACCATAGTCCCAAGGCCGTTCTGGAAGACTTCAAAATACCCTACTATGGCTTTAGAAATAACTCTTGGCTTTTTGGCGCCAGTGGCTAATTGTATCAATGATAATTTATCTTTTGCGTAAAATTCACACATCGCCGGGCTTAAATCGTTTCCCTAAATTATATTCCTATTTGTCAGTCATTTGCCTGCACTAAAGCTTTGATTTCTGCATTCGACTTTTTTTCTGTTCCAGACAGCGGTTATCAGCGTTCGAATTTTACTACGATAGTAGTAGATTTGATACTAAAATTTAATCCACTACACTTTAATTTTTTACTCCTAATTTACTACAATTTGAGGTAAATTTTAATGAAATAGTAAATTAATATACTTGATAAGTTTAAAAATATAGAAAAATACATTTCAGAATCAAAACCAATTAACATGATACATATATGTATGTCGTATATTGCTTCTACATAGAGCAACATTTTATTTCAACATAAATCCTAAGCGTTCGTTTTTGTCTCCCAAAATTTGCCTTTATCGAAATTTCTTTTTAAATCTACTACTTTTTGTAATCTACCACTATTACTATTTTTACTACGAACTTTTTTTCCACACACATCGTTAAGCATGCAACGTCATTTACGCAATCGGCGACTTATTAATTATTGACACGCCTCTGACATATGTCATTAACGCCCACAAAGAGTTAAGAGCTGACCAAACGATGACTACGTTATCGGCGATTGTTGTTGGTTGGTCTTGCATTTATGAATTTTCAGGCTCAATTTGTATTTGTATGTAGATATGAATATGTCAACGGACATTAATCGATTAAAACACGTTTTCGTTAGCTATACTTGGCGTTTACTTTAAATTCACCCGCCATCAATACTTTTATGAAAATTTTGGTATACATATTTCCATAAAAATAGAGCTTTTCCAAGCTTTTTTCAAAACCTTTCCCTTCAACAAGTCAAACCATTAATATTCTGGAATTTTTATCCAAAAAAGCTTTTATGTAGAAGCTTTTAAATTGAAAGTTTCAGAGCTTAAGGCGACTTTCACTTTCTTGAAAAGCTCAATTCAGCTTTACCCTTGAAAAAAAAAGAAATTGAGAGCGTTTTTTCCTTCGTTTCATTTGTGTTAATCTGTTTTTTTTTTTACTTTTTATGTAAAGTTTGAAAGCTTCTTTTCATTTGAGCTTATCTTGTGAAATAATAAGCTTTTGAGTTTTTTCATCTAAAACTTATATTTTTTAAGCTATAAACTGAGCTTTTCTTTCTCTTTAGTCATTAAATATTCCCAAAAGTATTCGTGTACTCCCAACTTAGATACACAGTTTCGAATTGAAATATAATTTTAGATTTCTAGTAACTTAAACTCCTGTCAGAGCTTTTAATATAATTTTCGCTTTATAGCACAAAATAAAATTTCAAAGCTTTTTTGAAATATAAAATGTGGAAAATTAAGGACCGTTTTCTTAAAAAAAAAACTTTAAAATTTATCTGCCCGATGAAATTTATTTTATAAAAAATTGTTGTTTAATAAGCAGATCAACTTTTATGTTTACTTGAGAAAACGTTCTTAGGTTTTCCAATTTTTTTCAAAAACGTTTTTAGTTGAGCTTTTCCATATACATACATATCTAGACACTAAACATCCATAAAAGTTAGTTAAAATATCCATAATTTATATGATATTAAAAAAATATGTTGTACCTTTTTTCGTAAAAGCTTCTAGCTGAGCTTTTAATATTTTATAGAAAAGAAACCTGAAGCTAATGTTTTTCTAAATTGAAAAAGGTGCACAAATTTACACGCTAAATTTTTTTTTTTTTTTCCAAAAATCTTTAAGCTTATCTTGTTAAAGCATCTATCTGAGCTTTTGAAATTTTTTTCTCAGCCGATTATCAAACAAAAGTTTATCCTATTCAAATAAAAAATCCGAAAAAAATTGTTTTCATAAAATCTCTCCATTGAAAAAGTAAGCTTTTGAGTTTTTCACCCACGTCAATGTTTTTTTCAAAAAAGCTTTAAATTGAGCTTTTTTCTTCTTTTAGCTAGGGACTTATAATCCACAAAAGTTAATAATTATTAAAGTTAATAATTATATTAAGGTTAATAATTATAATTAAAATAATGTTTTTTTGTATTTGTTTTCATTAAAGCTTCTATCAGAGCTTTTAACATATATTGGATAACAAAAAGTAAAAATCTCAATCCGTAATTAATGGCACAAGCCAATTAACGTTAATAACCAATTCCAATTTCTTCTTCGAAACATGAAAGCACGAAAAATTGAGCCGTTACATATCTTGCGCCTAAAAGCAGATCATAAATAATTTTCTTGTTCTTTTTTGCTGCTTCTCGTTACAAAGCCTATAAAGGGGTATCCTTTTGATTTTTTATTCATACGTACTACCACCACCATTTATTCATTAATTATCGCTAAATATGTAAATATGCATGTAAGTGGATTAACGAAAAGCTTTTGCCTGCATAAAATGGTAACAGTCATTAAGTAATTTATGAAGCCACCAAAGGATGGATGCAGTTGGGGAGCTTTACAAAAGGCAACTATAAAAAAGTACACCCATTATATGTATATGGTCAGGGGAGCATAAGATGTAAAAAGGGAGCAGAAAGAAGAAGCAGATAAGGATGATGAAGAGTTCAACGTAGAAGAAGCCAAAGCAGTGAAGTAAAGGGAGCTGCAATATAAATCCAGCTGTGCCGCTATTAATAAAGTAGATACCATATTTATTCTTTGTTGCATATTCATACAGGCATCAGCCTGTAGCGAAGTCGTCAAATATGGGATAAGCTCTGTCCGTTTTATGTGTACTTTCGCTTAATGTGTACCTACATATGTACATTTACTGGTGGATAATGCGCTGTCCTCATTTTCATTTATTACCTGCATCGTACATTAAGCTGATTGGTGGAAATAATCGCTTGAATTACAATTTCGTCATGCTGCAGCTGGAGCGGGTCGTATTTTCGCGTACTATGTGTATGTGTCACATCAATGTCGCGAGAAAGTGCTGCAAGAAGCTTTGCTTTCAATTTGAGTGCAGTGCAATCAATCTCTGGCAATATTTGTCACTGTTGGCCTGGCATGTGGGTAGCTATTAAATTTGTCTTGCTGGTAGCACTTTACACTTTTGATAATTTTCTTGTATAATGGGCTTTGTTATATAAGTGCCGGGAAGTAGAAATTAAATTTATTTACGGTCTACTATTAGGCGCTTAATTTACCAACGGCTTAATTTTCCGTACTTTTTTTCGTTCGAAGAAACTTGAAAGCTTTTTAAAAATTAATTCGTTATGAACGTGAGTTCACTTGTGCTATAGAAAACAAATCCAGTTATGTTAAAAAATATCTTAATTACTTAACTTACCCAAGCGTATGGAAAAGCTCGACTTGAAGGTTTGTTTTAATAGAACCGAAAAACATGAATGTTAGTTAGTTAGAAGCTTTCATAAAAAACAAATTCTTGCAAAATAATATTTTGAGTATAAGGCCCACCTTATTACTTAACTTAATCCAAAATACGGAAAGCTCGATTTAATTTGTTTTGTTTATCTAAGTATGTGTGCGTTAAAAGCTCTCATAGAAGATTTTATGAAAAAATTCATATAAAATAATATTTTAATTCTAAAAATTGGATCTTGTTACTTAACTTACTCAAAAATAAAGAAAAGCTCGATTTTAAGCTTTATTTTAAAGCTAGGAATATGTATGTTAAAAGCTCTGATAGAAGCTTTTATTAAAAAACAAGTTTTTATAATATAATATTTTAGCTTACACAAATATATTGAAAAGCTCTACTTGAAGTTCTTTTAAATCTAAGAATATGTATTTTAAAAGCTCTGATAGAACCTTCATGAAAAAAATTCATATAAAATAATATTTTAACTATAAACGGTAGATCTTGTAACTCAACGTACCAAAAATAAGGAAAAGCTCGATTTTAAGCTTTATTTTAAATCTAAGGATATAAATATTAAAAGCTTTGATACAAGCTTTTCTGAACCAAATTCCTATATACAAATATTAAAAAAAACACAAATTTATTTAAAAGCTTTACTTAAAGCTTCTGTAAATCTAAGAATATATAAATTAAAAGCTCTGATAAAAGCTTTTATGGAAAAAAATCATATAAAATAATATTTAACTATAAAAATTGGATCTTGTTACTAAACTTACCCAAAAATAAGGAAAAGCTCGATTCTAAGCTTTATTTTGAATATAAGAATATGTATATTAAAAGCTCTAATAAAAGCTTTTGTGAAAACAAATTCATATAAAAATACTAGTTTAATTATAAACGGTGGATCCTATAACTTAACTTACCACAAAGTATAAAAAAGCTCGATTTAAAGCTTTTAATACATAGTAAATTATGTGTTTAAAGCTTTTATGAAAAAAATTCATATAAAATAATATTTTAATTATAAATGGTGAATCTTGTCATTTAAGGTACCAAAAAGTAAAGGAAAGCTCGAATTAAAGCTTTTTTTAAATTGTATCTAAGATTATGCAGGTTAAAAGCTCTGATAGAAACTTTTATGAAAACGATTATAAAATAAAATTTTGATTATAAACGGCGGATATTGAGACTTAATTTAATCAAAAATAAGGAGACGCTCGATGATAAGCTTTTTGAAAAAAAAAAAAAATGTTTTTCGTGGAAAAATTCAAAATTTAAAAAAAAAATTTATTTTTATAATATCTTGAAAAGGCTTCAAATTTTTACTTGATGTTTATTTGAGCTGAATAAAATAATGATAATGACTATATCACTACAAGTTATAAAGAACACCTAAAATATCAGTTACACATCTAATGACTTAAACGCAAAGCTAACTCCATTTGGATTCCTTTTTTGAAAAATCAATTTAAAAACTCTTCTAGAGCGAAATCAGCTCCATTTGCACAACCAATTCAGTCTACATTAAAAATCAATTTATCCTTCAAAAACATAACAACAATTCAGACATACCTTGATTGTTTTGCTTAAAGCTCTTGTGACTGTAGTTGCGTGTAAAGGACTTACAACAATGAATATATGTACGTGCAAGCATAAATATGGATTTTCACACTCACCTGACAAGTTCAATGACTTGACGCCTGCAGCTTCCTTCCGGCTTAAACTATTCGGTTTGCCTCAAACTCTGCATCTACCACATCCTTTAAATGTCTGAGCTTTTGCGAGTAATTCAAGCTAAAAAGAAGAATGCATACAAACGAGTGAGCAGGGCTAGTATGTGTGCATGTATGCATGTGCATGGGTTTGCTTTAAAAAATACTTGAAAAATGGTACGAAAGCATAACAAAACAATGCACAACAACGAAAGATGGAAAAAATGTTTTGTAAATTAAAAAAAAAAACAAGGTAATGGAAACATTTTTTAAGACTACCTTTACATGAACCAAGAGGCAGCAGGACCTCTTTTTCTTAAGAAAGGAAGAGTTTTTATTTCGAAGTTGATTGTTGATAGAACTCAACAAGAACCGAGAGTTCAATTTTTATTCTACTTGAATGAAGATAGTATTTTCTCTTTGTCAACAATTCCAGAACCGTACTAAAAGTTGAAGGTCACTAGCTCTCCGGTAAGTTAATAAAGTACATTCAAAAAATGTTTCCTTATTTTGGCTCCAAAAACATGGCTTCCTTAACACAAGTAAAATGTTTTAAAGACCTTTTCCCTCAATTTAAAGACTTTTTCCTCAAATTGAGGAGAAAAGTCTTTCAATTAAGGAAGCCATATCTTTGGAGCCATATAAGGCAAATTTTTCCTTGAAATAAGGAAACCTTTTTCTGAGTGGCCGAAGAGAAAGCGCTTTTCATAAAGGTAGCGAAAAACCTTGTTGAACTTAATACGTGAAAAAATAACAAAAAGTATAAAGGCATGTCAACAACAACAACGCAATGTTTTTAAAAGAAAAAACCAAACAACAATAACATAACAACAGCAACCTGCAGCAACCATCAACGGTTAAAAAAAAAGAAAATACGTGAAGATATACACAAACACATACGAAAATATTTCTGCATGCATGATACGGTGTATCTATGTGTATGTGAAGCAATTCTTTTATATTCACGCCACACAGTATCCTGGAAACAATGCTAATATACACTGTTGTATTTTATTTTATTTTATGTTATTTTATTTAATTTTTTTTTAATTTTTTTCTATTTTTATTATATTTTTTTTTTTTTTTTGTTTTATTTAATTTTTTTTTACTTAATTTTTTTATTTTATTCCATTTTATTTTTTTATATTATTTTATTTTATTTTATTTTATTTTATTTTATTTTATTTTATTTTATTTTATTTTATTTTATTTTATTTTATTTTATTTTATTTTATTTTATTTTATTTTATTTTATTTTATTTTATTTTATTTTATTTTATTTTATTTTATTTTATTTTATTTTATTTTATTTTATTTTATTTTATTTTATTTTATTTTATTTTATTTTATTTTATTTTATTTTATTTTATTTTATTTTATTTTATTTTATTTTATTTTATTTTATTTTATTTTATTTTATTTTATTTTATTTTATTTTATTTTATTTTATTTTATTTTATTTTATTTTATTTTATTTTATTTTATTTTATTTTATTTTATTTTATTTTATTTTATTTTATTTTATTTTATTTTATTTTATTTTATTTTATTTTATTTTATTTTATTTTATTTTATTTTATTTTATTTTATTTTATTTTATTTTATTTTATTTTATTTTATTTTATTTTATTTTATTTTATTTTATTTTATTTTATTTTATTTTATTTTATTTTATTTTATTTTATTTTATTTTATTTTATTTTATTTTATTTTATTTTATTTTATTTTATTTTATTTTATTTTATTTTATTTTATTTTATTTTATTTTATTTTATTTTATTTTATTTTATTTTATTCTATTTTATTTTATTTTATT